>OX336374.1:19255459-19981965 GCA_946902895.1 Fragum fragum | reverse complement strand
GGAGCTAGTTCCAAACCCAAATCCCCACCTACAGCGAATACCGCCATTTTACCCCCAACTAGGATCGAACTTTTTCACGGCCCAATAGCAGCCGGGGCTCCGATTTTTTGCATGCCTGTAGGGACCTCGAATGCCTACCTCCGTGCCAAGTATGAGCTCAATCGGAGCAATAGGGGCGGAGCTAGGTCCAAACCCAAATCCCCATCTACAGCGAATACCGCAATTTTACCCCCAACTAGGATCGAACTTATTCCGGCCCTATGGCAGCCGGGGCTCCGATTTTTTGCATGCCTGTAGGGACCTCAAATGGCTACCTCAGTACCAAGTTTGAACTCAATCGGAGCCATATAGACGGAGCAAGGTCCAAACCCAATTTAATCTTTGTGTAAATGAATTTGACCTAATTCTAGGATCGAACTTTTTTTCCGCCCTATGGCAGCCGCGGTTCCAATTTTTTGCAAGCGCGTAGGGACCTCGAATGCCTACCTCCGTACCAAGTTTGAGCTCAATCGGAGCCATAGGGGCGGAGCTAGTTCCAAACCCAAATCCCCACCTACAGCGAATACCGCCATTTTACCCCAAACTAGGATCGATTTTTTCCCGGCCCTTTGGCAGCCAGGGCTTCGATTTTTTGCATGCCTGTAGGGACCTCAAATGGCTACCTCAGTACCAAGTTTTAGCTAAATCGGAGCAATAGGGAAGGAGCAAGGTCCAAACCCAATTTACTCTTTGTGTATATGCATTTGACCAAATTCTAGGATCGAACTTTTATCCGGACCTATGGCAGCCGCGGCTCCAATTTTTTACATGAGCGTAGGGATCTCGAATGCCTACCTCCATATCAACTTTGAGCTCAATCGGAGCAATAGGGGCGAAGCTAGTTCCAAACCCAATTCCCCACCTACAGCGAATACCGCTTTTTTACCCCCAACTAGGATCGAACTTTTTTCCGGCCCTATGGCAGCCGGGGCTCCGATTTTTTGCATGCCTGTAGGGACCTAAAATGGCTACCTCAGTACAAAGTTTGAGCTAAATCGGAGCCATTGGGACGCAGCAAGGTCCAAACCCATTTTTCTCTTTGTGTATATGCATTTGACCCAATTCTAGGATCGAACTTTTTTCCGGCCCTATGGCAGCCGCGGCTCCAATTTTTTGCATGCGCGAAGGGACATCGAATGCCTACCTCCGTACCAAGTTTGAGCTCAATCGGAGCCATAGGGGCGGAGCTAGTTCCAAACCGAAATCCCCACCTACAGCGACTTCCGTCGTTTTACCCCCAACTAGGATCGATTTTTTTACAGGCCCTATGGCAGCCGGGGCTCCGATTTTTTGCATGCCTGTAGGGACCTCAAATAGCTATCTCAGTACCAAGTTTGAGCTTAATCGGAGCCATAGGGTGGAGCAAGGTCCAGACCCAATTTACTCTTTGTGTATATGCATTTGACCCAATTCTAGGATCAAACTTTTTTCCTGCCCTATGGCAGCCGCGGCTCCAATATTTGAAAGCGCGTAGGGACCTTGAATTCCTACCTCTGTATCAAGTTTGAGATCAATCGGAGCCATAGGGACGGAGCAAGGTCCAAACCCAATTTACTCTTTGTGTATATCCATTTGACTCAATTCTAGGATCGAGTTTTTCCGGCCCTATGGCAGCCGCGGCTCCAATTTTTTGCACGCGCATAGGGATCTCGAATTCCTACCTCGGTACCAAGGTTGAGCTCAATCTTAGCCATAGGGGCGGATTTAGGTCCAAACCCTAATCCCCAATACAGATAATACCGCCACTTTAGCCAAAACTAGGATCGAATTTTTTCCGGCCCTATGGCAGCTGGGTCTCCGATTTTTGGTATTACCTGAAGGGACCTTAAAAGGCTACCTCAGTACCAAGTTTGAGCTCAATCGGAGCCATAGGGGCGTAGCTAGGTCAAAATCCTAATCCTCACGTACAGCGAATACCGCCATTTTACCCCCAACTATGGTCGAAATTTTTTCCGGCCCTATGGCAGCCGCGGCTCCAAATTTTTGCATGGGCATAGGGACCTCGAATGCCTATCTCCGTACCAAGTTTGAGCTCAATCGGAGCCATAGGGGCGGAGCTAGGTCCAAACCCGAATCCACACCTAAAGCACATAGCGCCATTTTACCCCCAACAAGGATCGAACTTTTTTCCGGCCAAATGTCAGCGGGGGCTCTGAACTTTGCATGCCTGTAGGGACCTCAAATTGCTACCTCAGTACCAAGTTTGAGCACAATCGGAGCCATAGGGACGGAGCAAGGTCCAAATCCAATTTACTCTTTGGGTTTATGCATTTGGCCCAATTCTAGGATCGAACTTTTTTCCGGCTCTATGGCATCCGGGGCTCCGATCTTTTGCATGCCTGTAGGGACTTCAAATGGCTATCGCAGTACCAAGTTTGAGCTCAATCGGAGCCATAGGGACGGAGCAAGGTCCAAATCCAAATTACTCTTTGTGTTTTTGCATTTGACCCAATTCTAGTATCGAACTTTTTTCCTGCCTTATGGCAGCGGCGACTCCAATTTTTTGTTTGCGCGTAGGGGCCTCGAGTGCCTACCTCCGTACCAAGTTTGAGCTCAATCGGAGCCCTATGGGCGGAACTAGGTCCAAACCCAAATCCCCATCTACAGCGAATACCGCCATTTTACCCCCAACTAGGATCGAACTTGTTTCCGACCCTAATGCAGCCGGGGTTCCGATTTTTGCATGCCCGTAGGGACCTGAAATTGCTACCTCAATACCAAGTTTGAGCACAATCGGAGCCATAGGGACGGAGCAAGGTCCAAATCCAATTTACTCTTTGGGTTTATGCATTTGACCCAATTCTAGGATCCAACTTTTTTCCGGCTCTATGGCATCCGGGGCTCCGATTTTTTGCATGCCTGTAGGGACCTCAAATGGCTATCTCAGTACCAAGTTTGAGCTCAATCGGAGCCATAGGGACGGAGCAAAGTCCAAACCCAATTTACTCTTTGTGTATATGCATTTGACCCAATTCTAGGATCGAACTTTTTTCCGGCCCCTTTTTTTTGCATGCGCGTAGGGACCTCAAATGCCTACCTCCGTACCAAGTTTGAGCTCAATCGGAGCCATAGGGGCGGAGCTAGGTCCAATTCCAAATCCCCACCTACAGCGAATACCGCCATTTTACCCCAAACTAGGATCGACATTTTTCCCGGCCCTATGGCATCCGGGGCTCCGATTTTTTTGCATGCCTGTAGGGACGTCAAATGGCTACCTCCGTACCAAGTTTGAGCTCAATCGGAGCCATAGGGGCGGAGTTAGGTCCAAACCCAAATCCCCATCTACAGCGAATACCGTTATTTTACCCCCAACTAGGATCGAACTTTTTCCGGCCCTATGGCAGCCGGGGCTCCGATTTTTTTGCATGCCTTTAGGGACCTCAAATGGCTATCTCAGTACCAAGTTTGAGCTCAATCGGAGCCATAGGGACGGAGCAAGGTCCAAACCAAATTTACTCTTTGTGTATATGCATTTGACCAAATTCTAGGATCGAATTTTTTTCCGGCCCTATGGCAGCGGCGGCTCCAATTTTTTGCATGCGCGTAGGGACCTCGAATGCCTACCTCCGTACCAAGTTTGAGCTCAATCGGAGCCATAGGGGCTGAGCTAGGTCCAAACCCAAATTCCCACCTACAGCGAATACCGCCATTTTACCCCCAACTAGGATCGAACTTTTTTCCGGCCCTATGGCAGCCGGGGCTCCGATTTTTTGCATGCCTGTAGGGACCTCAAATGGCTACCTCAGTACCAAGTTTGAGCTCAATCGGAGCAATAGGGACGAAGCAAGGTCCAAACCCAATTTACTCTTTGTGTTTATGCATTTGACCCAATTCTAGGATCAAACTTTTTTCCGGCCCTATGGCAGCCGCGGCTCCAATTTTTTGCATGCGCGTATGGACCTCGAATGCCTACCTCCGTACCAAGTTTGAGCTCAATCGGAGCCATAGGGGCGGAGCTAGTTCCAAACCGAAATCCCCACCTACAGCGAATACCGCCATTTTACCCCCAAACTAGGATCGATTTTTTTACCGGCCCTGTGGCAGCCGGGGCTCCGATTATTTGCATGCCTGTAGGGACCTCAAATGGCTATCTCAGTACCAAGTTTTAGCTCAATCGGAACCATAGGGATGGAGCAAGGTCCAAACCCAATTTACTCTTTGTATATACGCATTTGACCCAATTCTAGGATCGAACTTTTTTCCGACCCTATGGCAGCCGCTTCTCCAATTTTTGCAAGCGCGTAGGGACCTCGAATGCCGCCGCCATAGCGCAGTCGGTAGCGCGCCAGACTCCTAATCTTCAATCATGGGTGTCATGGGTTCGATCCCTGGCGGCGGCAAATATTCTTTCCGACAATTGTCTCTCACCAATGGGTGGATAATCGTAAACCTAAGTGGGATAGCAGCTGGAGGCTAGGAAAGGATGTAGTGGTAGTACTGGTGTGAGAAATACCAGGAATCCATTGTTAGGTGCTCCAGCCGCCGCGATATGACTGAAATACTGTTAAAAGTGGCGTTAAACCCCATTCAATCAATCAATCAATCGAATTCCTACCTCCGTAACAAGTTTGACCTCAATCGGAGCCTTAGGGGCGGAGCTAGGTCCAAACCCAAATCCCTACCTACAGCGAATACCGCCATTTTACCCCCAAACTAGGATCGAACTTTTTTCCGGCCCTAAAGCAGCCGGGGCTCCGATTTTTTGCATGCCTGTAGGGACCTCAAATGGCTACCTCAGTACCAAGTTTGAGCTCAATCGGAGCCATAGGGACGGAGCAAGTTCCTAACCCAATTTACTCTTTGTGTATATGCATTTGACCCAATTCTAGGATCGAATTTTTTTCCGGCCCTATGGCAGCGGCGGCTCCAATTTTTTGCATGCGCGTAGGGACCTCGAATGCCTACCTCCGTACCAAGTTTGAGCTCATTCGGAGCCATAGGAGCGGAGCTAGGTCCAAACCCAAATCCCCTTCTACAGCGAATACCGCCATTTTACCCCCAACTAGGATCCTCAGTACCAAGTTTGAGCTCAATCGGAGCCATAGGGACGGAGCAAGGTCCAAACCCAATTTACTCTTTGTGTATATGCATTTAACCCAATTCTAGGATCGAATTTTTTTCCGGCCCTATGGCAGCCGGGGCTCCGATTTTTGCATGCCAGTAGGGACCTCAAATGGCTACCTCAGTACCAAGTTTGAGCTCAATCGGAGCCATAGGGACGGAGAAAGATTTCGATATCATTAATGCTTTCTTTTTTATGAGTATGTATGAAAATTAAAGCAGACACATATATGTAAACATATATTCAGTAAAACTGATTATTTTTAAAATGTTTATCTTCTCACATTTTTTAATGTAAACGGCACATGAAGGTACCGTGTGCTAATCACAATCTTATTTAATATGAGTTAACGTAAGGAACGCTGCAACGATGATACTCCCCTTTTTTGAAGAAAATGTGATTTTATTTCAACACGATGTTTAGTCAAGACTTCACGCGTTGCGTCCCTTTCACTTTTTTGGGGCTTTTTTCTTGTCACTAAGGTAAGAATCGTATTCAAAAATAAGTGTTTTTTTGTGTTTTCATGTTTAGACCTCAATGAAAACAAAATGAATTTCCCTCCATTTCTTATGTTTAAATGCCATCAAGCAAATATTGTACTAATCTTGAGGAAATTTTCAACGATCTACTCTGGGCGCAAGCATACAAAAAGTTGTCTGCTCGAACCGCTCGAAATTTTTATCATTGAATGATAAGGAAAAAAAACAGCAAATCAAAACGCATTTATCTTGTTAGAAGAAGCTAAAATTCATAATTTTCAACTTTATTTTGCGAATAATTTATAACAATAAAAAATGGGGGTCGCATTACGATTTTCTTGTCTGTGAACGTGCAACCACGAAGACCTGGAAATCTTACTGATATTTTTTGTACTATTGTGTTTTAGAAGAAAAACTGTAAAACCTCAATGAAAAAAAGTCGATTTTAACATGGAATAATGGAATAAAAACTGCACAAACTCTGTATGGTTCACGGTAACACCCCAATCCAGTTCTTTTTCCATTGGTGCCTGTTTTAGAAGTTGTTATTGCTTATCTGGGTAGTTTCATTTGCGTCTTCAATCTCTTTATCTTCATTCGGCATACAATGTAAAGTTACTGCGAGATCTTTCTCTTCAATGCTGTAGTGCCTTAAAACAAGGATAAAAACAATGTATTAAACTATTGATATATTTGTCCTGTCAAAAGGATATCAGGAATTAGAAAATATTCTATATTGGACAAAGCTTTGTTAAGGTTCTGCTTTTTGTCTTTACCTTAACGAAGTGTCTTCTACCGATAACTGGCATTGTTTACAAACACGTAAAGACCGCTCTTGATTGTCGTGATATCACTTTGAACTTGGTATAATTAGCAATCTGTCAAATGAAACTATTTCAACCTATGTATTGCATGATACAGTCAGTCTGAACTACTTTACAGATGCTGGTTGCACAGAGCGCGATAAAACAGCTGTCTGTAACACATCCCAAGCATGTTCTATCGGATTAAGGTCCAGGGATCTGGATGGCCATCCAATACGGACAATTATGGCTTGTTCGAGATATTGATCGGTGATGCAGTCTCTATGTGCACGTTCATTGTCATCCATAAACATTATTTTTTCACCGAAAACAGCTGCATGTGGGCGAACGTGAATATCTAAGAACTCGTTTGCATACCCGAGAGCCGTCAACGCATCGTTGTCAAGGCGTGGAGGTCCGTTTTTCCCTTATTCCCATCCAAAACATGACTGAGGCCCAGCCAAACCAGTCAAGTTCCACCTTTCAAACTGGAGCAAAACGCTTACTTGGCATTCTCCATACCCTAGCACGTCTAATCGATTAAGTCCGCACAAAACCTGGACTCGTATGCAAACAAGACTAGAGCCCAGTCATTTTTTGTTAAAGTGATATGTTTTTTGTTTGAATGGGGTTTTATGCCGCTTTCAACAATCTTTCAGTTATATCGCGGCGGCTGGAGCACCTAACAATGGATTCCTGGTATTTCTTACACCAGTACCGCCATCACATCCTTTCTTAGCCCCCAGCTGCTATCCCACATAGGTCTACGATTATCAACCCATTGGTGGGAGACAAATAGTCAGAAAGGATGAGTGCCGCCGTCGGGGATCGAACCCGGGACCTCTAGAATGACAGTCCGACGCGCTACCAACTGCGCTATGACGGCGGCCCTAAAGTGATCGCTTGTCCAAGCTAAACGCATTAGCACGTGATATCGGGTCAATGGAACCTATATTGCTGGCAAGAGTCAAAGTACCTGTATAGACTGAAGGTCACAGGTTATTATCACGGTGTTTTGTCTGTCTTGTGTGCGTCCATCCGTACGTGTGTGTGTCCGTCTGAAAGCTTTAACTTAAAATCTTCGCATCAGAAACTTTGAGTTAATTTCAACCAAATTTCACTTGAATGATCTTTGGTCGACTCACTTTTAGATTTCTCAAGAAATTTTGATTACGTGAAAAACATAACTTTTTTGGCGGAGGTCATTTCTGTTTATGGTAAAACGTGCTTTTTCTAAGAAAACTATTGAAGGCATTCAACAAAATATCAAAGGAATAATCCTTGAGTAACCTATAGCATACAAGAAAAAAATATATTGAATGGATGAAAAACATGCCTTTTTTTGGCAGAGGACATGTCCATACATGTAATAGTAGGTAAAACGTTGAATAACATTTTGTCGGAAAGTAAATTTTTACCACAACCCTTTATCAGACTGCAAAAGATGATTATGGTTAGATGAAAAACATTGCCTTTTGCGAGCAGCGATCATCTCCATATAAGTTACACAAAAAATGACCAGAAGGCCATCAACCTTGATATTTAGCATGGATCATGTGGTCTAAGGGAAGTAAATCATTTTCCATAGACGATCATTATAACATATTCGCTTATAGCTCTGTCCAAGAGTTTGCGAGAATGACCAGACCTACTTTGAATTAAAGAACATCCATTCATACATCCAAAAAAATAAATTTTAGTATGGCATGATCCCTTTTCTCTATGACTTTTGACCCCATTTTTGAGATGACCCTCCCTGTACAGCTGTTTCTATGGGCAAGTAGAAAAAACGTACCCGCCTTTAAAACCCGCTAGTAAATTGCCAAAATGATTCAAAACCGTTACTTTGAATTAATATTTTTTCAACGGAATATAAATGGTCCTGAAAAAATCATTGATTTTGAATTTCAATAATATTGTCCAATCAGAGGCCACCTTGATCTTGTGTTGATATGAACCGGAGTTTCCCTATACTTACCTGACAGATGACGGGAAAATGATTTACTTCCCTTAGACCATGTAATGATAACTGCTTAAATCATATCTATTTGGTCCCCAGGTGCGGAGCATGGGGATTAAGGTTTGGATTAAAGCCTATATGGAAATAACGAAGGATTATTTCAAACGTCATCTCTACTACTGATTCAACCTATACCAAGATGTTATCTCTGATGGTCCACTTTCAAAATAGATTAATTTAATCTTTAGATTCGTCTTTCAAAAACGGGCGTTCTGATTGGTCGAAAAAAATATTCATAACCCCATGAACAAATTTTGAGCACACAGCGATTTTGTATGCTTTCACACAAGAATGTCCCTTACAAAAAGGTATCTAATTTGTAAAGCTTTTTTTTTTCGCTCGATGCTATTAAATTATTAGAAATGAAGAGGATATTTTTGTTTTCATGGAGGTCGAAAAACCTAATCACACAATGTATGAATCCGCTTCGCGTATTCATACAGTGTAATTAGGTTTTTCGGTTCATACCTCCATGAAAACTAAAAATATTCTCTTCACCTCTTAAATAAATGAAAAGTGAGGAAATTATGTTGACATGATTCATTGCAAATTTTGAGTAGTATAGTATTTCGACGCTTTACGTAAAATAACGCGCTTAAACAGACAAAGTCCATTATTTGGTTGGAAAGTGGTTGGTTGTAGGTCCATTGTGAGGTCAAATATGAGCGAGACTAACATGTTTTGTTAAGTATGGATTAACAAAAATACCTACTGGTCAAAGCCGCCGTCAAAGGGCTGTTGTTAGCGCATCAGACTCCCAATCTTCAATCATGGAGTGTCATGGGTCCGATCACCGGCGGCGGTACATATACTTTCCAACATTTGTTTCTCAAAAATGGGTGGATGACCGTTAACTTAACTGGGATAGCAGCCGGGGGCTAGGAAAGTATGTACTGGTGGTACTGGTGCGAGGTATACCAGGAATCCATAGTTAGGTGCTCTAGCCGCGATATGAAAAATTGTTAAAGCGACGTTAAACCCCACTCAAACAAATAAACCTACTGGTCAAAATTCAAATTGGGAACTTCTGTCTTACAATTTGTACACAAATTACGCACAATTGAACGATTTTGATTGGCGCCAGGGCATCGGTGTGAACGATAATTGTCGAGGTAAAGAAAGGCCCGAATTCATGAGCTTCATTATGTATTGTGTAAATGTCAAGGTTAGGTCAATAAAGAAAGCCTATATAACATGTCTCTGGATATTCTTGGTGATATATGAATTGTTCCAATTCTAGATTTTGATAATTCAACTACTAGTATACTCCCATGAACAGCTTATGAGTTATCGGTGGGTCTTCATTTATACTATTCACTTACAAAAACACGAGGTCAGTACATGTATAGATGATATTCCTCCATTCTCAGAGTTTCAAAATTAATTAGTAATGTAGTGATATGGTTTATTCGAGTGTTACATCCCTACCTTCCGAACCGCTCCCCTTCTTCCAAAGTGTCTGGTAGTTTCTGGTGTAATGTTTCAGGCAGAACGTTCAGCACTAGACCGGCAACTATAGATAGGGTACCAAATATTACCAGCGGTTCAGCTTGGCCAAATTTACCACCTATCAGCTCTCCCTAGAAAATAAATTTGTTATTTTGAACACTTTTTATTGCTATTTTTGAAATGAATATATTAATTTGATCATCAAAATACAGACTAGAAATTGTTTCCGCAAATAGCTTTATACCCTTGCGAGCCTTTTCATAGTATGAGGCACCGGAACTATATTTTGATGTAGAGTTCATTGGGAAACAAATCTTGAACAAATGTTATCAATGCATGTACAAAGTTTCAATACAACAAAACCAAAACCTGTGGAGGAGTTTGCAACACACGCTTACTCAATAAATGAAAAAAAAAATGTTCTCGTTGAGATGTTGACCTGAAAACCAAATCACGCTGAATTTGCGAAATAGATTCATATATAAGTGTGATTAAATTTTAAGGGTCATTATATTCCCTTCATTTCAAATATTTCTCTAGTTTTGATAAAATTTATCGATCTACTTTGTGCGCAAGAGTGAATAAGTGCTGCTCAAAATTTTGTTCATGACAAGGTAGCCAAAAGTAAAAAAAGCCAAAAAAAAGGTAGCCAATCAAAACGCCTGAATCTTGACAGACAAAACCAAAATTAAATTACAAATAAATCTGTACAAATAGGGAGCAAATGTCTTAGTTCAAGGGGAGATTTTTTGCAACCGTGCACAACCTTTGATCATGGGGTCCATTCACAATAATAAAGGTCAACCAGTATGAAATTTCAGAATACAATATACAAAGTTCCGTTGAAATTACGAGATATTTTCGTAGCTTTTATCGATTTTAAAAAGGCGTTTGATTCAATTAATAGAAACAAACTTTACTCTACACTTATTTCACACGGAATAAATGGTAAGCTTTTAGTTGCTATTAAGTCTATTTATAACTCTGTTAAAACTGTAATTCGAAATAAAAGTGACGTCAGTAATGTCATCAATTGTCCGGTAGGACTTAGACAAGGATGTTCAATGAGTTCTATATTATTCATTCTATTTATTAATGAGCTAAATGATACAATTAATGAGAGTGGAATGAAAGGCATCCAATTAAATCCAGAATTCATCGAATTTTTTCTGTTAATGTTCGCAGATGACATTGCATTCCTTTCAGACACACGCATTGGTCTTCAAAAACAATTAAATTTATTGTATACATATTGTGAGAACTGGAAGCTAGAGGTTAATGTTTCAAAACTAAAGTAGTCGTTTTTAGAAACGGGGGTAGGTTGTCAAATACAGATAAATGGTATTATTCAAATAATATTATTGAATGCGTTAATTGCTTTAATTATGTCGGAGTCCTTTTTACTCCGAGGTTGGCTACATTCAAAATGGCAGAATATAATTCTTTGAAAGCTAAGCGGGCGCTGTTAAGTCTTTTTTCTTCTATGAAAATGCTAATGCCGATCTATGGTAAGACTTTTTTCAAAATTTTTGATACGAAAATAGCACCAATTTTGTTTTATGGTTCTGAAATTTGGGGGATGCAGCAATTTGATTGTGTAGAAATTGTTCATAAATATGCTTGTAAAAGATTTTTGAATGTACCAGTTAATACACCAGATGCTGCAGTTATGGGAGAATGTGGGCGAGTTCCTGTACATATTTACACGTGTAAAAGGGTTGTAAAATATTGGTTATCAATATTAAATATGCCAGACCATAGATATGTTAAAAAATGCTACAATATGCTGAAGTTATATGACTCTCTTGGACATGAAAACTGGGTTTCAAAACTAAAGAAAAATTTGTATGAAAATGGGTTCGGATATGTATGGGAGAACCAAGGTGTAACAAATGGTAAACAGTTTGTATTTCAGTATATGCAGAGACTGGGTGACCAGTATTTGCAGATATGGAGGAATAAATGCTGCACTCAGTCAAAACTAGTTTTATATAAAGATTTTAAAGTTACACTTGAGTACGAACCTTATCTAGATATTTTAAACATTTACAAATTTCAAAAGTCACTTGCACGTTTCAGAACAGGATCTTTGCAACTTTTCATTGAACAAGGTCGTTATAATAATACAAATTTATATAGGATAAATGTCTTTGTTTCAGTGTAAGATAGATTTAACTTCAATTGAGTGAACAACATAAACCTTTATTTTCACGAGTCGTGGTGCTTGTTCACGGAATAATAGATAAATCGATCTCACGAGAAAAACAAGCGAAAATGTGATGATCGAAAACTGAAGCCCCCTCCCTAGTCTAAAACTCTTAACTTTTTGTTTAGGTAGTATTTTCAAAAAATGTAAAATATACGTTTATAAAGATCTAACCGGTCATTTGAAAACGGGTTTCTTGCTGAAACTGAAATGTGGCGGTACTTTTTGAACATTGAATTATTTCTGAATCTCTTATGATCATTTTAACCTACTGTTCAACTATTTCGGAATGCGACCACTTGTTCACCTCTGCTGAATTCGATCTATTTTTTTATTATTTGTTTTTGGGACGTATCTATTCGCCTGGCTTGTCACAATTAATTAATGGATTGCTGGACCCGCCCACCGGCCTCCAACAGAAAGTTGGAATCACATACTAAACGGCATCATAAGTAAACAAACTATTGACAAAAACATGTAAAAAAAGTACAATTATTGGTAGGTGACCGAAACGGCGCAACTATAGCTTGAAAAAGCCGTTTAAATCGCTAAACAAGCTAAAAAGCATCACATAAATACCGGCCATTGCAGGAGTTCGATAATCACTTCCGGTCTAAAAAATGATGTGATTGATCAATCGATTGTTTGATTGACATTCGCGATCCGTAAGATGAAATGGATGGATCAAGATGCAAATACTGTATCTAAGAGATACATTGTTAGTCGTCTTTTGAGCTAGCAAAGCATCAGCTTTGATAGCTTAAGTTAACAGACGAAATTCGGAGGTCTTCTCAAAGTTCAGTGAGTGCAAACTGCCACTGGAGGCTTTACCACTAAATCTAGTGAATGCCTACGCTATAAAAAGAAGTTCTTATTTCAGGGATACTTCAAACTCTGTCACTACTTTTTATGGCCTCGTGAATTAACTTTATTCACATTGTAGACAACTCCATCAAAAGCGTGCTATTTAACCCAATCCCACTCAATCGCGCTTTTGAAGTATCTCAAGAAAGTAGTTTTGAAAACATTGTGTACAACGAAGAAATTGCCTGTAACAAGCACTATTTTCATTGTCTACAGTTTTCTACCCTACAAGGCAAAGGTTTTCTTAATTGCACTAATCATGATAACCTTTGACATAGAAGATTACTTAATAAAATCATGCATTGCTAGCTTACAGTACTTTTCAGGGCTTTGATTTCATACGACTTCAGAGCAAAGTACTTATTGACCAATATGACAACAAAAGAATCAGTCGACTACACAAATCATTCATTTGACATGAATTGTACTTTGAACTCATTTATGTGTATTATTCTAGGTAGTTCTGACGACTTAAACGTCGTTTCTACAGCTTGAATAAGATGTAGTTACGACGTCTAAGTAGAAAACCAACCATCTACTTTTTATCGCATTTAGCTTGTCATAAATTTTGCAAAATGACACCATTGAAAATTGAAGTAGAACCTCCTGTTGGAGTGAATGGGCGTGACAAGCGGAGTAAGTGGGCGTGGTAAGCGCAGTAAGTGGGCGGGGCAAGCGATCCATCAATTTCCAGACAAAGAATTACTTTTGTACGTTTTAACTCTTCTTTTATTTTTTGTTTGTTTTGTTTTGTTTTTTGTTTGTTTGTTTGTTTTTCATTGTATTTTCTTTTAGTTTTTTGTTTTATTTTAGTTAAAAAAAGAGGTTGCAGACGACAATGAAAAGTGGATGCGATTCGAAAGGAAACCATAAATATTGTTTGAAAAGGAGAAATTGCTTTTTATAAGCATCTCTTTACTTTTCCAGAATGTTTTTATAAGTAAAAAATTGCAGCAACGTTAAATCCCAGGTTTGAATAGGAAAGGTCTAGATACATCTTTTTCCAATGTAAAAGTCGCAAAGTTTACCCGACCCGGGACATGCAGTAAAGTCACTGTCGGTGTAATCTAGAACACAGCCATGTTTCAAAATCACACTTTTTTAATCATACGAACTATCACGAAGGTAAAGAACTCCTTCATTCTTTATTATCTTATCCGAAATTTCGCACATTAATTTCGAAAACATTCGGGAACATTTTCGATGAGAGCGTATAGGAATAGAATCAGTGAGAAACCGGTAATTTTAGCCGTGGTAGGAATCTACGCTTTATGGCATTCTGTGTTATCCTTAGACATGATCCGTATGAACTATTTCAAATTGTAATAGCATATGTATTTGATGTAACCTGTAATGATCAAGTGGTATCGTTTACTTCGAAACGACTAGATAGTATGAAGATGGCCCAAAGAGTGTGCGTAGATAATAAGGAGGGGACTTGTGATTAGGACTCCAACTCGTAATCTGAGAGAAGTCAAGAGTTTCTGGTCCGAATCCCGTCCGTGCCTCTGCTCACGGTGGGATGCCTTTTTGGCCAGACATTCTTTAGCCCCAGCCCAGTAGTGGTGATACGTAGGAAGCGAATTAAGTGCACTTCACCGTAATCTAACTGAAAGCCAAATTGTTCAAAGAGGCGTTAGATTTAAAACGAAAAAGGGTTACAACGATTCTGTGACAAAGTTCATGTACGTCATAAACAAAGAAATCAAAGTACTGAAAGTACTGAAAGCTAGAAAAGCGTGGTTGTATTATATTGAGTAATCTTCTTTGTCAATGGTTATCATGATTAGTGGAATTTAGAAAAAACTTTGCATTGTAGGGTGAAAAACAGTGTTGACAATGAAGAAATTGCTTATCACAAGCAATTTCTCCATTGTCCACAATGTTTTCCAAAACTTTTTTCTTGGGATGATTCTATAGCGCAATCAGATGGGATTGGGTCAAATAGCATGCCTTTGAAGGATTTTTCCACAATTTGAATAAAGTTAATGCATGTGGCCATAAAAAGCATTGGCAGGGTTAGTGGTTAAGCCTCCCGTGGCAGTTCGCACTCATTAAACTCTGAGAAGACGTCAAAAGTTGGTATGTTAAGTTAAGCTATCAAAGCGGACGCTTTGCTAGCTAAAATGAAGTGAAAGAGGATCATGAGTGGAACAGTAAATAAGTAACATCGTATTATAGTTTTGATACAAAACATTGTATTGGATTAAAACCGCATTTACATCATAGTAATTCCTTTATTATATGCCAATAAATTCTGACTATAAAAGATAAAAAGAAGGTTACGAAACTTAACTCAAATTCACCTTTTAAAATATTGATAATGTTATTCTCGGTGCTACTTAATTTAACCGGAAAAAAAGATACGGTTTTGACTGTGCGTAATGGAAGCGTCTGTAAAATTGTTAGGTTTACAAAAAATCCTGTCTGACATTTGGCAAGTATAAAACGAGTACATCATTAACGCTTTACTATTTTCAAGGTTTTAGACTCGTCCAAATTCAAAGGGGTGCCAGTCGACATTACAAAGTAAGTGCAATTCAAAAAGAAGCTATCCTATCTGATAGAAAATATTGTAGAAAAAAGAAGAGCTTGTTACTCAAAATATGTAATTTTTTATGTTTGATTGCATTAGATTATAAGAAATGAATACAACAATTTTACTTTTTATAGAGGTATTAACTTAAAAACTTAAAAACACTAATGTGTGAATATGCTTCGTGTATTCACAGTATGATCAAATGTATAGGTTCAATCCTCAGTGAAGGCAAAAACAACAATAAATATCTCTATCTCTTAAATAAACGAACTCCATAAAATTTTACCCAACCCTCATAGTAACAGTTTACAGGAATTATATATAGATGTATTCTTACGGATTTGGCTATGTATGGAGCTAACATGGCACCGACTCGGGCTGCAGAAGAGCAAACACCTAGACCAGCGTTTCGAACCACGGTGGGTAGGATTTCAGACGAAAACAGGTATACACATGAAAAGGCACCTGCCGCCCCAGCTTTTCCGATAACTGCAAGGGCGATCGTAGCTGGCTGTAACTCTGAAAATAGTTATTACGCCAAGAAACCTATTCGAAGTTATCGGACTAAAATGGACCGGATTTTTGCACAAAACCTTTTTCTTTCCCTTTCTTACCCACCGTTCGACTTTCTGTAAAGCCTAGTATCCGCTTCGATTTTACTACAGCAACGGTAAGATAAACGTGTCTTACGAAGATTTTGACCAAAGTTTCGTGGAGATTACGAGAATAAAACTGATAAGCGTAGATTTTAAATCACTTGAATTTCTTGCTAAAACAGCCATTTGATTGACGGTTCTTCGTAACGTTTGTCACACAAAAAAACTAGTTCCGTGACGTCATAATGACAAAAAATAACTTTGCCTTTCAAGTAGCACAAGTCAATATATATGCATAAAGTAAAGATAGCCCGAATTTACAAAATAAATGTCTGGTGAATAAGCAAGGAATCAGATGAAAAATAAATAAGATGTAATATTATGTCGAATTACCTTACAGGTAGTGCGTTAAAAAGCAGTTCAACTGAAAGAGGTAACTTATTACAAATCAGTTATAATGTTTGGGTAAGAAAAACGTAAAGATAGCCCGAATTTCCAAAATAACTGTTTGGTATATAGGCAAGGAATGAGACGAAGAATAAATAAGACGTTGTAAGATTATGTCGTATTACCTTACAGGTAGTGCGTTAAAAACAGTTCAACTGAAAGAGGTAACTGATTACAAATCACTTATAATGTTTGGGTAAGGAAAACGTCAACGAATCACAAAACTTGACCCTTGTCATGCTGAACCCGGAATATTGCGGTTTTTACAGGAGGTATAGACTGAGATCAGCCTGCACGTAGGTGCAGTCTGATCTTAGTCTACACCGCCTGTCTCTCCTTTTCAAACCAGAGTTGTTCATGAAAATAATTTTCAAAAGAAGTATTGTAGGTCAAAAACATGAACTACTAATGTTTTCGGCACTTTAATTTCAATGCAATTCTGAAAAGATTTTAATTCGCATGTCAGGGGTTAAATATGATGGCTCTTAACAAATTATGAACACAAGTAAAAAAGATCGATAGGAAATTAACGGATCGCTAGCCAGGTCCACTGATCTCTGACATGAAGTTCCTAATCGAAATTTCGTAATTTAGATAAAAAAAAATATGGTCAGTAACAAAAATTAAACATGGTTGGTTGGCGACATAAGCTTCGTACCTACAGCTTGAATAGGCTGAGACATCTAAATCGCCAAACAAACGCAAATATTTCACAAAAATTCCTGCCAATAGAAATTCAAAGTTTACTTCTGGCCTCGACGTATGATTTGATCTGTTTTTGATTGACGGCCGCTATCCTTCCATTTAAACTTTGGGCGAGTCTACTTTAATTCAGACAGCACAGAATATATTTCCTGTTAATCAAAACAAGGCACTTTTAGGAAAAAACGAAAATTAAGTATCTAAACATACCTGGCCCACCAAACAGAACTGTAAATATTGTACAAAAACTAGCTAGTCCACCAACGCAGAGGCATAAACTATTCGATCTTCTGCGTCCAATTCTTTCCGTGGCTGGGACGGTAATCATGTACCCTGGGAATCCGGCTATTATTAATAACAGAAAGTTAAGGAAGAAATCACCCGCCATGTTGCCCGCATTGATTGTAGATCCATAGTAGCTCATACCAATAACAAACCTAAACAAGAGGACCATAATGGCCCCAAATCGCTCACCTGGGAATGGTTTCTCTAAGAATGATAAGCCCAGCCCAATATTTTTACATAAATCAAGATTTCACACAAGTTTTCAAAAGGGTCATCCACAGAACATTCATGCAAAGTTAAGTCAAAATTGGCCCGATTGCATAGGAGGAGATGATTTCACGATTCATCTAAGCCTGACAAGCCCCGTCCTCCCAAAATCCCAAAATTTCACGAAGAAAGTTTGAAAAGGGCCACCCGAATAACATTCTTGCAAAGTTTGGTGAAAATGGCCCAACGTTTTTTCGCGAATCATAAATTTCACGGACAAGTTATGGAAAGGGTCACCAAAAAACATCCCTGCCAAGTTTAGTCGAAGTTTGCCTGATGGTTTAAGGGAAAAGGATTTTTTAAAATATTATTTCATGATTTCTCTGTGTCTGTTAAGCCCGCCCTGCAAGGCCCTCGTTTTTTTTCATAAATCAAAATTTCAGAAACAAGGTTTGAAAATTGTAACCTAAGGAGCATTATGGCCAAATTTGAACCAAATTGGTCTATTGGTTACAGGGGAAGATTTCAAAAGAACCATTCCATAACTTCCCCAAGTCTGATAAACTTTTACGAACAAGTGTTGAAAAGGGTCATCCAAGGAATATTCCCAAATTAGCCCTGAGGTTTAGGATCAGATGATATTTAAAAGAATGTTGACGACGCACGACGGACGACGCACGACGGACGACGCACGACGGACGACGCACGACGGACACTGTATGATCCTTAACACTTCACCTGAGTAGTTTGTGCTCAAGAGAGCTAAAAATGTGAACATTCGGTAAAACTACAACAACAAAACCGCACCGTAATTAGTATTTTTATCTTATTTTTTTTTTCAGTTTCAAAATGTTAAACCAAAGTGTAGAAGATATCGTAAATAAGTCGGGGTATTTTTTATTTAAAGAAACATTCGTTATTTTATTTGTCATCTATATTCTATCTCTAGCGTTTGGCGTTTTATTTTTCATTTATTTATTTTTTGTTAATATGAAATTTCTTGCAGCCAGCCTTTAAACATATTTGAAAGCGATAACTTCCGAATCTATTTTATTCTGCAAAATTAATGTGACATTTTAGTTTACCAGGCAAAACAAAGTATGGCTGTTCTGACTCTAAGGACAGGGTTCTTAGCTATATCCAACATGTTACCCTCCTGGTATTCTGTATTCAACAATGACTTGTCGATCACAAATGCTTCGTCTGGCAACTTTACGCCATTTGTCCTTGATGCACGCTGTAATAACTTCCCATATTCATCTTGCTTCCCTTTGCTGGCAAGCCATCGCGCTGATTCCGGAATTACCCTAGAATAAGGCTTATTTTGATGAACAAATTCTAGTCTTGGACGGGAAAAACTGATCGTTGTATATTCCAATTTGAACATTTAAGAAAATACTCTGTCTTAGTACTATACTAGAAATCTAGTTTTCAACGCTTAAATACCATTTACTACCCAGCAAGTATTTCGGTTCTTTAAGTAATCCAATTCAATCAACCATTTATCTCTTTACAAGAGGCGAACACGCTATTGTTTATAGCTTGAAAATGCTAACCTTTTCTCCTTGCACTTACTTTTCAACCATTTCCTATTACCTTTTTTCCATCATTTCGAACACATCTTGAAACCTTTATTTTATTTTGATATAATTTAATTGTTAATTTCGTCAACCAAAAACGAGCATTCTGAGTGACAGAAAAAACATTCATACCTCCATGAACAAAATTACGAGCACGCAGCTTTTTGTATGCTTGCGCACAAAATAATGTATCAAAACTTGTAAAATATTTGCTTTTTTTCTCGGTGTCATTAAATAGAGGAAACGAAGAGAAAATATTTTGTTTTCATTAAGATATGAAACGAAAAATCTAATCACACTTTTATAGTGTTACTAGATTTTTCGTTTCATACCACCATGAAAACAAAAAATATTCTCTTCATCTCTAAAATAAAAATGTATATATCTGCAACCTATTTCAATGGCGTTTTTTTTGTCTAAACAAGGTCTACGGTAACCTCCATTAGATTTTATATATATATATATACGTGTATATATATATATATATATTTTTTTTTTCATTTTCATTTATCGTTTTTCATCACCGATTATCATTTCATTATATGACGTCATCAATAGGATTGAGTACGTCACCTTGATCTGTGCACTTTTCGACAATATTTTCCACATAAAAAGACAAATCAAATCAAAATCAAAAACATCTTTGGATTCGAACCAGTCTTACACTTAGTCTTCTGGTGATGGGTTAGATAAAAAGAAGTGACGAAGGCCAAATTACCACCAGTACGTGAGGTAGATAACTGTAGGTAGCGCACAGGCTAGGTTGATGTATTTCCAGTCACGAATCAGATAAGACATCAAACAAAGGTAGGTCAGTCCCATCGTAAACCAAACATGCAGCAATATACCAGTCCAGGCCCGCGTCTTCTGACCAACCATCTCTAATGCTGAACAAATCAATGAGAAGGGAAATCTAATTGTAGTAGAATAGTCCTAGTCCTTTCTTGGAAGAAATATGTAGCAGTATTGCAGACCAGGCACGATTCTTTTGAACTTGCATATCCAACGCTGAACAATACAAATACTCTATCTTTCCTTACATCAAACAAGGAAAGGTCAAGCTCATTACAGGACCTATCATTAGCCATTATTCAATTACTTTAGAGCGGTACTTGAACAGATTGTGGCAGGGGAAAATTGGCTCTCGTTTTTCAAACTGTAATGCTTTGAGACATGTGAAAGAATGAGATCAAAGTTATTTCTGTAATGAAACGATTGTTCATAACTCTAAAAAAAGAAAACATTTCGCGTTACGAGACGCCGAAATAAGTCAACGGGGCGCAACTCAAATGGAACCGGAATTTATCGG
This sequence comes from Fragum fragum, assembly GCA_946902895.1. NCBI lineage: Eukaryota > Metazoa > Mollusca > Bivalvia > Cardiida > Cardiidae > Fragum > Fragum fragum. The sequence goes on along the minus strand of OX336374.1, from coordinate 19,961,378 downwards.
GAAGATACGTCATCTGTCGATTGCACCGGAAATTGCCTTATTTGTGGTTTCGTTTGATGTATCTATTACGTCATTGGCTTCCGCTAGCAATTTAGTCGTTGTCGACATTTCGCGAAGATGAGCGACCTTATCCGATCAATCAACGATGTTTCAAAGTAGGGCGCAGGAAATATAATTATCCCATTGAATTAAATTTGCAGCGAAATGTGCATATTAAACACGAAGAAAGAACATTTATCGTGAAAATGACACCAATATCTTTTTGATAGCAGATTATTTTCCTATGTCAGTTTTTTCATAAAAACAGATTCAAGAGCCGCTCTCTTGAAAACAGATACAAAATGTTTGTTTTCCCTAACACAATTTCACAAAATCGCGTGTCATTTCACTAACAAATTTCATGGCAATATTATGATGTCATCAGTATCATCTGATCCGCGAAGGCGACGTTTATTAGCACTGAAAGAAAGCGGGGAATTAATATGTCAAAATAGCGAGTAAATTATGCTAACAAAATTCACTGGTTTATTTTAAAATTCAACGAGTAATCTCGCTAAAATATATGAATAAAACATTTAAGATAACAATCGATTCCCCCAATCTCGAAAATTTTCTTACCTAAAACTGAAGCAATGACGAATGCAGCGTGACAGGCCCCGCCTACGACAAACTGCATAAAGCCAAGTACATAGATTCCAGGGGCCCACGATGTTGCTATGGATGCGATCACTTCAGATATGAATGCTGTGTAAAGTCCAACTTTTCGACCGAATCTGTATAAATAGATCAAACCACTATTTAGTCTTAAGCAATCTCAACGTGACAGCATTTTCCTCTCTACATGTGCTAACTTTATGTGAAAAACATAATGGAACAAATTTAAGGTAACCATTTAATATTTGCTTACAGTGGTTTTTACAGGGGTTATGCCACGATCATACTAGCACATACACAAAATGGCCCTTTATTCCTCCGTGATATTTGATTATCTTTCCATTGAAAACAGAAAATAAACGTGTTCAAAAGCTTATGGGGTGTTCCCGGAGGCATGTTTATAAAACATTAATATTGCTGGACATGCCTCCAGCTGCTATCCCACTTAGGTTTACGATTACCCACCCACGGTGAGACATTAGTCTCTCTCAAATTGGTGGATAATTGTTAACCTAAGTGGGATAGCAGCAGTAGGCTAGGAGAGAATGTAGTGGTAGTACTGGTGTGTGAAATACTAGGAATCCATCGTTAAGTGCTCCAGCCGCCGCGACAAAACTGAAATATTGTTAAAAGTGGCGTTGAATCCCATTCAGTCAATCAATCAATTAAAAGTTATAAGGTGCTCTCAGAGGCCTGAAAATAAATCGTAGATATCCCTAGATTTTGAAAATTTCGTCTAGGTTGTTTCACGAAGCAGCAGCATGAAACTAAAATCATTCATTATTAAGGTAAATTAATAATTCAGTGTACGGAAAGAAAAATTTACCTCACTATGGTGATGAACAAGAAAGGCGACTGCCAAACAATACCTCGAACGACCAATCAAATCAAGTATTTAGACCGGAATCGGAGTTAAGATATCGCAAAATTCTGTTAATTTAACATTGACATTGGGCGATGGTCTTAAGCTTGTTTCTACAATGGCAAGCATGTGTGACGTACACACTTACCAAATATGAGTATTGCCTATTATTTATTGGTAAAATAACAAAGGATTCACTCCATATTAGTTATATGAGAAGGGTTGTGAAATAGTAATGACTTGGAGATAAACAGTTGAAACATGTAAATGTACCTTTAAGTTAATCCTATCGAAAGACGGTATTCTGTGTACCAAAAGGCCTATTTGCAAGAATTCAAACAAAGATAATTCTATCCAATCAGTGTACTCCGATATAAGGTCTAATAAAGCGTTAACCCCTTCACAAACATATTAAAAACTATTCTGAATATTCGCCATATCTAAATATTACTCATTATCAAACATTGCGGTCTCTCTTAACAAAACTACGACTGTCATCCGTTTCTCTTCGCGTCGAAACAGGGAGATAAGGCAACGACAGAGTCGAAAGCTCTCATAAGGTATGTACATTATACACTTCACAGGAATCTCATTTTGTTTTACTATGGAATAGATTTACCGATACTCGTAAGAAAATTTATTATTCGAGACCCAGTGTACTTAAATTTATTATTCTACTCCAGAGTACAATCAAGAAATTATTGCTGAGCTTATGTTACTTTTTATGAGAAGCGTTTCTCGTAGAACGTCGTTAAGAAAAACAGATTATGATTCTATAATATTCTATATGATAAATATCAGCCTTAGATATACTTGTACAAAAATAATTATTCTAATTAGCAGAAAAATGAAAGAATACTTTATTCCTCGATAAGAAACACGTTTAACTGTTAAAGTATATCAATTAATTATTTAATTGAAATCAATAATGTTGGGATAAATGGACTATTTCCACACGCAAACACACACGCACATACACACACACACAAACACACACTCACACACAAAACTGTACGAGAGCGTAATTCTATGAGAGCGAGACAAATCTATCAAATCTTTAAATGTATTCAGGCGACAAATTTCGAGTCTGGTTTAAAGTCAATAAGGTTGAAGACAATATTTTTTAGTTTCCGAAGATTTCCTTTTTTTTTCTCTCTCTCTCTCTCTTTTCTTTTTCACTTTTTTTTCGTTAAAACGTTTTCTTCATTTTGAATTTGTTTTTAAAGGTGGAGGGGGTGTCAAAAAAAACTGTACTAAGTGAAAGTGGTTTACAGGAGACCCAATAAGCTCGATATTTGTTTTGTTCTAGATGAGAATTCGATAATTATGTATAAGAAAATCGAGGGACAGATTATCGTACGAACTTGAAAGTCATTCTTTTAGTTCAGAGAAAAAAATGAACACAAAACAATATAATGCGATTGAAGAAATTTACCCGAATTTTGATTCAACATATGTTCAGGAAATGTATATATGCAATCCTTTTGACTCTTACTGGATTCGAACCTACGCGGATACGACAACGCCGCCTAGCGCTGCAATGTCCGACGTCCTTAACCTCTGCGCAACCGAGACATCCCCCAAAAAAGATGTTCAAATAACGCATATAAAGCTTCCCGACACTGCAGCACACTCCGTATAACATTATTGATAGAATATCAATATACAGCGCTAGGCGGCGTTGTCGTATCCGCGTAGGTTCGAATCCAGTAAGAGTCAAATAAAATATTAGTTCTCCACTAGGGTTGAAAAGACAAGAGTCACTGCCGTAGTTGAGAGAATTCAATATAAATAGAATTTCTATGCAATCCTTGTTCGCGAAAAAAGTACTGTAAGCTGGCAGAGCATGGTTTTGTTTGGTAATCTTGGTTACAAACAATTTCTTCATTGTCCACAATGTTTTCCAACGATGGTAAAAACGCGGAATTGAGTCGGAATGGTTTTGACAGAGTTCTCTTCAGTTTGAATAGAGTTTGCAATATTCCTGATATACATAAGAACTATCTTTATAGCGCAGGCATTCCATGGATTTAGAGGTTAAGTTTCCAGTGGCAGTTTGCACTCGATGAACTTTGAGAAGACCTCAAAATTTGACTGTTAACGTAAGCTATCAAAGCTTACTCTTTGCTAGCTGAAAAAAGGCTGCAGACGGCATTATAAAAAGTGTTGAATTTAGAAAATATGTGAGAGCCATGTATGTTTGATAGTTTTATGAGAAAAGGCGAAATTGCTCCCAATTCAACATCTTTTACAATGATTATCCTTGATGCCTAATTTATAGTGCGCATCAATCTGTGTAGAAATGGTTTAACCCATACCCTATTGGCAATAATTCAGTTTTGTCTGCAATTTCAGGTTGATAAAATTTAAAATTTTGTAGTCTTTTTGCTTTTGCATAGAAAACATCGTGGATAATGAACAAATTGCTTGACACGAGAAATTTCTTCATTTCCCACGATGTTTACCAAAGCCTTTTCTTGAGGGGCGTAAAAAGGAGGGATTGTGTGCGAACGAGTTAAAGTGAACCTTTTACGTAGACCACTTAAGATCTAGTTAAATGGTGTCTACGTCAATTTATCTTTTAAAGTATGAAATAGTATTATATACCATTTTATTTCCGGAACAAAAGTACATAACCGACACTCCTCCTGTTTCTCAAAAATGCCAACTTTAATTTCTTTACCTGTCAGCGATTATTCCAAGAATAATGTCTCCACTAAACACCCCAAAGAAAAAGAAAGTTTGAGCGTGGGCTACTTTCATGGCATCTCCACACACCAAGTTCGTCTGAAAGGGAAAATTATTGATATACTTCATATATGTGAAAGAGTAGAACCGTCTAATTTTGATCTCTCTTAGGATGTGATAATTGACGGCTAGCTGGCCCCGCCCCTAAAAAATAAAATAGTTGGTTTATAACATAAACGTCGTAACTACGTTTACGTCGCGAACCAAAGTCAACATTTCACTTTAATATAGGCCAATGGAGGATCTCAAAGTTAATTTTCGTTCTAAATGAATGATTTCAGTGATCGATAGATTCTTTGGTTGACAGTCACGACACCGGTTTGTTTGTTTGTTTCAGTCGTAATAATTCTTCATTTGGATCTATTGGACAAAAAGTTTAAAAATAGTAGAATTGCCAAAATTTGACGTTATTGATCAATTCTAAACCAACAGAATTTTAGAATGGTCCAAAGAGAAAAAGGTTTGAGACGACAAAACAAAGTTGTTTTAAGTCGAAAAATCAGGGTAATATGAGATGTAAAGCATTGTGAAAAAAGAAGAAATTGCGTGTTGCCAAAATTTGACGTGTATTAACCCATTCCAAAGCAAACAAAAAAGTTTAGACTGGTCCAAAATGAAAAGGTCGGAGACGACAAAACAAAAATGTTTAAAATCGAAAAATAAGGGTCATACGAGGTAGAAATTTATTGTGAAAAGAGTAGACATTTTTCGTTACAGGCAATTTCTTCTTTTCTCACAGTGTTTTCCACACCTACATTTCTTTGATGAGTAGAAATGTGGAGTCGTTTGGTAATGTGTTAAAGATTTATCATCAGGTTTATTCTACGTTAATTGCAGAGTATTGGGGAGTCATTATTTACCTTTTCGGTGAAAGTCGACGTAAATACTGATTTGTCGTAAACCCATTCGTCACATTTTATCACATCCAGCGTCACGTTATTTCCTCTCTCCCTGGTGTCAAAAACGTGACATTTGTCGACAAGTCCGTCACTTGTCCGGGGTATACTAATGTTTATTAGATATTCGTGCTGATTGTCTTGAACTGCAAAAGTGTCGTTATCAAGTCCAGGTATTTTACATCTGAAAGAAGAACGTAACAATGCTTTTCTATTAAACCGAGGTTTTGTAATTCTGCTGCATCATATCTATATGCATTCCATTTCTTATATACAAACGAACTATGGCTTTAATAAGCCATTTAAAAGATGAAGAGAATAGTTTTTTTTTCTTTTTATGGAGGTATGAACCGTAAAACCTAACTACACTGTATGAATACGCGAAGTGTGATTAGGGTTTTTGGTTCATACCTCCATGAAAACAAAAAATATATTCTTCATTTCTTATAATTTAATAGCATCGAGCGAAAAAAACAAAAGCTTTACAAATTTTGATACCTTTTTGTATAGAACTATTTTGTGCGGAAGCATACAAGATTGCTGCGTGCTCAATATTTTGTTCATGGGGTTATGAATATTTTTTTTCGACCAATCAGAACCCTCGTTTTTGATAGACGAAACTAACAAGAGGCCCAGTGGGCCTTAACGGTCACCTGAGTAAAAAAGCACTAAGACAAGTGATTTTGTTTGAAAGAATTAGAAAAAGGTTTGGTTGAAATCCCCTCAGTAGTTCTTGAGAAGAAGATGAAAATGTTTAAAAGTTACCAAAAATGACCCCCTTTTGGTCCCTATTTTAGGCACCCCTGACCTCCAGCCTTTTAGTTTTCACAAATCTGTATAATAAGTACCCAATGATGCTTTTCACCAAGTTAGTTTGAAATTGGCTTTGTACTTCATCAGAAGAAGGTGAAAAGGTGAATTTTTAACATGATGAACTTTGACCTCTGGGTGTGGCCCCATACATGACCCCAGGGGCATGAATTTCACAATTTATAATATACCTGTCCTAGTTGTCATGCACACAAAATATTTAAGCTCTGGCATTAACGGTTTATTAGAAGAAGATTTTTAAAGAAGTACCAAAAATTACCCCTTTTTGGCCCCTATTTGGGCCCCTTTGACCCCCAGAACCCCTATTTTCACAAACTTGAATCGGCATCCCCCAATGATGCTTTCTACCAAGTTTGGTTGAAATCGGCCCAATAGTTCTTGAGAAGAAGATGAAATATTTAAAAGTTACCAAAAATTACCCCCTTTTGGTCCCAATTTTAGGGCCCCCTGACCCCCTAGCCTTTTTATTTTCACAAATCTGAATAACCATTACCAAATGATGCTTTTCAACAAGTTTGTTTGAAATTGGCTTTGTACTTCATCAGAAGAAGATGAAAATGTGAATTTTTTAACATGATGAACTTTGACCTCTGGGTGTGGCCCCATACATGACCCCAGGGGCATGAATTTCACAATTTATAATATACCTGTCCTAGTTGTCATGCACACAGAATATTTAAGCTCTGGCATTAACGGTTTATTAGAAGAAGATTTTTAAAGAAGTACCAAAAATTACCCCTTTTTGGCCCCTATTTGGGCCCCTTTGACCCCCAGAACCCCTATTTTCACAAACTTGAATTGGCATCCCCCAATGATGCTTTCTACCAAGTTTGGTTGAAATCCGCCCAGTAGTTCTTGAGAAGAAGATGAAATATTTAAAAGTTACCAAAAATTACCCCCTTTTGGTCCCCATTTTAGGGCCCCCTGACCCCCCCAGCCTTTTAGTTTTCACAAATCCAAATAACCATTACCAAATGATGCTTTTCAACAAGTTTGTTTGAAATTGGCTTTGTACTTCATCAGAAGAAGATGAAAATGTGAATTTTTTAACATGATGAACTTTGACCTCTGGGTGTGGCCCCATACATGACCCCAGGGGCATGAATTTCACAATTTATAATATACCTGTCCTAGTTGTCATGTACAAAAAATATTTAAGCTCTGGCATAAACGGTTTATTAGAAGAAGATTTTTAAAGAAATACCAAAAATTACCCCTTTTTGGCCCCTATTTGGGCCCCTATGACCCCAAGAACCCCTATTTTCACAAACTTGAATTGGCATCCCCCAATGATGCTTTCTACCAAGTTTGGTTGAAATCGGCCCAATAGTTCTTGAGAAGAAGATGAAATATTTAAAAGTTACCAAAAATTACCCCCTTATGGTCCCAATTTTAGGGCCCCCTGACCCCCTAGCCTTTTTATTTTCACAAATCTGAATAACCATTACCAAATGATGCTTTTCAACAAGTTTGTTTGAAATTGGCTTTGTACTTCATCAGAAGAAGATGAAAATGTGAATTTTTTAACATGATGAACTTTGACCTCTGGGTGTGGCCCCATACATGACCCCAGGGGCATGAATTTCACAATTTATAATATACCTGTCCTAGTTGTCATGCACACAGAATATTTAAGCTCTGGCATTAACGGTTTATTAGAAGAAGATTTTTAAAGAAGTACCAAAAATTACCCCTTTTTGGCCCCTATTTGGGCCCCTTTGACCCCCAGAACCCCTATTTTCACAAACTTGAATTGGCATCCCCCAATGATGCTTTCTACCAAGTTTGGTTGAAATCGGCCCAATAGTTCTTGAGAAGAAGATGAAATATTTAAAAGTTACCAAAAATTACCCCCTTTTGGTCCCAATTTTAGGGCCCCCTGACCCCCTAGCCTTTTTATTTTCACAAATCTGAATAACCATTACCAAATGATGCTTTTCAACAAGTTTGTTTGAAATTGGCTTTGTACTTCATCAGAAGAAGATGAAAATGTGAATTTTTTAACATGATGAACTTTGACCTCTGGGTGTGGCCCCATACATGACCCCAGGGGCATGAATTTCACAATTTATAATATACCTGTCCTAGTTGTCATGTACAAAAAATATTTAAGCTCTGGCATAAACGGTTTATTAGAAGAAGATTTTTAAAGAAATACCAAAAATTACCCCTTTTTGGCCCCTATTTGGGCCCCTATGACCCCAAGAACCCCTATTTTCACAAACTTGAATTGGCATCCCCCAATGATGCTTTCTACCAAGTTTGGTTGAAATCCGCCCAGTAGTTCTTGAGAAGAAGATGAAAATGTATAAAAGTTAACGGACGACGGACGACGGACGACGGACGACGCACGACGGACGACGCACGACGACGGACAAACGATGATTGCAATAGGTCACCATGACCATTCGGTCAGGTGACCTAAAAATTAAATTATTTTGGTGTAAAGTCATTTTACAGGGAAAATGACGAAATCTAACTATATCTGTATCAGTTCAGTACATGGCCGACAAGGATTCTTTTATGTCAAGTTAGGTTATAAGGAAACCTTGTTGGTTGGCCTATACATCACAGAAATTCACCTGTTGATTCTGATTTAACAAAGAACATGTATTCCATTTGATTTGTCATGGAATTCAGATATCACCAAGACCCTGTGTTTTATTTGGTTCTTCAAAAAATCAATTATTGGTAACGGGGTCAATGAGAATCACTGACTGGAGAGAGAGAGAGAAAGCAAATTCACCTACCAGACACAAAACGTCGGCATCAGTAGGCGAACTAACCCATATCAAACGCTTATTAAAGCTGGTGTTACGACTTGTTTGTGGTCTATGAATGATAAACAGAAGATTAAGCAGATTGATTGATTGAATGGTATTTAACGCCGCTTTTAACATTATTTCAGTCATATCGCGGCGGCTAGAGAACCTAACAATGGGTTCCTGGTCTTTCTCACACCAGTACTGCCACTATATCCTTTCCTAGCCTCTAGCTGCTATCCCACTTAGGTTTACGATTATCCATCCATGGTGAGAGACAAATGTCGGAATGAATACGTGCCGCCGCCGGGGATCGAACCCATGACATCTCATAATTGAAGATTATGAGTTTGAGGAAGGTTAAACAGACAGATAGTCTCAATGTCTGCAACAGACATAACACACTTCGCACCAAATCAGATACAGCCAATCTTGCACAAGCAACAATCGAAAATCCTTTCAAATAACAAAGGACCTTCATATTAGGACGTTCTTGCCAATAAAATATCATAACTAAGTCCCATGTTAGTGGACCTCATTAGAATCGCTTCTAATGATTTCCACTAACAAAGGACTAAGTTAGAATCCAGCAACAATTACTGTATGCAGCTGAACCTATCCTTCATATATGTCACAAAAAGTGTATTTAAGCAACCATTCTCTTAAACAACATTTTCACCGTACCTTGAGTGGTCGCTTAAAACCCTTTCGAACACAACAAAATTTTAGACTGGTCCAAATTGGAAGAAGCTTCAGATGACAATTTCAAGTTGATACATTTTTTTCCGTCTTTTTGGTTAGAAAACATTGTGGATAATGAAGAAATTGCTTGACACAAGCATTCTTTTTTATTATTTTTATTTTCCACAATGTTTTCCTAAGCTTTTTTCTTGAGTGGCGTAAAAATGAGGGCTTGTGTGAGAATTGGTTAATACAAATTTGATCGTACCTATGTTTTGGTGTAAACAGTACAACGACAACGACCAACATAAGCGTGCCAGTGCTTATCATTGGAGGTATCAAAGATCCATATAATCTTTTCTGGTATATACCGAAACCACCAATCTCTTTCAATGCCTCATCTAGTCGCATCCTTACACACGTCTGTTCGGATATAGACTGTTTTGTCAAGTTGACATTAAACTGCATCGTTAGTTTCAAACGTGACGATGCATGAAATTAAGGTAGCGCTAAACCTTTTTGTGAAATTGCAAACATTGAAGCGTCAACTTGAAAGGGAAAAAAACCCATACTGAACAATAAAACGCCTGATCATGATGCAGTTTTATAAGCTCTACCGGCCGAATTCAAGAGGATCTATAGCTAGGGTGTTCCCGTTTGTGCACCAAGTCGTTTAGTTATTAGCTAACTTGAGCTCAACGTGCTCAAGGTTATCGTCCGTCGTCTGTGAGTATACAAATTTCTTTAGAAATCATCTCCGCCTTAAGAAAACTTAGCAAACCTCTACCAACGTTATTAAAAAACCCTATTCAATCTAAGACACGTTTACCGTGGCAATGGATTTGCTTGAAATTCAGACATTTTCTATCCACATGTTCGAACTTTCATCTGGAGCAATCCTGGTAATTCTTTACATTTTCCCCATTCCCATACAATCCCCCCTTTTATCGTCCCCAAAGAAAAAGGCTTATGGAAAATGAAGAAATTGCTTTTATCAAGCAATTGCTTCATTATCCACAAACTTTTCTATCCAAAAAGGCGAAAAAACCCATTAACTTGAAATTATCGTCTGATGCTTCTTTCAATTCTGACCAGTCTACAGTTTGTTTGCATGGGAACGGATAAACTAATGCCCCCAAGGACCCACTCGAGCTTCGCATTTTCACAAAGAAAGACACCTTATAAAATCTACACAGAGTCAAGCTTCCGGGCTCACCCTATTTTTTTGCATTAATTGCTTTAAGACTCTTCTTATCGTCTTGTCTCTTCTTGGCATTTACCTACATTTATCTGGCGTATTTTCTTTAGTTTGACGACTTAAACGTCGTACCTACAGCTTAATTGAGTCGTAGATACTACTTTGAGGCCACAAATCAATAAATTTACTCCTTCTTTTTTGTTGTTGTTGTTGTATGTGTAGGGGGGGGGGTGTTCTGAAAGTATCCACCCAAGTTAGCCTACATCGCCAAAACTTTGATTTCTTATAGGCTCCAAGGCTATCGAAGGGACAAAACTGCTCCCAAAAGGAATCCTTTATTTTTCTTAAATTAATTTCGGAAAAACCTTTGGGGAACTCTGAAATTTTCTGCTTAAGCAACCTGAAAGTTGATGGTATTGTTTGCCTTGGTGAAGTTTCAGATAAGTTTTAAGTTTTGTATATATTCTTTATCGTATTATGTCTTTCTATGTAGTTATGTTAAGCGGCGTTTTTTTTTTTTTTGGTTTTTTTTTTTTTTCATTTTGGCTTAACATTAGGATACTCTTGGATCTAATTAGCTATTTAAGTAAAGAGATTCGAACAATTGCAAAACAGTAATATACTGAACAAATATGACACTCCGAGTTTTTGAAAGAAGCCTCTGTTATAAAGATGTCGCCATCGTATTTAGCGATCATCTCGATTTGACGTAACTCGTACCGCTAAGGGTCTCGGCTAGTCAACATAACAACGTAACTTTATTCAAAAAAACGACTTTGACATTAAGGTTTATCGTCGATAAATTACATACATGGGTATTGACATCTGAAAATGAAATTCCTCAGTGCGGAGGTAATTGGCAGTGTAGAACATTACCAAACACATTATATGTAGAGAACGTAATTAACTAATAAGACTGGGATGTAGAGAATGTAAATTTAACATTAGGAGAGAGGAAAAGAAAACAAATTACTGACTATGTTCAATCCATTTTTAAACCATTGCTCTAGAATAAAATATTCCACTTAAATACATTTAAAATCTGAGCATTTTTCGATTTCAACAGATCATTTAGCTTCATCATGCTTAGCTTATTGTAATGATATCTTCCTAAATAAGCATGTCTTAATTCTTTATATGCGGGACAAACAAGTAAAAAGTGAAATTCATCTTCTAACTCTTTTTTGTCATAAAGCTTCTGATGGCGTCCAGTTTTAGTCAGTAATTGGTGAACAGATAATCTTAATTCTTACGGCATTTCTGTATTAAATGCTTTTCATCTAAGTAAACTGAATAATCAAAGCGCTGAAAGCGCTGAAAGCCTGCGATATGAATATAGGAGATATATAATCTGGGCAGAAAAAGTTGGATGGTCAGATTATCGGAGGTGCCACTTTCTACCCAAATCTACTGTCGATTATTCGCAGATCTGCCATTTTTTTTGCGCTAGGGGACACAACCTGCCCGCAATAATTTTCATCCCGTTGAGGTATTGTAACGATATATTTACATGTTTATATCGTTAAAAATTTTCACCCGATCAAAATGCTTTGAAGGGATCTGATAAAGGCCACCAAAGGATCCTTCCTGTGAATTTTGGTTGAGTTTGGTTGAATTATGTTCAGTACTTTCTGAGAAGAAGATTTTTTTAAGTAAAAGTTGACGGCCGGACGGACGGACGACGGACACCAAATCGTGACAAAAGCTCGTTGGCTTTCAGCCGGTGGAGCTAGCGAGATAGAGCTAGAGAGTGAGAGAGGTGGGTAGCAAGGTTCGAACTAGGAGGCTCTTGCGTGCAATGTGAGTATTCTAACATACAGACCAATTTCGTTTTGTAAATATGCGCTTTTTAATCTCCAGGTAAAGAGAGCGAGAGAGGGCGGGCGGTCGTTTACCAGGTTAACATGATTATGTACACCTCTCAAAAGCGGTATGTAGACGTTGCATCCTTTGGGTAGAATTCGGAGGTAAATATATATAGACACAAAGTCCGAGTACGACCAAACTGTTTTCAGACAGTGCGAATATGATCCTATGAATGACCAATTAATTTGTTAAACAAAACATTCCAATCGTGCGTAAAACCGACAGCTTCGCTTATCAGCTTTATACAGCAACTTCGTCTAACCGGACCGTTTAACATTGTTACTATAGAATACGTAATATTATTTTGGTATGAGACAAACACCTTCTTTTTTCTTAACAAAATGTTATTATTATATATGTTTAATAATATCCAATATATTATATATCTCCTTTCTTTCCATTCACTCGTCAAGTTTTGATAATTTTGCCAAATTCAGAACACTCAAACGAAAGTACTGTACATCAAGCCAACAGCTTTCAATGAGTCATATCTCGCCTTCGTCCTTCTCGCCTCAATCGGGCGTATTAATTTATGGTCAGTTCATGCGACAGAAGATCACATTGATTGCGGTAGATGTTTTTATATTATGTTTTCACCTTAAAATCTGCATGGGTTTGAACTTTTAGCATTGTAACTTTAGCCTCAGATTGCTTACGCAATCTCAGGCTAAAAACTATTTATACTTTCAACTGACCCGATTTGGTGCATGCGAGTTCTCAAATTAATCATTGTTTGCCGTGTTTAATTCATTGCTCTGGCAACGGTGCTTACAGACTTACCAACCAAAAGTCTTCTGATTGCTCATCTTAAATCCCTGGCACTTCCAAGGGCGAAATAATTTTTTTTTCAACTTTATCTTCTACGCTTAGTTAAGGCAAATGTGTACCAAATTACCGAAAGTTTGTGGTAAGCACAAACAATAGCCGTATTCTGTTTTTCACGTACTACACGGTAACGGAAAGTATGTGCTGTTATAATTCTAAAGATCTTATACTGTCACATGGTACCATTTGCTATTTCATGGCCTAGAATGTTCTTTTACAAAGGAAAACAAAAGTTTTAATAACTTCAATAGTGTCAAGTGTTCATTTTTACTCAGGATATATTCGTCGGGTATTCTACAGCTCGTTGAAGTTGTGTGATGATGTTTCACGAAAGTCATATTAACGTAAATTGAACTAAATTAATCTAAAAATAAATGCGTTATTGATCAATCGTTGGCCCCACCCACTACAATTGACCAACATAGCGTTATTTTGCAAAATTTATGGCAAGTAGCGCGAATCAAAAAGGAAGAATGTTTGGGCTCTAGTTCGGGCTGAATGATCGATAGATTCCTTGGTTGGCAGCCGCCATTGGTCAATTTACATTGGTTATGAAAAGCACGTGGCTCTGCATATTTACCATACTATAAAGAACAAAAAATGACGTAACTAAGTCGTTTTTCGGATAGATTTGTTTGTTTTAATGGGGTTTAACACCACTTTTAACAGTATTTTTCGGATAGAGAAATTGGCCTTCTGAGGGAGCTGGTAGGCTAAATGTGAAAATGGATATTGCTGAAAATTTAAAAAAGCAGATATCAAAGCAGTGTCTAAAGAAAAGACCGTCTGAAACGATATTTCGAAGAATTTCAACTCACCCCAAATCATAACTCATCGAACGGAGAAATTAACTTTAAAAAATGCTTGGATAATTTTCAAAACTTCAGAAAATGTATGCACTTTAATAGAATGCGTAATGTCCCAATTCTTGAATAAGTGCCTGACAGCGCCTCCGCATACTACTGATAAGCCTCCTGATCTTACATAGTTGAATTTGATCCCATTCTTCACGAAGAGCCTGCCTAAGCTCAGTAGGGTAGAAAGTATTGTTGAAAAAGTAGAAATTGCTTGTCTCAAGCAATTTCGTCTTTTTCAACAATATTTTCTCAAGTATGAAAACACAAATGACTTAAAGGCCAGGATTTGAACAGAAAAGCGCTAAATAACACCGATACATTATTTCAAATCAAGCGATGGTATTTTCAACTTGTTACTGGAAAATACTTGTGTGGCAGTACCAGCTACTATGAATCTTCGTGAAGCTTCGTTCACTACTTGCCTCTTCACACCACCTGATTCGTTCGGCAAATGGGTTGGTAGTGTGACTTGCCAACGCTTACATTACAGGTGGAAAATTTTGTTTGGTTCCTTGTAGCCTCTTTCAATCATGTGACCGTCCTGTTTCCCTTTACTCCCTTTCGATATTTCTTATTTTACAAAATGCGATGGTATTTTGCGGTTTACCCTTCAGCATCGACTATCCAACCCTTTATTGAACACAATGAAGATGAAACTGGTGACTAAATCTTCAAAGTAGCCGTAATCGAGAGATTTTGTCATCAAATTTGAAGAAAAGGCGTCACTTGATTTATTTGATCTTACATAAGTGGTAAAAAAATGATTATGTTTAATAAGTTCTGAAGGATTTAAAGGGAGGTATCAATGTTTCTGAAACCTAGATAAGAAAAATTACCAAATGCCGAAAAATAGACTCGAACGAACATTTAATACTTTAAGTTAGGTCAGGTATTGTCTTGGTGGTTATCTGATAGACCTGAAGTGGCTTTTTCTGGTTATATCGGAAAGGTTCAGCGGAATTCCAGGTTATTTTTAGATATCACGGAATTCGGCTGTCGACATCGGATGACCTCATTTGCATATGACCCAGTCAAATGAAGGTAACAAATTTACTAGCGAAACAGCCAACGTCCCAAATCATGTCACATGAAAGGACTGATCTTTACAGACCGGCTAGCGAACATTACTCCTGATGACGTAACGATGACGTTGGTTTGATGTAATTTGAACTAGATGCCAGGTTCTAACGGTTATTCGCGCCACGTGAATGCCCCATGTCTTCGTAACTGTCTCGGATTAATCTAATAATAGATAAATAGCCAACGTAGGCTATTAGGGAAATACCCTGCTTTTTTCTGATAAGCGACCTCATATTTTTCCAAAACTACTTTTCGGCATATTGTTTTCAAGTAGTCTTTGAGAGGAAATAAAAATTATTAAAATCGGTGATATGAAAAAAAACATCGATACCTACCTTTAACCACACTCTTTAGTTATAGGACTCAATAAGTAATCAAATAGAGCTTTAGCTCGGGTGAATTACTACTCAGTAAAATAGCTATATTTTAATAACAAAGGGCCAGAATTTTCTATTCTAATTCTACCAAGAATTAGCTAATCCTTGGGAAACAAAGGCTTTACTACTCGTTAGAATCGGCCGAATTTTGACAACGATTTACCATGTCATTTTTCAATATTCCGCTAGCAAATCAACAAGTACGACTTCATACGAAGATTTCCAACGTTCCATAATTGCGCATTGTGGGTAGATTATCTTAACTACTGGGTGTGATATTAAACTGATATCATCCCATTTTACGCGAAACGACTCAAGATAATAGGATGGTGTAAGGTTGAACCATGGCACCTGTTATATCTTACCGTAAAATATGGAAGTTATGCAAAGGCATCCATATCAGTCGAAGAGAATAATTACCGCTTGCGTTTAGTTTAATCAACAATTTCTTCTGTAAACAATTTCCTTAAACGTATTCATACAAGTATGTCTTTTTAACCCGATCCCACATAATCTCGCATTTTACACTCCCATACCGACACAAGGAAAAAAACGTTGGAAATGAAGATATTACTTGTTACCAGCATTTTCATCCTTGTTTCCTAACAGAAAAAGAAAGACATTCAAAATACGCCGACTTGAAAATGTTGTCTACAATTTCTTAGAATTTAGACAAGTCTAAAATTTTGCCTTTAGGTAATGGGTAAATATCGATATTGTTATATTCGATCATCTTTGTTATTATATAGTTTCTACTTAAAAAAATTCGGATTTTTGTTTTTGTTTCAAAGTAGGACATAGGGAATGTATCACATTAGATTTTACACGAATAAAGAATATTTATCGTAAAAATGACATGAATAACAATTGAAAAAATTTTCATGAAAATGTATTCAAGAGCCACTTTACACAATTTGGTGCAGTTTTTTTTTAAGAAATACGAATACGTAAATTTTTCAAACACAAAGTATTTTGATTGAGGTATCGAACGAAATCCTAATTCAGTTGAATGCAGCGATGTTAAAAGACGAAACAAGATGCAGTTATATTTTAGGAACAATATTACAGTAATCGGTGTTACAAAAACACGTCTTTATGTCTTCAAGCATCGTGTCGCAGTGATCGTTAACATGGTTCGGGATGCACCAGGCTCCATCCCATCGACCTGTAAATAGAGTAAAAGTATTTCATTTTGTTTTTGAGCATATAGTACTGCAGTGATCGCCTACAACTTTCGGGTTTCACCAGGCCCCCAGTCCACTGACACCCAAAGTATCATTATGTCTACAGACACCATATTGAAACGATCGTCAACATAATTAAGAATGTGCCAGGCCCCATCCCGGCTACCTATACTAGAGAACAGAAACATATCACCTTGTCCTCACACATCATATTTCAGTGAGTATCAAGATGGTTCGAGTACAAAGCATGTTTGCCTTTCAGCATCGTATCGCAAGATCGTCAATGTGGTTTTGAATGCAGTAGGTATAGTCCAACCAACCTGCAAAATATATTACAAAACATCCCGGATCACCCTACAACTTAATCAATCGCGTGTCTCAATCATATAATAAGTCAACCAATGAAATCGTTCATTTGGACTCCGACATTGGCCGCCATTTTTATGAATCATTTTTGTTTGTTTGATGACTTAAGCGTCGTAACTACAGGTTATTCAAGCTGTAGTTATGATGTTTAGGTCGCCAACCAACCATTCTATTTACATGTATTTGTAAAATGCTACTGGCTAAAGATTTTACAAAATAACGTGCTTAATAAAGACATTAATCACTTTTGAAAAAAGGATATACTTTTCCTTTATCAATTTTCACGAAAATCTGTTAATGAGGCGCTTAAACCCATTCCCACAAGCACCATCTGTTTTACGCCCCTCTAGGAAAAATCTACGGAAAACTTTATTGACAACTGAAAAACTGCTTGTGAATAATGCTTTCTATCATAAAAGGATGAAGAATTTATAATTCAATCAACTTTGAATTGTCGTCTATAGCTTCGATTTGGACCAGTCGACATTTTTGTCGTCTAAGAATAGGTTTTCATCATAAACGAATCATAGTTCTTAACCTCTATGTTTTACTCACCAAAAGTAAACTCTTTTACACACGAACCCTTGCAGTGTTCTACAACTGATTTCTTCATATCCAAACACATCAGACAATTAGAACCTAAAAAAGAAAGAAAGAAAAAATGATTGATTGATTATTGATTGATTGCTTGCTTGATTGCTTTATTGTTTGATTGATTTGAAGGTAGGTAGGTAGGTATATTTATTGATTGATTATTGATTGTTTGGTTGGTTGATTGATTGATTGATTGATTTGATACCGTTAGTAAACTTCTCTTCTAACTACCTAGGAACTGATATAGAACAGAACAGAATGTTTATTTAACAATTTGACTTGAACACTTGTGGTTCATCGTCAAAATCCAAATATAATAAATCACATGCATGAGTACGGACATATTTCTAACAAATAAATAAGGAATAAAATGCGGAAAAAATGAAGAAGAAAGAGTCCTAATTTAGTATATCAAAAGGTTCAAAAATAAATCATCATAGGCTAGATTTAAGAAGGAGTGTCAGTTGGTAACAATGTTCAATTCATTTTTTCTTTTAGGCATTGCTTTGGTATAATAAATTCCAATACCGTTAAGAGTTTTCACGTTTTCTGAGTTCAACAATTCTATCAATTTTAACATATTCGGTTTATTGTAATAATATTTTTTCAGATATAATTTCCTAATTTCTTTATATGCTGTACATACTAATAGAAGGGGAAATTCTTCTTCTAACTGATTCAAGTTACATAGTTTACAAATTCTCTCGTTTCTGGTAATGTTTCTATGGCGTCCCGTTTCAATTAAAAGCTGGTGGGCTGATAAGCGTAACTTGGTCAAAGCATTTCTATAAGTTGGTATTTTCATTTTGATAATATAAGCAGAACAACAAAAACTATCTTTTAAATTTCTGAAAATTAATAAAGATGTTCGGCTGCTAATATCCTGAAACCATTCACTAATATATATATCGAGTAATCTGTTACGAAGAATAGGCAAAAATGACTTTAAATTCACTGATTCTGGAAATAACCACACATCATAAAATCCAGTCTTTTGTAGTAATTATTTCACTTTGAAAGTCCAAAGATTTGTACTGTTTATGTTAGATATTTCTTTTATAAGGACATCCAGGATACCATTAGATTTTTTTTCCTGAAAATAATTTGATAAAGTATTTGATATTCTTATTTTTATATTAATATGAAGGGGATATCTGCCTAGTTCCCCATAAATAGCCGAATAACAAGTTGGTTGTTTGACGTTTAAAATTCTTCTAAGAAATGTTCTATGTAAACGTTTAGTAAGTTCACCTGTCATAAAACCCCAGACTTCGCTCGAATAATATATAATAAATGCAACAAAAGAATCAAATAAATCGAGCATAATCTTTAAAGGGATATCTTTGTTTTTGGTAATATACAATAATTCACTCATTGATCCTGTTGCTTTTCCGTTTAAAGTCTTAAGAGCATCCAAAAAGGATCCAGAACTGCTAAAAACCAAGCCTAAATAATTGAATTTAGTTACGATTTCAATATCATTTCCTGAGTGTGTGAAACTCAAATTATTGTGGGAATTTCTACCGCGATGGAAAATAACTATATATGTGTATAAGAATGCTCTAGTCAAATTTTAGTCAGGCAAAGAGAGAAAAAGAAGTAACTGAAAATAATCAAAGGACTGTAGTCTATCAAAGCATGTTCTCCTAAGTAATCTTCTTTGTCAAAGGTTATAGTATTTTAAAAAAACGAGTCTCTACAATTTTAATACATCTATTCCATGTGGCCAAACAAAGTAGTTCGCATAGAGAAGACTGGTCACATTCAGTTTGAACACGATGTTCTCAAGTGAAGGAAAGGGTGTAATGGTGGTACTGGTTTGAGATTTACCAGGAATCCATTGTTAGGTGCTCCAGCCGCCGCGATATGACTGAAAAATTGTTAAAAGCGGCGTTAAACCCAATACAAACAAAACCAAGTATGCTAAAATTACCCGGGAGATGAAGTTACAGGCAGGGTTTGCTATATTCCTAAAATACATAGGAACTACTTTTTTATGGCGAACACAATCATTGGATTTAGTCGTTAAGCCTTCAGGGCAGTTTTCACTTATTGAACTTAAAGAAGACCTCAAATGTGTGTCTGTTAACTTGATCTATCAAAGCTGAGGCTTAACTAGCTAAAAGCAGTATCAATCCAAAAAAAGAATCCAAAGCAGTAAAATAAAGAACTGAAAAATAAAAGAGAAGTAAGACAGTTCTGTATAAGCTGACGGATCAAAACAATCAATCAGAAAATCAATCGATCAATCAAACCATTCATTTAGACCGAAAGTGAAATTTGACGTTTATGTAAACCATGTGTTCAAGCTTAGTTACGACGTTCAGGTCGCCAACTTACTATCTTATTTTTTGTTACAAGTAACTCGAAATAAAAATGTTGCAAATAATTGTTGTTTGAAATCGAAGTGGGACTTCCTGTGGGAGCTCAGTAGGCATGGCCGGTGGTTCGTTCCTTACGGTCTTTCTGCATTGTTATTCACATCATTGAGTTCGGTTGAATATCTTTAAATACCTATAACCCTTTCAACCTTATTTTATATCCGAAAAAACTGAGATACTCAAAATTCTCTCAAATTGTCTTTGAATTTGGACCAGTCAAAAATTTTCCAATGTGGCAATGGGTTAAATAGAAGCTCCTGAAAACTTTTGATAAGCTGTAGTAACGACGTTATGTCGCCAAACCAACACAGAATAAATGTCGGACAATGTTGGAGTTCAAGGTTCTCTTTTGGTCAAATTGAATGATATGAAAGGTCAATTGATTATTTAATTCAATTGACACGTGCGATCAGTCGATTGCTAAAAGACTTGACAACCTGGCGGATAACGGTTGTAAATAAAAACCGATCGACCAGTCAAACCATACATTTAAACCAAAAGTGGAATTTGAAATTTGACATTTTGTAGGAATGCAAGTGAAGCAATTTTGTTTGTTTAGAGAATTACCCTCTCCTGCATAATCCTATTTTTACGTTCCTGAGATATCATACTCAAGAAATCCTAGTGGAAAAAGGAAGACATTGCTAGTAACAAGCAAATTATTCATTTTTCACAATATTTTCCATCACATAGGAAGGCTACTTTTCGAGTTGGTATTACTTAATAATGTCGTCTGCAACCCATTTGAATTTTGACAATTCTATATTCTGAAAAACAGTGAAATCTTAAACGTCGTAGCTACAACTTTTTCAAGCTTTAGCTACGAAAATTTCGTTTCATTTTTTGTTTTATTTTACTGACCTTAAACTTTGCAAAATTACGCCGTTCAATAACGAAATTGACCTTTCTGTCGGAAATAAGCGGACACAGCTAGCGATCGACACATAATTAAGTCGGTTTTCAATGTCGATCTAAAAATTGATTTTATTGGTTGATCGACTTTTTTTATTGACAGATCCGATCGGTAAATTGCAAAAGCAGGATAACCAAACTTCCTTTAAGATCAATCAGTTCGACTATCCGTTGCTCGTCAACAGAGAATCCTCCTGGACAACATTTGTTTGGTTTGAACGGGGTGCAACACCATCCAAAACAATGCTTCTTAATTAAGTAAAAATCGCAGTGACGCAAAACTCTGGTTATGTACAGGAAAGGGTTCAGTTATTGTATTCTGAGGCCCAATTGACCAATCGCGGCTGTCAATCAAATAAACAGTCAACCAATGAAATCATTCATTTAAACCAGAAATAAGATTTGAACTCTGACATTTGCTGCCATTTTTATTAACATTTTTGTTGGTTTGGGGACTTAAACGTCGTAACTACAGCTTTTCCAAGCTGTAGTTACGACGTGTAAGTCACTAATCAACTATTCTACCTTTTTTGTCACATGCTACTTGCCATTAATTTTACAAAATAACGCCGTTTTAAAGTCGATACAGGACTCCCTGTTGGAGTCGAAAGGCGTGACAAATGGAGTAAATGGGCGGGGGCAGCGATTAGTCAATTATTTATTTGGTTCCTAGGTATGACCAGATATGGATTTGGGCTCTGAATGCCTTATCTAAGGACATATAAATGAGACTAGAAAAAAGATGGGTTTTTTAAAACGTCTCCTCCTTAAATAAAAGGCCAACTTCAATCAAATTTAGCAAAAATGTTTCTTCTGTGGCTCCCTCTAAAAACTGCTTATAGATTCGAAGTTCATAAAACCATGTTATGTTTGGCATTGCATCAACAGTAATATAAAAATTCTTCGAAACCCTTCTCTAGGTGCACCAGAGGATGTGGGCCTTGTTATCTTGCATGATATCATTGGTACATTGAGATCTTTCAAAATTGTTAAATCATTACACTGTGGTTCTCATGGGCTGAGCCCCAGGGGAGTGGGGCCTGTATAGAAAACAACAACAACAACTCTTCTGAAATCATAGACTAAATCACACAAATGTAATTTTACAAGAATGGTTGCCATGGCAACACAAACAAAAATTTAAAAAAATGCATCTTCTCCTCCTGACTAAGAAGGCTTGGTTCCTTCGTCTTAGGTAAGCGCCCCAGTGACAATGGTCTTTTGTTTTTTTATAAGTTACTGGCCATAACTTTTGCAGAATTAGGCAGTTTAATACCAATATGGAAATTCCTGATGGAGCTAAAAGAACATGAACAGCGTTCATTCAATTTAAAGCGCAAAGCTTTAGAATATCCACCACAAATAGGAATTATGTGTGTTTTTCGAAAATTACAAGACACATATCAACCCTCTCCCGTACAATCCCTTATTTTTACATCCATCTGCCGTGACATTTAACTTGAGAAAATACTGTGGGATAAAATTGTCTGCAACGAGCAATTTCTTCTTTTCTCACAATATTTTCTATTACATCGGATGGTTTATTTTTTAATTGAACTTACTTTAAAATGTCGTCTACTACCATTTGAATTTGGTCTATTCCAAAATTTACAACAAAAACAGTTTAGGATCAACATACATACATATTTTTTTAAATAACAATAATAGTAACATTACCTCCAAATAAAACGTATGCCATAATTATGCACAAAAGCGATATATTGCTGAGAGTTGCCATCAATATGTCAACTGTGCGTCCTAAACTATAGGCGAACTGCGAATAGTCAACTGTGATCCTCTCTTTAAGCTGACTAACCCTACTTACTCATCTTGTTATAAAATTAGATAATTAACCAATTTCCTTCCAGTAGAATTTTAGACTGGTCCAAACAGAAAGAAATTGCAGATGATATTTCAAATTGAACTGAAATTGGTAACTGAATCTCGAATACGGTAGAAATAAATTTTGAGAAAATGAGAAATTGCTTGTTACAAGCAATTTCTTCTTTTCTCACAAAGTTTTCCGTGTCTCTTCAAAAGCGACATTGTGTGGTAATAGATTAAAGTATCGCTGAACCCGCCAACTGACTCCGACAGGACGTTCGACTGTATATCAAATGGCATTATTTAAAAGAAAATGTACAGGAAAATGTAACAAAGAAGTAAAATGGTTGATTGGTCACCTAAATGACGTAATAACACCTTTCACAAGTTATAGTTAGGACGTTTAAGTAGCAGAACTAGCAAATAAGTCGCAAATAAATGTCGACAAGTCTCGGATTTCACAAATTAAACTTTGGACTAGTCTGAAAATTGAAAAAGGTTACCGGAAGAAATTCAGTTTAGGTAATTTGAAAAGAAACAACGAAACCTCAAAATATTTGGATAGTAGGAAATATTTATAATGTTTTTGTGTGTGTGTTTTTCGTTTGTCTGTTTCTAGCAAGCATCTTCTTTATTAGATTATTAGAGTATCGTTCGTGAGTGACCAAAGTCTTGAACAAGAACTCCGTGAGGCAGGCATCCCCTCTAAATGGAAAAATCCAATGGCGATAATTAGTCGCCAATGTTGTGGTTTTATAGGTTTTTGTTTGTAATCAATTTGTTTGTTTTGTTTGAGTGGGATTTAACGCCGCTTTTAACATTTTTTTTTCATTCATATCGCGGCGCCGGGGCACGTAAAAAAGGATAACTGGTATATCGTGCACTAGTACTACCACTACATTGTTTCCTAGCCTCCAGCTGCTATCCCACTTATGCTAACAATTATCCACCCATTGGTGAGAGACAAATGTCGGAAAGAATATGTGCGGCCGCCGTTGATTGAACCTGTGACATCCCGTGACATTTTATCCCCCGTTGAACTGCTTTGAACTAATATAGTTATAGTAAGTGGTCGAAGGGCATTTTGCCCCTGCAGGTATAGATAAATTTTACCTTGATCACTCACTACAACTCGTACATCTATATCCGTTTATAGTGTTTATAATGTACCTAATCAAACTGCGCTACTGATTTCAAGATATAAGCCAAAATATAACCTTTAGAGCTGCAAAAAAGTTTTAAAGCAAAACCAATTTGGGTTTTATAACCTTTAAATTGAGGGATCGCGGATGTCAAGAAAAAGTGAATAAACCAATCACATAATTAAGATATTGGCTTGATAGACTTGGGCTAGCTATTAAGTATCTTGCTCATGAAAACACCCTTTTGACGGTGGGTCTAGAACCCGTGACATTCAGATCACGGGTCGAGCAGCTATTCCACTCAGCCACCGAGGCAGCCAAATTAAGTCAAATTCTTAAGGGGGCGTCAGAAAGTGTAATTGTATGGGAGTGGGTTAAAAAGTAGCAAGAGGCTCACAGTGAAATTTAACCCTCTAACAATATGATCTCATCTCACTCGCGGCTACCGTCAAACAAAGAATTCAAAGAATAATGTGACCTATCACAGACAGGTCTCAAGCTATTGGGAAAAGAAATGACCCCTTGCTTTTGATCTTTGACCTGAAAATCAATGGGATTCCTCTTCTTATAAATGAAAACTGGCGACCCAAATTTACTCATTTACACTTAGGACGAGTTAAGATAGAAATTACATGTATATCCCAGACTGCCTTCTTTCCATTAAATGTGACATTGACCTCGCTGACTGCTATTTCAAAAGGGTTCGTCGTCCAACCAAAGGCTACCACATGAACAAATTGAAATATATATATATGTCCAAATGCTTTATAACAAAATTTGATCAAGAGACCTTTATCTCTGACCAGGTAATCAATATGATGCCTAATGGGACCGAGGGCTATACCGACAGTGGCGGTGACGTTAAAATCAAGAGGGTTCCTCATCTGATCGACCGCTGCAAACACGACAGACGTTGGAAGAACATTTTTTTTCTTTATAATGGTTTCTAGTTTAACCCTTTCCTGTTTTTCAAAATTTTAGACTTATCTGAATTAAAAGCGAAGGTAAATAAGTACAGTTCTAAAAAATAGGCACTCTGTTTGATAAAAAAATCAGGAAAAAGAAATTGGTTGTAACAAGCAATCTTTTCTTTTTCCACAATGTTTTCTAAGTAGAATATCACGGTGACGTAAAAATCAGGGACTGTACGGGAACGATTTGACCAGAATCCTAAAAATCGAAACAGATTTGTCTGACCAAGGGCTGCCCTCATGCAATATGTGAATGAGATTGGATGAAATGGTAGACTTAAAAAGGTCACAACATCTTTTGACCTTGTGACCCTTGACTTATAACTCAGCGGTCTAAAATCATAAGCCTTCCCCTCTTGACTAAGTGCCACCCATACGTAAAGTTTGAACGACATTTTATGTAAAATTTGATATGTAGAGCGGTCACGAAAGTGTGGCGGACGGACAGACGAGCTTACACGAGCACAGACATACGAACGACCCGTTACTATTTACCCCCTTTTGTTACGAAGTACTGACAAAGATTGAATCAAACAATTTTGTTGTTCTAGTTTAAGGTATAAAACATATAATAGTTAAATGTTCTACGGCTTTTGTAGAAATAAGATTTCTCACGAAAAGTAATCCTAAAATCTTCGATAAAATTGTGTACACATCCCCCATTATTTATTTTACAAGTCCACCATGAAAAGCATTAACGCACAGAAAAAGAAAATAATTTTCAAAATTGTTTTATATTGCAAACATAAATTAATTTTGAAATTCAGTTTTCGTTTTTCTGTTCTGCTAAGCTTTGAAAGGAAGGCCTTTGACCTATTCTAAAGTTATTTATAGAGGGTTCCGTAAACCATTTTACGACAATTTTAGAATTCCTTTTTTGTAACAAAGAGCCACAGAGCCTTAAACATGGGCGACTAAGATTAGTAATACACATTTCTTCTGCCAAAATATTCATATCGGACTTCTCTTCCGACCGTTTGTTGTGCTCTTACCATTTCAGATGACGGGAAATTCTCGAGCCTATCACGTATTAAATTTCCCCAACATAACATTGTGCTGAAACAAGAGACAAAGAAAATGGAAATATCCTTAGTCTTATCACCTAAAGAGATTATTTGCCACTTTATCAGTAATTTGTCATAGTACAATTCAAATTCTATTTGAACATAATCATAAAAAATGCTTGAAGACATTTTAAAGTGTTTCGAAGTGGATTATTCCATAAACACCCTATCTTTATCTGATCATTGACCGAGTTCTAAAAGTCAAAACGGTCCCATGATGTTTGACTAATATAAGTCACAACTAAGCCATCACATTTCAGTTTTTTCTAGAAGTACTCTTAGTTTAAATTAACTCATTTTATGCCTGTTTTCTTAACCATTTCTAGCACAAACCCTGGATTTTACATCACTTAGATTTTATACTTGAGAAAATATTCTGGAAAAAGAAGAAAATTGCTTGTAACAAGCACTTTCTCCTTTTCTCACAATATTTCCTACCACATAGGAAAGCTCCATTTCAAATTACATTTAATATTCATTTTAGTCTGTAACCTGTTGGAATTTGGACAAGTCTTAAATTATAAACAAAAAAACGGGAAAGGGTTAACATAAAAGTTTGGCCGTGTGTTGTGTATGAGTGTGTCGCCAATGCGCTTGGTAACGTTATAATCTGATTCGAGGGTAACGTTAACGTTAATCAGTAGCTGACGTTACTTCAGGTCCCCTGCCTACGTCCTAGATTTGATCCATAGAGTTTAAAGAACGCTGGCATCGTCCGCTAAATATCAAACGGCAATATCATGAGATTAAATGGTCAATAAATGTAATGAAACAATAATAGGGTGGCAACTTAAACGTCGTAACTATAGCTTTTTTAAGCTGAAGCTACGACGTATAGGTCACCAGCCCAGCAAAACTGCTTCACATTTATGTAAACCAATGTAGGAGTTCAAAGTTAATTTCCGGTCTTAATGTATAATTTGATTGGTCTTAGTTTTTATTATTGGCACCAGTGTGTTCTGAAGGATATCATAATTGATGGATCGCTTATTCAATCAGTTAATCGAACCAATAAAATCATTCCTCGATACCGGAAGTGAACTTTAAACTTCAACTGTTTTCGACATTTACATGGAGTATTTTTGTTGGTTTCGCGACTTAAACGTGTGTAACTTATTCCAGATGAAGTTACGCAGCTTACATCGCCAATCAACCATTTTACTGGTCATGAATTAGGCAAAATGACGCCGTTTACTATCGAAATGGAATTTCCAGTCGGATCTCAGTTTGCGGGGACCAGCGATCCTTCAAATGAAACTCAATGTCCCACCTACATGTACAAAAAGCTGTACCTTTCAAATGAACAGATAGTTTGATCACTCTTTCGAAAAATGACAGCGAACACATTTTTTAGCAAGAAAAATACAAATGTTTGGGGAGGTTACTCACGTGCAGTTACGTCAGTTTCGTTATTGTTATGAGTTTTTATTTCTGTTCTTAAAAGCATAATCAAATCAAGAGGACTTGTCTTTTTTATTATTATTATCATCAAACGTCATTTTGAGATTTAATTCTTGCATGTTTATTATTACCATTACAGAATCATTATTTCATCTCTGAAGATTCCGGTTTCTACTCGATTAAAAACTACCATTTACCATATGAATCCGATTCTAGTCGACTATCCATTATCATATATAATTTCCATCCGACCAATTCAACCTCTTCTCGTTCCGGTTTTCAAAGACCAAGGTAACTGGGTTGATCTGGAATCACTTGAGTTACTGACATTATTCCGACTAGATTAAATCGCTAGACGATTTCTTCCAGGCCATATTTCACGACCAATTCGAATTTCCAAGCAATCTAAACGTATCTAGCACTCTTGTTCTTATATATTGTTTGCAATACATATTGCACAATAACGCAGTTTAATATCGAATTGGATATTCCCGTCGGAGCTCTGTGGGCGAGGTCAGCGATCCGCTAATACGTTTTTTTTTTTCTTCTTTTTTTTCTGTCTCTTGATACGTTCGTCTTACTAAGTTCTATGTAAGCTTCAAAATTAAAGGAAAGCTGATAGGCCTAACGTCAGCTTCAAAACATCAAAGCGGAACCTTTTGTCGAAGCAAAGTATGCGTGGCCAGCGGAGTCAGTTGGCGTGACCAACGATCTGTAAATAGCTTATACGCCACTGATTCGAACAGAAACCATTCATTTCTTTGATCAACATGGAATGGTATGCAAATTTGGTCCGCTTGGGAATCAGACTACGAAGTACGGCTTCGCGATTTGCCGAGTCCTAGGTAACGCTATTTGCCGAGTCTTGGGTTGCGCTATTTGCCGAGTCTCACCGAAATCAGAATTTTTCCCAATTGATAGGTATTGCTCTGTTAGCAGATAGCCAGTTACATGTACTTAGAAAAATATAAAGACATGTTTTAGTTAGTTCCTTACTATTATACAGTTCCCTCAGTCTCTCATTAGTTCACTTGTTCAACTGATTAACCAGGTTATCCCATTACCACACATTTCCACTTTTTGACTCTCTTGAAGAAAAAAACTTTGTGGCAATTTTTTCATTATCCACAAAATTTACTACCCCAAACGACAAGGATTTTTCAAAAATTCTATCAACCTTATATTATCGTTGGCAACTTCTTAAATATTTGATCAATCCAACATTTTGTCGTCTAAACTTTATGGTTTCCTCATTTCTCCTATGAAACTTAATATTTTAATGTCATCAATGAAAAATTGCTAAACCCATTTCCACACATTACCAACTTTTTCATGCCCAAAGAAAAGAAGCTGTGGGAAACATTGTGAAAATGAAAAAATAAATCGTTACAAGCAAATTTTTTCATTATCAACAATGTTTTCTTACCATACGACAAGGATTTTTTTTAAAGTAATCAGATTTAAATTGTCGTCGGCAACTTCTTTAACTTTTAACCAGTCTAATATTTTGTCGTCAAAGCTTTTATGGTTTTCTCACTGTCACGTATGTAACTTGGCATTTTATGTTATGAATGGAAAATTGCTTTACGCATTCCAAACATTCCCTTCTTTTTGATGCCCCTTAGAAAAGTAGCTATGGAAAACATTATGTGAAAAATGGTGAAATAGCATGTTTGTAACAAGAATTTGTTATTTTCCACAATGTTTTCTACCTCAAAAAAAAAGGGTCGCTTCAACATCTTTGAATTTGGAAGAAAATAAACTTTGTCGTCTGGTAATGGAATAAATCGGCGTTAGTGTAATAATTTTCAAACATTAATCACTTTTAATTTGTTCAAAATGGAGTACTGACATTGTTAAATATTCAATCAATCAGGACCACAGATATATTGTCGCCTTATGCTAAGTTATGTAGGAGGGTGTCGCTTCGCCCCAAATGCGTTATTAATAGTTGATGCTTTAAGGGACAAATCGTCCGGTGGTCCCTCATGATTCTGAATGAAAAAAAAAAAAAAAGAAATCTTGGATATTATTGAAGGAAATACATAATTTGGAAATAAACTAAGGGAATGAGTCAAAGTGAATGGTTTGATACTAGCCTTATTCTAATGTTTAGGCAAAAGAGTTGTATATTTAGAAGTTTTACGAAGAAATCGTTTGGAGATAAAAAAAAAAAAAAAAAAAAAGACTATGAATCAAAAGTAAAGTTCATTTTCCTGAGCGCAATGACATAGCACCAATGTCGCTCATTTGTATTACCACCGTTGTGGAAATAGAGATTTCTCCAGTTGTCCCCGCACAAGTATAAGTATATATGATTGTCTACCCATCCAGAATTAAAATGAACGTGTCCGGAAAAGGAGAAGAGATAAATTTTGAGAAAATGTTGTTAATGAAGAAATGCTGAAACCTTTTATCCACAAAATTTTCTACCCTTGAATATAAAGAATATACGGTATAAGTTTTCCAATACATAATCGGTTATCTTTGAGATCAATTTTGTACCATTTTCTGGCACTTACTCGTCTCAATCCTCTAGAGTGAAGGGAACCGTCCTTATCTGAAATATCCATCAAAAGTAGAACGTTCTAGGCCCTTGGTATGACAAGATGACTTGCTCCTGATAAGATGACTTTGAAAATGTACTTATCCCAAAGTCGAAAACCCCATGTCGAGGCACAGGAACTCTACACCCCTGCAATGTCTATTCCATATACAATGTTCATATTTGGAATGGTAATAGATCTCTTTCCCAGGACGGCCGAGTGTTGGTTTGGCTACACGGTAATGTAAAAGTCAGGATGTTATTTTCAAATTCTATTATACATAAAAGATGAAATATACAAACATATCAATCCTTATCAACTAATTATCAAACTGTAATAAAATACTCCTACAAATGTTCACTGTCAGACCTAATGTTAACGATCGCTCCTATCCACCGAAAGTCCAAGTCGTTGGGCTATGACACCACTTCTTATCCCGAGTAAAGAAAGGCACGGGTATGTAAAATATGTCAATTTTGGATAAACTATCTCCCAAAAGTAAAGTTCCCTATGATGCTCATATTTGGCTATGTCCCCTCGTACAACACCGATGTATGTTAATCGAGTTGACTATTTCGTATATGTGCGTACCGGTTGTCCCATCCAAAACGTCTTCTCCCTAAAACGTTGACGCCGGCATAATTCCCCTACACTACCTAAAGTACGAAGACTGACAGGACCATTCCACTACCATCTGTACGAGCCCACACCCCACTCATCCAGCATGAGCATCCATCGTTATCAACTAACAACATCCAAAAGCAAAGCAACCTATCAAAGTAGGAAAAAATAGTAAAACAAACACCCATCTAGAGCACTCATGGATGTTTTCCAAAACGTCCAATCGATGTTCTGTAATAAGATTAAAACTAGACTGCGATTTGTTTGTTTTGTTTGTATGGGGTTTTACGCCGCTTTCAACAATCTTTCAGTTATATCGCGGCGGCTGGAGCACCTAACAATGGCATCCTGGTATTTCTCACACCAGTACTACCATTAAATCCCTTACTAGCCTCCAGCTGCTATCCCACATAAGTCTACGATTATCGACCCATTGGTGAAAGACAAATAGTCGGAAAGGATGAGTGCCGCCGTCGGGGATCGAACCCGGGACCTCTAGATTGACAGTCCGACGCGCTACCAACGGCGGACGGCCCACTTTCCAACAATGTCTCTCAAAATTCTAATTTGATTTATAAAACTGTTTTCAATGATATATACATTAAACGTTAAATATATTCAAAATATCCAAAATATTCAATTACATATACAGCAATTGAATGTTTGCATTTGCGTAACAGAAATATCAAGTAGTGTCTAGCAGACGATAAAACACTGTCAATTTATCACAAAGTTTGATTAATTGAACACATTTATAAACCCAATGAGTTACGTTAAATGGCATACAACAAAACGACAAGCACCATCCCAACGCTCCAACTTATCCCATCCTAGCCATCCGCTATTCCTAACAATTGCGGGAGAATGAACAATTATTTATACGACCATTCGTCATTCTCCGGCGCTGTCTGCAACGAATTATCATGCCGACTCTTCCCCATTTATTCTCACTTTAAATAAAAATGTAATAAAGAACCATTCACAAAATTAGATAAATGGGAAATAAAATATATTCATCCCAGAAGAATTTCTCTCTCTCTGCTATTTCAAACGCGCAATCAAGCAACTGAGCTCAATATATCATCTACCCGACACCCGCATACACCTTAGGGTTTATAATAAATCCAAAGCTTACTAATAAACATCACTCACCCAAAAACGAATACTCCCCGTGTTCTACCTATGAGACACAACATGCCATCACTAAATAGGAAATGATAACAATAACGGTTGTTGTCTCGCCTTAACTATTTACAATATTTCTAAACCTTTAAACTTAATGTGACAATCTATACAGATACCTATGTAGGGGTCATGTGACAAGGTAACTTATCAAGGTCACATTCCCGAAAAGGGCTGTTATGGGGACATGGCGTTTCACATACACATCTTCTCTAGTTTTACATTGAGTGATACAATAAACGTCGCACGATACAAACAATTCATTTTATACGCCCGTTGAAGATGGGACGTATTATGGGATCACCCGTGAAGTCCGGGCGGCCGGCGGGCGGGTGGCGTGCACTTTTTGTCCGGAGTATACCTCTAAAAGTAAAAAGGCTATGATCATAAAACTTCATGGGTAGATAGATCTTTTGTTTGTTAGAATGGGGCTTTACGCCGCTTTCAACAATCTTTCAGTTATATCGCGGTGGCTGGAGCACCTAACAATGGCATCCTGGTATTTCTCACACCAGTACTACCATTACATCTTTTCCTAGCCTCCAGATGCTATCCCACATAAGTCTACGATTATCGACCCATTGGTGAGAGACAAATAGTCGGAAAGGATGAGTGCCGCCGTCGGGGATCGAACCCGGGACCTCTAGATTGACAGTCCGACGCGCTACCAACTGCGCTATGACGGCGGCTCTGTAGATAGATCTCATAAGTGGAAGCGCAGTGCACAAGAATTCATAACTCTACCTGGCTTATTATTTGAGTTATTGTCCTTTGTTGTTTTTCATACTTGGATCTTGTCCGGAGCTTATCTCCAAAAGTTTTCAAGCTATGATCTTGAAACTGCATGGGTAGATAGATCTCAAGCGGGGCTAACGAAGTAAGTGGGGAGGGTCAGCCATCGGCAATTCGATCAATCTTAAATATCTTGACATGATGGTGGATTTAGAAGAAATTTTCATATGTTTATCCTCAAGTGGCCTTTTACAAACTGAAGTTTATTTTGTTAGTTTAATCACTCACAGAAAATATGGGGTATGTTGCAATTTCTTAATCTATGTTAATCAGGCTACATACAGTATTATAATGAACTTGGACTAAATCAATTTTTTGACTGTTGAATATTGAATGGATAGGAACTTTTAAACCATCTCATGATTAGTTCTTTTATGAGGGTCTTTTGTAGAGCATATTTGAGGTGAACGACACATAGTTGTCACAATCGAAAATCGCTGTATGTGTATTAGTTAATTGATTGATTGAAAGGGGTTTAAAGCCACCTTCAACAGTACTTCAGTAATATCGCGGCGGCTGGAGCACCTAACCATTTTTTTCTCACACCGTTACTACCGCTACATCAGAGCCTCCAGCTTTTCACCCCACTTAGGTTTACGATTACCCACCCATGGGTGGAAGATAAAAGTCGGAAAGGACATTACCCGCGGCCGGGGATAGTACCCGGGACCTTATGACCAGGACTCCTACACGCTACCACTGCGCTATGGCCGTGGCCATGTGTGTTAGTGCACCAGTCTGTATGAATTTGTCTGAAAAGTGCTTTCTGCCTTTATTGGTGGATTTCCATAATGAAAAATATCTACTTAAAATGACAATAGTAGAGATTTTATTTGAAACAAAGGTTTAGGTATATTACATAGGTGGAGGTCATAGCTTAAGGTCAATTTCAGCTTTTCTAGAGTAAATCTATATTTATGGATAGATTTCAAAATTACTTGGCTCATTTGTTCTCCATTGCGTGTAGAAACGCCGTTTGGAACAAATCTTCGTAGAGCTCCTAGAAAATACATATTACATTATGTAAGTTCACAGTAAATGAAATTCAAAAAATTCATAACAATTTCTAGAAAAAAAGTAAGTAAAAAATGCTTTTAGTTAAGATAGCTACCCTGCAATTTCAATTGATATGGCAGAATAGAGTAAACATATTTTTTGTAGTAGCAATGACAACAAATACAGAAATGCGATCGTTCTTAAGCTTTGCCTTTTCATATTTGTATACAGACAAGGGTTGTTTACGCATTTGTTTTGTAATATTTAATTAAACAGCGTCATGTGGCTCAAACAGGAGTCATAGACTTCGTGGTTATCAGCATAGCAAATTATAAATCGCAGCTGTCAATCAAAGAATCAATCGACCAATCAAATAATTCATTTAGACTGGAAGTGAATTTTGAACTCCTACATTTGCCGACATTTTTATCGAGGTTTTTGTTGGTTTGATGACTTAAACGTAGTAACTGTAGTCTTTCAAGCTGCAGCTACTAGCGTTAGGTCGGCAACCAACTGTTCTACTTAATGTTGCGTGTTACTGGCCATATTTTTTTTCAAAATTACGAAGTTTAATATCGAAGTAGGACTTTCTGTAGAAGTCAGTGTGTGTGGCCACCGGAGTCGTTGGGCGTGTTCAGCGATCCATCAATTAACTGTTTTCTTCAATGGACATACACTATGAGAACTCAGAGCGGGTAATAGCGCACTCTGTAGATTCTTTCGTAACTGTCCGGATATTCCCAATAGTTCTCTTGTCTTAAATGTCACGAGCGATAAACTGTCAGTATTATCAACTCCAACAGCCATAATACCATCGCTATGCCTGTAGGCAATACATACAGGTTTCTTGATTCCATCTTTCTTCTGAAGCACAATTTGATGCTTGGTGCCGTCTTTGTCGATAATGTGCACGTTGTTTGATTTTTTCCCACAGACCAGGACATTATCTTGTCCATCTACAAAAATTCCTTCGGGACTTTGAAGTTCTTTATTTGAGTACCTGTATATCACTTGACTGGACTGATCCAAACAAGTTACTGTGTTGGTACCTAGGTCAGTGACAAATATCCTGTCTCCTTCCCTGCTTACCTTTACGTCCCAAGGCAAGTTAAGCATATACTTTCCGTCACGGATACCAATTTTTCTCTTTAACTCTCCGTGTCTATTCAGTACCTGGACTTCCCCCTTGTTCGATTCCTTGTCCTTACATGTCATGTAAATCTCCCCGTTATGGTAACAAAGTCCGAGTGGAGATCTCCCTATCTGCTTGGCAGTTCCAGCAACCATGTTTGGTAAAACCTCAACGTACTGAATCGTATTCTTTAATCCATTCGAAACAAGAACTTCTGTATCAGAGACCCTACATGCAT
This sequence comes from Fragum fragum, assembly GCA_946902895.1. Lineage (NCBI taxonomy): Eukaryota > Metazoa > Mollusca > Bivalvia > Cardiida > Cardiidae > Fragum > Fragum fragum. The sequence goes on along the minus strand of OX336374.1, from coordinate 19,926,395 downwards.
TTATCGCCTCTAATTTTAATTTGGATGATTGTTGAAATTCTTTGTCTAGCAATATTAGCCCATCGTCGGAACATGCCATAACAGTATGACCACTCGGCATAAAAAGGACTGACTGCACTTCAGAACAGCCGACATTGTGATGCTTGATGTCAGATACTGCCATATCAAACAGTGATTGTTTGACATTGCTGCGTACTGGTGTGATAGATTCAATCCGTCCAAAAGATTCCAGTTCTTTTATAGCAGAAATGATGGAGTTACTTGGCGTAAACTGTACATATATGTTTCTGGGATCATTTCTAAGTGCTTTTTGTATTCTTTCAAACTCCAAAATTTTGTTCTCACTTTTCTTTGTTCCAACAAACATAGCTGTTAAATCTTCAGACTGTTTACATAGATTCAGTTCTGAGACTTTCTCTCGGACCTCTTGTAAGGTGCTTCTAGCCATCATTATGTGCTCATCAATGTCTTTAACTAGTTTGTCTTCCAAATCTTTTATCTGCTTTATGAATTCTGCTTCCAACTTGTCAAGAATGTCATTGAAGTCTTTTCTCATTCTTCTGACTTCCTCTATACATCCATGAACACTGGCCTGGAGTGATCTCTTATTCGAAGATTTTGCTCTTTCAAGTTCCTGAAATGAAGTCTCAATTAGATCAAGACTATCCTGTGCAGCCTTCAAATTCATCTTGGGACTACTTTTTGGTGCGTAGGAATTGATATTCGCCAATTCACATGACTGGCTCGACGTCATCTTGCATTTCTCGCACCAAGTCGTGTCTTCCGTCTTACAATAATATTTGATCTCCATCTGATGTTTATTGCACGTCATTATTGACGCTGGTACCCGGTGTACATTGTCACCCGACCTACACAGAGCTTCTTCACTCATCTCACAGGACAAAATGACCGCCGATGTTTTATTCTGGTGTTGACAAAATCCACTATTCACATCGATATCTTCTGAGCCTGCCTCGAGCGTTGTCTCCATCTCTGTAAGAATAATTAAATAATTACTGAAATAGATCAAACTCGAAGTTTTTTTCTTTATGCATTTAAACCCATTCACACTCAACCCCGAGAATTCATTCTAGAATTTCATCGACTTTAAAATGTCGTCTTTGAATTCGGACCAGCATATGTTTTATTGTTCGGTAATGGGTTAAACGGTACATTAAGGCGATATTGTTATCAATTATGTCATTCCCAAAAGGTTTCTTAAAGGGAGTGTAGATGGGTTTTTTGTTTGTTTGTTTGTTTGTTTTGTTGTTGTTTTTATGTTGTAGAATTGTTATTCCTTCTTAATATTATGAAAAATAGTTTTGCGAAAATCAGAGATCGCTATTCAAATTAAAATATGATATTTCTGTAGGCTGTTTGTCTATTTTATGATATCCCCGGGACAGTTGCAATGAATATTGGGACAGTCATGAGGTGCATTTTACCGTTGAAATAGACCTTTTCACACTCTTACTGCGTATGCGTCAAACTAAATCTCGTTAGATGCGATATCTTCCCGAGACTGTACCACGTGATCGATTGGTGTAGGTCGATAAATTATCAGTATATAAACCTATATAAATTGGCTAAGTAAAGATTAAAAGTCAAAATTTGGATGAAAAAAAAAAAAAACTTTTGTCTTTTAGCAGACCTATGAAGACCAATTGTAGCGAGTAATTTTGATGATATTATCGTGCATTGGTAACCAAATTGAGTTTAAAACTGCCTACTGGTATCTAGGCCGTATGAAATATAAATTGACGTACCTCCAATTTGGCGATAATCTTCTTTTCATACAATAATATTTCGAATGTAATAAGATATTTCTAACACCCACCCACACCCACACCCTCACACACATACAAGAACAGAAATATATAGATTTATAGTTTAACACTCGATACAAGCACAGAATGGTCACTTTGTTGAATTATAATTTAAAACTAATTACTATGTTATTTATGCCGGAAATCAATGATTTTGTAATATTTACAACTATAGACATTACACAATATACAATATAATACAATTCTTTATTCACTCTGTTCCTGTTAAGGAAAACAAGAGGTAAATGTACATGAAATGGAATTACAACGAGACAAAAGGTACAAATACATACATGAGAACACTAATATAATTTAGAGCGAAAGTGAGTGAGCGAAGGGGGGCAGTCAGAGAAGTGGGGACAGAAAGTGGGAAAAAGATAGGGAAAGAAAGAGAGAGAGAGAGCTGCATGCAAAGAGACACACTCAAGTATATAATATGTTTACATACATACATATAAACACACATATACACATACATATACATGCACACATACAAACACACCCATATACATACAAATACATACACACATGTACACACACACACACATCTATATTGAAATTAGAATATATTAACAATCAAGTCATTAAATCTGCACAAATTAGTAAGATCATTCTTGGTTGTTGTATTCATTAGCTATTCAAATTTATTGACGTTATGTCGCTCTGTATACTTAGGTAAGATAAAGATCTTTCTTTCGATTTTGAAAAAAAACTGCATTCAAAAATTTTGTCTCATCTCTTAACGAACAGCTGCAAAGATGGCAGATTCTTTCTCCTTGTGTCTCGGAGTTATTCCATCGTTCTACTTCAATCGGTAATCTGTGATTATTTGTACGAAATTTTGTCGTGTACTTTTAGAGTGCAGGGTGAATTTTTGAAAAAAAGGTTACATGTCCAAATTTCCTTTTAATTATTTTATAAGTGTGACAGCTATCAGCATTCCCTATAATACCAAACCAAGAATTGATAAAAAAATTTAACCACTTTTCATTTGGAAAATCCTGGCTGTTCCAAATATTGATCAACCCGCATTTTCGAGTACTTCATTATTTCATAAGCCAACAATTCGCATCCGTATAACAGTATTGGTTTCATGGTCTTTCATATAGTTCGATTTGTGTTTCAATTGGTTAACGAATCTGTTTTATTTTATGCAACAGACTGTACATAGCTCGGGACGCTTGTTTTGTTCTTGTTTCGCTTTATAAAATGTTCCCGATCTTCTAAAAATGACGCCTAGATACATGTATTCGTTTAAGGTTTCTATTTGATTTGGTTATAAGTAAAGTTGTATGTTTTTTGGTCTGCCTTTTGAAAAAAACTACAATATTTATTTTTGCGTATTGACAGAAAGTTTCCATATTTCGCAATAATTTCGGTATGCATTGAACGAATGTTTGAAATCCGTTTCGGTATCTGCTAACAGCACGTTATCAACTGCAAATAAGAGAACAAATATTTTCACAAACATATTAAGGTCGTCATTGAACTTTACGTCTATACCATTGACTTCTTTAGAATTATAAAAGTAATCGTGCAAATCGTTTAGGTAGAGAGAAAATAATATGGGCGAGAGATTTTCACCGTGTCGGAGCCGAGTCATACATGAGAAAAGATTCGAGTATGCGTTGCCAATTCGGACACAGGATTTTACTTCAGCATACATATTGTTTATAAGACGTAGGCATTTACCGTTGATATTAAGAGAGATAAGTTTTTGCCATACACCTTCTCTCCACACTGAGTCAAGGCTTGTTTAAGGTCTGTAAAAGCACAAAATAATTTTCATTTAGATTTAAATGCTAACTGTTTTAAAGTATGTAAAATGAGCATGTTATCTGTAGTCTAAAAGCCATTTCTATAAGTCATAAGTCTTCCGAATTCTTCAAGCATACAGATTGGTCAATCATAGGCACGTCAATCATAGCAAACCCCGCTCTTCGTATGGCACAAAACAAACAAGTGACAATAATCCTGATTGACATGATTGACTAAATTAATTTGTTTAATTACAAGCCGGCAAAATTTTAGAGTGGTACAAATTAAGACAGTTCAAGAAAACAATTGAAAGGCTATGAAATTTTAGATTTTTTTCCAACTTTCATTGGGTAACTTGTGACAGCTATGTAAACTTGTTCATGTGAAAGGACGTATATTTTTCTGTCTCGTGTATTTTAAAATTGGATTTTAAAGTAATAAAACCGGATTAAAGGGATACATGATATATACCAAAGCGTGGCTGATTGCTAGCTGCATCGGATGAGTACATTGCTATTAACAAATTGAGTTTTATTAGAAGATATGGCTAATTTTGCTGAAACAAAGGAAAATTTCTGCCTAAGGTCAGACTTAACATATATAGTTCACAAAAGGGTGATATGTTCTAATCAATTTAGGGATTAGTAGTACGGACTAAACACGCTAAGCTGGCACCGATTTAAATTTACATGGATTCCAGTCTATATATGCAGGAAACTAGTTAGACCGGTACCGCCGTCGACTTTAACAAAGCCGACAGGTAGATCCCAAACGACTGCATATAGAGATTGGCTGATGGGCATTTAATGACGTATTCCCAAACATTGAATCTGATTGGCTGGTGGATTGTTTGTAAACAATATGGCTGAAGCGGGGCGCGAAGTTCCTTACATATTTTACATGAAAAGGATAACTTTCCAAGGTTTCTCTCGCACACAATTTCGATTGTTCATGTGAAAAATGTTTTAACATTAAAACTGAATACTTTAAAACTACAAAAGTAGGGGTTTTATCGTACTGGATTGAAATCCAGCAGCGTGTCCAAATTTTTCAACAAAATCAGCTGCGCATGCGTAAGCCTCGTTTTTGAATTTAGTAAGGAAAAACCCTAACGGGCCAGGCTTTCCGTGTATGTACCCAAAATCGGTGTTTACCTGTCGGCTTATTAAAGTCGACAGTGGTACCAGTCTAGAAACTAGTACTATGGAACCCCTAACATTAGACGAGAACACCGAAGTAAAAGTTCCAGTGGGTTACACTCCTGCCCGTTTTTGCCTCATTAAATAAAGATCAAAAAGGGCCCATTTTCACAATCTGTAGCTCCTTCCAAAAGTTTCGTTGGGCCTTAAATCTTAGTCCGTCTTAAAGAGCAGTCTTTGATCTTGAATTACAGGCCAGGAAAATGGTATCATTAGGGATGAAGTTTTTCGCAAATCTTCATTCTGCACATCAACCTATGAAATTGTTTAGGCTCGGAAGTGAAAGTCTTGTAGGGTACCACCTTCAAATGTCAGTTTCTACAAGGAAATAGTTCCCTGATTAAAGCTTTGAATCACATGCATGACATGCAGCAGCGATCTCTCACTCTGCAGAACCTAACATCAAGCAACTTGCTGTTCATTAAACGTTAAACATCATGACAAAAGGAGGAGATCAAATTTTCTTAATGGACTACTTTAGGGTACAACCACCCGGAAGTAATTCCGGAGTGGAGTTGACCCTATATAAGATTTTTTCTTTCTTTTGATTTTGACAAAACTGCAATTAGTCTATGCATATGCTAATTGCAACAATCCCTATTTCTATTTTTTTTTTAATATATGGCTTAGGAGCTAAATGACAGAAGAATTAGTACAAGGCCTCGTTTGCTTAAATTATCCCAAAAATTGGACAGTTTTGGTCTTCTTCTCATGGTCAACAGAAATGGTCATATCTTTTGAAATAACGGATGAATTTTCATGAAATAAAAAGTGTCCTATAGAAAAATGACATTCTCTTCACATCTAACCCTTTATAAGATGACTTTGTCAAAAATTGATTTTGAAATGTACAAAATTGACCAAGAAATGCAATTTTAATTTTAAACCAAGTAAAATCATCTTTAAAAAATTTATCAAAAATACACACCAAATCTTATAAATTGGTGTTTGTAACAAAGTTGGTATGATCACAATAAGTCTAAGTAAAAAAACAAACAGAAAAATGTAAATAGGTTTAACAGGATAGGGTTCAAAAAGGGTACCCCATACACTAAAATATCAGAAATGGCCTTGGCACCTTCAAATTAATATAGCTGCAGTGTATTTTTGTTAACCCATTACCAGATGGCAAAATCTTAAACTGGTCCAAATTGAAAGGACTTACAGACGACCATTTAAAGCGTATGAAATTTTAAAAAAAAGTAACTCTCTGGGTAGAAAACATTGTGGAAAGTGAAGAAACAAGCAATTTCTTCATTTTCAACAGTGTTTTTAAATTCATAAATCTATAGCTCATGAAATATTATATTTTTTCAACCTTCTAGATCAAGAAAATATTATGGAAAATAAAGAAATTAAATTGCTTGTTACATGCAATTTCTTCATTTTCAACTAGATGTATGTTTTCCAAATTGTTTTCCTTCGGGGCATCCGAAAGCTTCATTGTGCAGGAATGAGTTAAAGACATTAGATTTTCTGAAATGTTCACTCTTTTGCTTGTTGTTGTTGTTGTGATGATTTAAGTTAAGAAGTTGGTGAATCCAACACTGGACCATTAATGATGAAACAATGAAAAGGGGCTCTTTACAGGGTATACCCAAATAGGGTTAGGGTTTAGAAGCTTATCAACTTAATTTCAAGAGTGTCATAGGCTGGCATCCAATCCAATCAATGCCTTTCTGGTCATGTGACTGAGAGGGTGACATTGGCAGGGTAGGTATAAAAGAGGATGAAAATGCCTCTCTTGACCAAAATTAGTTACTCATTCATTATCTGCACATTACAAGAAAATATTGAATTCACCCTTGTTAAACGGGAAAGAATTGGAAGAGTTTCAACAAACTGCTTTTACAAAAAAGGGAATACATTTCAGCTACTGAAAAGAAGGAAGCACCCAGGACTTTCACAAGAAACGGATGAAAGGGCCAATATCATGTTTGCTGCAGACCACAATATTTCGAAAGAAAATAGCTATAACCTATGACCACATGTATGGCGACACAAAGTCGCAGCTTGGAATGCGGGACTTTTACAACACCCTCTCGAAGAATGGAACGTTACAAGACATGCCGACCAAAACCATATATCCGTTTGCCAAGAACGAAAAGTATGTAACGTTCACTTCAAAGAAAGAATGTTTCCATTCATTACAAAGCGTTAGATGGACTGCACATGGGAAGATGTGATATTATATAAGAATGCAATGTAACACTGTCATTGCAGAAATGGCAAGAAGGGGGCGGGGTGACATATCCGAAATGTTGAAGGACTTGCGCTTAATAAAAGCCTAAACCGTGGAATCTTACGCTGTAAACTGTAGTAACTGTGCCACTTATTCTCTTCTATGTCATGAGAGCTTCGGCTTGGATGCCTATTCAAAATTGCTCAGCCCTGCCAACATAACATATCTCTGAATGACTGAGAATGATATAGGCATTGTTAGAGGTGATCTTGCAGATGGGACTCAGTGAAGGTGCAATTTACAGTGTGAGTTCCAGGGCATCCACACAAAAGTGTGAAGCATTTAACAGCGCAGCATCTGCTACTCTAAGCAAAAGAGTAAGCTTCAGCCGGACCTTCACAAGAAGGCTTTCGGCCCAAAATTTGCATTCAAACGACGCTTTCGACAAAGCGGTCAAAAAGAAAATATGGAAAATAACAGGAACAGGGCTTGGAGTTTGGGCAAAAAAGCATCTTAAACAGATTTCAGTACGCCAAATGAAGACCAAGAATTACAGAAAAACTGACTTGTACAGAAAGAAGCTTCTTAGAAGAAGAGCTGTCATGGAATTTCAATACCATGAGGCTGGCAAAAACAGAAATGAAACAGGATATATGGGCAATGATGACATACATAATTATGCACAGATTGTGAACTAGAGGCAAAAGGACAACAGATAGAGATTTAGTAAACAGAAAACAAGATAGGATGAGAGATGACAGCAATTTCTGTCTGGTGGAAAGCATCACCACTGATGAGGCTTGATGCTAGCTGAAACAGAGTAGAAACTGATGAAGCGCAATGTTAGCCCAAGGCTGGCCGTCTTGTGGTGAATTGTTATCATTTGAAGTACTATCCAGGGGTAACAAGAGGTACACAGACGAGCTTTTATGACAGCATTGGCCAAAATTGATGCATTCTGGGGGATCAGAGTATTGCAAATAGGGTGAAGACTGAAAATTAAATTGTTTTTCAAAAAATTAAATTAAAACTTCACTTACCATAAAAGAATTCTATTAAAATCCGATTCTACACTATCTATTCTATTTGTGTTCAAAATTTGAAAAGAAAATTCACAAAAATACGGCCAATATCACCGTTTTTTTAAACCCCCCCCCCCCCGGATTCATATAGGTTACACTCCTGCCCGTTTTTGCCTCATTAAATAAAGAGCAAAAAGGGCCCATTTTCACAATCTGTAGCTCCTTCCAAAAGTTTCGTTGGGCCTTAAATCTTAGTCCGTCTTAAAGAGTAGTCTTTGATCTTGAATTACAGGCCAGGAAAATGGTATCATTAGGGATGAAGTTTTTCGCAAATCTTCATTCTGCACATCAACCTATGAAATTGTTTAGGCTCGGAAGTGAAAGTCTTGTAGGGTACCACTTTCAAATTTCAGTTTCTACAAGGAAATAGTTCCCTCATTAAAGCTTTGAATCACATGCATGACAAGCAGCAGTGATCTCTCACTCTGCAGAACCTAACATCAAGCAACTTGCTGTTCATTAAACTTTAAAACAGCATGACAAAAGGAGGAGATCAAATGGTAATCCGGATTGGAGTTGACCCAGTGCCTGTTATTAATAGAAGTCCTGTTTCCCCCATGATCGAGTCCAACAGACCATTATCAGATGACTGCAAAACCAACAATGAACATTCATTTAAAGATAATGTTGAATTTAACCGACTTCAAAGTCTTATTAAGTCATTACTTGGTGACATGTTCTTAGACCAAATATTGATAGACTATAAATACTGCAAAACTTTAGAACAAACTAGATACATGTTATTTGAAATCCTGAAAGATTCGAATGACTTTCCATATGGCGAAAACAGTGAATTTAAGCGTCGAGTGATGACTAGATCGAAGCTCGGCGACAGCGTAGCTGTGAAACTAGCTAACGACGTTTACAAACTTCTTCAAACTATTGAAGGCGGAGATATCACGCTAATTAAAGACCTTATTAGTACGTCAAAGAAATCCACGAAATCTATGTCCACACCTCATGCTTCAAGAACCTCAGTCCAAACCCAAAATGCAATTGTAGTGCAGAGATAGCCATTCTGATTCACAATTAACGGGTTAAAATCGGACATTATACTTCTTATACAGAGACAAGTGGCCTCCGAAAACACTCGTAAGAAAAGTATTGATTCTATAACAGAGTCTAAAAAGCTATGATACGCATTTGGCCGAGTATCGTGATGAAACGGCAAAACGCTAAGTGAGATTAAAACCAAAACCATGAGCTTAGAGAACGATTTGCAAAATAGATAAAGCCATAGAAAAAATGAACTCAACTATTTACGAATGCAAAGAAAGTCTATCAACTATTTACACAAATATATCGATTCTTAAAGAATCTGTCATAGCGATTGTATCAAGAGACAGTGGAATACAAATTCCAACAAACCTCGTTGGCCCTACCCCAAAGCCATTCAATCACAACGATCTTCCAAAGAACGCGCTGATAAACCAACAAGATCAAGTATTTACAGATCAAGCCCCTCAACCAAATGACAACATCAACCCAGGGGGGAAAGGAACTTACAAGTTCCTAATATTTCATTGTCAGAATGTATAAAAGTGAACGGGAATGAACTAATAGCGAAGAAAGTTGATTTTCATGTGAATAATGACGACGAAAAAAATTGAGACTGATTCAACTTTTGGAAACATGAAAATTTCAACTGTTATAACAGATCGGGTAAAACAAAATAAAAAAGACAAATCCTACCATCCGCATAAAAAAACGCGGACAAACATATATTGGGAGAAAAATAAACTTTTCGATAATTAACAGGGAACTAGCTGAGAAAAAACATCAAACATTGACAAACAACAATAGGCCCAGGGGTTATCAGCCCCCATCACACTTACTGTCCGATGAGAACGACGATGACGACTTCGAGAAACATATAAAACGAAAAACTGTGTCATTAATCGTAGGAGGGTTCAAATCGTCAGTATCGGAGGAGCAAATTTCCTATTATATATCGGACCGAGGATTCCGCGTGTCCAGAGTTACGATATATCGTAACTACAAATACGACAGATCTACGATCCGTGTTAGCGTAGAGGACGACGGTAACACAGACTATACAACCGATCCTCCCTCATTCTGGCCCTGGATTGTCGTATGTCGGCCCTGGCAACCAACACGAGACGATACAACAACAAACCCAGAGGCGAAAATAGACAAATAGCAGACAATAACGAGAACGGAAACTGGGGGAAATTATGATGAAACTGAGACTCAGAACCGTTATTCAGCGTTTAGTTTTGATAATCCAGATGTAGACTAAGATTGCAAGCCACACATTTTCATAGTGGTAACATATTTGTAAGAAAGCACATACTAAAATCTATAACATTATGAATCATACAAAAAAGTAGAATTTGCAACATGGAACGCCACAGGCATAATGTCCAGCGCGAGCTACATAGGTGATTTGATAGACAAACATGATATAGACATTTGTGGAATAAGCGAGCATTGGCTGTTAAGTTATAATATACACTTCTAAAGTTCGATTCACACTAATTATGCCTATCGTGCAATTTCTGATCCGGATCTTGAAAAGGCTAGTAGCAGAAAAGTAGGCAAAGGTTGCTATTATTATGTACTCCAGATTTATCTCCCTTGTACCAATCACTCAATGCATGAATATAAACAATGTCTTGAAGAGATAGAAAATACTGTCAATTACTATCAAAACTGTGGAACTGTGATTCTTATGGGCGACTTCAACACAGAACTGCCTTTATTGGATTCATCTGATTATAGAAGCCAAAATACTAGGAGCAAATTACTCTGTCAACTTCTTGACAGACTAAAGTTTATCCCGGTGAATTGCCTCCCTTTTTGCAAAGGCCCAAAGTACAGTAATGTACCATACAATAGCAATAAAGAAATATTGATAGACTTTATCATAGTTCCACAGGAAAAAATAATATTGATAAATAGTTGGGAAATACACGATGATAGTTGTACTAATGTATATACACATCGACCGATAACATGTAGTATAAAACATCTTTACCAACACTATGAAGCCGAACACAAACAACCCAGGGGTATAATCTGGAAAAAAGCGAAAACGCATCAAATGGAAAAGTACACAAAATATATGAATGAAGATCAAACCCTCAAACAATTATCCCAAATGAAATTCGATAATCCTACAGATATTGATAATTGTTACAAACAAATTGTTTTGGCGATAAGACGTGCGACCGACAAGTGTATATCCAGATCGTCGTTCAAACCACACATAAATCTGTATTGGAATCAGAATTTAACAGAGCTTGAAACAAAGGTTAGATCGTGTCGTCAAATATGGATATTAGAAAATAAACCTAAAAGCGAAACAAACCAGGTTTTCCTCAATTATAAGGCAATTTCGCAATGCGCACCGAAATAACGTTAGTAGGTATTTAGACCAGCTAGAACAGGAGATCTACGATACTGCCGAAGCGGACACTTGCGCGTTTTGAACTTGTAAACAAGCACCGTAAAAAGGGACAAACCCAAGTCTTTGAAATGGTGTATGAAGGCGAACAATGCAACTCGGCCAAAGATATAAATCACGGATGGATGCGCTACTTTAAAAATTATACAGTACTGACACTTTCGATATCTCAGACGATATCAAAACGGAGTTGAACTCCATAAACCAAACGTGTGATATGATAAACGTAACGCAAATCAACGTTAACGTAAATGACATCAACGCCGCGTTGAAATCGTGTAAAAGAAATAAAGCATGCGGATTTGTCGAGGTTTATTATGAAAATATTATCTACGGAGGACTGACCCTAATGCAGGTTTTGAGCAATATTTTTTCAGCAATGGCACGCTTATCTTACTGTCCAATAGAAATGAAAGAGGGGTAATAACTACCCTACACAATGGAAGTAACAAAAGTTAAACCAATTCAAATTCATACCGGGCTATATAACTCTGATCTACCATACTTAAGCGAACAATGCAACTCGGCCAAAGATATAAATCGCGGATGGATGCGCTCCTTTAAAAAATTATACAGTACTGACACTTTCGATATCTCTGACGATATCAAAACGGAGTTGAACTCCATAAACCAAACGAGTGATAAGATAAACGTTACGCCAATCAACGTTAACGTAAATGACGTCAACGCCGCGTTGAAATCGTGTAAAAGAAATAAAGTATGCGGATTTGACGAGGTTTATTATGAAAATATTATCTACGGAGGACCGATCCTAATGCAGGCTTTGAGCAATATCTTTTCAGCAATGGCACGCTTATCTTACTGTCCAATAGAAATGAAAAGAGGGGCAATAACTTCCCTACACAAGGGAAGTAATTAAGTAAAACCGATCCAAATTCATACCGGGCTATATCACTCTGTTCTACCATACTTAAGCTACACGAAAAAGTGATTCTAAACCACATAACGCTTGATGAAAAAATCAACAAATTGCAAGGCGGGTTTCAAAAGGGCCTCAACTGTGTCTTAACATCGTTCATGGCACGTGATGCCATATACAGCGCGATCGAGAACCTCTGTATACCTGCTATTTAGATGTTAAACAAGCGTTTGACAATGTAAATCACTACTATGTTACTACTTGTCAAGTTATATGAAAATGGTATAGATGTTCCAGTATTTAACATAATTAGAAACCTACTGTCTGATATATATAGCTACGTACGATCTGACGGATTAACCTCCGATTGGTTCATGAGACTAAAAGGTGCGCGACAAGGCCAAATTCTGAGCGCAGTGCTTTATCTTGATTTAATGAATAATTTGGATACTAGCTCTGACTGTTATAAGTTAAACGATCAGAATTTCGGTTGTCCAACGGTAGCAGACGATATGATGCTCATGTCCTGTACTAAAAACAGTCTTCAGCATCTCATGACAACGTGTCATAACAATTCGCTCCAAAATGATTATACGTACAATTCATCGAAGTGCAAAGTCGTGGTCTACAATGAGAAGCATACAGAATATCAAAAGCAAACCAGGACTTGTTTATTTAGGGCCAAATAACATGGAAGAAGCAAGTCAATTTTTCCACTTTGCTGTTTTAAACGACAAAAATTTGAATTTTGATGACTCAGTACACGAGTGCTGTAATAACCTACGACGCACATATTTTAGCCTTAACTCCTCCGGTATCAGCCGGGACTGTATGCATCCAATTTCTCTTACAAACATATACAGCATTTACCGCGTACAACATCAACAATAGTCGCTCTAGGCTGTTTTGGGATAATGCCCATAGAGCAATATATTGATAATATATGTGTAAATGTTTGTTTCCGTGCACTAGTGCATGTATGCACATGTATATATGTGTAAATGTATGTCTGTCTGTATTGTAACTGTTTCTATATGCTTCTATATGTTCTCTTTGTTGTTTGTAACATGATTCTATTCTGTAAAGGAGGTAATAAAGAATATCTATCTTTCTATCTAGTTTTGGGAAAACCCATTGTTACTAGTGTTTTGTGTGGCTGTATGTTTGAATGAAATGTTTTAATCGTGATGAAAAACGATTATTATAGACGATTGATGACCTGTAATAGCAAATCTGTGACTCAGAAGCTGCATAATCCAAAAATTGTTCAGTTGCATCTACGTACATTTCTAAAAGTTTACTTTGTAAAAAACAGGTTCTGAAACTAATGAAGCATTTTATGAAGAATATTTTCCGTTTAGCAACAAAAAAGGGAAGTTTATTTAAGGTTCAGAAAAACATCTTGGACTGAAGTGGTTTACATTAAGAGCACTGAAAAAATGCTATAATTTTTCTTGCTAAATAAAACATATTGCCTCTTTTGATTTAAACGAAATCATTTTGAATAGTCCAGTAGAAAATCGTCCGGTAATTTTATATGCAAAAATTGAAGAGCATTAAGATTCATACTTTGGGAAAGGGAAGATTTCTAAAGACTGTTTCTTCTTAAAATCCTGTGAAGGGAAGTTATTTGTATAAGAGACAAGAAGTTATTTGTATAAGGGACAAGAAGTTATTTGTATAAGGGACAAGACGTTATTTGTATAAGGGACAAGAAGTTATTTGTATAAAGGACAAGAAGTTATTTGTATAAGGGACAAATTCAAGATGAATCATGTGAAATACCAAAGCTCTAATTCTTACAGTTATATAGAAGAAGATTTTGTTTCACAGATTCCTCTTTTTTAATTTTATTTAAAAACCGAGACCCACTATTCTTTTCGGAATAGTGCAATAACTGATATCTTTTGGTTGACGGTAACTGATTGATGCATCACGGAAAACATCACTGCTCTAGGAGTAGAATATTTTAAAAGATTTCCTTCTTTATTTCTACATAGAATCTGTGACAACATAGGACAAATTTTCAAAACAGTACAATAATTTGAAGTTTTTAAAATTACACTTGGAGGAGAATATTGAAAAGGTTTTGTTTCACTTGGTTGCCAAGGCAATCAAAGTTCTTTAGAACAACTATGTTTGGTTAAATTATAAGTTTATCTTTGTATGGATTTTGGCCATCTCATGCACCGATTTATACACATGGGTGGAGAGGAGCACCATTTTCCCCCTAAAATATCGCCTTATCACGAGGAGCATTCAAATCCTGGCCTCTCCGATCACGATTAGGACTGTGTCTTGCCATTTTTGACCCAGGTCAGCCTACACCGTTCGCACAGTCTGACAAAGGTTGATACTCATGGTACTTCGGAGACGGTCTCTAAAACCCATTACCCCAATACAAAATTTTAGAAGCAATTTCAAGTTGAGGAAATTTTAGAAATGTTTGTCTTTCTGGGTAATAAACATTGTTGATAATGAAGAAATTGTTTGCAATTAGCAATTTCTTCATTTTACACACTGTTTTACAAGGCATTTACCTTGGGCGCGTTAAAAGCGGGAGTGTGTGCGAATGGGTTAATTGTAGCTTTCATTTCCAAGAAGGTGTTTTTTCTCGCAAATGTTGATAAGTACTTTCCACTTCAGTTTCATACATAAGGAAATTTAAATCGGTCTTTTTCTGGTTTTATTCCAGCTTTTCATGACAAATTATGACTTCATTGCACCAACCTACTTACATTTTCCTTCGGGTCAGTCTGCAGCAAGGATGTTCAATGTTTTTGCGGGGTTTCTTGCGGGGATCGTTCTTAATCCCAAAAACTTATCGTCGGAAAAATACAGCACTTATTTGCAATATATTCTTTGTTTATTTTTCTTCTCTCTTTCAGGTCGAATGCAAGATAATTTCCATGTAAAATAAGATCGTACAAAGTAATTTCGTTCTCTCAAACCCACCATGTTTATAGTTACATAAAAGACCTTTTACTCGTTTTTACATCGTCATAATTTTTATCATTTAGCTTTTTCGGGGGATCCCCTTGACCTCTCATTCAAAAGAGTCGAAAAGGGGAACATGTAAGAATATTGCAATGTCAAAACTTTAAAACAATTTACATGAATTCTACAATTGTTTTGTTTGTTATAAAAAGAAAAAAAGAAAGAAAATGGTAGCAGACCTTACATCAACTTCAGAACTGACGTTAAAATGTTGAAGAAAATTGATGAAAATCATTTTTTAGCTAGCAAAGCGTCAGCTTTGATAGCTTAAGTTAACAGACAAAATTTTGAGGTCTTTTCAAAGTTCAACGAGTGCAAACGGCCACTGGAGGCTTAACCACTAATCGGTTGAATGCATACATTATAAAAAGTAGTTCTGATGTATTTTAAGAAAACTACTAACTATATTCAAATTGTAGTGCACACTTTCAAAAGCATGCTATCTAACCCATTCCCACCCCAATCCAGCTTTTTTTTAAGCATCTTAAGAAAAATGCTTTGGAAAACATTGTAAACATCGAAGAAATTACTTGTTACAAGCAATTTCTTCAATGTCCACGACGTTTTCTTCCAAATTCCACTATCTTGATGTTGTCGTCTGCAACTTCTTTCAACTTGAACCAGTATAACATTTTGACAAGTTGTAAAGGGTTAACTCCTGGGTTACTTTAACCTATTTTATTTATCATGATAACCTTTGACAAAACCATGCTTTGCTAGCTTACAGTACTTTTAATACTTTGATTTTAGATATAAATTAACCTTTTTCGACCTATTCTGTCAAAAAAAAAAAGTATTTGACATTTCCAGAATTTAAGGAAATATTTTAAGAAATAAGATGATTTGAGATTTTTTAAAGTATGACGACGCAGGAGTTAAATAAACTGGCTGAATGTTTTTGATACTATGCGGATGATATTACACTAACTATGTTATAACTATGAAACTTATCTGAAGCTTATGGTAACGTATTTTCTTTATTGTAAAAATGACGTCATAATGCATAATAGAGCTCATTACTTCACCTTTTCCTGTATAAACCCTAGATTTTACGTCACAATGATTTTATATTCGAGAAAACAATATGAAAAAATAAGAAATTGCTTGTAACAAGCAATTTCTCCTTTTCCCACAATGTTTTCTGCAACATTGAATGGGCTTATTTCAAATTTTATCTAATTTTTGTTGTAGTCTGCAGCAACTTTGAGTTTGGATAAGTCTAAAATTAAAAAAAAACGGAAAAGGGTAAAAAGTTCGATCTCCTTTATCTCACACTCTTTTACGATAATTAACGGACACTGATCTCCAACAGGAAGTTCCATGTCGTTAAAAAAGGGGTTGTTTTTCAAAATTTATGAAAGTTAAATATAAGACAAAAGTAAAATGGTCCGTTGGCAACTTAAATGTCTTAACTAGAGCTTGAAAAAGTTGTAGTTACGACGTTTAAGTCGCAAAAGCAACAGACTGGTTCGCACAAATATCGGCGAATGTCGTGGTTCTAAGTTTCCGTCTGGTCTAAATGAATGATGTGATGGTTTATCGATTCTTTGATTGACACGCCATCCGTTCAAATAGTCACATTTACATGGCATCATTTATTAGATTCTAAGTAATGCAAGTTTTATGATCTTTACATAAAAATATAAATATGAAATTAAGACTATATATATTATTATTAAAATTTGATCGACAATAACTTGACAGCTCCAAATCATCGTTTATACTGAAAATACACATATACACTCTATAGACTTTTAAAATTTCTTAATGTTGTATAATTAACTTATGGCAATTTCAAAGATAGGAAATTGGTACGATTAATTCCTTAAAGGGAGGTATCGTTGTTTCTGAAACCTAGATAAGAAAAAAATTACTAAGTGCCGAAAAATACTCTCAAACATGTAATACTTTAAGTTGAGTCAGTTATTGTCTTGGCGGTAATCTAATAGGCCTAAAGTGACTTTTTGTGGTTATATCGGAAAGGTTCAGCGGAATTCCAGGTTTTTTTTAGATATCACGGAATTCGACTGTCGACATCGAATGACCTCATTTGCAAAAGACCCAAAGTAAACTGAAGGTAACAAATTTACTAGCGAAACAGCCAACATCCATAATCTAAAACTGCGGTAAGTGCTAATATTCGTAATAACGCTTACGACAGTTTTGGGCTGATCTTTACAGAATTAAAGATCGGCTAGCGAATATAACTCCTGATGACGTAACGATGACATTGGTTTGATGTAATTTAAATTAAATGCAAGGTCCCAACGGTTTTTCGAATTGATCCTATATTCTCAGCTAATCTAAGATTAGATTAATAGCCTACGTAGGCTATTAGGGAGATATCCTGTTTTTTTCTGATAAGCGACCTCAGATTTTTGCAAAAGTACTTTTCGGAATATTGTATTCAAATAGTATATCAGAGGAAATAAAGAAATTTAAAATCTGTGACATGAAAAAAACATCGATACTTACCTTTAAAGAGTCAAGAACAACCAGTCTATTCTATAAGTGTGATTTACTTAAGATATTGTGCTTAAGCTTTCAAAAAAATTGAACATTGGAGAAAGCGTCGTTTTCAATCTTTTTATATTTTTATAAGGCGAAATACATCAATTTTCAAAGGCATTTTTTCGTCTTCATATCTAAAGATAGTATACATATAAAAACCGAAACTACCCAAAGTTCAGAGGAAGTAACTGATTAAGCGCAGTAACTCAATATATCGTTAATGGCCAATTGACCAATCGCGGCTCACAATGAAATAGCCAGTCGACCCATGAAATCATTCACTTGTACTGGATTTGTGAACTCCGACATTGGCAACCATTCGTGTGAAGCTTATTGTTGGTTTGGCGACTTAAATGTCGTAGTTTATTCAAGCTGCATTTCGCCAACCAGGCATTCTACATTTTTCACATTTTAATAAACGCAAACTCAAATCAAATTAGAACTTCTTGACGGAGTCAATGGCTAACGGAGTAAGTGAGCGATGCCAGCCATTAGTCAATTATCTCGACTGCAGTGAGTTTACGCTCAAAATACATTTTAAGGCATCGCGGTATATAGGGATTATGTAATTATTGGGATTACGATATACGTGTATAGGGATTATATAACTACAGAAATTACAATATATAGGAATTGAAGAACTATAGGGATTACATTATATAAGGATTAAAGAACTACAGGGATTACGATTTATAGGATTTATAGAATTGTACGGATTACATTTATATATATTGGAATAATGAAATTAAAGGAATTACGTTATATAGGAATTATATACCTATAGGGCTTACGTTAAATAGGGATTATAGAATTATAGGGATTACGTTCCATTACAGGCTGTGGTACTCGAATTCGATTCTAATAAGTGGATTTAGTCTAGTAAGTTTGTAACATGGTTAAACTCCATGGCAAAGACAAACCAAGTCGATGCAAAGCTACAGATCAAAAGTGTTTGCTCAGCAATCATACCATATCAAACCACATTAACGCTAAAACTTATTGACCTTATTCGCAAATTCAAACAAATGTTCCTCTAAAGTTACATTATTCTCCAATCCGAGAAGACCCTTAGTTTGGCAACTTCGGTCTGGGACTTGTGATTGTCGCCCCATGGGATCTAAATGTAGCATGCAGTGGATACATAATAGAGACAAGTCCCCGCCAATAGAAAGCTAAAGCCCACACAGAGAATGGTTTGATATGCTTTTAATCCTGGTCATGCTGAATACCCTTATCTAAATTCGCATTAAAATCAAAGACATGGAAGCACCTGATGCACAAGTTACGCATCTTTCTTTCTATTCTGTTTTCTTTGAAAGCTATTTTCTTGAACAACTCCGGGTTGAAGGAGACAAATAGGAGGTGTAGACTATGATCAGACTGCACTTACGTGCAGGCTGATCTTGTCTATACCTCCTGTAAAAAAAGAGAATATTCCGGGTTCAGCATGACAAGGGTTAAACTATATTAAACCACTCTAACACTAGGAAAAAGTCATAATGAATAATCAAACCAAGCGTTCTATGAACCTTGATTTTTCAAGATCAATTACAGTATCTGGGTTTCAAATAAACAAATCTTTTTAACTCACCTAAATTTCTTATAAAATAAGCACTATTCTTTCCTTTTGAAACTGTCTGTCTTTGTGGCGTGCTTATAGTTCAGATCCTGCTATTTTAATTCTTGTCACCAACTAAGTATAGCACCAGTTAATGAAAAAGATAGATTTTTTCAAAGGGAAATTAAATCATTGACGATGCAATAAGCGGATTTTTAAGTGGTGTAATTTATTTTTTTTCTAAGACATAGCTTTTGTGACAATTCATAAACATGACACTTGGAAATAAAATCCGGTTCGTTCTTCCGTCATTCATTGAATGTAAGATATCGAAAGCAGTAAAATAAAAAAGCTATTAATTCTTGAAAAGAATCTGACACCTTAATGTCGTCTATCTTTATACACTAAGGTACTCTGTGGCCAATCCACATGTCACTTATGTAATACCCCCCTCTCTCTGTCTGTCTCTCGCTGTCTCTCCCTCTTTCTCTTTCGCCCTCTATCTATCTATCTATCTATCTATCTATCTATCTATCTATCTATCTATCTATCTATCTATCTATCTATCTATCTATCTATCTATCTATCTATCTATCTATCTATCTATCTATCTATCTATCTATCTATCTATCTATCTATCTATCTATCTATCTATCTATCTATCTATCTATCTATCTATCTATCTATCTATCTATCTATCTATCTATCTATCTATCTATCTATCTATCTATCTATCTATCTATCTATCTATCTATCTATCTATCTATCTATCTATCTATCTAGATATCAATTTATCTATCTATTTATCTATGTATCTATACTACCTACCTACTCACCCATCTATCTAACCCCGTTCCATCTCATTTGGTTACCTATAAAAATATTTGTGAGCAATGAAATGTTTTGAAATTATACTAGATCTATTTTTGAATATCAGTATATACATGTAGTGTGTACCTTTGCAAAGATACTGATAACTTTTAATTACACAAAAGCGATATCTACAAGTTTAAACAACTCAAAGGAGAATATTTAGTTCCCATATCGCCGTTGTCGGTCTAAAACCTCGTAACTACGGCTTGATTCAAGCTGTAGTTACGAGATTCTAGGACGACAACGACGATATATTCCCTGTGTACGTTCTTGGGACATTCTGCTCAATGAGTTTTTTGTAAAGCTCTAAAGAACGATATAGGCGATTTGATTTTAAAAACAGACGCACTGTTTTCACTACTGCTTTAACCTTGTAACAAACTGTAATATCTAGGCACTATACATTATGCATAAAGCTTCAACCGGTGACTCTTTAAAGAACTGTTTTAATGATCCTACATAAGGAGGTAATGCAGGTTTAACTTTGGGTGAATCAAGTTTATTTTTTATTACAGAGACTAAAAAAGAAATATTTTCAAAACCATTAGGAATAGAGGTTCATCCTATTTTGTTTAGGGTATAAAATGATGTCCCTTTACCAAAGTTGTTACAAATAAGCACCTGATCTCTCATTTGGCTCTAGAAACGTCTAGATGTAAACCATAAGGACTAGAGGTTCCATAGTTTACAAGTGACTTTATCGGCCTAATGATTCTTTGCAAAACCTGTTGATACAATGTCCCTGTGATTCCACATAGGCTCCGCCTTTTCTAAAGAAACACACAAGGAAATGTTTGAAAATTTGAGAAAAACCGATTTAGTGCTTCCAATGTTTGATTGTGACATTGCTTCGAGTTGTAATTCTCTAGAAAAGTTGTTTATGTAATGTGTCTTTGATCCAAATAAGGCTTCGTTCGGGCAAACAATTTTAAACATAGAAACAAGGAAGAAAAATATCAAAATCTCCTTAAGACGAATGCCAAGAGGTTTGATATGTTATATCAAGTAGTGACCCTCTTCACTATTTGTAAATCTTTTCCTGTAAAATCCCTTGTTTTTACGTCCTTGTGATTTTATACGTGAGAAAATATTGTGAGAAAAAAAGAAATTGCTTCTTACAAGCAACTTCTTATTTTCCCACAATATTTTCTACTCTGTATGCTGTTTAGTTTTCAAATTGCACTCACTTTTCATTGGCATGTGCAGCTTCTTTAATTAGGTCAAGTCTAAAATTTTGAACAACAGGAAATGGTTAAAAAAATGTCCCTTTGGTTTCAATTGAATGATCCCTGACCACGGCTACCCACTCTGACTTTGATACTAGCCGGTGTTATTTTGGAAAATATAAGGTAAGTTACATAAAACAAAATATGAGATAGTCAGTTGGCGTCGAAAACGTCGTAGCTAGAGCTTGGTAAAACTGCAGTAACGACTTTCTAGTAGCAAGACCAACAAAACTGCAGAACATGTTTACCAGAGTTCAAAGTCTAAATGAATTTGATTAGTCGATCGATTTTAAGATTGGCAGCTTCGATCGGTCAATTATGCTTCATCAGGCCATACTTTGTTTCGAGGGATTCCTTTCAAATCTTATTGTAATATCTCAGCCTTTTATATTGTTCACTAAGAACCCTAACGAGTTCACTATTTTGTTGGCGGTGTTTACCTTTGGTGCTCTCCGACTTAACCCATTCCCACTTGACAAAATTTTAGACTGGTCCAAATTGAAAGAAGATGCAGACGACAATTTCAAGATGATGGAATTATAATTTTTTTCATCTTTCTGGATAGAAAACATTGTGGATAATAAAGAAATTGCTTGATACAAGCAATTTCTTCATTTTCCACAATGTTTTCCAAAGCTTTTTTCTTGAGAGGCGTAAAAAGGAGGGATTGAGTTGGAATGGGTTAACCGTGACATCACAGTTATCTCCCAAAAAATACATGTACAATAATAAACTCTCGGTCTAGTTTGATGTTAGGTCAAACGGGATCAAAAACAATGCCATGAAATCAATTCTTATAAAACTCATATGTGCACTTTAGATGCCACATTTCTGGCTCAAGTGTCTTGATATTTGGTCAAAAAGTTTGTTTCCATAAAATCTCTTTTAACTTCTATATTTGGTCACATTAGATCAAAAACTAGTTTACTAGTTCAAATCTTACAAAAGATTTGTGTGCTTTCTAGATGCTACTTTTTTTTCTTTCTTTCTTTTCTTTTTTTCTCAAATTTCTTCAAATTTGTTCGGAATGTTTGTATTCATAAGTTCTTGGTCAGTAATTATAGCTGATCACAATGGGTCAATAATTAGGTCACTAGGTTAAACATTAAGAAATTATTGTGTTCTCTCTAGAGACCACATATTTGACTCTAATGTCTTCATAGTGGGTCAAAATTGTTGTCTCCATATCTTAGCCAAGGTTTGATATTTGTTTCGCGATGAAAGATAAAAGTCAAATTCGGTTCTCAATCAACTTTCTTGCATCCACCATTCAGCCTCGTTCTCGGTAAAGGCAGTCGGTTTATAAAAACTTACATTGAACCATCCAAATTTTCAAACAATGGCAATACTAATTTAGTTATAATATCTATCGGTCTGGAGAAAAGGATTTTTGCCTTTTTTTTTATAAAATAGCTGTATCAGTCATTGACAAATGCGAAAACTGTCTGTTGCGGTTCATAACATTGTTGTGTGTTTTACTATCCAATGTCTTTCGATGATTCTATTTAAGTGACGAACCTACCGAACTCGGATAAATCAAACTGTAGAAAAAAATACATGAACAGGTGTTCGAATGCACGCAGAGACATTTATTTGAATTCCTGATACCTATATATTTGGATAATTATCTACAATACCATCGAAAAGTAAGTGTCAATGTTTAACTTATGTGGGGTTATATTTCTACAGAGGATCACAATTCTACGCGTGGATGATTCTCTGCGGGTGAGGGGTCGAAATATTATGACCTCCTCAGTCATAATTCTCCAATCAGGTGTGGATCGGTTTGCTACAAAAAATATTGACCTGAGGTGTGTTCTTTTCCTTGAGATGAAAAATCTCGATACACAAGATTTTTCAGACGTCTTAAAGAACGATTGCTGTTATCTTGAGTGAAAATATTCGACGACGTCAAGACTTCTCGCTTAAGCCGATACCCATGAATTCCTCAATAAGAATTCTTCGGGTTCTTTTAGTGGCTTAAAAATCTTAACTTAAAGAACGCTTTGTCTTAAATATCTAAACAAAAATCTTAAGAACACGCTTAACCCTTTCCAATTTTTCGAAATTTTAGACTTGTCCAAACTGAAGGAAGCAACAGATGTCAATAAAAGTTGGACGCAATGCTTAATGAAACTACCCTACGTGGTAGAAAATATTGCCGTGGAAAAAGGAGAAATTTCTTTTTACAAGCATTTTGTTTTCTTTTTCACAATGTTTTCTTAAGTACAAAATTGCAGCGACGTAAAATTCCGGGTTTGTACAAGAATGGGTTAACAGAACGCCCTAACCCTAACCCTAACCCTAACCCTTTGGCTACGGCGGTCCCTTTTCTACGTTACACCGGCACCTACGACGTGTCCAGACACTACACTGACTATCCTATTGCCATGGGCGTACAAGTTACGAACAAATTACACAAACATTTGACATTATGAAGTTCCGCAATAATTCGAGTAAATGATATGGCCAATCCAATAAATTAAGTAACGCTAAGAAACATGCGGCGTATAGGCCCTAGAGATATGTATGTCTGTATATATCTATCACCGCTACCTTTCATTTGTCCAGATGAGCAACGCCCTTGAGACGGTTAGTTTACACTATTACGAGAATGAGTGCAAGGGTATTGGACTATACCCCTGGGAACTTGGCCTAACACCACCACACGCTACGCCCTATCTGTTCCAAACTAATATTGATACATATAAAATATCGATATCATGTTCTTCAAGATTAACTTTTGTATGATTTGAAATTTGAATTTTAAAAATAAAAATGGGAAATACAGACCTACCGACACTAAAATTTACTACAGTGATGTGCCAAGGTCTGTCGAATACAATATCTAATCAGTCAATCGCTGGCCCCGCCCAATTACTCCGCTATGGTCACGCCCATTGGCTCCTTCGGGAAGTCCCTCTTCGATTTTAAACGGTGTTATTTCGCAAAAACTGTGGTCAGAATATAACATGTTACAAAAAAGAAGAACCGTTGGTTGGCGACCTTAACGTCGTAACTACAGATTGAATTAGCTATAGTTACGACGTTTCAGTCGTCAAACAACAAAAATGTTTCACACAAATGGAGACCAATTTTTGGAGTTTAAATCTCGATTCCGGGCTGAATGAATAATTGATTGGTCGATATTCAGTGATTGACAGTCGCGATTGGTCAATCATAAGTTGTAGATTCAACAGTGAGTAGCTAAAGATTAAAATTGTTTGCTTTGAAATATACTTGAGAGTTATTATCAGTCTAGTATCTGTTGACTATAACTGTCACCTACTATCTTAACGTAATATCATTATTCCATTAATAATTGTCATTCAAAATAAATAAAATTAGTCCCTATCAAACCAGGTGACCACATTTCCTTTGGCCATCTAGGCTATCATCCTCACGAGTGAAGGGATATCGAGATCATCTTTTTTTTCTAATATAAGATAAGTAGAACGTTCGCCGCCCTTGGTACGCCCTGAAAATGCTACGTTATATGCCTTTGATATTCAAAAATCCTCCAACCGTCGAGCCAAAATCTTCATCACCAGACATGATTTATCGCAGTGCTGACTTTTAAACGATGACAAATTTATAATAATTTGAGTTGAAAAAAATACCTTGTCCTATAAAAGCGGTATGCGACCCCTGACAGAATGACGGTACCTACACGTATTACAGTTACCATGACGTTTTCAAAAAGCCTATCATTTTTTTAAATGTCTGATTAATATTACAAATTTATGTGACGGATGATCGTCATTATTTTTAAGTCAGATTATTCCTACCCAGTGACGATCAAACTGAAACTCAAGCTCACGGCACGTGATGAATACCCATCACTATGAATAGTCGTGGTTAACCATCAGATACTAGACTGATTATCAATAGTTTACTTTTTGTCTTCGTTATACTTTATTTCTGAAAATAATGAGTACTGTGTCTCAAATCTGATGTATTTAAGGTAAAATTAATATACATGTATGACGAATTATATTGAGCACGAATCGACTACCTGTCACCACAAAACAACAACAACAGTTGTGAAAATGGCTTTCGACCCAGCTGTAGTCTATTTAGTTGCTTCTACAGTGGTTATTGCTACAATCATCATAATATCAGTGTTCTGTGGTGGAAAAGGAAGTAAGTTAATTGTGATATGGATAGTTAATTAGTCGTTTAATAGTGTAATCTCGGTTATTTTGTAGATACATAATATTCGTATGGAACTAGTAAGCGGATGCTTTAAGAGCTTAGCGAACTTACGGGCAAATTTGGTTAGGAAGTATGAAAATAATAAATTATTCATTGAATCTTGAATTACTGATTTTTACCGTATTTATACTAAAATCTTGAAGACAATTTTTGAAAATTGGTTATGGTAAAGTATATTGAGACATGGGTTTTGCGCCCATAAACAAACATTACAAAATTCAGATAAAGTAGTGAAAATTAGTAAATAGTCAGTTGTGAAAAGTAACATTAGCTTAACTTTACTTTAATTAATTGGAATCAAAGAATTTTGTTATTTTTTTCTCGTAAAACCCAGTGCTTTGCCACTTTCATTTAAATTGCACTCATACAGCAGGGGTTGACACTAACATTGCTTCAGTGGGTTCCCACAGGAATCCCTACCTATTACTTCAGGGATTAATCAAGATAATCAGGGATCCCTCTTTGATATACATTAACTAATTCACACGCAATCCCACTGTTCTAAGCCCAACTTGAAAAAAAGCTTAGGAAAACGTGGAAAATGAAGAAATTGCTTGTTACAAGCAATTTTTTCACTTTCCACAATGTTTTCTACAAAAACAAGCAAACGAAAAAAATCAGGAGCATTAGTTGATACATAAATATCTATTGTACTTGACAAATATTGAAGGATCCTGACGGAATCCCTAGCCTGAGATGGCTGGGGTCCTTTCCATTTTTCAGGGATCCTCGGGATCCCGGGACACTGTTAGTGTCGACCCCTGTGAACCATATTTATGTTAGTAGTTTATTGAGTCCAGTACGTAAAGAAATTTTGGCACTTTAAATCGAATTCCCTAATTTTGACCGATCTGGTGCATAAAATTGTATTGGAATCAGGGGTCAAAAAACCAAATTAGAGTCAAATCATCAAACTTACTACTAAACAGTAAAGGGTGTATAGGTATTCTAGCAAGAAAATCGATAATACCATATGACTGTGTGCAGTCTGATGGGAATATACAGCAAGTAGGCAATCAAAAAAATTCAGTTTAGACCACCCTTTGCCCCACAACTATTCCTTGCTCACAAATGCCAGTTTTTTTTCAAGTTGGGCTAAGAAGGGCAGAATTGAGTGTGAATGAGTTAATGTATATCAAGAAGGGATCCCTGATTATCTGGAGGAAACCCTGAAGCAACAGGTAGGGATTCCTGTGGGATCCCACTGAAGCAAAAAAAGTGTCGACCCCTTGGTTCATATCTTAAATCACAAGTAATCTGACTCAAAATATAATTTTGTTTCATAAACTGTTAAAATCATTTGGCAGCATACAACAATACCCAATTTTTTCTATTATAAGGTCCTTTCAACATATGTTTTTCATTCATTTTTTTAGCTTGGCTGTTTTCGGGGAAAACCCGAGGTATTGCTATAGACTTGATGTGGTTGTCGCAGTGCAAAAGCTTTGACATTTTGTGACATCTCTGGTTCTACTAAAGGCATTCACTTGAAACTTGGTACACTTGTTCACTATCAAAAGAGCAACCTATACTATCAAGGGGGATAACTCTAGATGCATTTAGTACTTTTATCCTCTATCCAGCACTCAAAAGCCGAGCGTAGGCACTAGTAGGCGATGCTCTTGTTTTAAGTTTTGTCTGTTCAAAGAAGCCAGAACATCATAACTTAAACTTTTGATTAACCGCCAAGTCTTTTTAGCTCTACTGGCCGGAAGCCACTAGAGCTATTGCGATGGCCTTTTCCCGTCCGGCGTCCGTCCATGTGTCCAACTGTGCGTCCGTCCGTTAAACTTTTCCTTGTTAACACTCTAGAGTCAACAGTTTTCATCGGAATCCCATTAAACCTTTCAGACAATGATTGTACCATCATAAGGATTGTTCCTTTCGGAATCAGATATGATCAGTCCTGAAACACGGGAGAAGGGGCCTGATGAAAATTTAATTAAAAAATCATCGTTAACACTCTAGGAGTCCACAGTTTTCATCAGATTCTATTTAAACTTTCACAGAATGATTGTACCATCATAAGGATTGTTCCTTTCAGAATCGGATATTATCCATCAAGAAACATGGGAAAAGGGGCCTTATTAAAATTTATTTGAAAAATCTATTAAGACATACTCCTTAACACTCTAGACTCCACAGTTTTCAACAAATTCTCTTCAAACTTTTACAGAATGATTGTACTATCACGAAAGATGGTATGTTCTGTCAAGAAACACAGGAAAAGGGGATTTTGAAAATTTAAATAAAAAATCCTCATTAATAATCTAGAGTCAACAGTTTTCATGAATTCTCTTCAAACTTTCACAGAATGATTGCACCATCATAAGGATCATTCCTTTAAAATTGGGAATGATTCGTCAAGAAACACAGGAAGAGGGGCCTAATTAAAATTTATTTAAAAATCTTGGTTAACACTCTAGAGTCTACAGTTTTCATCAGATTCTCTTCAAACTTTCACAGAATGATTGGACCATCATAAGGATTATTCCTTTCAAAATGGGGTATGATCAGTCAAGGACCACGGAAAAAGAGGGCCTTATGAAAATTTGATTAAAAAAATCCTAGTAAACACAATAGAGTCCACAGTTTTCAACAAATTCTCACCAAACATTCACAGAATGATTATTATATTAAATGGATTGTTCGTTTCGGAAGTGGGTTTGATCCATCAAGTTTCATGGGAAAAGGGGCCCTATGAATGTTTAATAAAAAAATCTTAGTTAACACAACATGGCCCTAGATTTCACCTGATCGACTTCAAACTTTCACAGAATGATTGTACCTCCATAAGGATTGTTCCTTTTAAATTGGGTATGATCCATCGTGAAACATAGGAAAAGGGGCCTTAGGAAAAATCAATTAAAAAAATCTTAATTAATGCTTTTAAGTCCACAGATTTCATGGGGTTGTCTTTATACTCAAACAGAATAATAAGCCCACAGCTTTGATCAGATTTTGTTGAAACTTTCACAGAAAGATTGTAAGGTCATAATGATCATTCTTTTCATAACAGGATTTGAACTGTCAAAAAACACGGGAAAAGGGGCCTTATGAAAATTTCATTTATAAATCCTTGTTACCAAGTCCAGAGCTTACATTGGATTTTCTTCAAACATTCTCAGAATAATTGTACAATAAAAATGATTGTTGATGTTGACATTAGACCTGATCTGTCAAGTATCACAGAAAAAGGAGCATTATGAAATTTAATTTTAAAATCCTTGTACCACAATAAAGTCATCAGTTTTCATCAGATTCTGTTTAAACTTTCACAGAATGATTGTTCCATCATGAGGGTTCTTTCTTTTCAAATTAGGCCTGATCTGTCTATTATCATGGGAAAAGGGGTCTTTTGAGAATTTTATCTATAATCCTTGTAACCAAGCCCAGAGTTCTTCAAACCTTCACAGAATCATAATACAGTAATTACGATTGTTGATGCTGACATGAGACCTGATCCTTCAAGTATCACAGGAAAAGGAGCCTTATGAAAATTTTATTTTAAAATCTTTACACCAATATAAAGTCTGCAGTTTTCATCAGATTCTGTTCAAACTTTCACAGAACGTTTGTACCATCATTAGGATTGTTTCTTTCCAAAATGGGCCTGATCTTTCTAGTATCATAGGAAAGGGGCAGTATGAAAAGTTATTACCAAATCTTCATTAACACAAGAATGTCCTCAGTCTTTATCAGAATCTGTTCAAACTTTAAAAGAATGATTGTACCATCATTTGGATTGTTCCTTTGTAAATTGGGTCTGATCGGTTAAGTGACACAAGAAAAGGGACCTTATGAAAATTTTATTACAAAACATCATTATCACAATAAAGTCCTCAGTCTTTATCATTTTCTTCAAACTATCTATCATTAGGATTGTTCCTTTGTACATTTGGTCTGATTTGTTAAGTTTCACGGGAAAAGGAGCCTTATGAAAATTTTATTACAAAAATTCTTGACACAATTCAGTTCACTGTTTTCATTGATTCTCTTTAACTTTTAAAGAATGATTGTATCTTCATTAGAATTGTTTCTTTTTCAAATTTGGTTTGTTTTGTAAAGTATCATGGGAAAAGGGGCCCTATGAAGATTTCACTATAAACTCATTAACACAATAAATTCCACAGATTACACAGATTGATTGTACTAGCATTACAATTGTTGATTTTGGCAGTGGATCTGATTATGGCAAGTGTCACATAAAAATGGGCCTTATGAAAAACTTTCTTAAACATTCTACTTAACATAATGATGTCCCTTGATTTCAACAGATTCACTTTAGAATTTCACAGAATGATTGTACAATGACTTAAATGGTTCTTTTCAGAACTGGGTACAACCAATCAAGTATCATGTAAAAAGGGGCCATATAATTTTTATTTCTTCTTAAATATTGTAGTAAACATAATGAAGTCCCATATTTCATCGAATTCACTTTTAACTTTCAAAGAATGCTAAAACCAACAGTAAAATATCACAGGAAAAGGGGCCTTATGAGAACTTGATTTTAATATCTTTGTTGACAAAATAAAGTCAACAGTTTTATCGGATTCTCTTCATAGACGCATGTGGAATTGGAAACACAGGAAAAGGGGCCTTACAGATTATCATTCAAAACATTCTGGTGTATGTGATGAAGATCACAATTATTATCAGATTGTCTTATAAAAATCACAGGACAATTGTAGGGTTGTAAGAAAAGTTCCTTTTGGAATGAAAGTTATCCATCAGAAAACACAGGAAAAGTGGCCTTATTGATTTTCATTTAAAACAATCCTGTTTATGTGATTAAGTCCACAAATATTGTCAGATTCTGATGAAAATTTCACAGGATGATTGTAGGGTCATAAGGTAACTTCCTTTTTGAAATGGAGTAGATCCGTCATAAAATACGGCCTTGAGGATTGTTGCTCAAAATAATAAAGGGGATAAAGTCCATTTTTTCTTCCTTTATGCATTCTTCTTTGAGTAATTAACTTCTTTAAATATCAGATTTCTTTAGTGGAAAACCTGATAACCAGTAGAGCGTCTCAGGCCCTCTTGGCTCTCTTGTGCTGTATACACTGCAACTCCTCTATAACGCTACCGGGCACAGCGCTGACTCCATTATAACGCGGGGTCCGCTTGGCTCCAAAAATTTTGGAGGGGGGGGGGCATTTCGGGTTGCAGATGCTGAGATACGACGTTAATGCTGATTTGGCCGCGATTTTTTCATCCCGTCTTCGGCCCGCTCGAAGAAAAAGGGTTGCACATAAAAATCGATAATTACCCGAAGCCAGGTAAGTTTTTAACACCTTACGTGGACGGTCCTGGTCATTAATGCATTACTTCAGAAGTAATTGCTTTGTTTGATTGATGACACGCGTTGTGTTTCAATTTAAAAAATCAGTTTGATTGTTTGGTCTTACTGTTTAATATTGAGATGATCAATGCCTTAGGTCTTTTATATTTCTAAAATCAATAGAGAATAGGCACGCACCTCAGTATCCTTCAGTTACAAACCTTGAAGGTGGTGCGATTAAAATATCAGACTGTTTCACTCTCGGCGTTCTTAATTTTCTTCAGTCCCGGGTAGGACGTGTTCTTAAAGTAATGCGCGAGCGTGAAATTAGACAAATTGACTTGAGCCTACTTTTTATTTCACTTCATAGTTTGCTGGTATCCGGAGCTCGTAGAGGATAGTGGCTTCAAGATAAAAACGCAACAATGTGCTTTGAAAACAATCAGTCGTAGTTGCGACATTTTCGCTAAATACAGAAAATATGTGAATTTGAATTATAAATGTCACAATATCGGAAGATTCTCATCCGAAACGGGATGGATGATATAAGTAGATTAAAATGAAATACCGTTATTTTTCAGCATGTATATGTAATGACTTTGTAAATAACTATGGAGGCCCACAGGGAAGACTGTTAATCCAATTGTGTTGCCTCTTGAAATAAAGACTTCATAATTATGTTTAATATGATTCTCTTTTGATAGAGAAGGAGGAAGACCCACAACAAAGGGTAAATCAGAATGTTGCCGCTCGTCCAAGAGAGAATGTCCCACCAGGTGCAAGAGCTAGACGCAGACCTGGGAGAAGACCTAGAATGCAGATAGCTAATGATGACTCAGGTATTCTTATAAACGTGACTTGCATGGAGAATTAACCATCTGAGAATTATTAATCATTTTCTGTACAAACTAGGGATGTTTTGGAGATGTGATTTCATACCTGAGAAAATATTATGGAAAAAGAAGAAATTGATTTTTACAGCAATTTCTCCTTTTCCCACAATATTATCTACCACATAGAATAATTGAATCCCATTTTCAGTTTTGACCAGTCTAATTTTTTTTAAAAAGTAGGAAAGGGTTAATAAATTTGACCCATGACAACATAATTGAGCATATTCACATTACCTACTTGATCTTAGCTGCGATAACATAGCCCTCTCTCTGATAAATGAGAGTAATTATTTACTACTCTAAAAAACTATTTTTCTGCAAAAAGCCTAATATTTCATGTGTTTGAGCTTAAATAAGCTACACCCTCTGAAAATCTGAGTTTATACTACGGTTTTGATTTGAATATCTGATATTTTTGTTGTATACAATAAGATCTCATGACATCATGTACTCCCAGCCAATAGGAGAGCAAACGAGAAATTAGACACCATATTTGGAAAAGTGGTATTTTTTGAAAAATAAAACAAGTATTAAAAGGATTTCAATGTTCCTAGAATCAGATAAATACAAGCTAATGATATCTGATTCAGCACTTTGGGTCCCTGGAAATAATCTACAATTGATTTAAAATGATATTATGCATGATATGCTTCTTTGATGGCAAAAATCGCCAATAAAATAATCATTGTGTATGAAATAAATCTGTTGATAATCGCTTAGCACAAAACATACACATGTTTTGTAGAAAAAAATGATAAATTAAGTAATGCAGTAAACTAAACAGAGTGAAAAGCTGCATCATTCTAACTTTTCTTGACCTCAGGGGTCGACACTAACAGTGTCCCAACATGCCAAGGATCTCTTTAAATTGGAAGGAACCCCAGCAATCTCATGCTAGGGATTAAGTCAGGATCCTTATATATTTCTCCAGTACAATAGATCCTAATATATCAACTAATGCTTGTGATTTTGTCATTTGATTGTTTTTCTAGAAAACATTGTGGATAATAAAAAATTGTTTGTAAGAAGCATTTCTCCATTTTCCACAATGTTGTCCAAAGTTTTTTTGTTTTTTTTTCAATTTGGGCTTAGAAGGGCTGGATTGCATGTGAATAAGTTATTGTATATTAAGGAGGAATCCCTGATTATCTGGAGGAAACCCTGAAGTAATAGGTAGCGATTCCTGTGGGATCCCATTGAAGCAAAGTTAGTGTCGACCCCTGGACCTGTTCTCAATCTTTTTCCCAGGTATTTGTTCCCAGAATCCCCCACTTTCACATGATAAGTCACCAACAACCCTTGCAGTTATAGGATCCAAGATTTACTTAGAATAATGAATGTTCATTAAAAAAAAAACAAAAGAAAAACAGACCTACCTGGAAATTTGTAAAGTATCAATTCTAGTCAGATAGTGCAGGGCTGTGCAGATTGACCAGGGATGAAACTTTATACTTTTAGCTCTACTGGCTAAAAGCCACCATGCTTTTGTCATTGCCCTATGTCCATTGTATGTCTGTGCATCTGTCTGTATACTTTAATTTTAAAACATTTCTCCTCAAAAAGTACTGAACAGTATTCAACCTAATTTCACAGGAATGATCCCTAGGTGACCCTTTTTGAGATTCCTTTGAAGCATTTTGATCAAATAAAAAACATGGCTTTTGTGGGTGGTGCTTATTTCAATATATAGTAAAAACTTTGAAAATATTCTTCTCGTAAACCAGCAGATGGACTTCAACTAAATTTCACAGGAATGATCCTTTGGTGACTCCTTATCAGATTCTGATAAAAAAAAAAACATGGCTTTTATCGATTGGGCTAACTGCCATACATGGTGAAATCTTTGAAAATCTATTTTCTCAGAAACCAGTCATCCAAATTTCAGAGGAATGATTCATTGGTGACCCTTTGACAGATTTCTTTAATCCATTCCTACACAGTGACGCCTTTTGATGCCCCTCTGTAAAAACAATCAGAAAGGTGTTGTGGAAAATGAAGAAATTGCTTGTAGCAAGCAATTTCTTCATTTTCCACAATGCTTTCAACCCAGAAATTTTCAATTTGGACCAGTCTAGTATTTTGCCATTCGATAATGGGTTAATTAAAAACTGGCTTTTTTGGGTGGGTAATACTTCCATATTTGACTGAACTTTTGAAAATCTTCTTCTCAGAAACTAATTATACAGGAATGATCGTGGGTGACTCTGTTAGATTCCTTCATAGACTTTGGCATTCCAACACAATCCCACTTTTCGATGCCCTGAAAAATATGATTTTAGAAAACTTTGTGGGAAAAGGAGAAATTGCTTGTAAAAAGCAATTTCTCTTTTTCCTCATAATGTTTTCTGACCTTTTTGTCTATTATTTCCAACTTAAGATCACTATGATATGTTGCCTGCAACTTCTATCAATTAAGATGACTCTAACATTCTGTTGTCTTGTAATGGTTTAAAATCTGAAGATTCTAAATGACCCCCAGAAGTATTCTCTGAGGGAAAGGTAGGAAATTGTCCTATTTTGAGGGTTAACCCATACCCACACAATGACGCTTTTAATCACCCCTCTATATGAAAGCTTTGGAAAACATAGTGGAAAATGAAGAAATTGCTTGTTACAAGCAATTTCTTCATTTTCCACAATGATTTCTACCCAAAATGACAAAGATTATTTTAAAGGATTTCATCAACTTGAAATAAGGTCTGCAGTTTTCTTTGAATGTGGACTGGTCTAAAATTTTATCGTGTGGGAATGGGTTAAAGCAATCACTTACAGGTCAAATTATGAACACTCACAATGACTCACATTTTCTATAACTACGTTTTTAAGGGTGTCAATTTTGTGGAAAAGGGTTAACCCTTTTCTGTTTTTCAAAATTTAAGACTGGTCCAATTTGAAAGGAGTTGCAGACGACAAAAGTTGGTGTAATTTGAAAAGGAACCAACCTTCTGGTTGGGAAAAATTGTGGGAAAAGAAGAAATTGCTTGTAACAAGCAATTTCTTCTTTTTCCACAATGTTTTCTCAAGTATAGATTTACAGGGACGTAAAAACAAGGGGTTGTACAGGAAAGTTATGCAGAACCAGTTAACCCATTACCAGACAGAAAAATTTTAGACTGCTCCAAATTTTATGAAAGTGCAGACAATAATTCTGGTGAAATCTTTAAAATTATTGTCTTTTGGGGCAGAAAACATTGCGGATAATGAAAAATTGCTTGTCACAAGCAATTCCTTTATTTTCCACAATGTTTCCCAAATCTTTCATATTGAAAGGCGTTTCAAAGCCTCACCGTGTGGGAATGTGTTAAAATTTTATGGTTTTGAAATTATACTTTACCCATTCAGATGAAGATGGGTTGCCTCCAGCTGACGATGATGAGGCCCTTCTTGATGAAATTGATTTGCCAGAAGGAAAAATTGGTGCAAAGAAATTAAGAAAAATTCAGGAAAAGGCAGAAAAGAGAAGACAGAGAGAGGTAAGCTAGATGCTGTATTTGTCAAATAAGTGCCACATAGTCTTAGCTCAAACAGGTTATTCAACTTAGAGTTTAAACAGTGTTATTTTGCAAAATTTATTGGCATTAGCATGTAACAAAAGTGTAAAAAGGTTGGCTGGCAACCTTAATGTCATAACTACAGCTTGAATGAGTTGTAGCTACAACTTTTAGGTCACATTAATGTTGGCCAGTGGTAGAGTTCAAAGTTCACTTCCGGTCTAAATGAATGATTTGATTGATGGATAGATTCCCTGATTGACAGTTGTGATCTGTCAATTGTTTGACTTGTAATATATTCACAGACTGGAGAAATAATTCTCAAATTAGATAAAAATGAAATTGAATCTAATGTTTGAGAGAATTATTTATGTGTAAACTTGGTATAAGATTTAAATTGTCTCTCTGTTTTACATAGCTACCGGCAGTGTTGTTGGCAGAAATACTGTAGATTTATGATAAAAAAGATTATATAGCACTGCAGCCATAGTGCAGTTGGTTGGGCATAAGACTCCTAATCAATGAGTTTTGGGTTAATCAGCTTTCCCCAACCAATGGATGCATAATCGTAGACCTTTGGGGTGAGCAGCTGAAGCTGAAAGGATGTTGTGGTAGTACTGATGCAGTAAATACCAGGAATCTGTTGTTAGAAGAGCCAGCCTCCGCAATATGACTTAAATACTGGTTAAACCCCAATTATTCAATCAATTCCCTTCCCAATGCATCCAAAGTTATGAAAAACACTCAAAAAGAGCATGTTCAGATATCTTCCATTGTATAAGTTGTAATGCATTCATATTTGGTTTATAGTACATCCAGATTGTTCTCTACCAAGGTTGCTAAAATAATACCAATTGCGTCAAAATTGCTCAGGCACAGAGGCCCCAAGTTTGGTAAAGTGCTGAACCTAGAGCAATTTCCAAGTCTTCTCTTCTTCACACTGGTCCGCTTCGTCTGTCCGTCCTTCCTTCCATCTTCAGTCTGTCTGTCCACCCGATATCTTCAAAACCCTTGGACCAAATTGCATGAAACTTCATGTTAATCCCTTATGATATTTTGCCATGGTACTTTTCCCAGTTTTTGGATAGCTACAAGGTCAAGGTCACAATTCAAGATCAAAGTTCAATATTGTCCTTATCCACAGCATAGCTCCTTCAATTAAGGATGGATTTCAAAATAACTTGGCATGATTCTTCTCTATCATGAGAAGATGTGCCATTTTGAAAAAAATCAGATAGCTTCAAGGTCACTGGTCAAATGTTGAAATTATCCATTTGCAGAGTATAGCTCCTTCAATTATGGATGGATTTCAAAAAAACTTTACAAAATTATTCCCTTGCAAGAGTAGATGTACAACTTAAAACAAATCTTCAGATAGCTCCTAGGTAAAGGTCACATTCCAGGGTCAAAAGTTAATATAAAGCATGTCCAGAGCATAGCTCCTTCAACTATTGAATGATGTCAATATGGCTTGGCACAATTGTTCTCAGTCATGAGAAGATGTGCCATCTGGTGGGGAGGGTTAAACTAGCTCCAAGATCAAGGTCACAGATCAAGGCAAATGTTGAAAATAGCCCTGTCTGGGGCATAGCTACTAGAATTATGTATTGAATTCACAATAACTTCACGCAATTATTATCTATCATCAGTAAATGTGCAATTAAGAACAAATTTTCAAATAGGTCAAGGTCGTAAATCTAGGTTGATTGTGAAAACTTAGCATTACCAGAAAAAAGATTCTCAATTATGGAAGGTTTTCGAAATAACTTTACACAACTGTTATCTATCGTGACTAGATGTGCCATTTTGAAAATTTAGTTATAAGGTACATGCCACAGCTCAAGATCGAACATTGAAATTAAACAAGTCCAGAGTATAGCTTCTTCAATTATAGAGCCTCCATCATAGTGCAGTCGGTAGCGCTTCAGTCTACTAATCTTCAATCATGGGATTTCATGGGTTCAATCCCTAGCAGCGGCTCATATTCTTTCTGTCACTTGTCTCTCACCAATGGGTGGTTAAGCGTAAACCTAAGTGGGATAGCAGCTGGAGGCTAAGAAAGGATGAAGTGGTAGTACTGGTGTGAGAAATACCAGGAATCCATTGTTAGGTGCTCCAGCCACTGTGATATGACTGAAGTGCTGTTAAAAGAGGCATTAAACCC
Source organism: Fragum fragum (assembly GCA_946902895.1). Taxonomy (NCBI): domain Eukaryota; kingdom Metazoa; phylum Mollusca; class Bivalvia; order Cardiida; family Cardiidae; genus Fragum; species Fragum fragum. Next base: position 19,888,826 of record OX336374.1, on the reverse strand, counting down.
CATTCAATCAATCAACCTTCACCTGTAGATGGATTTAACTTGTCACAATTGTTCTCAGTCATGAGTAGATGTGCAATTTGAAAAAAAAAGCAGATAGCTCAAAGGTCAAGGTCTAAGCTTAATGTCAAACTTTAAAATTAAGCTTGTCTGGAGTAAAGCTTCTAAAATTATGGATTTCGAAATAACTTTGCACAATTCGTCTCTATTGCTAGTAGATTTGCCATTTGATTGATTGATTGATTGATTGGGTTTAACACAAATTTTAACAGTATTTTAGTCATATCACTGCGACTGGAGCACTTAACAATGGATTTCTGGTATTTCTCACACCAGTACTACCATTACAATTATCCAAGATTTGCCATTTGATAGCGTCAAGGTCACAGCTCAGGGATTAAATTTAGCATGTCTAGAATATACCGAGCATATCGTCGATGTTCTACGAAAACCTCGTAACTACAGCTTTGAATAAGCTGTAGTTACAAGGTTTTCGTAGAACATCGTCGATATACCCTCATCTGTGTCAGCCCATACGAACACTTTTTCCTGTTTTTTATACTATTTGTGACAGGGGAGCATGATTTGTCTCTAACAGCTCTTGTTTTCTATGACATGAAGCTGTTTTGGAGTAATATCATTCTGTGATAGTCTAGTTTACACATAGGGTAAAGAAAGCAATGGTAAAAAACAAAGACCAAAGGTTAATACATGTTATTCAGGTTGTCTAGGCTTCCTTGCTCTTGATATTCTGTAAAAATCTTGTTAAGCATCAATATGTCACTAACCCAGCATTACAACTTTTTCCCACTTTTTTTACAAACTTGAAGAAAAGAATTTTTTAAAACAATGTGAAAAAAAGAAAGAAACTAATTGTTAGAAGCAATGTGATGGTTTTTCATTTTGTTTTCTACACATAAAGACATGCGCAGACATATGTTAACTTGAAATTACAATCTAGACCTAATTTGAATTTTGACAGGTCAAGAATTTTATAGACTGGTAATGGATTAATGAGGTATTTTTTTTTTTTTTACAAAGATTGAACTGCAAGAAAGAGAAGAGAAGAAGGAAAGAGAGAAGAAAATAGAAGAACAGAGGAAGAAAGACGAAGCTCAGCGTGAGGCAGAGGAGGCTGTAAAGGTAGAAAACTTTTCAATTACCACACAATTCTGTATTTTTAGAAACAGGATAAAGAACTACATTTTTAGCTCACCTGAGCACAACATGCTTAAGTTGATCTTTTTTTATCATGTTTTGTACATCATATGTTTGAAGGTGTCAGCAATTCTTTAAACATCTTCCTCAATAACCACTGGGCAGATTTCAACCAAACTTGGCAGGAATGTTTCTTGGGTGACCCTTCTTAAATGTTGTTTGCAGTATTTGATTGACCCCGAATTATTGGTGTGGCAATTATTGACTTTGAAATCTTTAAACATCTTCTAGGTAACCATTGGGCAAATTTCAACCAAACTTGGCATGAATGTTCCATGAGTGACTCTTTTCAAAAGTTGTTAGCAAAAATTGAAATTTTGATTTATGCATAAATATTGGCATGTAAGGGCGGGGCAGATTTTTACTTTGAAATCTTAAAACATCTTCTCCTCAATAACCATTTGGCAAATTTCAACCAAGTTCCGCTGGAATGTTCCATGAATGACCCTTTTCAAAAGTGGTTGGCAGAAATTTGATTGACCCCCCAAAGGGCTTGGCAGGGCGGGGCAGAAATTTGATTGACCCCCCAAAGGGCTTGGCAGGGCGGGGCAGTTATTGACTTTGAAATCTTTGAACATCTTCTAGGTAACCATGGGGCAAATTTCAACCAAACTTGGCATGAATATTCATTGTGTGACCCTTTTCAAAAGTTGTTTGCGAAATATTGATTTACACCCATATATAGGCATGGCAGGGAGAGCACTCTTTTACTATGAAATCATTAAAAATCTTATCCTCAGTAACCATTGGGCCAATTTCAACCAAACTTTGAGTGAATGTTCCTTGGTTGACCCTTTTCATAATTTATTTGCCAAATTTTGATTTAGGCCAAAATATGGATTTGGCAAGTTTGGGATGGTTTTGGCCTTGAAATCTTTAAACATCTTCTCCTTAGTAACCATTGGGCCAATTTCAACCAAACATGGCTCGAATGTTCCTTGGGTGCCCCTTTTCAAAAGTTGTTCCCTTGATTTAGGCCCAAATATGGGCTTTGCAGGGCGTGGCAGTAATTGACTTTGAAATTTTTAAACAACTTCTCCTTAGTAACCATTGGGCAAATTTCAACCAAATTTGGCATGAATATTCCTTGGGTGACCCTTTTCAAAAATTATTACTGAAAATTTGATTAATGCCCAAATATGGGTGTGGCAGGGTGGGGCAGTTTTTGATTTTAAAATCTTAAAACAATTTCTCGTCAGTAGCCATTGGGCCAATTTCAGCAAAACTTGGCATGAATATTCATTGTGTGACATTTTTCAAAAGAATTTTGCGAAATCTTCATCAGACATCAGTCCGTCTGAATTTGTGCAGAGCATGCCTCCATTATTTAAAGAAAAATCTCAAAATGACTTGGTAAAATTTTTCTTCATCATGATAAGATGAGAAATTTGATACAAATTATCAGATAGCTCCAAGGTCAAGGTCAAATGTTCAAATTGAGCTTGTCCAGAGCATATCACCTATGTTTATCAATGGATTTCAAATTTACTGGGCAAAATTGTTCTCAGTTATGTGTAGTGTTGCCATTTGAAACAAATATTTGCATGGTGTCTTGGTCACATCTAAAGGTCAAATATTTCTTATATAACACTTGTTGTCACTTGACTTCTTTCTATTAGTGAGATGTTGTTTGCAATTTCATAGAACACTTTCCTATTCTGCAAAAGACTTGTCCAAATTCAAAGGTTTTCCAGATGGGAAATGGATATAATTTGAAAAAATAACCATTCAGTAGAGTAGGAAATATTGTGGAAAAGGAGAAACTGCTTGTTATAAGCAATTTCTTCTTATATTTATTATAAAATCACAGGGATGTAAAAACCAGGGATTGAATAGGGAGGGGATAGATAAAGCCAGTTTTAAATTTTGTCTGGAATATTTTCAGACTGTCTATTGAATCTTGGTAGAGACATTTCTTACCATTGGCTAATCAGGATGAAATTGCAAGGTTTGAATTGCAATATGCATTTTTTTTCATTTTGTTTTGATCTTGTTTGCAAGGTCAAATGATTTACGTGTCCCACTTGTATCTTTGGTGGAGTAAGGTCAACAATTTCAATTATCCTCTATTTTATTTATTGGTAAAGATTTCTTACGCAATCACTCTATTCAATCAGGGTTCTGCAGACTCTCAGAATTTGGGGAGAAGTGACTTCTCCCTGGTCTGAGAATTAGGAGAAGTTTTTCAAAATAGGGAGAAGTGGTGAGACTTTCAGGAGAAGTGGATCACGTTTAAAAGCAAAATTTTGCCCGTATTCCTTATTTGTATAGGAAAATAAAAAAAGCTTTACAACCAAGTAGCTGCATATTTTGTTTTATATAGTATGCAGTTAATATTAAAGTATTCCTCATCCTTTATTTCAGTCCTTATTGTCGTCTTCCTCTGGTTCGAGAATATAGGAATCTGATTCTGAAATTATATGGAATTATTTCATATATAGGTGGTTCTACAATTTCAATTATCAAAAGTTATAATAATCAATAATTTGAAAAGAGAGTATAGGTGGTCTGAACTTAAAAAAAATGGTCAGAATTGAATTTGAAGCAGAAAAAAGGAAACATTATTATTATTAATATATTTTTTAACTCATTACCAGAAGACAAAATTTCCAGACTGGTCCAAATTGAAAAAAAAGTTGCATACCACATTCCAAATCAAAATTTACTCAAAACAGAAAATAAGTACCAGGTAAAAAATGTTGTGGGAAAAGGAGAAATTGCTTGCTACAAACACTCCCTCTTTTTCTCACAAGTTTTCCATTTAAACATTAAAAATCTCCAAAAATAAAAAAAGCGGGATTGTGTGGTAATGGGTTAAGGTCTGTCAACTTCACCTGATTGTAACAATAAATGGATAAAAAGCTTGTAAATAATAGATTTAAAAAGGGTGCATTTTGACTGAGTTGCAGTTATTGTAAGTAAAGGTAAAGGTTATTAACAGCCAAGTACATAAATCACAGACTATGTAGAGGTTTAAATTTGAAACTATGTTAACAGAGAACCATTTGTTCTAGTGTTTTGGATTATGTCATTGAATGGATTAATTACCAGAATAAGATAAGTGTAATTTAATTTCTGGATAAAATCCTAACAATGTTACTTATGAGATTGTAGATCAAAGTAGATGACTAGATTCCAAGGATTTTATTGAAAATTCTTTTTTATGCTGCTGCATCGAAAAAATGTTTTACCGGAGTCCGTCTGTCTGTCTGCAAAACTTAACCTGCCAACTAAACATTTTCCTTTAACTTCAACCCTGATTAAGTTACAATGCTAATACTTGGTATGTAGATAGGTCTCATCAAGGTTCAACTGGAGAAGGTCATTTCATCAAGGTCAAGGTAAAAATTTTAACCCTTTTCCCTAAAATGTTAGTCAAAACTTAACCTGCCAACTAAACATTTTCCTATAACTTCATCCCTAATTAAGATACAATGCTAATATTTTGTATGTAGATAGGTCTCAACAAGGTGCAACTGGGGAAGGTCATTTCATCAAGGTCAAGGTCAAAATTTTAACCCTTTTCCCTTAAACGTTACTCAAAACTAAACCTGCCAACTAAACATTTTCCTATAACTTCATCCCTAATTAAGTTACAATGCTAATATTTGGTATGTAGATAGGTCTCAACAAGGCACAACTAGGGAAGGTCATTTCATGAAAGTCAAGGTCAAAATTTTAACCCTTTTCCCTAAAATATTACTCAAAACTTTACCTGCCAACTAAACATTTTCCTATAACTTCATCCCTGATTAAGTTACAAGGCTGATATTTGGTATGTAGTCTCAACAAGGCACAACTGGGGAAGGCCATTTCATTAAGGTCAAGGTCAAAACCCTTTTCCTTAAAACAAAGATAAAAAACAATAAAAATCACCCGTTTCTAAAGAATTCCTGTTTCGGGGTCATGGTGTTTCACAAACACATCTTGTTTTCTTTTAGTTTTACGGGATAATTATTTTTTATCACCAAGATTTTATTTCAATAAATTTTAAAATACTGCAAATGACATGAAATCCATTCACCATTATTCTCGCTGCTTGAAAGTACACAATAAAATCTCGTATATTGAAGAGATAAAAATAATGTGCCACTAAAATAATTGAATCTTCAGAAGGGAAAAGGTTTTGATATCAAAAAGTTCCTATAATTCCAGCAGTTCACATGGGCTTGCAACCATCCAATCAGTCAAGGTGCAAATAAAGCGAGTATGTCGTCTACTGGTAAACGCTTGATTTATGATCAAAGGGCTTCCGATCAGCAGTTGTATAATTGATTTACTGTCCCCTGATTTTATAGCCTCTAGGCAAAATGCAATTATCATATCATAACGAGGTGACTTCCTATATTTTCCAGGCCACTTCGACCTCGCCTTGATCAGCAACTCAGGCGAAGTTTTATGAAACCAGGCCACTTCTTTAGCTTAGTCGCCCACTCTGCAGAGACCTGATTCAATGTGTAAATTGTTCAAAACAGTTAGATTATTTTTATCATATGCAGTCCACACTGGTTTTCTGGTTATTTTTGGGCTGTGGCAATTTCAAGGTAAAGAATGGATGGTCAAGCACAAAAGATCTACCAGAAGTCACGGTTTGGGTTAAAAGCTGCAAATGTTGCTACCTGACCAATATTTTTACAATGACATGCTGTAACTTCAGGTCTTTCACACCCATCGAACATATATCGACAACTTATTTCAGTCGAAAAGTGTCAAAGTTTGTTTTAATTATAATTCTAATCGCCTTTTCAAACTGCATATTTTCCTTGTAATTCTGAAACCTTGTAACTACAGCTTGATTCAAGTTGTAGTTGCGTGGATTTAGGATAACAACAATATCTGTTTACCATTTAAATATCAACATGAAAATCGAAATTCAGCCCAAAAACAACTCGACAAAACAGAAATTAATGGTTTTTACTGATTAGATTTTTTTTTAAATGAATAAGGGAAAAAGTTGGGACTTTACTATGACCTTGAGTAACAAACAGATATGTCATACCAACTAATTAAAGCTTTACCGTAAATTATGCCAAAGTATGCCTTCGATTCAAACTTTACAGATAAATCTGATATCAAGCAGAGCAATATTCAAGTTACAAACTTTCCTTCCTGTGACATAGAGCAGATTTTTTTTTTTTTGGGGGGGGGGGGGGTGAGAATATTAATCACCTTCAGTGATAGGTTAAAGTCAATTTTGGATCAGTTTTGTCATCAGGTAACAAGTTAAAGTGGAACATGTAGATGGAGACTCATTGTTGTTACATAAATTACTTTTAGGCTGAAGAGGAAAGATTGCGAAAAGAGGAACAAGAGAAACAAGAACATGAAGAATATCTAAAGATGAAAGAAATGTTTTCTGTTGATGAAGAAGGGGAGACAGAGCAAGTTGGAGAAGATGAGGTACTTATGTTTGGCCTGTCATGTTAAAAGGGACCATTTTGAAATTCTGCTATCAAAAATGTGATTGAAATCTTATCCAGCACATAACACACAAGTAGTTGATTATACATGTATTCTTTTGTTTTGCAATGTTTTCAAAGAAACATAGCTTTGAAAAACATTGTAAGAAAAGAATACATTGTATTTGACAAACAATTTCTCCTTTCTCACAATATTTTCTACCAACTATTGCATTTATTATTCAATTAAATCAAAAAATTGAAATGTCAAATGCAACCTTCAGTTTGGATGTTTGTTCTTAAATTTTGTTGTCTGAAATTTTGTCTTCCTGTAATGGGTAAATAGTAGTTACTGAAGATCCCTTTTCTGTATATTGTCATGGGACACAATTCTTGATGGTTTTACTAGGGGTACACTGATTTCTGGCCCTATTTCAAGCTATTTATACACATGGATAATGTTTATAAAATAGTACACAGGGTAAACATATGCTTCCCATACATTGGTTTTCATATTTTGCTTTGTTACTCCTTCATGTTTGGTGTGTTTGGCGTGTTGATAGTATTGATCAAAATTATGAGAGGCTTACAATTGGTGTTACAAGCACCTACACTGTTTTTTCTTTCGGAGGGCGAATGATAGTCAGTTTGTAGTTGCCTGGTGAGAAAGAGGTAAAATAAACATCTAGGAGCTAATCAGGCCTGACAGAAGTACAACCTAAGAATGTCTCAATATCAAGAGAAGTCACAGCTTAGTTTTTCACCTTTAAACAATTCTCATGTTTTGCTTTTTTAATACATCCTTATATTGCCTGCTGACTGTATTCCTTGTAATAAATTCTGATTCTGAAATACATTATCTGTTTCTTTTACAGTCACAGTCATTACTACAAAAGTTTATAGATTACATTAAGGTAAGCCTCTTATTTTTGTGTGCTGTAATTTTTAGGTCTACTGGCCAAAGGCCACTAGATCTATTGCAATGGCTTATTCCCGTCCGGCGTCCGTGTGTCCGTCCGTCTGTGTGTCCATCTGTCGTCCGTCCCTTAAACCTTCTTGTTAACACTCTACAGTCCACAGTTTTCATAGGATTCCCTTCAAACTTTCACAGAATGATTGTACCACCATAAGGATCGTTCCTTTTGAAATTGGGTCAGATCCGTCAAGAATCACAGGAAAAGGGGCCTAATTAAAATTTAGATAAAAAATCCTTATTAACACTCTAGAGTCCACAGTTTTCATTGGATTCTCTTCTAACTTTCACAGAATGATTGTATCATCATAAGGATTGTTCCTTTCAAATTAGGTCTGATTCATTGAGAAACATAGGAAAAGGGGGCTTTTGAAACTTTAATTAAAGATACTTAATTAATGCTTCCAAGTCCACAGATTTAATGGGGCTGTCTTCATACTCAAACAAAATATTTTTGTAAGTATAGTTCCCTTTGGAAAAGATTCAGATCCATCAAGTAACATTGGAAAAGGGGCTATATGAGAATTTAAATAAAAAATCCCTTTTAACACAAGGAAGCCCAATCTTGATCAGATTTTGTTGAAACTTTCACAGAATGATTGTAAGGTCATTACGATCATGCTTTTCATAACAGGGTTTGAACTGTCAAGAAACACGGTAAAAGGGGCCTTATGAAAATTTCATTCAAAAATCTTTGTAACCAAGTCATGAGCTTTCATCTGATTTTCTTCAAACATTCATAGGATAATTGTAAAATAATAATGATTGTTGATGTTGACACTAGACCTGATCCGTCAAGTATCACAGAAAATTGAGCTTCATGAAATTTTAATTTTAAAATCTTGTACCACAATTAAGTCCACAGTTTTCATTTGATTCTGTTTAAACTTTCACAGAATGATTGTACTATCATGAGGATTGTTTCTTTTCAAATTGAGCGTGATCTGTCTAGTATCATGGGAAAAGGGGCCTTTTGAGAATTTTATCTTTAATCCTTGTAACCAAGTCCAGAGCTTTCATTGAAATTTCTTCAAACCTTGACAGAATCATTGTACAATAATTACAATTGTTGATGCTGACATGAGACCTGATCCTTCAAGTATCACAGGAAAAGGAGCCTTATTAAAATTTTGTTTTAAAATCTTTACACCAAGATAAAGTCCACAGTTTTTATCAGATTCTGTTCAAACTTTCACAGAATGTTTGTACCATCATTAGGATTGTTTCTTTCCAAATTGATCCTGATCTGTCTAGTATCATAGGAAAAGGGGCTGATTGGTTTAGTTTCACAAGAAAAGGGGCCTTATTAAAATTTCATTACAAAAACATCATTATCACAATTAAGTCCTCAGTCTTTATCATTTTCTTCAAACTTTATCTATCATTAGGATTGTTCCTTTGTACATTGGGTCTGATTTGTTAAGTTTCAGGCAAAAAGAGACTTTATGAAAATTTTGTTACCAAAAACTCCTGACACATTTCAGTCCTCTGTTTTCATTGATTCTCTTTAACTTTTACAGAATGACTGTACCTTCATTAGAATTGTTCCTTTTGAAATTTGGTTTGTTCTGTAAAGTATCATGGGAAAAGGGGCCCTATGAAGATTTCACTATAAACACATTAACACAATAAATTTGACAGATTACACAGATTGATTGTACTAGCATTACAAATGTTGATTTTGACAGTGGATCTGATTATGGCAAGTGTCACATAAAAAGGGGCTTTATGAAAAACTTTTTTTTAAATATTGTAGTTAACACAATGATATCCATTGATTTCATTAGATTCACTTTAGAATTTCACAGGATGATTGTACAATTACTTCAATGGTTCTTTTCAGAACTGGGTACAATCAATCAAGTATCATGTAAAAAGGGGCCATACAATTTTTATTTCTTTTTAGATATTCTAGTAAATATAATGAATTCCCATATTTCATTGAATTTACTTTTAACTTTCACAGAATGATAAAACCAACAGTGAAATATCACGGGAAAAGGGGCCTTATGATAACTTGATTTTAATATCTTTGTTAACACAATAAAGTCAACAGTTTTATGCATGGAATATTTGTGGCATTAGAAACACAGGAAAAGGGGCCTTAGATTATCATTCAAAACATTCTTGTGTATGTGATGAAGATCAAGTCACTATCAGATTGTCTTTTTTATATTTCATAGGACAATTGTAGGGTTGTAAGGGAAGTTCCTTTTGGAATGAAATTGATCCATCAGAAAACACAGGAAAAGGGGCCTTATGGATTTTCATTTAAAACAATCCTGTTTATGTGATAAAGTCCACAATTATTGTCAGATTCTGATGAAAATTTCACATTATGATTGTAGGGTCATATGGAAACTTCCTTTTGGAAATAGAGTGGATCTGTCATGAAACACAGGAAAAGGGGCCTTGAGGATTGTTGCTAAAATAATAAAGGGGATAAAGTCCAATTTTTTTCCCTTATGCATTCTATCTATCTATCTATACTGCCTAACTCCCCTTTCGGATATTACTGGCAGGTGACACAATCCAGATGCTTTCAAGTCCCTGAAAGAGAGGCAGTGGCTGAATCCCACTGCTACCCACTTTTACAGCTGGGTAGACTGGGGCTGGCTATTAAGTATCTTGCCCGTGAACACACCCGGTGACGTTGGGGCTCGAACTCGTGACCTTCAGATCATGAGTCAAGCACCTAAACCACTCGACCATCGAGGCATTCTTCTTTAAGCAATTAACTTCCTTAGATATCAAATTTCTTTAACGGAAAACTTGATAATCAGTAGAGTGTCTCAAGCCCTCTTGTTTCTTTACCCACAATGTTCTTATGAGCAATTTTTTCATTTACACAACCCACCCACAATTTTTTTTTTGAGATTATTGCATTTAATTGAAGTTTGCACCTCCTATCAATTTTGACCAGTCTAAAATGTGGTCGTGTGGTAATGGGTTAACCTTTTCCCGTTTTGTAAACTTTTAGAATGGTCAATATTCAAAGGTTTTGCAGATGAAATTCTAAAGTGGATTTAATTTGAAAAAATAACCTTTCAGTAGGGAAGAAAATGTAAGAAAAGAAAAAAATGCTTGTTACAAGCATTTTTGTCTTTTCCTCAATGTTTTCCCAATAACAAAGTCACAGGGACATAAAATACAGGGATTGAACAGGAAAGGGTTAAACAAGGCTCAAATAATACCAAGTGCTAACTTATTCACAAGTGCAGCTTTGATAACTAATGGGCAAAGGAAATTTATTTGAATTTCCCACAATATTTTCTACCACATCGGATAGTTTCATTTCAAATTCCATCAAACTTTCATGTTGTTTGCAACATCTTTGATTTTAGAACCGTCTAAAAAATTAAGAAAAGGGAAAGAGTAAATATTGTCAATGAATTGACTGAATTTTAATCAGTCTTATATGCATCTGTCTCATTTAGTAATAGGTTAGATATTAACCCATTTCCACACAATCTCACCTTTTTACACACCTCAAGTAAAAAGCTTAGAAAAACATTGTGTAAAATGAAGAAATTGCTTGTCACAGTAATTCAATATTTTCTATACAGTATACACAAAACTTTCTACCTTAAAAGAAAATTATTTTTAAAATTCCACCAACTTGAAATTATAGTCTGCAGCTCCTTTCAATTTAGACCAGTCTAAAATGTCATTGTGTTGGAATAGTCTAAATACAAGAACTTGCATATGTATATTCTTGTTTCCAACTCTTGATGCATTACCTCAAAAATCCTTGCCAGGAAGAATTATGATAAGGAAAATATCCAGAGAAAATGGGAATCTGTATGGCAAAAGCAAAATATTTTCTAAATTGCTTACCAGATGAAATTCTGTTAGACTGCTCCAAATTGAAAGACGCTGTTGACTATAATTCAGAGTGAAAAAAGTGCCAAATGGGTTAGAATAATTGTTGCTAAAGGAGAAATTGGGAAGGCAAGCAATTTCTACTTTTGCAACAATATTTTCTCATTTTTCTGAAGGATGTCAAATTATAGTCTTGTCAAAATTGAAAGAAGTTGCAGACCACAATTTGAATTGGTTAAATTTAAAAATTATTTATCTTTTTGGGTAGTAAACATTGTCAAAAGTAAAGAATTTGCTGTAACAAGCTATTGCTTAATTTTCCTTATTAGTTTTCCTTAACTGTTTCCTTGAGGGGCGTTAAAAGGCAGCAAAGGCGGTGTTGGGATTGGATAACTCATTTCCAGACAAAAAATGTAGATTGGTCCAAAATGAAAGGAGTTGCAGACAACAATTCAAAGTTAAAGAAATTATAACTTCTTTCAATTTTCTTGGTAGAAACATTATGCAAAATGAAGATATTGCTTGTAACAATACACAATGTTTTCCTAACTTATTTTCTTTCCATGGTGTGGGAATTGGTTAATCTGTTTTTCAATCCGATAAGGGTAAAATTTTGTTGTCTTGTATTGGGTTATAGATAGGAGGGAGTGATGATGTATTGAATCTGTTTTTCTCTTCTAAACAATTATTTGTGAGTTATCATGGTTTTGATGGATGCATAACAAAATTTCCATCTTCATTGATGTTGGAATATTTTTTCCATTTGTCCTGGATTTTGTACTTGTCTGGTATTAAAAAGAACTTACCCTTAAAAAAGTGAAGGGATTAATTCTGCGAAAACATTGCTGTTAATGAAGAAAATGCTAGAACCCAGTATTTTCTCTTTAACTGCAATTTTCTATCTTGGTTATAAACATTATAACAGTTTTCTAATATATACTAAGGGAAAAAAGTTTAGCAATTTTTTTCAACCCACATTATTTTTCGACGTAAATGTATAAACCTTATAAAATCAATCTCGTTTTCAATTTTTAAAAGCTAACCAACTTATTATGCACTAAGAGCACGTTTTCCTCGCTTCTAAAGGCTATCTGACGCAATTTTGCTGAAACACGTTCTGCATGTGCTTCCACATGTACGTGAAGTCTATATCCACAATATCTATCCCAGTTTATTGGTAAGCATCAATAACAAGATAATTCATTAAAACATTTAAAAAAATTCAAATGGGACGTCGCCCAGGGCTTAACTTAGACCAACGGTATGCTGGCTGGTGGTATGATGGTAAAAGAGGTGGCTCAACATTTTGGCGTAAGCCAAAGTTCCATTTCACATAGAACAAAGTATCGTCAATTAGACACCGTCAAAGACAGGCCACGTTTAGGCAGGCCACGTAAGGCAACTCAAAGTGAGGACAATTACATTGGGACGTGCTCACAGCATAATCGCTTCCTCAATAGCACTCGTATAGCTAGTTTGGTCCGAAAAGCAACGGGACACAGGTCTGTGCTCGTACTGTAAGAAACAGACTTCATTCGGAACGTTTACGCGCATGTCGACCTTATGTTGGCATTCCTTTGACAAGTGCACACAGACATGCAAGATTGAATTGGACAAGGGTACACCGTAGATGGCAAAGACCAATGTAGAATCAGGTTCTATTCACAGACAAATCCCGTTTTAATTTGATGTTTGCGGATGGCAGGTTACGTGTTTAGAGGCGTGATGGCGAAAGGATGGATCCCGCCAACGTCATTCAGCATGACCATTTTGGAGGCAGCAGCATCATGGTCTGGGGTGGTATATCATACCGTGGCAAGACTGACTTGGTAGCTATTCAGGGAAACTTAAATGCTGTTCGATACTGCACCGAAATTGTCCAGCCAGTGGTATTGCCGTTCTTGCGTCAAGGGCTTGCTACCATTTTTCAGCAAGATAATGCCCGCCCACATGTCACTCGGCACACGTTGGACCTTTTACAGACTAATAATGTTGATGTGTTGGATTGGCCAGCCAAATCACCGGATCTCTCTCCGATCGAACACCTTTGGGACCATCTGGGTAGGAGAGTAAGAGACAAGGATGACGTTAATAACGTTCGAGACCTGGAACGTGTTCTGCATCAGGAATTGGGTCGTATCCCTATGGCCATTAATAGTAGGCTCATTTCCAGCATGAGAAGACGCTGTGATGCCATTATTGGCGCAAACGGTGGACACACAAGATATTAAATCTTTGTGTTACTTTTACTTCCCTACCCCTACCATGTTTGACGCTGTACAACAAACACGTATGACCCTCAAATCATCTGATTTTTTTAAATACTGTGGCTAACACATAAAAGATCGATGTGTGAAAATATGGTTTGAATCCAAAGCTAGATACCGGAGAAATTGGGTGTAACGTACGAAATTGCTTAACTTTTTTCCCTTAGTATATTTGTGATTTACTTTGAGATTTACTTTGTACAATTCCATTATTTCCCTCGTATTTACTTGAAAAATGTACTTGTCTATAAGTAAAAAAGTCCATGTCAGACAAGTTAAACACGTGTGATTTTAACCCTTATCATGCTGTACCAGGAATATTCCTGTTTTGGTAGGAGGAATAGACAAAGATCAGACTGCACGTACGTGCAAGCTGATCTTAGTCTAAACCACCTGCTTGGCATTTTAATTTCAGAGTTGTAGATAGAATCAATAAACACAAAATAATGAACCTCAATATCAGGCATTCCAGTGCTTTCAGCCCTTTTATTTTAATGCAATTCTGGGTAAGGATATCATTCAGCATGACAAAGGTTAAAATATGAGTCCATCCTTCTCTTCAGCTCTAGTGAATTATTGTTTGACATATTGATGAATGGTTTATTTCAGGAAATGAAAGTGGTTATGTTAGAGGACTTAGCTGCTCATTTTCAACTCAAGACACAGGTATAATTTATTGAGAATCATTCATTGCCATGACAAGGGGACCGCTCTTTATGTTGTGATGAATTGAACTGGAGGTTCTAATTGAAATTGACAAGTTATTGCTCTCAATCTGAAAGTTAACACACCGATCAAATTTTTCATTCAGCCTGTCAGGAAGTGCAAAGTTGACCTCCAACAAATATGTGAAAAACTTTTGTTGGTGAATGACTTTTACTTCATAACTCTTGATTGTTGAAGCTGTAGTTACGCATATTGGTTACAGCACAGAAAATCACTAGTTTGACAATCAATTCAAATAGCATATCGGGCAATCCAGGGGAAATCACATTCAATCAACGTTTCGTATTCAATCAGGTAGAAATCATGTTTTCTAATATGTGATCAGTCAATCTGTAACCGAGAGCCTTCAATCAAATGCGTTCAATTTTTGCAATGACAAACATTCCTTTATTATTTTCGGCAATTATTGTTTCTTTTATATTCATTTCAGTGAAAAATATACTTGCACTTAGATATATTCCTGATGGTGTAGTGTTTGATTGAACTACTGCTTCTTACCCAGAAAGCATTCAAACCCTCAGAACAGAAAAGCTATCATTGTTCAATCATAATCTTTCAATCAAGATCTTGTAGCAATCAGTGTTCAATAGAGTTCCTATTAGATTGTCGAATTAACAATGTTCTGTACTGTACCAATGACAATATGCTATTTGTTTCATTTCAACCACCATTTATAAAACAGCTTTGTTTCAATGACAAAATTATTTCTATGATATGGAGTTCAGTGATGGGATCTAGGTTTTTTTTCTTCAGATTTTACAGGATTTCAAAACTTTTTTGAGTAAATAGCCATTTTAACCCTTGTCATGCTGCATAAATTACCTTACTGAATTGCTGTAAATCAAAGGGCTGGAAGCACTAATAGAACTTGTTCAAAAATCAATATTTTATATAAAAATCAATTTTATAAACACCTCTGGAGTACATGCAGGAGGTGTGGACCAAGATCAGACTGCGCATATGTACAGGCTGATAGTGGTCTACACCTCCTGCCCAAACTGGAATATTCTCGGTTCAGCATGACAAGGGTTAATTTGTTACCACCATATGGAAATTTGTGGACTGGTTAATGATATTTGTAAACTTATCATTTTACAATATTGAATTCTGATGTGCTTAACCCGTAACCAAATGACAAAATTTTAGATTAGTCCTAATTAAAAGAGGTTGCAGAAGTGTTCAAAAATCATTCAATTTTAGAAATAAGTGTTGACAGCACTGTGAGAAAAGAAGAAATTGCACATCTTGAGATAAAAAGAAACTGCACATTATGAGAAAGAAGATATTGCTTTCACAAGCAACGTCTCCTTTTCTCACAATTTTTTTCAAATGTTAATTTCTTGAAGTGTGTAAATTGCTGAAATGCAGGGGAATGGGTGTAGTAAAATAGCAAGGGGAAAAACATTGTGAGAAATGGAGAAATTTATTGTCTTATGCAGCAGATTCTTCCTTTCTCAAATTAAATCCTGAACTATATGGAACTTGTTTCTCAAGTTATACCATTCCCACAAAATGATGCTTTTTGACGCCATCAAGAAAAGAAAGCAATGGAAAATATTGTAAAAAATGAAGAAATTGCTTGTCACAATAAATTTCTTCATTATCCACAATATTTTTTACCTCGAAAGTCAATGTTTTTGAAATTTAAGTCAAATAAATATTTTTGTCTGCAACTCCTTTCAATTAGGACTTGTCTGAAAATTCATCATCTAGTAAATGGTTAATGTGCTGTATTATCTTTCTTGGTAGAACTGTATAGAGAGAATACAAGACTTACAGAATGAAGGCAAATTAACTGGTGTGATTGATGACCGGGGAAAGTTTATTTATATCACAATGGAGGAACTAGAATCTGTTGCTAAATATATTCGTCAACACGGACGCGTGTCAATTGCAGATCTCGCTGACTCAAGTAACAGATTAATCAATTTGAACCCGGACAATGCTGAGGTACAGAAAAAACTTTTTATGGGAGACGGTGCCAAAGAACTGATGGAGGTGGATGATGTGGCTGCTTAGAAAAAAGAATATATGTTTCTTCATGAAATTATCCATTTAAGCCATTACTGTGCTATCCTGCTTTCTGATGCCCCTCAAGAAACAGGCTTTTGAAAACATTGTGGACAATGAAGAAATTGCTTGTAACAAGCAATTTTTTCATTATCCACAATGTTTTCTGCCAAAAAGACATGAATTTTTAAATTTTGTGGATTTGAAATTGTTGACTACAACTTCTTCTAATTTTGGTTAACCCATCACAAAAAAATAATTTTTGATGTGTTGAAAATAAATAACTTGGGAAAACATTCTGAGATAAGGAAAAAGTTATTGTTACAGGCAATTTTTCCCTGTAACACAATATTTTCTACCCTATTTGTGTGTCCTTTATATTAGCTTGACTCTTTTTGAAGAAAACTGGACCAGATATTATAAAGACCTGATGTTGCCTGCATTGTCATTGTCTGTATTACTACTGTACTACCACTTTACCTAGGGACCTCATCTTTTTACATGTGTTTCATTTGTGAGTAGACCTTTCTGCTGTTTTAAAATTGGTCAAGGTCATATTCTTAGGACATCTCATTCAAAAACTTTTCATTTTCCTAAAACCCTACTTTAGTTTTAAAGTGCCTTCAACTGAACATTGGCATCCACCAGCAGCACTCTTGTTCTAGCTGAATGCATTTCTAAGCATTGTCTACAGCCTATTTCAATGAGAACAAGTCTGAGACTTTGTTCTCTTGTAATTGGTATACTACCATTTGATTTCAGTGTAATTTATTTTCTAACCCATTGCCACACAACAATTTTAGACAGCTCCAAATTCAAAGAAGTTTCAGATGCAGTTTGTTAAATTTAAAGATTCTTTACCTTTTTGTTTAGAAAACATGGATAATTAAGAAATTGCTTGTATCAGTCTATGTCCCTTCAATTGGTAGAAAATTACAAAGCCTAAGTGAGATGAGAAGCTGTCAGAAAGAATGAAGTGTAGTACTGGTGTGAGAAATACCCGGAATCCATGGTTAGGTGCTCTAGCCACAGAGATATGTCTGAAATACTGTTTAAAGTAGCATAAAACTCCATTCAAATGAGCAAATTAATCCTTTCCAATATAATCCCTGACTTTCAGTTGTGATATACTTGAGAAAAAATGGTGGAAAAAGGAGAAATTGCTTGTATGGATGGTTACTTTTCTGAATTTTGCATACATTTTAATGTCGTCTGCTATCCCTTTGAATTCAGACAAGTCCAAAGTGTTGAAAAACAGCAGAGACTTAACAGCCATTGGTACAACTATGTCTTATCGATTGCCATTCTTCAAGCAGAGTTATCATTTGTTACTCTCACGATACATATGCAATGGGCTAAATGACAAATTCATGTCAAACCAAAAAAAAATGGAAGATGTGGTTTTCTGTTCTTTTGCAAGAAATGTAACATTCAGACCCAATACATATGATACAAGATGTACATTAAAACTTGATAATTTACTTTTAAACTAGCGGACTACTTTTGTTATAAAACGGTTGGAATTGCTTGTGGAAAAGCCTCTAATATTCATGCGCCAGTTTTTAAATTGAAATCAGTTGCAGTTCATGACATCATGTGACGAAATGATGAAGTATTTGTGGACTATTTACTGAGCACATTACAGTGGTGAATGGGAATAAACCAAAGTGCTTGTGAGTAAATAATTGTGAGGAAGGCTCAACAATAGAATTACACAGACAGATAGCTGCTCTCTGTCAAAAGGTCTATCAAAAAGTCGACTGACAAACTATATAATTCATTTAGACTTGAGATGAACTTTAAACTCTGGCATTTTTAGCTCCACTGACTGAAAGCCAGAGAGCTATTGTCATTGCATTGTTTCCCTTGTGCCTGTGTGCATGCATCCATCTGTTTGTCCTGTTGTCCGTCTGTGCGACCATCAACTTTTCCTTTGAGATTCTTTTCCTCAGAAAGTACTAAACGGATTTCAACCAAAACTCGTAGAAATGATCCTTGGGTGACCCACTATCAGATTCCCTCAAAGAATTTTGATCGGATGAAAACTTGGCTTTAATTGGCATAAACGATAAAAGCTTTGAAAATCTTCTTCTCATAAACCAGTTGATTGATCTTAGCGGGGCTAATTTCAATATATGGTAAAAGCTTTGAAAATCTTCTACTGATAAACCAGTCGATATATCTCAATTAAATTTCACTGAATGATCTTTGGGTGGGTCAACCTATCAGATTCCTTCAAAGAATTTTAATCAGATGAAAAACATGGCTTTAATGGACGGGGCTATTTCCATATATGGTAAAAGCTTTGAAAATCTTCTTCTCATAAACCAGTTGATGGATTCACAATATTTAACAGAAATGATCTTTGGGTGACCCTCTATCAGATTCCTTCAAAGAATTTTGATCGGATGAAAAACATGGCTTTTTGGGTGGGATTATTTATCATATATGGTAAAAGCTTTGAAAATCTCCTTCTCATAAACCAGTTGATGGATTTCAACAACATTTAACAGAAATGACCTTTGGGTGACCCTCTATCAGATTCCTTCAATAATTTTGATTGGATGAAAAACATGGCTTTAATGGACGATGCTAATTTCCATATATGGTAAAAGCTCTGAAAATCTTCTTCTCATAAACCAGTTGATGGATTTAAACTAAAATTCACAGAATTGATCCTTGGGTGACCCTCTATCAGATTCCTTCAAAGAATTTTGATTGGATGAAAAACTTGGCTTGAATGAACGGGACTTATTTCCAAAATAAGTAAAAGTTTTTAAAATCTTCTCATAAAGCAGTTGATGGATTTCAACAATATTTAACAGAAATGATCTTTGGTTGACCCCCTATAAGATTGCTTCAAGAACTTTGAACAGATGAAAAAATGGGGCTTTTATTTGGCAGGACTATTTACCATATATGATAAAAACTTTGGAAATCTTCTTTTCATAAACCAGTTGATGGATTTCAACCAAATTTCACTGAAATGATCTTTTGGTGACCCCCTATCAGATTCCTTCAAAAAATCATGATCAGATGAAAAACATGGCTTTTATGGGCGGGGCTAATTTCCATATATGGTAAAAACTTTGAAAATCTTCTCCTCATAAATCAGTGGATGGATTTCAAACAAATGTCACAGAAATGATCTTTGGGTGACCCTCTATCAGATTCTATCAAAGAATTTTGATCCGATGAAGACATGGCTTCAATGGGCGGGGCTAATTTCCATATATGGTAAAAGCTTTGAAAATCTTCTTCTCATAAACCAGTCGATGGTTCTCAACCAAATTTCACAAACATAATCTTTGGGTGACCCTCTATCAGATTCCTTCAAAAAATTTCGATCGTATGAAAAATATGGCTTTAATTGGCTGGGCTAATTTCCATACATGGTAAAAGCTTTGAAAATCTTCTTCTCATAAACCAGTTTGACTGATTTCAACAAAATTTCACAGAAATGATCCTGTTATGAACCTCTACCAGATTCCATCAAAGATTTTTGATTGGTTGAAAAATATGGCTTTAATTGGCCGGGCTAATTTCCATATATGGTGAAAGCTTTGAAAATCTTCTTCTCAGAAAACAAAGGATGGATTTCAACCAAATTCCTTAGAAATGATTCTTGGTTGAACATTTATTGAATTGCTACAAATAATTTTGATCGGATGAAAAAATGTAGCTTAATCATTACATTCATGCCTATGGAGCAAAACAGGCGCTCAAGAGTCTCTCGTTTTTGGATTGGCAGCTTAGGCTTCATAACAACAGCTTGTTTAGCCCATTCCCAAACAACAATATTTTAGGCTGATCCAACTTTAAGAAGTGCAGACGACAATTTCAAGTTGATGGAATTTTATTTTTAGCTCACCTGAGCACGAAGTGCTCTGGGGGAGCTATTGTGATCGGTCATCGTCCGTCCGTCCGTCCGTCCGTCCGTCCGTTCACAATTACAAAAATTCTTCTCCTCCTAAACTAACCATGGAATTTCAACAAAACTTCACATAAATGATCCTTAGGTCATGCTCTTTCAAAATACTTCAAAGAATTGAAATCAATGAAGAACTCTGGTTGCCATGGCAACAGAGTGAAAAAACTTAAAAAATCTTCTCCTCCCAAACCATAAGGCTTAGAGCTTTGATATTTGGTACAAATCATCATCTAGTGACCCTCTACCAAAATACTTCAAAGATTTACCGTATTATGAAAATTAGCCCTTTTCTGGGCGATCCCTGATTTTACATAGAAATAAAGAAGGAAATCCTTTAAAATCTTCTTCTCCCAAACCATAAGCCCTAGAGCTTTTATATTTGGTATACATCATCATCTATTGACCCTTTACCAAAAAAAATTCAAAGAATTACTGTATTCCAATATTTAGCCTTTTTCTTTGTGAATCCTGATTTTACATAGAAATAAAGAAGGAAATCTTTAAAAATCTTCTCCTCCCAAACCATAAGGCTTAGAGCTTTGATATTTGGTACAAATCATCATCTAGTGACTTCAAAGATTTACCGTATTATGAAAATTAGCCCTTTTCTGTGCAATCCATAATTTTAGTTAGGAATAGATAATGATATCTTTGAAAACCATCATCTCCTAAACCATTAGGCCTAGAGCTTTTATACTTGGTATGTATTGATGTCATTACTTCAAAGCATTACCATATTCAGGAAATTAGTGCTATATGGCGGGATCATCAATATACCTAGGATTAAAAGAGAAATCCTTAAACATCTTCTCCAAAATAATTAGACAGAGAGCTTTGCTATTTTGTTTATATCGTAAATCCATGAACCATCATACTTAGGGGAGCGATTTAGGACCATCATGGTCCTCTTGTTTTCTTTTTGGATTGAAAACATTATGGATAATGAAGAAATTGTTTGATACAAGCAATTTCTTTATTTTCCACAATGTTTTCCAAAGCCTTTTTGCGTTGGGTGCATCTATAAGAGTCATTGTGTTGGAATGGGTAAAACAGTAGTTATGATGTTTAGGCTGCCCACTAACGATTCGTCTTCTATCTTATCCTTGACGAGGTGGATAATCGTAAACCTAAGTGGTATAGCAGCTGGAGGCTAGGAAGGATGTGATGGTAGTACTGGTGTGAGAAATACCAGGAATCCATTAATAGGTGCTGCAGTCGCCGCTATATGACGGAAATACTGTTAGATGTTGCGTTAAACTCCATTCAACCAATCAATCAACATCTCTGACAATATATTTTTCAAAATTATGTTGGTAATAACCTCAGTCAACCATCGTGTCGGTGGTCAGTGAGGCGTGGCCAGCAATTTTTCAATTGTAATCTGAATAGAATTCTCTCATTATACCCCCGCCTGTAAATAAGAGGAATGTCTGTCTGTCCTTCCGTCTGTATACTTTTTAGTTTCCTTGCTCTAACGCTAGAACCAATTGACCGAAAACTATGCAAATTCATACAATTATTACCAGTGATCCAAAAAAGCGCTTTATTTTTTTGGGTTGTGTAAGTCAAATGTCAGGGTCACAATTGAACCTTAATTGTAACTGTTTATGTGCTCTTACTACAGACCGTTTTGACCTACAACCATGAAACGTCTCACATTGGCAATGATCAAGGAAGTGCCCGATTGTTTTTGGGTCTCTTAAGTCAAAAGGTCTAGGTCATAATTGAACTTAGATTGATGTACGTTTACGTGCTCTAACTCATAAGCCATTTGACGTTAGACATTGAAAATTTATACAAATCTCACCCATAACAAAAAGAGATACCTTAATTTTTTGGGGTAACATTGATCAAAGGACAACTGTGCTAGTTGAGTGACAATTCTAGTTTGATTCAAACTAACAAGAGGACCATGATGGTCCTAAATCGCTCACCTGAGGCATCCGCAAATTACAGTCCTTTTTTTGTATAAAAAAGACTTAACTTGAGCAAAATAAATAAAACACTTTTAAGATTTCGGGCTTTGTACAAAACAATCCAGTAATGCTTTCAAAAAAAAATCAATGCCATTGGCTTTATTGTTTAATCCATTACCAAACTATCCCACAATTTGTCACCCTCAGGAAAAAAAGGTTTAAAAAAGCATTGTGAGAAAGGGAGTGACAAGCTATTTCTCCATTTCTATTAAAGAATTCTTTAAACGCGATTTACGCAACTTTTGACCCCAGGAGCAGAGACGTTCTTTATCCTAAGAGCATTTTTTCCTCTAACATAGTACAAAATTATTTAGTCATGCTACATACCAAATATGAATGCCATTCACCATATATTTCAGAAGAAGTCTTTCAAAGTTGCTCTAATTGGATGTTTTCCAAAATTTTGGACCTATAGGGCAGTGCCATGTTTTATCCCAGGGCTAAGATTTTAGCTAACATGGTAAAGAACCATCTGTTCATGCTATATACCAAATATGAATGCCTAAGACTTTGTAGATTGGGAGGAGAAGACTGTTGAACATGGTCTAATTGAGCATTTTTACGAACTTTGGACACCCAGGGAAAGGGTAACCTACAGGCATGAATTTAATCAAAATTGATAGATAACAGCCAGGCTATGCTACACTCAAAATATAAATGCCCTCCGCCTTAAAATGAAGATTTTTTTTTAACTATTTTAACTATTTTTTAACTAATTTTACTGTTTCCCAATTTTTGGACCTCTAGTGCAGGGCCGTTTTTGACCCTGGGAGTGATAAGTGATATAGTACAAAACTATCTAGTTATGCTACATACCCAATATGAATATCCTAGACTTTATAGTTTAAGAATATAAGTCTTTTGAAATTGCTCTAATTAAGCATTTTTCCAAACTTCGGACTTCAGGGGCGGGGTCATTTTTGACCCAAGAGATTAGATATTTTAAAACTTGGTAGAGAACCATATGATTAAGCTCTTTTCAAAATATAACGGTCTTTGGCCTTGAAGTCTATGAAAAAAACAACAACAAAGATTTACTAAAATTTCCCATTTTCATATGCCGCGGTTACAACATTTTTTCACGGAATGAAATTCTTTTAACAACTTTTGAAGAGCTTCACCCAAGGAACATCCCTGCAAAGTTTCAGCTTGATTGGCCTACTGGTTTAGGAGGAGAAGATTTTTAAAGATATTTAAAGAATTACTAAAGATTCCCATTTTCAAATGCCGTGGCAACCAGAGTTTTTGATGGAATTAATTTCTTTTAACAACTTTTGAAGAGCTTCACCCAAGGAACATCCCTGCAAAGTTTCAGCTTGATTGGCCTACTGGTTTAGGAGAAGAAGATTTTTAATGATATTTAAAGAATTACTAAAGATTCCCATTTTCAAATGCCGCGGCAACCAGAGTTTTTGACGGAATTAAATTCTTTTAACAAATTTTGAAGAGCTTCACCCAAGGAACATCCCTGCAAAGTTTCAGCTTGATTGGCCTACTGGTTTAGGAGGAGAAGATTTTTAAAGATATTTAAAGAATTACTAAAGATTCCCATTTTCAAATGCCGCGGCAACCAGAGTTTTTGACGGAATTAAATTCTTTTAACAACTTTTGAAGAACTTCACCCAAGGAACATCCCTGCAAAGTTCTAGCTTGATTGGCCCACTGCTTTAGGAGGAGAAGTTTTTTAAAGAAATTGTGGACGGACAGACGGACGGACGACGGACAACGACCGATCACAATAGCTCACCTCGCACTTTGTGCTCAGGTGAGCTAAAAATGCGTCGGAAGTAGTAAAAGGATTTTGAGCTCTACTACTAATCCGAAGAATTGTTTGCAACTTTAATTGTTCAAGTTTATGTTTGTGACGTAGAACAGAACAAATAAATACATACGGATTGCTCATTCACCATCACATGTTACACAGTTTATTAGTGAAACTGGCGAGTTTTTGTAAATTCCCCTTGTTTCACAATTAACGGTTCTCTTGTCCCTCACGCTGAGCCCCGAAATTAAGTTTCACTTCGATTTAAACGGTGCTATTTTGCTTTTTATAGCCAGTAAATTGTACCAAGGTAGTAGATGGTTAATTTTAGACCTAAACGTCGTAACTACAACTTGAATAAGCTTTACTTACGACATTTAAGTCACCCAACTTACAAAAATGCTTCACATAAATATTAGAGTTCAGTCTAAATGTATGATATGATTGAATGATTGTTTCTTTTCTTAAAAAACGCTTTTTGACGCCTCCAAGAAAAAAGTGTTGAACAACACTATGAAAAATGAAGGAAATGCTTGTAAAAAGCAATTTCTTCTTTATCCACAATGTTTTATTTACCTAAAGACGTCAGTTATGATGAAGGGGATGAATAGTTATCAATAATAAGTCATGGACTAAGGTCAAGAAAATGGGGTGAACTATTTATTAAATCAATGTCTATCGCTTTTTCTTAGCACCTTTGGCTCCTGTTTTTTTACCAAAGGCTTCTTCAGCTGTACGTTTGCCCCGCCCTCTCCCCTTCGGCTTCACATCCTTCTCCTCCGCATCTTCTTCCATTGGTTCTGGTTCAGCCTTCTTTCCTCTACCACGCACTTTTACTGCTGGGTCTTTAGCCCCGCCCTTCTTTGCAGGTTCAGGATCAGCAGCTGCCTTACCACGCCCCCTACCCCGCCCTTTATTTTGTTTAACAGGTAATACTTCCTCTTCGCTTTCTTCATCACTCGACTCTACTTTCTGCACTTTTCCTTTACCTTTAACCTTTTGAGATCCCTGGCAAAATAACACGATTAGAATAAGCATAAAGAAAAATTCTAATAGAAGCCCTTATTTTACCATGTTGTATGATAGTAATACATAATTTAGATTATGCTGTTTAAAATGAAAGCAAATATACAAAACATGTTCTTAAAAAGACTTATTACAGTAAAAGTTGATACTGCATACGGAGTTTTTGGTCGGACAGTCAGATTTTGAAAATTTGTCCGCTTACATTCGTTGAGGCAAAATGACTATATTCAACATGAATGAAACTTTTGGTACCTAACCCGTTCCTACACAAAAACGATTTTTCACGCCTCCAAGAAAAAAGTGTTGAACAACACTATGAAAAATAAAGGAAAAGCTTGTAAAAAGCAATTTCTTCTTTATCCACAATGTTTTATTCATGTTTTATTCACCTAAAGACATAAAAAAATATCAACTTGAAATCGTCATGTGAAACATCTTTGAATTTTGACTAGCCTAAAATCGTGTCGTCTGGTAATGCGTAAACTAAATGCTTTGAATACCTAAAAAAGTCTGATGGAATAAGTCTTAGCCATACCTTGACAGGGGCTTTTCCTTTGCCTTTTGAGTCATCTGCCCCACCTTCCTTCTTTTCCTTAGGTGTATATGGTTTATATCTTCGCAGTACCTCCCCCCACCCACCCCCCGTTTTCCAGAACGACCAATTATATCCGTCCGTCCAGATGGAATACTCCACACATTTAACAAGTTTGTCGAATAGTTCCTTGTCTGAAGGAGGCTTCATTCGCAATACCTGAAAAATGATTTTGTTTGATTTTTTCCGCTCAAGACTTCAATGAACATTGAATGCCTGTCAATCGGACTCAATTTGTGTTGCCAGGCTTTCGTTTAAAATCGTCTTACCAAGATTATGAAGTTAAGTTAAGCTTCCCTAAATGACCTAACTAAATGCAAAATTTGTACAAGTTTAATATCTTGGTAAAAATCATTTGTATATTAACCCTTTCCTTTTTTCATAATTTTAGACCTGTCCAAAGCTTAAGGCTTTGCAGATGAAAATTTTTAAGTGGATGTTATTCTAAAAACAACCATTGAGTAGGATACAAAATATTGTGGAAAAAGAAGAAATTGCTTTATACAAGCGATTTCTTTTTATTCTGCAATGTTTTTTGTGTTGTTTTTTTTTCAATTATAAAACCACAGGACGTAAAATCTAGGGATTAAAGAGGAAAGGGTTAACAAACTATTTAAAGTCAACTTAAGATATGTTAAAGGTTTAACTTTAAGACTAAGACCATGCATTGGTCCTGAATGGAGGGGTGCTAGGGGTCCGGATCATTTTGGAAATTTCGACAAAAAAAGTACAATACAAGAAATCAAAGTATCATTGTCAATTGGCAACGAAAGTGTTGTAACTGCAGCTTTGTTCAAGATGTAGTTTCACATTACTCACAAACTTACGAATTTTATCAAACGAGTACATGTTCGGTTGGAAACCCCCCACCTGGTCCGCGCATGTAGACTAGTTTCCCCAGACCAAATGAGGGTCATTGGGTGAAAGAGGGGTTCTATAATCGTAAATACTGTAAAAGTTCAGTAAATCCACGAAATTGGATGACCAAAATGCGGTCTCTTAATATAACTCATTTTTGTGAAATGTATTGATAGATCCGATTGCATACATAAATGTGTACGGAATTCTCGCTAAATGGAATTGTTCGTTCAATAAAAGTGGTCGATCGAGCAAGATCAACTGTATAGCTTTAAATCCCAAATCTGCAAAGAGTTTCTCACCTTGAACCAGTCTGTAAATGTCTTCATGTTGTTGATGGTGTCTACAGATTCTTTCATCTGTTTTACCATCGCCTCTGTTGGGAATCCATAGTTGTCGTCGTACCGCTTGATCAGATCTTTTCTACCCATACCTCTAGGCATAGCAATGTCCAAAAATAAGACCTGCATCATAAAGTGGGAATTATTCAAATGTGATCGTATGCATTCGAGAATAAGAAGATAAAGCACTATCGAACATGCTTAAAAAATCTATCAATTTTCCTTAAAAATGTTTATCGTTAACCAATGTCATGACGATCCCAGAATGTTTCAGGTTTGACAACGGCTGTGGCAGGTGTATAGACTAATATTAGACTGCACGTCTGTATAGACTAAGATCAGACTTCACAGATCTTAGTCTACACTACCTGTTTGTTCTCTGGCGCTGAGAAAATATTTGAACACAAAGTAGACCAAAATTTGACAAAGAATTAAAATTTTGTAAAGAAAGGCTAAATATTCAAAAGGACAGTAAGTTGCTATATGGCAAATCGCTGTCAAAATGTTGATTGGTCAAGTAAGTAATTCAGTTAGACCCGAAATCTGTTAAACATATGTCACCAAAAGTATCAACAATGTCAAGAAGTTGTTTGGCGACTTAATTACGTAAGGGCAGTTTATTGACGCTGTTGTTGCGGTGTTTAGGTAACCAAACAACGATTTTTATGTTTTGTTTTCTGTCCCTGGCCGTATATTTTGTGTAAACAGTCGTTATTGATACTGGCTTAATGAAGGTCAATGTGCATTGCCATCTTTCCGTTAATTTGAAATGTAAAACAAACTACTGGATGAATTGATGACATGGTAGAGAAATGCAGTGTTTTTTAACGACTTCAATATTTCGCATTCAGTGTGGTCATATATACGTATATTCCGGTTCTTTTTACGCAAACTTTTCCAAAATAAAACGTGACTTACTTGAAAAGCCAGAAGTTTTCTGCTAACGGCTGTCCGTTCAAGCGTTTGTTCTAATCTATATTTCATGTCTGTATCTAACATTCCTAGTTTGGAGTCCTCTTTTACATACCACATTACCTGGCGCTTCCAGCTCTCGGATAGATAAGCCTCTGCTCCGTCCTCCCATCTTGAATGGGACAAAGAAAATTCACTTTGGTGTATGTTTGAATCGTAATGGTTGTATTGATCAAGCTTTTATCATCGACTACTCAAATCAAATTCATTCGAAAAATCAACAGTAACTCATTTCCTGTCTTGCAAATATTTAGACCTATCCAAAGGTTTTGCAGACAAAATGTCAAAGTGGATTCAGTTTGAAAAAGAACCATTCATTATGGTAGAAAATATTGTGTAAAAAGAAGAATTTGCTTGTCACAGTCAATTTTTTTCCTTTTCTACAATGTTTTTTGTTTTTGTTTTGTTTGTATGTTTGTTTGTTTGTTTTTTCAATAATAAATTTACAGGAACGTAAAAACTAGGGATTGAACAGGAAAAGGCTAACGTTGAGAAACTCGAGTTGAAAAGAGACCACCAAGAGTTTTGTAATTGAAACAATCGGGGATGTCAGATCTGCAAGATGAAATATGTCTGCCGTTTGCTATGCTTCGTGACTTGTCGAACTCTGGCCTTGACAAGGCTGTTCGACTAAAATATAAAAAGGATGTTGGTCCGCAAAAATAAAGCCGGGAACATACAACAAGAGGGCCGTTAGCCCTAGAGTGCTCACTAGAGATACATGCCCTTTTCCTTTAAATAGTCTAATTTAATGTTAAGGTTAGGATTATGATAAAAGTGGGATTTATCATACTTTATACATCTATGGGCTCAGTGCCTTGGGATCCCAAAGTCTTGAAAACAAATTCAGAGGATTTAGGACTGAAATGTGGAGAACACTTTTCTCTCCCCTCTGGATCCACAGGTAAGAATTTTAGAAATAAGAAAGAAGTCGTTGGACTGATGTTTCATGCTAAATATCAAGGCTGGGGTCAAACAGGGTCAGGAGGAGAAGATTCTTAAAGATAAAACTTTCGTACTTCCATGGCAACTAGAACCCTCTATTGGATTTGTATAATTTAAGCTAATGTGAAAGAGGACCACAAAAGGAACATTTTGTCAAATTTAGTTTCATTTGACCCAGTTGTTTTGGAGGAGATGTCGTTCTTTATTCTATAACAACTCCAACCCCCTCCGTCCCTTGGGTCATGAATTTAGCTGTTTTGAAAGAGGTCGATATACTGATGTTTCATGCAAAATATCAAGGCTCTACGCCGTCTCGGCCGGAGATAGATTTCTGAAAATAATTTTAGCATTTCATTTTCATTGCCTTGGCAACCAGTGTTTTTTACGAATTTTAATCCTTTTAGCTATTTCAAACAGGGCGATCTAGGAAGAGGACTCCACCAAATTTGGTTAAAATTGGCCCAATAGTTTGGGATGAGATCGCTCTTTAGTTCTATACAAACCCCATCTACTGGGGATCCGAGCGTCATGATTTTGGCTAAATATTTTGAAAAAGGTCAATATTCTGATGTTTCATGCTAAATATCAAAGCACCATGCCTTTTGGGCCCGGAGAAGATTTTTTTAAATTACTGTAAAATTTCACTTTTGTTGCCATGGCAACAGGAATTTTCAACAGATTTCAATTCTTTTAGTTTTTAAAAAGGGACCACCTAAGGCATATTTCTGACAAATTTGGTTCGAATTTGCCCAGTGGTTTGGGGAAAGATGGCGTTCAAACAAATTGTTGACTGACGACGCACTGACGCCGGACAAAAGGTGAACACAATAGCTCACTTGAGCACTTCGTGCTCATGAGTAAAGCTAAAAGCAAATAATTGTTTGGAAACCCAAATGTCGTGACTACAGATTCTATAAAGCAATAGTAAGGCGTGGAGGTCTCTAAAGCAAAGAAACGCTTGTTTAAATTTCAGAGGTCGCTGTTCACTGAAAGTTTAAATGAAGCATTTGATTGGTCAATCGATATTTCGATTAACAGCAGTGATCCCCCAATCGTTACACAAGCATTTTACAATTTATTTAACCCTTTAC
This sequence comes from Fragum fragum, assembly GCA_946902895.1. NCBI lineage: Eukaryota > Metazoa > Mollusca > Bivalvia > Cardiida > Cardiidae > Fragum > Fragum fragum. Next base: position 19,858,920 of record OX336374.1, on the reverse strand, counting down.
CAGACGACATAATTTTGACTGTTCCAAATTGAAAGAAGTTGCAGACGAAAGTTGATTTTTTTTAAAGAATCCTTTAACAACGAAAAAATTGCTTGTTACAGGCAAGTTTCTTCATTTTCTGCCATGTTTTCCAAAGATTAGTCTTTAAGGGGAGTGAAAAAGCGGGATCATATTGGAATTTGTTAACTATTCAGATAATACTCGATTTGACGTATTTCGTAATCAGTTTCGTCTTCTGTTTTGACCCCAAAGCCTAGATTCCAAACCTACCTGTATTTCTTGGATCCAGACAACAGCATTAACCATTCACCAATATGTGGACACGCCTTCTTTGTTCTGTTTGCTTCATCAGCAATAAAATCCTAAAACAGTATGAAAAAGGATTGGTTGTCTTAACCCATTCCCTTATAAGTTTTTTTAAGACTGGTCAAAATTGAAAGATGCTGCAGACGACAATTTCAGTGTGATGGTATTAGGTATTATACAAATTTTCGTCTTTTTTTGATAGAAAACATTGTGTATGATGAAGAAATTGGGTAATACAATGATTTCCAAAGCCCTTTTCTTTGGGGTGTAAAAAGGAGGGATCGTGTGAGAATGACTTTAATTATTCAGGCTGTAGTTAGGAAGTTCAGGTCGACAGCCAGCGATTTACACTTGATTTTATTGACGATAAAATGTCGTTTATTACCTCACTCAAACCGTCAGTAGTCTGGCCAGAGATCCGCCAATCGTTACTTTAAACAATCACAAGGACGCACTTTCCTACTTCAAGTTAATAGAAAATAGATGAATTAATAAATACAAACAATGTCGAAAAAAATAATAATGATAGCAATTAGATGAAAAACGACAGGCCCCTAGCCGGCGAAGTTGTACAACACAATACGATTCTGAGATCCCTAATTGCTATTAAGGATAACGTCGGCACGTAAGCAAAATGTCGTAACTATAGCTTTATAAGACCCATTCTTGTGCTTATTATAACACGACATTAGCTCAGACGAGTCAATATTTAAAGTAGTTTCAGACGACAATTTCAAGTTGATGAAATTTTAGAAAAAAGGGGGGTGTAGGAGGGTAGGAAACATTATGGGTAATGAGAAGCAATTTCTTCATTTTCTACAATGTTATCCAAAGGTTTTTTAGGGAGGTCAAAAAAGTGGATTTGTTTTGGGATTTGTTAAGTGATCATCGAATATTCTAATGCTCGAACAGGCTTATCAAATTCCCCGGTATCTGCACTTCACTCACACGTGAAATGGTCGGAAATGTCAGCCACAGGCTCAAATAGATAAGATAAATCAACTTACACGTAATCTTTGTTCAATGATTCCCTCCAATTTGGGATAAGTTTCTAACGCCCACAAAAATAGTCTATGTAGGGCAAAATATCCATTCAGACTATTATCACTTGTATGTTGTGTTCCTTTACTAAATTCGACTACAGTAGCGCTCATTAAGTTAGGAATTGTTTTTATCACCATTTCTTCTATGGGTGTCTTCTTTGGATTACATTTAGGTAGAATAACTGCAATTTCATTCAACACTGTGTTTTCAAACGTCTTTTGTATCTCTGCGCCGTGCAGTTGGTGAATGTAAAGCGGTAAGAAAAATTTGATCTCATCTTTAAGGACACTGTGCACAACCCCAACAGCCTTTTTCATACCGTTGAACGATCCCAGCTGTAGAAACTCACAAGGAGTTGTAAGGGCGGGTCGATGTGGGGGACCAGATTGAATTAATCCGTAGCCATAAAGCTCATTTGGGTCTTTCGGTTTAGCAACTTTAAAAGTCTCCTTCGATATATAGTCTACAATAACGGGCCCTTTCTTGGTGGCATTCTTTTTCCCTTTCTCTTTGCCTGTACTGTTTAGTGGCGGGAACGGTTTACTATACGTATGACCACAGTCCTCACAACTGAACCCCTTAGACAGCTTCATATTGTGAACTGTCGTATCCTTCATCCATACATGGTCCCCGGACTGAGTCTCGGCTAGAAATGCGACAACGTTCATTAGAATAGTCTGCACAGTATAACCTGGGGACCAGCCTAGCCCCTTCTGGTTCTTCCATTCTGTGTGGATATAGGCGAAGTCGGAGAAGATGTTGAGGCAAACCTTGGTCCCCTTTTTACCAGCCATTGTAGCGCCACTGTTGTATCTAAGAGAAAAGAAAGGCATCTGGGTGACGTTTCCAAAAGATGTGAGTGAAGCGGATATTTTAACCCATTCCAACACAATGACGTCCTTTGATGTCCTTCAAGAAAAACAATTGTGACAACATTGTGAAAATAAACCAAGCAATTCTTTTTTTCCACTTTTTTTCTTTCTTCTCAGAAAGTTGAAAAATTCTAAAATTTCATAATTTTTAAATTGTCGTCGCCATCTTTGTTTTAATTTCGACCAGTCTAAAATGTTGCCGTCTGAAATAGGTTAAATAGCCTTGATAACTATACAGTGCATCAAATCAGTGCGTCAAAAGTAACCGAGTCAGAAGCTATCATACAGAGTGCAAAATGCAGACGAAATTGATAGAGGTTACAGTTGGATGTTATTTGAAATGAAACCATCCTATATGGCTGAAAATAGTGTGGAAAAATGAGAAATTGCTTGTTTTACAAAGTTTCCCAAGTAAAATCACAGTGACGTTAAATCCTTGGTTTGTACAGGAAGGGTTAAGAAATTGCTTGTTTTCTAAATCCTTTTCCTTGAGATTGTGGGTTTAGGTAAATCTAGGATAAAGATAATTGTTAGTACATCCTTCTAACTTGTCAAAAAAAGACAAATTTCTAACTATTTTAAGAATGGATCATATGTCTTTGTGCACTCTTACACAACATTTATCGGGAATAAATAAGCACGAGACATCACATCAACAAATACGATGTAGTCCTTTCACGCTTAAATCTCCGACACGTTGGCGATTGGTTACCGACGACTTTCTGCAGAATCGGCGATAAAATTGGCGATACGTCGTTGAATCGGTTGGTTCAAGGCGACTCTTTAACTCGTTATGGATGAATAATTTTGATTCTCAATTTCGAAATTTCTAAACTTCACCTCTTCCTGATCAATCCCTGGTTTTTATGCTCCTCTCTGTGATTTTATATATGAAAATACATTGCTGGAAAAGAAGAAATTGTAACAAGCAATTTCTTCTATCCCGCGTACTGTTCTAACTTGTGGATTCGTAACTTTTCAAATTGCACTCACTTTTAGTAGTCGTCTGCAAGTTCTTTAAATTTGGCAATACCAAAATTTTGAAATGCAAGAGAGTGTTATTTGACCGAAAGGATTCAGCTGATTGCTTGATGAAAATGACTGTGATAACTTTAAAAAAAAAGTAGCAAAATTATTTTGCGTTACGTAACGAAGTCAACGAAATACAATTCGAATGGAACCGGAATCCATCGGGTAAAATAGTTATCTTTCGATTTCACAGAGTATTGCCTTATTCGTGGTTTCCAAGTCGTATCAATCCAGTCACTGGCTTTCGCTAGCAATTTTGTCGTGATCGACTACGACCTAAGACTGACGTCCTAGGTCAATTAAATTTCAATTGGACGTGAATTTATTGGATCTAATACGAAGAAAGTACATTTGTCGTGAAAGTGGCATTAATAGCCATTGCAAAAGCAGATACTTTCCCTATACCATTTTTTCATGAAATTCTGTTCAAGAGCCGCTTTAACAGCGATGTTTTCTAAGATCGGCGACGCAACGGTGAACTTTACTTCCAAGTTAAACCCTACCGACTATTCGGCGTCGGATTTTTTTTATTATTACTATCATTTTGTAGAATTCGGTATAACATCGGCGTCTAATAGCCGGTTATTAGCAGGACTACGGCCGATCATCTGGCGGGCTCCGAATGATTTTGTACTCATCACAAACGTAAATTCACCATTCTCTATTATTTTCACTTCCGTTAGATATCAGTGTCCAGTCATCGGGACCTCGCCGGTGTATCGACAGCAGGCTACGATTAATTGGAGATTGTTTGATCATATAAGTGCTGCTTAAAAAACTTGACCCCACCCCCTGCAATCTTCGACGTCTGTCTAACGCTATTTAATTATATACCTACGAATATTTCTAGTAAAATATATTCATTCCACACAAACAAAAAGTGGACACGTCAGTAAAAAAGTCGTATTTGACAGTGTCAAAAACGGTTCCATATAAGGTAGTTTAAGATAACGTCATTTTTATTCTGTAGACGACGTCCTAATACGAATTGACGTAATCAGTATGGTACAGGAGAAGGAAAATACTTGTAGAAATACATTTTATCATTTAATCAAAATCATTTAATGAAAATAGTTCAATAATGAATGGAATATTATGAATCGATTGCATTTGCTTCTCGGTGCGGAGGAAATTTGATATTCATCTCGGTCTCGTGAAATATTAAAACAATTTCTCCGCAGCTAGAGGCAAGTGACAAATCGCGGCTATCAATCAAGGAATCAACCGACCAATCAAAACATTATTTAGCACGGACCTAAGCTTTTAACTCCGACATTAACCGCCATTTTTGTAAACCACTTTTGTTGGTTTAGCTACATAATGGTCGTACTACAGCTTATTCAAGCTGTAGTTACGACTTTCATGTCACCGATAAACCATTTTACTTTTTTGTTACATGCTACTGGCCACAAATAATAACGAAATAACGCCGTTAAAATTGAAGCGGACCTTCTTGTTGGAGTTAATGAGCGGGGCCTAGGGAGTCAGTGGGTAGGGCCAGCGATGGTCAATTACAACATGTCGTATCTTTATCGTAACATAATATTCCCTATTTATACTAATCGTCAGGAATGTCAAACGTGTCGACGGCGCTGATTCTATGTGACTTGAGCTTGCAGTGTACCTTTTCTTTTGGGGCAAGAATTAAACTTCAATTCAATTATAAATTCTGTAAATACACTCACCTAAATCCCGATGGTACAAATTCCGCACTCGGTGACTCATATGGGTATTTGTCCGTCAAAAACAAGATAAGATGATATATAATCTCGTCATGTTTGAAGTTACAGTGCCATTCCAGCATGTTTTCCTCTAGTGGAGCTGCCGACACGTTATCCACAGGTTGAAGTTCGAGCTCGTGCAGGTCGGTTGCCAGCCGCTTCATGGCGTTCTTACGCTGTAGGTTTACAGCCATGGTTTCGACAATTTTTATTTGCAATTACAATCTGAGGATCAAAGATAGGAAATTATTGAAGAATCGTGTCCCAAAAAGCTCCCATTTCGCAGGAAACAATTCAAAATTGTGCCTTTAAGTGCAACTAAAAGAAAAACGTTTAAGACTTGTCCAAATTCACAGAAGTTGCAGGCGATAATCAGTAGTTGATGATATTTTGAAAATCTTTAGCTTTTTGGGCAGGAAAAATTTGAAATGAAGAAATCGCTCGTAACAAACGATGTTTTCCACAATGTCTTCCAAAGCTTTTTTTTCTTGATGGACGGGATTGGTGTTGAAAAGGTGAGCTCACATAGACATGTCCTTGCTCCCTAGATGTAAACTGGTACCCGCTGTTTTATATTGTTCGCCGACCAATACATTATTGATTCAAATTTGTAATTTGAGGTGTTCAGGTGTGTATTAGACCAATCTTAACCTTATTATGCTGAATATTTATCCTCTTTTAAATTTATTTAAAACTGTGACATAATCAGATCGATATTGGGTTCAAAGGTTTCTCAACACAACAAGAACAAGCAGGTAATGTAGGCTAAGATCAGAATGCATAGCTGTGCAGCCTAATCTTAGTCTATACAACTGCTAAAGGCATTGCCAAAGAAGGAATATTCCGGGATGAGCATGGCAAGGGTTAAGCCTAACTCATAATCAGAAAGTTAGCTCTTTATAGTTGTCGTGTGCTGATATATGCATATATTTCGCCACAGTTCAGGCTGTACAGGTTAAAATATGCAGGGAATACCCTTATGAAGCATTTCAAAATTGGGGTGGTCAAATTGTATTGAAGGCCTAACTCAAAATTTCTTAATTGGTATATAGGCCCAATGCAAATCAGTACAAAATAATTTATGACTTTTTAAAACGTTGTACCCCGCCTCGCTTTTCCACACTCTATCGGGACTTGCAGTTAGACTTCTGACATGTTGGACAAAGAGTTTAATATATGTAATTCTGTTGAAGAAGAAGAAAGATTTGCATTGAGTTGTAAGGGTTTTGTGTATTGAGATAATACTATACTAAATTGGAAATAAAATACGTTGTCATGGCTACCTAATTCACCAACAGGTATACTTTTTACGGGGAATGGTAAAATACTACAATTCTACGTTGATTGTTCATTCCACCACATGTTCTAGATCACATTTGAATTCATTTTCTTTGACAATTTACGATATCTGTCATGTCTAAGAATGATTTTCGATATTTTCTATTATATTCCTTATTGACAGTATGAACGGTTTTTTGTCCATTTATTGAAAACAAATCGTTAATGAAATTCTAAAACCTCGTACCTGAGCTTGAATCAAGCTGTGGTTACGAGGTTTTAGAAATACACCGACGAAATCATCTTGTGAAAATGCCGAGGCCATGTGTAGATGCGGGGTGGCTACAGTTTTGTGTTGTTGATTTAAAAAAAATGGTAACAGATAACAAAAGATAGTATATAGGGAATATTACAACAGTATCTTTTCTATTTGTTGTTATCGTATTCGAGAATTGTGTCTAGTATCTTTATTTGGATGAGACCGAAGGTCGAATCCAATTAAAAATGCATACACACGATTCAAGAACACGATAACAACAGAAAAACACACTGTTGTAATATTCCTATTACTATATACCTTTTAGGACATGACATTAAGAAAGCTCTCTTTAATGATTAAGAATTAACCTATACTTTCAAAAAAAAAAAAAACAAAAAAAACGTCAATACACAAAAATGTAGTCCGTATTTAACGGTACTCTACGAATACGGGTTTTTTGCTACATGCCGAATACGGATTTTTTTCTGTCGAGTTGTAGAGCCAGATTTTTATCCATATCTTTTATAGGTATATAATAAAATACTTGTATTCTTATAGTTTACTCTTAACACATGACGGACAAAGGTGACAATCCGTTTTGTAATGCTAGAGAAGAAAAAAGCCGCAGATGCAGATTCTGTAGGTCAAAAATGATGTGTAGGCAACAGACCTAACAAACGGAAGGAATCGCCCGGATGTTTCTTCCATAAATAGGACAGAGTTAACATTTGTCTATCATCTTTGTAAATATTATAATCAATATTATCATATCGTGAGCAATTATCGACACTCGTTTAAGGTGGAGACACACTGCCCATGCGACCAGCTCGATCATCTCGACTATATTTACATCCCGACTATTTCGAGCAAACGCGATCCTACACCAGCTTCCATGTGACTTATATCGATTCATCCTTGACGCGAGCCAATTAATCCTTTCTCCGTATAATCCCTGATTTTTACGTCTATGTCATATGATACTTGAGAAATATCCCCTCCCCCCCCCAAAAAAAGATACAATTCTTTTTCCACAATATTTCCTACCTTATAGGATGGCAAGTTTTTTTTTAATTATACTTACTTTATAGTGCCGTCTGCTAACCCTTTTAATTCGAACATGTCTAAAACTTTGGAAAGCAACAACAAATCGAAAATTTAATAAAGTAAAGGGTTAAACATCCGTTTCCTGACTTGTACATGATTCCACTACGACCTCTACTCGACCAGCTAGACCTCTTCTCGATATCCTCCCTATCTTAATAAGACTATGTTGGTAAGTGAACTAGCGGAGATCTAGCTGATCGGGTTGACCTCCGATAGTTAATAGATCGCTGTCCCCACCCATTGAGCTCCGAAGAACTACTCAGTTATTAAACAGCGTTATTATTCAAAATTTATGGCCAGTAACATATAACAAAAAAGTAAAATGGTTGGTCGTTGACTTAAACGTCGTAACTACAAGACGTTTAAGTCGCCTGACCAACAATAATGCTTCACATATATTTCGGCTAATGCTGGGGTTCAAAGTTCACTTTCGGTCCAAATGAATGATTTGATAGGTCTATCGATGACATGATTGACATCACGAAACGTCAATTGATCGATTCGTCAGTGTAAACCCAGTATAACGTATACAAATTTAAGTATTGATCATGCTGTATAAATTATCTTGCTGAATTGCTGTCAAATCAAAGGGCTGAAAGCACTGATAGAACTTGTTGTTCAAAAATCAATATTTTTTATAAGATTCAAGTTCATAAAAAATTCTGGCAGGAAAACTACATGCAGGAGGTATAGACTAAGATCAGCCTGCACATAAGTGCAGTCTGATCTTTGTCTACACCTCCTGCCAAAACCGGAATATTCCGGGTTCAGCATGACAAGGGTTAAGTATTGATCATGTAGCTTGATCGTACATTCGGTGTTCCCTATTCTTTCTACATAGGTGTTAATCTCTAAGACCATCTTAATCCTTGTCATGCTGAATAAAATCCTTACTCAGGATGCATTTCAATCAAAGTGTTGAAAGTACTGAAGTGCCAATTAAGGGATAATACTTTTTTAATGAAATCTTATCTACTTTTCTGACTTAAAAAGCTAACAGGTGGTGTAGGCTTAGATCAGACTGCACATCTGTGCAGGCTGATCTTAGTTTACACAACCTGCCAAAGCAGGAATATTCCGGATTCAGCATGATAAGGGTTAACCTATTCCTACTTTGGCAGGGGATATAGACGTAGACCAGCCTGCACATATGCGTAATCTGATCTTAGTCTACACTACCTACTTGTCTATTTTACGGGGACTAGAATTGTTTGTTAGATAATTTTTCAAAGTCGAAGGCTATCTTAACCCTTTCCTATTCAATCTTTTTTTAATTTTCTTTACCTGTCCAAATTCAAAGGTTTTGCAGACGAAAATTGAAAGGAGACTCACTCTGAAAAATAAACATTCATTTTAATTATAAATGGACAGGAACGTAGAAAACAGGGATTGAACGGGAAAAGGTTAAGTAAATGTAAGAGACGATTATGGTTTAGTAAAAATAACTAAAGCAAAAAACCCTACAAGGAAGTTTAGTTGATGGAACGGGTTACTTATAGATCATCCAAATACTCCCCTGGGTAGATGTTTTCATTTCATCCCGATCTGTATTACTGGGCTTCATATAAGTTGGGTTTGATATGTACTACTATAACCATTTCACTATCCCACTTTTCAAGTCCACGAATTGAAAAAAAGGGAAACGTTTTGCAAAATGTTTAAATTGTTTGTAACAAGAATGTTCTTCATTATTCACATTTTTATCTTACCCCGAAAATATAATTTCGCCAATTTTAAGATTGTTATTTACAATTCCTTTGAATTCAGACCAGTTTAATGATAGGATAACCCATTCCAACATAATCCCATCTTGAACGCCCCCAAGAAAAAAAGATTTTGAAAACATTGTGCATAATAAACAAATTGCTTGAATCAAGCAATTTATTCATTATCCACACTTTTTTCTTCCCGAAATGACACATATTTTTGAAATTACATCAACGCAAAATTGCCGTCTAAAAACTTGTTTGAAATTTGGTCGAGTTTAAAATTCTGAAGTGCGGTAATTGGTTAAATCCATTGGCAATCTAAAGTCTCCTGTGAAAAAATGCATAGATGCTGAAGAAAGAAAATTCCGAAATTTTCTATCAATATGTGCTTTCTATTTCTCTTGTTCTAAGCATAAAGTGAATGATAATAATCATGCTGTCTATATACAAGTCGCATAGTTCGAGAGCGCAAATTCACTTGTAAACGGCACCAAGTTATTTATAAAGCTGTTGTTCCGACAGTTTGCTAGCGTACCAATGATAAGCCTATATTAAAAAAAGTAAGTGCTGCATGCATGCTATCATCTGGAGCTACCGAATACTTCATTTTGGACAAACGTGCACGTGAAATATGGGTTTTGGATCGTTAGGGAGCAACTGTTTATATTGAACCTAGGGAAGATAATTAACCCATTCCCACACAATGACGCTTTTGAACACCCCTCAAGAAAAACACTTTGGAAAAGATTGTGTAAAATGAAGTATTTTTTGTAGCAAGCCATTTCTCCATTTTCCAGAATGTTTCCCACCACGAAAGTTGAAAAAATAAAAAAAAAATCATAAACTTAATTTTGTCGTCTGCAAATTCTTTTCAATTTGGTCCAGTCTAAGATATTCCGTCTGGTAAAGGGTTAAGGATCACTGGTCCAGCTTCAACACGATTCCTGGTTTTAACTACCTGTAAGAATAATTGCGTAAAAAGTAGAAATAAAATATTTTGAAAAGCTGCCTTACCTATGTTCTGTATTTCTTTTAACAGGTCGAGTATATAAATTATATTCTATGAAGTCGATCATGTATTTATAGACACACGAGATTATGTTATCTACCGGTCGAGCTGTAACAAGTCGATATCAGTACATGCGCACTTCCCCACATTCTTAATTTAGAACATGACGTTATCCTTCCTTTTCCCGCCAGGACTGGGTTTTTCGGCCGCCAATTTATTAGTTTTTCAGAATAGAGCATAATTTGTCCGTTCTGTACAAGCTTTTTTGTTTCAAATCTTCAGCACTGTCGATTCAAATTTTTACAAAAAGTTTTACGATGTATAGAGCGTCACCATGAAAAACTTTTTAGTCCGAATCGAAAGCTTTTAGTAAACACAGAGAGTAACTTTATTGTCATTTAAATGTCTTCGCCGTGGTTATTCCCCTTCTGCTTATCTTCGTTTGTAACACCTCGTTATATCTAGTGAGTATAATGCAAGCAGAGGCTTAACCCATTACGTAACGACATAATTTTTGTCTTGCATAAAAAAGGAAGCTGTAGGTGACTATTGAAAGTATGATTTGCTAGCTTACAGTGCTTTCAGTACTTTGATTGTAGACTATGATGCAGCATGTATAATATAAAACCTTTGTCCACACGAGTTTTCTGTGAAAGTTTTTAAAGATTTCTTAATATATTTCTATGTAAAAGGTGTACAGGGGGGAGCCAAAATGAGACCACATGGGCATTCTTTAAATGTATTTTGTAGAACACCATCAGATGATGCGACATGCAAAATATCTAACATCTACACTTTACCATAGGTAGGAAAGGATTTTATTTTTAAAAGAAAATATTTCTTTCTTTGTAAAATAGGGTGAATTCAGGTGGAGCCTATATGCGACCCCGGGGGCATAATTCTAATATCTTGTATAGATACTGCATGTTGTTACATGCAAAATATCAAACCCCTATGCCTCATTCTTTGCTCGAAGAAGATTTTACAGTTTTCCTTTTCATTTCTATGAAAAAAAAGAGTGTGTCACTGGCAGAGTCCAAATGGAACCCATCAACATATTTTGCAGGAGGGATCGAGGGGATGACACATGCAAAATATGTCATATAGTATGCCGGGATTTTTTTAAGGATTTCCCACTTTATTTCCTTGTAAAATTAGGATGTGCCCGGGCTGAGAGGAATGGGTTAAAGCGAAATTTTCGTTGTTTGATAATCGACGCAGTCTTGAAAATGGTTCAATGAAAAGTTTTGTATTTAATTTTGCGGATTGCAGTCCTTGCATGTGACCTTCAAGAAACAACTCTCTCAGATACATTGTATCAGAGATTATTTTATGCGATTCTATTACACATGACATTCTTGTAAAGGGAGAAGATTTTAGCAAGCAGAGTCTCCATTTATCATAATTTTTCGTGCGTTTATACGTATCGAGGTTTAATTGCAATACTGTTTCACGTATCTATACATGGTAAAGGCAAGTTTTAGCAAGCAGTGAGCCAGTTATCAGAATGTTTTGAATAGACTGAACTCTTAAGTTTTCAGTTTCCACCTATAACGGTTAAACGTATGGAGGGTTAATTGCGATACTGCTCGAAGTGTATGAATATTGTACAGACGCTTAGATCAGTATCATTGCAAATGAACCCTTGTTTTTTCTTCTTTTTTTCTCACTCTCTCTCATTTGATCAATCACAATAGTGACAATTTCAAATTGAGCATTTTCATATTTGCATATTAAAATTTTGCGATTCTATAGAGTCAGCGATAGCTCAAAAATTATACTATGAATGAAACTCATGTTAACTTTGGACAATCGTATGTAATTTCTTTACATGGCTTCATGAAATTACATCAAATATATACAATCGAGAGAAATACATGTACCACTTGTTTTATCAATTGAGGGATGACAGGCCACAACTGACCTTCGTCATGAAGGTTAGATTGCTAATTTATAGTCCGTCACATGTAACAAAAATCGTTTGTCTGGCGCCTTAATCGTCTTAACTACAGATTTTTCAAGCTTTAGTTACGACATTAAAGTCTCCAAACCAACAACAAGAGGGCCACCATGGGCTTAAATCGCTCGATTGAGAATGATCTGACCCAAGTTCTACCTGCCAGGCAGATGATTTTAAATTTCAGAATAATTTAATGATTTCTGTAAGTCTGATAAGCACGGCCTCGCCACGCCCACATTTATTAGATAATCAAAATTTTACAAACAAAAAAGGTCTTCAAAGGATCATTCATGCCAAATTTGGTTAAAATTGGCTATATGGTTAAAGAGGAGAAGATTTTTAAAGATCTATTTCATTATTTCTCTGAATTTGATAAGCCCTGCCACTCCCCCATTTTCTCGGGAATCAGAATTTCACAAACAAGTTTTGAAAAGGGTAAACCAAGGAACATTCCTGAAAAATTTGGTTCAAATTGGCCCAAAGGTTTAGGAGGCGAAGAATTTTAAAGAATTATTTCATAATTTCTCTAGGTCTGCCCTGCCCCATTTTTTTTTTTTTCTTTCTTTTTTCGCGAATCAAAATTTGACCAACAATTTTTGAAAACAGTCATCCATTCGTTTGACTGTTGCGACCCGTCAATTATCGGTTCGTATCTAAAGCTCAAATATAAACGATATCTATCACAGAAAGGGCAACGTTCCTCATAAACGGCACTCAATTACTTATTGAAACACTTAATGTATCAATTATCGTTGTTTTTTTCAACTTTCTAGAAGGAAATTTTAGCAAGACGTGTGGCAATAATAATAAACGACATTTATTCATGCATTTTTTGCGAAATTATTTTTCCAGAAAATCCTCGAACCATATTTTTGATATCAATTACTCGTCATGGTACTTAGATGATACCCTTCTAAATCAACGTAAAAGAGAAGTAAAAAGGCAGTTTTTCACTGAGCCCTGAATTTGTCAAAGTTGTGGTAGTCTGGTCCAAGATTATCTGGCACCGAAATGTGTGTAAAATGCAAAAGTTAATAAACACACACAAAACAAGGAGACGAAAGACACTTTCTTAGATATTCTGTTTTTGTTTGCCTCTTCTTGACCTCTTACGTAATATTCACGTCTCAGTCTATCTTGTTCAGCGTTATTATTAATAACGTCTCCTCCTATTGCCTTGTCCAGCAACCATTAACATATGTTAGCCATCGTTTTCTTTTTCATCACTTGACGCCTGCTAGAAAAACGAATATGAAAATTTAACCATTTCCAACAAAACAAAATTTTAGACAGATTCAAATCGAAGGGTTGCAGGCGACAATATTCAGTTGATGAAACTTTATATTTCTTTGTATTCTTTTTTTTTTTGTGGAAAACATAGTTGATAATGAAAAAATCGTTTGTAACAAGCAATTTTTTCATTTTCCAAAATGTTTTCTACAGCTTTTTCCGGGAGGGGGGACATTAAAAGAAGGGGGTGAGAATGGGTTAAATAAGGGGGTTTAATGTACACTTACAGTTTATGTTATTCAAACGAATACATTTATTAAGCTACCACTTTCATTAAGTGACCAATATCAAAATTAGTGATCCAAATACAAAGGATCTTGATGACTGGACGTTTTAATTTATACATTTATAATTTAATTGTAAGTTTCGTCTATCAAAAACGAGCGATCTAATTGGTCAAAAAATTTAATTCATACCTCCATGAACAAAATTATGAGTACGCAGCCATTTTGTATGCTTCCGCACAAAATAGTTCACTACTAAAAGGTATCAAAATTTGTAAGGTTTTTGCATTTTTTGCTCGATGCTATTAAATTATAAGTAATGAAGATAATATTTTTTTGTTTTCATGGAGGTATGAACCGAAAAACCTAATCACACAATGTATGAATCCGCTTCGCGCATTCATACAGTGTGATTAGGTTTTTCGTTTCATACCTCCATGAAAACAAAAATATTCTCTTCATCTCTTAAATTACAACTAAATCCTAAGTTGTGGATCTCATGAAACGATTCTAATGAGTTTTATCAACATAGGATTAAGTGAGAATTCTGTAATGATTAATGTATGCAACTTCTTTCAAATTCGGCAAGACCAAAACAAAAAACAAAAAAAAAAACGGTAAGGGTTAAGACGTGGATCTTTGTAAATAAATCAATTAGTAGACAAGAAGGAAGCGTACAATGTATTCTTTTTTCTAAGCCAGTTTCATCTTTTCTCTCTCTCTCTCTCTCTCTCTCTCTCTCTCCCTCTCTCTCTCTCTCTCTCAATCTAATTAACTTTAACTGCATCTCACATAATTTCCAGCTTCGTAAACGACAATCAGGACTGTAGGGTATGTTTGTTGATTAGTTCCATCTAGGCTATTTTTACCTTTTCGAACACGCCCGGCCTATATCTCCGAAAAACTTCCACCCATCCACCCATTGTATTGAAGTGACACCAATTATAACCTTCCGTCCAGATAGCATATTCCACAGATTTCAGCAGTTTGTCACACAGTTTTTCGTTTGAGATAGGTATTAGGCGCAAAACCTATCGAAAGAGGAAATACTCTAGCTTTTATATCCTGATATATATATATTCTTTTTTTTTAAAGATGGCCACATGTTGTACAAATAGTGTCATTCATCACCTCAGACAATCTGTCGGGTGGATGTGGGTGTGACCGGAAAATCCGTCAATTAACCAATCGCTGCTGTCACTCAAGATATGAATGAAGCGATCTATCAAATCATTTATTCAGCCCTGACCCAAGCTCTCAACTAATACTTTGGCAGCCATTTTGTTAACCTTTTTCGTTGGTGCTCGACTTAAACATCGTAACTATAGCTTGACGTTTTGGTCGCCAACCAACTATTCTACTTTTTTGATACGTGCTGCTGGCTATAATATTTTCAAGATAACGCCGTTAAAATCGAAGCGGGACTTCCTGTTGGAGTCGATGGGGTAGACCAACAAAGTAAGTGGACGGGGCCAATGATTGGCCAATTGTCCTATGTAGACGCCCATAGATTAATTTGAAACGCATTTTTTTTGTCTTTTGCGATAGAAAACATAGTGGTTAATGAAGAAATTGATTTATACAAGCAATTTCTTCCTTTTCTACAATATTTTCCAAAGTTTTTTTCTTGAGGTGCGTAAAAAGGAGGGATTGTGTTGGAATACATTTAGCACCTTGAATAAGTCTGTTTATCATACTACAAAGAAAATTGTCGCGATTTGATTGGTTAATAAAGACCTGACATAAACGTACACATAATGCGCTGCAGTGATACATCGCGTATTTTCCCTAAGGAGCCTTGCCGGAGATAGAATCCAATTTTTTAAAACGCGGTCATTTTGACTCTCGCTTCGTCAGTTCTATTGACGAGTTTACACACAATAAAGCGAGTAATCGTTTACATTTCAATTGCAATTTGTAATATAAAGTTCTTGTATTGATAAGACAGCGGTTTCATGTTAATCGTTTTTCGGAATGTGCGATATTTATATGAATGTAGTTTGCGTGTAACTGAATGTCAAAGGTCACTAGTATAAGCTATGTACATGTTTTGTTTACAAACACAATTTGTATACGATCGCTGTCAAAATTCCGTGAAACTGATTTCAGCTACAGAATAGACATAATTTGATTAATATTTAATCCCGCTCGTCATCGCGAGTATTCAAAATGTATTACTGTGACTGCAAAATATGTTGCTGTTTTTTAAAAAGAGGATCATGTTTTTGTTCTAGACTAGCAATACTATGTATCGTGGTTTAACTAGTTTTCAATACTCTAACCGATGGGAGTAATTAGTGGAAAAATAGAGTGATGGACCTACAAAATCAGACATAAACCCTGAATTCTAACCTTTTCTGTCTCCAAAAATCTTATATTTGCCGATTTTGATCAAAACAGCGCTAGAATACAAAAGCTTTTTCACACAGGGTGAAATAGGTCACTGTTTGTAAAATTGACCTGTTTTCGTGACCCTTTATTATTTTCTGGTAAAAGAGTAAACATGGGACACGGCCCGCACTGTTATGTGAAGTTTTTAATACAATCAAATATGCCTGTCCTCTTCTCAGCTAACACATTTTCTTTTTAGGTCTTTTCTTCGTATTTTTCACGATTTCTATGAATCCATTAAAATTTGTTTTAAAAAAAGTCCATAAAAAGGTCCAGAAATAAAAGATGAGCAATTGCTATCTTGTTTTTGATGCATTTTGTAAAATTTTGAGTAAGTGAAGATTTCACGATCAAGTAATTGGTAAAATGTAAACAGTTACAGCCAGGTCACAGCGCATATGCTCAAAGATCAGGGTCTCGAATTCAGGTACGTATCGAAAACAGGTTGACTTACGATAATTACGGCTGTTCATCACAGGAGATCCAATCTTTTGGGACATTTACACACAATGACTTTTAAGAGGAAATGTTCCTTAAATTAGAGAATATTTTTGTTTTATTTCCTAGTGGGTGCCTGCATTAGGGAGAGTGTACTTTTAAGCAAAAATTGATTTGAAATCTGGAATGCACGTTGATAAATGCACTACTTTTTCCACGTAGCTCTTAATCATTTTTTTAAAAAAAATGCTGTGTTTTATGAATAGAAAAATGAAATCTTAAAATCAGGCGTTTAATCAATCACTTCTATTAATTGTCTTTCTAATTTTCAAATGAAAAAAAAAAAATCTTTCATTCAGGTATATTTATTTTCTACATTTTTGTTAGTTTCTTTCAAAATCATGTGGGACCGCCAGACAATTTATCCCTACATGCACCAGCTATTTGTTATGTCTGGGGAGGGAATCGAACCCCCATACATGATCTTGAGTAGGAAGGGGCGTGAATTCCATGGCCCTGACTTATAAAATTAAAAATCAGTTAAAAAAGCAACATTAATAACCTCCAATTAGAATAAGAAGTGATTGATTACTGTAATTTTGAGATCCTGCAGGGTGTGCTTCTTAAAGCATTGTCATATTTATTCATGGAAAATCAACAAAGTCCAAGTAGATCTAACACTTGAAAATTGTTAAAAAAAAAATAATAAAAACTGTGGTCGCCGAATGATTACTTCGTTTTGACTTATTTCCACCTTTTTAACCCCTTGTAAAGTTCTTGGCAAAACGTTTTGGAAAATGAAGAAGTGGCTTGTTCACTCAATATTTTATGAATTAAAATGTTTGAATTTTTGATCTTTCGTAGAATACATAGTGTTGATATAGAAATTTTAAAGCGTTATCTGTGGTGTACAGCAAAAGTTTCTGCAATTAAGTGTTAATCATATGAAGCAGCAAGCCATAAAAGGGTATATTCCTTTTCTCTGATATTATTCACATTTTCTTTGACTTTGTCAATGTAAAACACAGTTGTTCAATAGTAGAAAATTTCAAATGTAATGATTGGTTCTTGATAATTTCTAAATAATTTTAAAGTAAGATGTTTATAAATTTACTTTTAAATACACAAATGAAATGGTTACCTATCATTTTATAGTTTTAAATCCACTTAAAAGTCCAAGTTTTAAAATCACTTTCCCGAAACGTTAAACATATTTCGTGGAAGTCACGGCGTGACGTCACAACCTTTTATTTGGGGCGCCTTAGGGGAAAAGGGGGAGATAGATAACAATCGCTAACTTTGGTAGCTATGAAGGTCCTACATGGCCCAAGTGTAAAAATTTAGTTTCAAACTTTGTAGTATAATAAATTCGTTATACGGTTTCTTGCCTGGATATATGACGATTTATTCCCGGCTGGAGAAAACGATGTCAACCCTCGCCTGCGGCTCGTGTGACATCGTTTTCTCCAGCCGGGAATAAATCGTCATATATCCTGGCAAGAAACCGTATAACTAATAATATGTTTTTATGTTGTTGATTGTTTCCAGTGAATCTTTCATCTTTCTAATCATGTCGTCAGTGGGGAAGCCTAGGTTGTCGTCATATCGTTTGATGATCTCTTTATCTCTTTCCTACTCATACCTTTAGGCATCGCTCTTTCTAGAAATAGGACCTGGTGGAAATACAAAACAAACATATGTAAGTGTGTTAAGACTATGAATAGTAACACTATTGACTGTGAATATTACGTCGTTTCCCGTTGTTCTAAATAACAATAAATGAACGCCAAACTTTCTTTTTTAACTGGTAAGAATCAGAAGCAAATTCTTATATTTTTATAAACTCTTTCAAAACGAAAACTATTCTGAAATATTTAGTTTAGCACATTACATATGCTCGATATCGCTTGACTTTTAGTGACTAATTCATTATAAATTTGTCAATTTTGTAATTTTATACTTTCTTTGTGTTTTTGACCGGTGGCCTGTTGCTTTGAATAAACTATTGAGAAAACGAACTTATTTGAAACCTTGTGTATTCCATGTGTATTGGTAGTACAGACGGCATTGGAATCGCAGACAGACAGACAGACTGACGGACAGACAGACAGACTGAGAGAAAAAGATATTGTTAGACTTGTACAAAGTACATCGTCAAATATAAATATATTACATTGCATATTCATAAATAAGTTCACAAATAAAGATTCACACGCTTTAAAATTTCGCTTGAAGTTTGATAAGGAATTGAAATAAAATGCATAAAATGTGTTAATTTAAGATTGTCACTTACTTGAAAAGCCAGAAGTTTCCTGCCAACAGCTGTTTCATATCTGTATCCATCATTCCAAGTTTGGAGTCCTCCTTTACATAACACATCACCCGGCGCTTCCAGCTCTCGGACATATAAGCCTCCGCCCCATCTTCCCATCTGAATTAAAAAAACATTCACTTTAGTGTGTGTTTGAATGAATATATCAGAATTGTTATTCCAAACTATATCAAGCTGTAGTTATGAGGTTTTAGAATGATAACCACGATATATTGATAGAGCTTTTTTGATTTACTATTTAAAGCTAAATCAACTATTATGCCTTCTCGATACGATTGATTGATTGATTGATTGATTGAATGGGGTTTAACGCCTCTTTAAAAAATATTTCATTTATATCGCGGCGGCTGGAGAACCTAACAATGGATTTCTAGTATTTATCACATCAGTAGTACCACAACATTTTCCATGAGCATCCAGCTGCCAATCCCACTTAAGCCACCTTACACGATCTGAACAATAAGAATTTAATTTTAATCAAAGTCAATCGAAATCATTATTGAATATGGATGATCTATGAATCACACTGTAGTAGAACGAATTTCAGGAGAGCCGAACCAGATTATAAGTACATGGTACTTAATTATTGATACTGCAGTATGTGCCAGAAATGTATCTATTTAACATCATTGAGAATCCTTGAATTAACCCATTCATACACAATCCCTCTTCTAAATGCCCCTCAAGGAAAAGGCTTTAGAAAACATTTGGGAAAATGAAAAAAATTGCTTGTTACAAGCGATTTCTTCATTATCTACAATATTTTCTACCCAGAAAAAACAACAAAGAAATATAAGTTTTATCAACTGAATATTGTCGCCTGCAACTTCTTTCGATTTGGAACGGTCTAAAATTCTGTTGTATTGGAATGGGTTAAATAGGCGTCACGTGATCAAAAAGAAAACGATTGCCAACTTATCTTGATTGAGACGTGAATATTACGTAAAACGTAACAAGACTGCAGGATGGTCCAAAATCAAAGAAGCTAGAGGTGAAAATGAAATTTTAAATGTCTTCGCATTTAGGGTAGAAACATTATGGATAATGAAGAAATTGCTTGTGACAAGCAATTTCTCCATTTTACACATTTTTCCCAAATTCTGAAAGGTAGGTATCGAACTATCGATGGTTTTCTCATGTTATAGATTTTAATTATTCTTATTCCCTTTTATACACTATTTGAATACAATATTCTGAAAAGTAGTTTTGCGCAAATCGCAAAGCAGAGGGAGCTTATCAGAGAAAAACAGGGTATTTCCTTAAAAGCCTACGTAGGCTATTAATCTATTTTAGATTAACCCGAGACAGTTGCAAGCATGAAGGGTCATTCACGGGGTACTAATAACCGTCTGAATTTCGCATTTAGTTTGAATTACATCAAACCAACGTCTTCGTTACGTCATCAGGGGCTATATTCGCTAACCGGTCTTTAGGTCTATAAAGAGCAGTCCAAAACTTTCGTAACCGTTATTACGAATATAAACACTTACCGTAGTTTAGCGCTAACCATTTGATGTGATATTATTTAGGACCTCATTGTTTCGCTAATCAATTGGTTATCTTCCTTTGACTTCGGGTCATATGCAAATGAGGTCATGCGATGTCGACAACCAAACTCCGTGATATCTTTAATTAACCTGGAATTCCGCTGAACCTTTCCTGTTTAACCACAATAAGCCTCTTAAAACATATAAGATTATCGCCAAGACAATATCTGACTCAAATTCGAGCTTTAAATGTTCGTTGGATCGAGTCTTTGGAAACTTAGAATTTTTTTCTAGTCTAGGTTTGAGAAACATCGATACCGCTCTATAAGGCGAGTAAAAAAAGTAGGATTTGGTTTTAATGGGTTCAAAATATATATAACACATTTAACAATAACCTACCTATATTTCCTCGATCCAGACAACAGCATCAGCCATTCACCTAGATTAGGACAAGAAGTCTTCGACCTGCTGGCCTCCTTATCAATAAAGTCCTTAAGAAAAGAGAAAATTATAGTTAAATACAGAAGAAACGGTACACACAATTTCATTTGATTTCTTAAAGACTCTAAAGGATAGCAGCTGGAGGCTAGGAAAGGATGTAGTGGTAGTTCTGGTGTGAGAAATACCAGGAATCCACTGTTAGGCGCTCCAGACGCCGCGATATGACTGAAATACTGTTAAAAGCGGCGTTAAACCCAATTCAATCAATCAATTAATTAAAGACTCTAAACATATAAACAAATGACAATTCATGAAAGTATTGTCATGCTTTATAACAGACCTATCGCCGCTGTAAATTACTAAATCAATTGGCCTATCAAATAATTCATTTAGACCGGAAGTGGACTTTGAACTCAAACATTCATGTTAAGTATTTCTGTCGATTTGGCGACTTGAACGTGTGTACTACAGCTTATTAATGCTTTAGGTGCGTTGACTAGTTCGGCAACTAAAGATTTACCTTTTAATTTAAATCACATATTTTAGCTAACAAAGCGTCGCCATCTTTGATAGCTTTAGTTAACAGACAAAATTTGGAGTCGTCTCAGAGTTCAATGAGTGCGAACTGCCACTGAAGGCTTAACTACTAAATCCATTGAATGCCTACACCACATGAATGAACTTAATTCACATTGAAGAGAACTCCTTCAAAACATGATATTTAATCCATTCCCACTTAATCCCGCTTTTTTACGCATCTCAAGATAAAAAGCTTTGAAAAGTATTGTCGACAATGAAGAATTTTTTTAACAAACAATTTCTTCAATGTCCACACTGTTTTCTACCCTACAAGGAAACATTTTCTAAATTGCACCAACTTGAAATCATCGTCTTCAACTTCTTTTAATTTGAAACAGTCTAAGATTTTGTAATGTTGTTAAGGGTAAATTCCTGGGTTTCAATAACCTCGTTTATTCATCATGATAACCTTTGACAAAGAAGATTACTGCTGTACTTGCTCACAGTTCTTTCAATACTTTGATACTTCAACTCTTTTCTGAAGTTGACCCCTAGAAGCTTATAGCTATTAAAAACCTCTTTAGCCCACGACGACAGCTACTAAGAAAGATGAAAATAACCTCTTCAAATTACAATGTCAGAAACAGTTAATCTTGCTGCAGCGACCACCTCTATAAAGCAACCATTTATCAACCGACCTTGATCAAAATTCTCCTTCCAAACAGCATAAGCTTTTGAGAAGGTGACGACTTTGCTATAAAAAGTCACTTTTGGCCGTCAATTAATTGATCGCATAGAATAAGTTTTACTATAGTCAGTGTTTATTCTCGGATTTTAAATTAAGGGTGATATAGCGCAAAATCGACAGAATTGAGAGATGTTTAGTATATCATGCTTTTTGTTTAAAGAAAAAATCCCCTACCAAAGTTAATATATTTCATATGGCAGATCTTTGAGAAAGTGGGCCACTATCCTCCTGCCTGGAATATACACTGTGTAGTTGGACAATTTTAGTCATTATCAAATTTACTTACTCGTAATCTTTCATCAACAATGTCTTCTAGTTTCGGATAAGTTTCTAACGCCCACAAAAATAGTCTATGTAGGGCAAAATATCCATTCAGACTATTATCACTTGTATGCTGTGATCCTTTACTAAATTCGACCACAGTAGCGCTCATGAAGTTTGGAATTGTTTTTATCACCATTTCTTCTATGGGTGTCTTCTTTGGATTACATTTGGGTAGAATAACTGTAATTTCATTCAACACGGTGTTTTCAAACGTCTTTTGTATCTCTGCGCCGTGCAGCTGGTGAATGTATAGTGGTAAGAAAAATTGTCATCTTTAAGGACAGTGTGCACAACTCCAACAGCCTTTTTCATGCCATTGAACGATCCCAGGTCTCTCCCCCCTCTCTCCCCCCTCTCTCTCTCCATCCCCTCTCTCTCTCTCTCTCTCTCTCTCTCTCTCTCTCTCTCTCTCTCAAGCTCCACTGGCTAAAAGCTAGCGGACTTTTATCATGATGTGTCTGTCGCCCGCCCGTCAACATTTACTTTAAAAATCTTCTCAGAAAGTAATGAACAGAATTCAGCCAAAATTCACAGGAAGGATCCTTGGGTGGCTTTTATCAGGCTCCCTTAAAGCATTTTGATCTGATGAAAAATATGTAAATATATACCCATGTAAATATATCATTACAAAAAGCGGGAAGAAAATTATTGATAGCATGTTGTGTATCCTAGTGCACCAATTGGAAGATCTGCGCCTTATCGACAGTAGATTGGGGTAGAAAGTGACACCTCCGATAATCTGACCATCAAACTTTTTCTATCCAGGTTATATATGTCATTTATACATATCTCAGACTTTCAGCGCTTTCTGCGCTTTGATTTAGCCTGAGATTGCGTAGCAATCTAAGGCTAAAGTTATCACGGTAAAATAGCGTGCCAAGTTGAGTTGTATGTAAAAATGTAAAAACATCTAACGCTAAAGATATAGTATTCTGCCACAATGAAAGTAGAACGGAACGAATTACATGATTGCAGGTATTAATTAATACGCCCGTTGGGGCAAGAAGTATGAAGGCGAGATATGACTCATTGAAAGCCGGCGCTTGATGTACAGTACTTTCGCACTGTCTTCAAACAGGTAAGTCGTGTTCGGACTTTGTCTCTCTATATATATTGACCTCCGAATTCTACCTATAGGATGCAGCGTCTGCATATCACTTTTGAGAGGTGTACATAATCATGCAAACCTGGTAAACGACCGCTCGTCCTCTCTCCCTCTTTCTCTCTCTCTCTCTCACGCACTCTCTCTCTCTCTCTTCTCTCTCCCTCTCTCTCTCACACTCACTCACTTCTCTCTCTCTCTCTCTCTCTCTCTTTCAAGCTCAACTGGCTGAAAGCTAACGGGCTTATTTCATGATGTTGTGTCCGTCGTCAACATTTACTTTAAAAAAGTACTGAATGGAATTCAACCAAAGTTCACAGAAAGGATCCTTGAGTGGCCTTTATCTGATTCCTTCTAAGAATTTTCCTAGCGCACATATTGGCAGATCTGTGCATAATCGACAGTAGATTTGGATAAACAGTGACACCTCCGATAATCCGGCCATCAAACCTTTTCTGACCTGGTAAAATATCACATGTCATATCTCAAGCTTTCAGCGCTTTCATCGATTTGATTTCTCTCCACATTCAAGTTGATATAAGTAGCTATTCACTGTCAAAGTGTATAACAGGAAGAAAAAGTGAGTCTGATTAACAATAAACGGAAATAGCTCAAAAGTAAAACAAGTCAGAGGTAGATTACTTCTGATTTATGAAGTAGATATGTTTCGGAGAAATTAAGTTAGATATAACAAAGTGAAATAACTGAAAACTAATGCAAGCTACTGTTAAAATACCTATGCATTGCACTTGACCTTTACAATTGGCCCCTTCCGAACGTCCCTAGCCTTTATCTAATGTTCCAGTCGAACAAGTTTAGAAGCTACCAAAATGATGTCATTTGTGACGGTTTCGTGGGAGCTTATTTATAGTGGTATGCAAATTAGAAAACCACCAGAGAGACAAGTGACTATTTGTAGTTACATATACCCAAATTCGACCGATATAAGGTTGAGGTTTCTTTTCTCGGAACGGATTAGTTTCGTCTATCAGCGATGCACGTTGTATTTGGTGGAAGCGGTTGGAGGAAGGCAATTGCAACACTTGAGTTGCCTCTTACCCATGGATCTCCCAGGCCAAAACTCAGGACGAATCTTCTCGTAGGGGGAGAGAAGAAATGATGATTTCATGGGAGGTAGTGGTATGCATATAAGGAAACCTCTAGAGAGACAAGTGATTACATTTATTTGCAGGTACATATAGACAAAGTCGACTCGTTTAGGGTTGAGGACCTTTTTCTCTGAATGGATTAGCTTTGTCTACCAGCTCTGCAAAAAATACATTTTACCTTGAACCCCTTCGAAACTCTAATTTGATTCGTAGAATTGGTCGAGAACTTCTATAGAATTAAGGGACGTTTGGGTTAGCCGTAAACGGCGATTATAGATCTATCCGTCGATGAAGTCATATTAGATATGCCCAGGAAGCCAAGACAAGAGGCCCATGAGGGCCTGCGACGCTCTACTGCTATCAAGTTTTCCGTTAAAATAACTCATATTCAAGGAAGTAAATTGCTTAAAGAAGAATGCATAAAATTGAAAAAAACATATTGGACTTTACCCCCTTTGTTATTTGAGCAACAATTCTTAAGAACCCCTTACCCGTGTTCCATTTCCAAAAGGAAGTTTCCTAATGACCCTACAATCATCCTGTGTAATTTTCAACAGGATCCGATAATAATTGTTGACTTTATCACATTAGTGAGAATGTTTTGAGTGAAAATTCTTAAGGCCCCTTTTCCTATATTTTCTAATGGATCCACTTCATTTCGGAATGATACTTTCCTTGCGACCCTACAATTATCCTGTGAAAAATTTAAAGACAATCTGATAATAATCGTGGACTTCCTCACATAAACGTTTATGATTTTAATGATAAGCTGTAAGTCCCTTTTTCCTGTGTTTCCAATACCACAATTATTCCATGCATATTTAAAGAGAATCTGATAAAAAACCGTAGACTTGTCAAGCTAACGGGGTTACTTCAATCAGGTTCTTAAATGGCCCCTTTTCCCTTGATAGGTTATTGACCTTACCCATTTTAAAAAGAATCAATCCCCAGGACGATACAATTATTCTGTGAAAATTTGAAGAGATTTCGATGAAAACTTTGGACTTAATTTTGTAACAAAATATCGATAAGGTCACTTTTCTTATTATTCTAGACTAATCAGACCCAATATTAAAAAGAACAACCTTGATATTGCTTTAATCTTCTGTGAAAGTTTAAAGTGAACCCGGTGAAATATAGGGATATCGTTATATTAACTAGAATATTTCAATAAAAATTTCAAAGGGCCCCTTTTTACATGATGCTTGGCGGATTGTGCCGAACTCTGAAAAGAACAATCCTCGTGATTGTGCAATAATTCTGTGAAATTTGAAGGGAACCCGATGAATTCTGGGGACATCATTGTGTTACCTAGAATATTTACATAAATTCTTCGTAGGCCCCCTTTTGTGTGATACTTGACGGATCAGATCCACTGTCAAAATCAACAAGCGTAATGATGGTTCAATCAATCTGTGTAATCCGTGGACTTTATTATCTTAATGAGGATTCTTTAATGAAATTTTCATAGTGCCCCTTTTCCGATAATACTTTACAGAACAATCTGTTTGTTTGAATGGGGTTTTACGCCGCTTTCAACAATCTTTCAGTTATATCCCGGCGGCTGGAGCACCTACCAATGGAATCCTGGTATATTTCTCACACCAGTACTACCATTACATCCTTTCCTAGTCTCCAGCTGCTATCCCACATAGGTCTACGACTATCGACCCATTTGAGAGAAAATTTACAGAACAAACCAAATTTCATCGAAAAGCCCCTTTTTCCGTGATTGACAGATCAGACCCACTTTCGGAAGGAACAATACTTACGATGTTATAATCGTGGACTCTGGAGTCTTGACGAGGATTTTTCAATTCATTTTTCATGTGCCTTTTTTCTTGTGATTCAAGGCGGATCAGACCCAATGTAGAAAGAAACGATCCATTTGATTGGTAGAAACATTCTGTAAAAGTCTGAAGAGAATCCGATGAAAAATGTGGACTATAGAGTGTTAACGAGGATTTTTTATTTTTATTTTTTTAATATAGATTTATTAATTAAATTTTCGTAAGACCCCTTTTACCGTGTTTCTTGATGCAATACACCCAATTTCGAATGGAATTATCCTTATAATGGCACAATGATTCTGTGAAAGTTTGAAGAGAATCCGATAAATATTGTGTAAACGAGTGTAAACGATGATTTTTCGGAAGGAAATATCATTGTGATGATACGATCATTCTGAGAAAGTTTGCAGAGAATCCATTGAAAACTGTAAACTCTAGAGTGTAAACGAATATTTTAAATATGATTAAATTAAATTTCCATAGGCCCCCTTTTCAGTGTTTCTTAATGCATCAGACTAAATTTCCAAAGGAACGACCCTTATGATGATACAATCATTCTGAGAAATTTGAAGAGAATCCGATGAAAACTGTGGACTTTAGAGTGTTGACAAGTATTTTCAATTCAATCAATTTTAATTGAGCCTATTTTCCCATGTTTCTCGGCAGATCGGACCCAATTTCGGAAGGAGAGATCCTTGTGATTGTACAATCATCTTGAGAAAGTTTGAAAAGAATCATATGAAAATTCAGGATTATGTGTCTTGAGCACTCTACTTTTATTCACCCATGAAATGTGAAGTTCATAGTTACGATATTTTCATTGAAATGCACTGGATAAAATAATGGATTGGCACATGGTTGTACAGACAGAGAGAATGGCGTACGAGCGCTGTTACCTTGTCCCGTTGTCGACATATTTTCGCGTGATGGGGAGGGGAGGGGGGGGGCTAAGGAGCCGGCATAGGAATCAAAGTTTACAAGTAGTACTAGTATGTTAAAAAAAGAAAACAACAACAAGAAAATGAACATAGTGACATACTGAAATTGTCTTGTTGCAACACCACTTAACCAATCCCGGGGGGACACATTCCGCCCTCGAAAATTCATTACTTCGTGAAGCTCTTCTAGCTTAACCAATTGCCTGGAGATAAAATTTTAGACTGGTCCAAGTTGAAGGAGCTTCAGACGACAATTGTAAGACCATGGAAATTTAAACCAAACTTTGTTTTAAGGGTAGAAAGAATGTGCATAATTAAAAAAATGCTCGTGAAAAGCGATTTCTTCATTATACACGATGTTTTCCAAAGCTTTTTCCCCTTGAGGGGCGTAAAAAAGATTTACCGTAATGGAATGGTTTGAGATAAAGCGCGATATGATCTCGTAGTCTTCAGTCCATTATCATGCAGTCTCGCAATTAACAACTCAAGTTAAAAAGTTATGGAAAATATTGCGGAGAAGGAGAAAATACCTATATCTACCAAATGCCCATTCTCTAATAATGATTACTAGTCTATATGACCTAATTTGGTCAAACGCTGCTTCCGCTCACTTATTTCGTTAGCTCAATATTTCATCCATTACCAGATGGCAAAATTTTTAGACTAGTCCAAATTGAAAGGAATTGCAGACGACAAGTTAAAATTGATGAAATTTTAG
This sequence comes from Fragum fragum, assembly GCA_946902895.1. NCBI lineage: Eukaryota > Metazoa > Mollusca > Bivalvia > Cardiida > Cardiidae > Fragum > Fragum fragum. The sequence continues at coordinate 19,830,778 of OX336374.1, read as the reverse complement.
ATTTTTCAACTTTCTGGGTAGAAAACATTGTGTTAAATAAAGAATTTGCTTGTTACACTATGTTTCCTAATCGTTTTACTTGAAGGGCGTTAAAAAGTTTCATTGAGAGGTAATGGGTAAATGGCGTTATTTAGAAAACATTATGGCCAGTAGCATGTAACATAACATTAGGATGGTTTGGTGGCGACCTTAACGTCGAAACTACAGTTTGAATAAATTGAGGTTACGATATCTAAGTCGCAAAACCAACAAAATGCTTTACATAAATTGCGACAAAGATCAGACATCGCTCCCGGTCTAAATGAGTTATTTGATTGCTCGATTGATCCTTTGATTGATAGCGGCGATTGGTTAATTGCGCTCGTGAGGACTAACAATAACATCATTAAGATATAAATTAAAGAATTAAGTCACCTTAATCCAGGCGGTACGAATTCCGCACTCGGTGACTCATGTGGGTATTTGTCCGTCAAAAACAAGATAAGATGATATATAATCTCGTCATGTTTGAAGTTACAGTGCCATTCCAGCATGTTTTCCTCTAGTGGAGCTGCCGACACGTTATCCACAGGTTGAAGTTCGGGCTCGTGCAGATCGGTTGCCAGCCGCTTCATGGCGTTCTTACGCTGCGCGTTTAAAGCCATGGTTTCGAATTTAATAAAATTCCGTTAACACTATGATACGTAATGTCGACAGCTAGATTTCTTCATTGTCCACAGTGTTTTCTACCAAACAAGGGAAATATTTTATAAAAGCAACCGACTTGAAATTGTCGTCTGCAACTTCTTTCAATTAGAACAGGTCTAAGATTCTGTTGTGTTGTAATGACTTAACTCCTGGGTTACATTAACCTACTTCATTAATCATAATAACCTCTTTGCTAGCTTACAGTACTTTCAGTTCTTTGATTTTAATCGCAGGTTAATCAAGGGAAGGACGTTGGATCTTTCTTAATACGTAAAGTTGTGCCAAATGCGGATTTCCCCCTATTTCTTAATGTATATTATTAGCTAGCAAAGTGTCAGCTTTGCTAGCTTAAGTTAACAGACAAATGTTGAAGTCTTCTCAAAGTTCAACGAGTGCAAACTGCCACTGGAGGCGTAACCAATAAATCCGTTAAATCTCTACGTAATAAAAAGTAGTTCTTATGTATTTTCGAAATATTGCAAACTCTGCACGCAAGCTCATCTCCTGGGTATTTTCAACTCACTGGTTACTTTAACCTCTTTTCTTTATCATGTTAACGTTTGACGAAGAATATTATTGAACAAAATAATACTTTGCTAGCTTACAGTGAGTACTTTGATTTTTAGCTAGCAAAGTGTCAGCTTTGATAGGTTAAGTTAACAGACAGAATTTTGAGGTCTTCTCAGGGTTCAACGAGTGCAATTGCCACTTGATCCTTAACCACTAAATGCCAACGCAATAAAAAGTAGTTCTGGTGATTGCAACTCTGCCTCGCGTTTATCCCCTATACATTTAAGCTCACCTGGGAACACTGTGTTCATAAGAGCTTTGTGATCATTCAATATCCGTTGACGACAACCTTTTTTAGTGGTAACACTTTAGGTGCAACAAATTGGGCGCATTGATGAATTGATGAATTTTAGTCAGAATATTTTGTCAGGTCACAAAGATGAAGCCTATTGAAAATGAGATAATTCCACTGCAAAATGCTAGATAAGTGGACCTTGTGACAACTTCTTTTTGAACATTCTGTGAAGGATTCAGATGAACGATATTTAAAAGAGACAATTTCTTTGTTTAAACTCTAGAGACTACATATTTGATTCAATCGTGATGAAACTTGGTCAAATGTTTGAAGGGTCATAAGAATAAACCCAATTAAAACGGAAACATTCCTTTAGAAAACTCGGTATGAGGGGCTTCAATAACAGTTCCATTGTATACCCTCTAGAGGCAAAAAATTACCTCATTTTTTTAGCTAGCAAAGCGTCAGCTTAAATCGACAGACAAAATTTTGAGGTCTTCTCAGAGTTCAAACGAGTGCAAGCTGCCACTGGAGGCTTAATCACTAAATCCACAGAATGTCTACGCAAATAGTAGTCCTTGTGTATAAAAGCGATAAAAGGATAAATATTGAGCATCACAAGGGTAAACAAGATTTTCAAAATTATCACTTTATAACATAAATGGACATAGGCCACGCGCATTAAAGCGATATGTTTTTTAAGGATAAAAATTCTATTCGGAAATCTTACATGGTATACCCCCCCCCCCAAAAAAAAAAAAACAACAACAAAAAACATGTTGTCCATCCGATCAAAATTCTTTGGAGAAATCTAATATAAGCTCTCCAGAGGAACATTCCCGTGAAATTTTGTTGAACCAATCCACTGGTTTTTGAGAATAAGGAATTTTGAAGTTTTCAGTATGGCCTAGATGTTATTGAAATCCCGATTCTGACACTCCAATAATTGATAGATAAAATGTCTGTAAGAGTGCCCACACTTTACGATATAGACTGACTTCTCTTAATTACTTAAAGTCCAATATCCAGATACATAGTTTAGGTGGTTGTAAAGGGTTTACATCACGGGTCATTTCCGTATTGCATAACATACGTTATAGGAGTATTACACAACATGGTGAAGCGCTAAAACTATATAAAAATCGCTGAACGAATCTAGCTGTCGACATTACGTATCTGAGTGTTAACGGAATTTTATTAAATTCGAAACCATGGCTTTAAACGCGCAGCGTAAGAACGCCATGAAGCGGCTGGCAACCGATCTGCACGAGCCCGAACTGCAGCTTATAAATTGCCATAAATTTTGCAAAATAATGCTGTTGAATTTCAAATTTGAACTTCCGGTGGAGTCTATGAGTAGGGCCAACAGAGTAATTGGGCAGGGCCAGTAATTGGTCCCTTCTTCAGTGCATCAGACCATTAGATTATTCCCTGACAATCCTGCTTTTTTCTCCTGATAAACAAGCTTGTGGAAGACATTGTTATTCCTTCATTTCCCATAATGTGTTTTACCTATAAAGATAAATACTTTTTTAATTTTTACAAGCTTTAAATTGTCATTCTATAACCTCTTTCAAATTGACTTTTCATTTTGAAGGCAAGAGCTGTCTGTGGATATTATAATGGAGAAATACAAAAGAATGAAATAACATAACTTTTCTTGGAATAAATTAAAGCACTTTTATTTTTACATTATTGCAACAGAGGCCTTCATTAAAGAAGGACTTGTTTTATCCACATCTTTTACATAACTGGTTTAAAGCTATACATGCTATACAAATGGTCAGTTAATGCACCACCAGACAAAATTTTAGATGGGTCAAAATTAAAAAAAAACTTCAGACAGCATTTTAAAGCATGTTTAAATTCAAATAGAAGTGTAGAATAGCATTATGGCAGAAGGAGAAATAACTTTTTCAAGCAATCTCTTGTTTTCACATAATCTTTCTACCATATTCAAGCATTAATTTTCAAATCATACACACTTTAAAATTTTGCACTGTACAATAATACTAAGTAAAATATTGTGGGAAAAGGACTTGAAACAGGTCATGTCCAAAATTTTGTTGTTTGGGGCTAGATTAACTGACAGTTACTGAATGTAGAAATGTTGTACTCATAATTCAATCTCAGCCACAAATCATGATTGTCAACATAACGGATTTCTTCACAGACAAATTCACTACCAGTTGCATGAACTAACACCATGAGAAGAACGGAGTTCTATGAGGAAATTTTTGTGTGAATGTTTCACTGTCTGTCCGTACACGTCCAGTTCCATTCCTCTCCACTGTCACTACCGGCATCTGAACCAACTGTACTGGGGATTTATCATCTTTTAGAGCTTGAGTGAGATTTAATATCTGGAATATGAAAGACACTAAAACATGAGCCTCTAGGTTTTGAGATAAAATGTCAATTTACAATATCTTTTCATTTTATCTGTAAATCCATCCTTGCTGACACTTGTTAGAAGTTATTCAATTTTAAATTTTCCAATAGGATTTATAATTAAGTAATTAATCTGGTAATAAATATCAAATGACAGATCCTTGCTATCAAACAAATAATCAATGAATCAATAAATCAAACATTTAGACCAGAACTAAACTCTGGCATTGGCCAACATTTATGTGATGCATCTTTGTTGGTTTTGCAACTTAAATGTCGTATCTATAGGTTATTCAAGCAGTCATTGCAACATTTAGGTTGCCAGCCACTATTTACTTTTTTGTTTCATGATACTGAACATAAATTTTGAAAAATAAAGCAGTTAAATATATCTATAGAACTTCTTGTCCAAGCTCAGTAGGGATTTTTTAATCAAAGCTCATATAACAATCAATTAACCCATTCCCACACAAGCCCTCCTTTTTACGACCCTTAAGTATAAAGATTTGGAAAACTTTGTGGAAAATGAAGAAATTGCTTGTAACAAGCAATTTCTTCATTATGCACAATGTTTTCTATTAAAAAAGATTAAACAATTTAAAATTTCATCAATTTGAAATTGTCGTCTGCAGCTTCTTTGAATTTGAACCAGTCTAAATTTCAGTTGTGTTGGAATGGATAAGAAATCAATTTCATAAACAACTCTAGCAGGAAGAGTACAAGCAGGAGGTGTAGACTAAGATCAGCCTGCACATAAGTGCAGTCTGATCTTAGTCTACTCCTCCTGCCAAAACCGGAATATTCCAGGATCAGCATGACAAGGGTTAACATTATTCTAACTATTCTTTTCATTTAATTTGATTTTGCTCAGTTTATTACAAAACAACATAGTGCCACTTCCAAGTTTCATCATTTCTTGGACTGAAAGCTTGATATTCAGAAGGAAATTCTGACTACCAGAGTATTCTCTTTTATCTCAATTAGTGAATTTTCTACATCCATCAACAGTTTAGCTCATTTCAACACAATAACGCTTTTTGATGCCCCTATAGAGAACATTGACCTTCTTATAAAACACTAGCCTGACTTCTTCAGACTGAAATATTGGATTCAACATTGACCTTCTTATAAAACACTAGCCTGACTTCTTCAGACTGAAATATTGGATTCAACATTGACCTTCTTATAAAACACTAGCCTGACTTCTTCAGACTGAAATATTGGATTCAACATTGACCTTCTCATAAAACACTAGCCTGACTTCTTCAGACTGAAATATTGGATTCAGCATTGACCTTCTTATAAAACACTAGCCTGACTTCTTCAGACTGAAATATTGGATTCAACATTGACCTTCTTTTAAAACACTAGGCCGACTTCTTCAGACTGAAATATTGGATTCAGCATTGACCTTCTTATAAAACACTAGCCCGACTTCTTCAGACTGAAATATTGGATTCAACATTGACCTTCTTATAAAACACTAGCCCGACTTCTTCAGACTGAAATATTGGATTCAACATTGACCTTCTTATAAAACACTAGCCCTTCTTCTTAAGACTGAAATATTGGATTTAGCATTGACCTTCTTATAAAACACTAGCCTGACTTCTTCAGACTGAAATATTGGATTCAGCATTGACCTTCTTATAAAACGCTAGCCCGACTTCTTCAGACTGAAATATTGGATTCAACATTGACCTTCCTATAAAACACTAGCCTGACTTCTTCAGACTGAAATATTGGATTCAACATTGACCTTCTTATAAAACACTAGCCTGACTTCTTCAGACTGAAATATTGGATTCAGCATTGACCTCTTTATAAAACACTAGCCTGACTTCTTCAGACTGAAATATTGGATTTAGCATTGACCTTCTTATAAGACACTAGCCCTACTTCAGACACTGAAATATGGGAATTAGCATTGGCCTTCTTATAAGACACTAGCTTTACTTCTGAGACTGAAATATGGGATTTAGCATTGACCCTCCTATAAAACCATAGCCCTACTTCTAAGCCTTAAATATGGGATATAGCAATCGCCCTTTTATATAATGATAGCCCTACTTCTGAGACTCAAATATGGGATTTATCATTGACCCCCTTATAAGATGTAAGCCCTTCTTCAGAGACTGAAATACATGTATAGTAATCCCTCGGTAGTTTGTAGCCCAAGGGACGGAGGAAATTTATACGAGTTAAGCGTATTCCGAACAAAAGGGCAAGTGGTCAGCTGTTTGAGATACAAGGAATCATACTACACGGTCTTGTTCTGTCTCCCATTTAGGAATTGCACATAAGTGCAGTCTGATCTTAGTCTACTCCTCCTGCCAAAACCGGAATATTCTGGGATCAGCATGACAAGGGTTAACATTATTCTAACTATTCTTTTCATTTAATTTGATTTTGCTCAGTTTATTACAAAACAACATAGTGCCACTTCCAAGTTTCATCATTTCTTGGACTGAAAGCTTGATATTCAAAAGAAAATTCTGACTACCAGAGTATTCTCTTTTATCTGAATTAGTGAATTTTCTACATCCATCAACAGTTTAGCACATTTCAACACAATAACGCTTTTTGATGCCCCTATAGAGAACATTGACCTTCTTATACAACACTAGCCTGACTTCTTCAGACTGAAATATTGGATTCAGCATTGACCTTCTTATAAAACACTAGCCCGACTTCTTCAGACTGAAATATTGGATTCAACATTGACCTTCTTATAAAACTCTAGCCCGACTTCTTCAGACTGAAATATTGGATTCAACATTGACCTTCTTATAAAACACTAGCCTGACTTCTTCAGACTGAAATATTGGATTTAGCATTGACCCTCCTATAAAACCATAGCCCTACTTCTAAGCCTTAAATATGGGATATAGCAATAGCCCTTTTATATAATACTAGCCCTACTTCTGAGACTCAAATATGGGATTTATCAGGAATCGAACCCAGGACTTCTAGATTGACAGTCCAACGCGCTATCAACTGCGCTATGAGGGCGGCGTTCTTAAGTAAAGTGCATGTAAATACCTGGCCTCTCATCACAGACATCTGTCTTTCAAAGGTTCTCCTATCAAATCCTTTATCAGTCTGAAAATACAAAACAGACATTGCACTACAGGTCAAAGGGAATAATGACAATCATAATCTTTTCTGTGATACTTTTAGGTTTCTCGGTTAAGTATCACTATATAAATTTGCTGTAAAATTAATGAAATTATAAGTAAGATAAACTTACTGTTTTGATAGATTTAGCCCTGTTTTGTTCATACCCTGTTACAGAGCAACATTGTACAGGACCATAGATACTGATGATGTCATAAAGTTGCAATTAACTTGCATAACAAATCACACACTTTAAACCAATCAAACATTATCATACTTTTTTACACTCCCCTAGAAAAAAAGCATTTGAAACTATTTGGAAAATGAAGAGATTGCTTGTTTTAATTATCATCTATCTAGTTCTCAAACAACCCTATATTGTGGGTACTGACGAAGTGATTTAAATGAGCACCAACAACATGCCATTAGACAGACAAATATTCCAATGAACACTCACAACATTCAGTTTGATGGACAATCAATAAGATACAATACATGTAATTCAAAATTTATAATCACCCAAAGCTCTATAAAACACACTAGAATCATATTCTAACAGCATGGATAGCCATGCAATTTGCCTTTTCATTTTAACTATGAAAGACACTGCATGAGAACAACACACTTTAGATATACTGTCACCTGTCGTGGAAAAAAAGTTGCAGAGTTTATTTCTTTTTTAATCCATTGATAAATGGTTTAATTATGCTCAATACAAGAAATGGAACACACATACACAATTGCACTTGCCACACAATAAAATATGTATATATATTTCTATGCATTGTACACCTAACTATTAACTGTCCTGAGTCAAAACTATTGCTGTCCAATAAACTTATTATAGGGTAAAACATAATTGTGATAACCATTACAATAGTGATATTTTGATTGTACACCCCTGGACAGTTGTCTATGCAAAACTTGAGCAAGATAGATCATTTCTGTATCATGTTCTCTTTCTGACAAGGTTTGCTTTGTTTTACTCTAACTGATCATCAAAAGGGACCATGCAAATCCCAAGATAAATGTCTTTACCAAATTTGGTTGTCCTAGCTCTATTCTATGTCAAATTGTCATCTGGAGGTTTTTTTTTTTTGTCTTCCAAATGTCAAGTTCAAGGTCTCCCTAAACATTCAGTTCATTGATCTTAAAATTTATCATCTACAGTTTTGGATGAATGTCTGAGGACCATAGCTATATTCTGTGTAAAGTTATTATCCATACAAGGTTTGGCCTACTGACCAGCCAACAGACAGACAAACAAACTTGGGCACACCAATAGGTAACTAGACAATATCCACTGTGGACAAAATCCCCTTCCATTTTTTTTTTGAAAAAATGGACATTATCCCTTCCTAAATTTATTAGGGCGGACATTATCCTCTCAAAGGGCGGACATTGTCCCCTTCATCAAATTGTTACAGCAAACTGAATTCCCTGGTACTGAAGTAATGAAAAGGACAATTATTTCTTCATATTCATATTCTTCATAAAGATGAACCATAATTTACTCTTTTTTAAAAATGATATCAGGTGCCTAACTGTTAATTAAACGATAGTTCAGAAAGGTTAAATTCATAATACAAACCATTTAATTTCTTTGAACTTTCACCAAGAACCAGACTGCCAATGGACATAGTCTAAGAAATCAAAGGAAAATTACGGGCTGAATTTTGATTAAAGGTATGGTTTCTTGATTTTGCATGCATGTAAATACTTTTTAATAACATAACATTAATTGATTGCTACCTCTTTGAATTTGGACAAGTCTAACATTTAGCAAAATAGGAAAGGTTTAAGAGATAGTGGTGGCTTTTTATGAAAAAAATTCAATTGCAACGTACAGTATGATTGTTTGTTTGATCAGCCCAGGGCACAAACCCATGTTCAGTTGGAGAAGCACTTGACTTCAAATATTCAAGATCAAGGGTTCAAGCCCTAGGCTAACTGAACTAATTGTCTTCAGATGGTATGTTTAACTGATGCCCGTGTAATAATGCACAATTCTAACCAAACAAGAAACCATATAATGGGTCTAGACATTGTCTGTGATGGTATGTTAGAAAGGGGCTTTTGTCTGCACTAGTTAAACAATGAAGGGGATTTTGTCCACCAAGTCAGTATAATGAAGCAGCCAATAACCACCATGTTTAGTTTCAGGAAGGGAAAATGTCCACCTTGTCAAAAAGTACAGAAGGGGATTTTGTTCAGAAGGTCTATTGTCCTATATTCACCAATTTACCCCCACTTTCTTGAAGGGGACATAATAATATTCAAGGGGAGAAAATGCTGGATAAAACTGCAGTAGTCACAAGAATTGGACATACGCAACTTGATATAAATAGAATTATTGTCAGAAAATTTGAGTTCTGTTCAGTATAAGTTACATAGTAGGTTTTGATTGATTGAATGGGGTTTAATGCCGTTTTTCACAGTATTTCAGTCATATGGCGGTGGCTGGAGCACCTAGCAATGGATTCCTGGTATTTCTCACACCAATACTACCACATCCTTTCCCAGCCTCCAGCTGCTATTCCACTTAGGTTTACGATTATCCAGCCATTGGTGAAAGACTAATGTCAGAAAGAATATGTGCTACCAATGGGGATCGAATCCATGATATCCCATGATTGAAGATTAGGAGTCTGTCAGGCTACTGACTGTGCTATGACGGAGGTTACATAGTAGGAGAATTGCTACACAGCAGGAGTATTACCAAGGAAAAACAAATTTCAGTACAAATTACAAGTTTAAGGAGATAATTCAGCAACAAATGATAGCAGGACCATGAACATTGCATATACATAATTCAGCTGGTACCTCAAAGATTATGTGTAAATTTGAGAGGAATTGAACACTAGGAGATAAGCTAATCACATAATTGTGTCTACAGACTGATAGGCTAGAGACAAACAGACATACTCTCACCAAAAATTTGTGTCCACAGACTGATGGGCTACAGACATACGGTCAGCTATGGAAGGATGGAGGTTTAAAAGAAAAAGCTGCGATTAAGATATTTTCACATACTTTATGGCAAACATTATCTAAATAACTATTAATAAATACAAGAAAATAGTTATACCTTGAAGAGTTCATAAAGGTCATCACAAAGGTCCTGTACAAAGTTCATGTCTGACAGTTGAGGCAAGACAAGGTCCTTGATCTCTTGTGAGAATGGTGCTTTAGCTTGGGGTAACCAGGCCCAATGGTAAGGATCTGTGGAAACAAAAAAATATTAGAAACAAATTCTTACTAACTCTTTGAGAAAACTCAATGATTTATATTACCAGATGCACAGTAAAATGTTCTAGGTAATAAATTTGCAATCTAACTTCAATTAGATTGTAACCCTTAACCACACTATAACACTTTTTAGGCCTCCGATAAAAAGACTTGAAAAAACATTGTGAAAAAATGAAGAAATTGCGACAAAATAAAAAAAATCCTAAACAAAAGATTGTCATCGGGAACATGTTTAAATTTGCACAAGTCTAAAACTTTGTCATCTGCTAATGGGTTAATGATTCATTTCAGGTCTAGAAAGGCAACAATTTTCTTTCTGTATAACATGAATGTAAAACCTATAAGAATTAGTTTTTCCCCAATGTCTAGATTAAAGTAATATTGACCCATTACAAGATAATAAAATTTTCAACTGGTCCACATTCAAAGATGTTGCAGATGACAAATTTTATTTGATAAAATTTTCTATTTCTTTAACATATTTGGTAAAAAACATTGTGAATAAAGAAGAAATTACTTGTGACAAGTAATTTCTTAATATTCCATAATGTTTTCCAAAGCTTATTTTAAGTCAAAAAGTGTCAATGTGTGGGAATGGCTAAACAACTCTTCCTTATTGTCATTTGAAAAAATTGCATACAAAAAAATACAATACAATAATACTCAGAGACCAACCGATGGATGACCAAAAAGTGGTCCCTTAACCCTTTCCTGTTTTATGAAATTTTAGACTGATCCAATTTGAAAGAGGTTGCAGACGACAATGAAAATTGCATGCAATTTGAAACCTGACCATCCTATGTGGTAGAAAATAATTTCTCCTTTTTCCACAATGTTTTCTCAAGTATAAAATCACAGTGACGTAAAAACCCAGGTTTGTCCAGGAAAGGGTTAAAACACTTTTTTTTCAAAAGATATGAAGAATTAATTCATTTGCATACAAAAGTTGTTTACAGAATTCTCCTTTAATCCTATGTTGTTGAGACTCATTAGAAATGTCTAATTGAGACTTTTCTAATTAAAGAAGTTCCAAATACAAAGGATTTAGTTATAATTTTACCCTATAACAAAATGCCTTCAACTTTGAAGAGCTTTTCCTCCCAACAAAAGGATTTTGATTATGGCCACTAATGGGTGTGGTCCCTTAACCCATTCACAGATGGCAAAATTTTAGACTGGTCAAAACTGATTAGTTGAAGACTGCAGTTTAAAGTTCATAAAATTTTCATTTTTTTACTTTGTTGGGAGAAAACATTGTGGAACAAGATGTGTTTGTGAAACACTATGCCCCCGAAACAGGAATTCTTTAGAAACGGGTGATTTCTACTGGGTTTTTTTCTTTGTTTTAGGGAAAAGGGTTTAAATTTTGACCTTGATCTTCATGAAATGACCTTCGGCAGTTGCGCCTTGTTGAGATCTATCTACATACCAAATATTAGTAATGTAACTTAATCAGTGTTGAAGTTATAGGAAAATGTTTGGTTGGCAGGTTAAGTTTTGCAGACAGACAGACAGACAGACAGAAGGACATCGGTATAACAATATGAATTTCTACTTTGTTGGGAGAAAACATTGTGGAAAAAGAAGGAATTGCTTGTTGCATTTAATTTCTTCGTTTTACGAAATGTTTTCCAAATTATTTTTCTTGAGGGGCATCAAAAGGTGTAAGTGTGGGAATGGGTTAATGGAAGTGGTTGCTTAAACAATTTTTGACTGTTATTTTTTACCATACAAGCATGTTTTAGAAATAAATTCCTTTTATAACTACTCACAAGCTCTCCATTCATCTGGATGTTTAAATGGGAAAGCTAAACCGTTATCAATGGCAGCTATAGATATATCTGGGTTTTCTACTAAACTCCACTCTGATTCCTGTAACATAAAAAAGCACACATTGTTACCAGTGGCAACAATAGAATCCAATCTCTTAGCAACTATTTGTTTAACTGACTTCCCAGGTGGTCTCTTTTCAAGTGGTTGAACAAAGTTCTTGTAGACTAACTACTCTTTGTCGATTCTAGTACATCATTTGAAATTGAATTTTGTTTTTTTGTTTTACCGACTAAACTTGCAATAGTCACTTTTATTTATGTTAAATACAACCCTTTTAAAATCTCGTAAAACTTTTTGGAAAAAGGAAAATTATCCTTTACTCTCGATGTTTTCTACCCTACTTGGCACTTATTATCCTATTTTAGGCCAAATTTGGATATTGTCTTTCAATTTGGACCAGTCTAAAGTTGTCTGGTATTGGGTTAAATATAATAAACAAAGGGGAGAAACAGCTAAAATCAGAGTTTTTTTCTCTCTCAAAGTCCTATCAAAATCTGCATTTATTCAATTACCAGATAACAATTTTTCTTCTTCATTCAAAGTATAAATATTGCTAGAAATAAGGATATTGCTTGCAAATATCCCAAAATTGTTGTGCCAAGAACAGTAAAACCCATCTAGTAAGATCACTTAGTAATAGTTGGGTGGTCGTAATACAGAGGTTTGGTTGTTTTTTGTTAAGTAATTCATGTTTATTTTATCTAAGTTATTTGAATATATTTATACTATACGTACAAAAAAATAAAACTATAAAACATGTATTACAGTGTAATCTAATGTCATTTTCAAATTAACAATCTTTGGTAAGTTCTACTTTCTCTCTTTTTCTCTCTTCATTTTGATCTGATTCAAAAGTCCGACTTCGGATTATTCATTGGTAAGTACAGGTTCAAAGTGTCAAACTGTTGATATCATATTTTCTATATTGTGAATACCAAACATCAGTTAAGTTGAAATCAAATGTTAATTGCTGAACTCCATAATCAAACCAATCACTTTCAACTTTATTACTCCAGTCAAAACTCTTGACATATTCAAATAACAATTAAAATAATACAAGCTATAATTTCTGAAAGAGATCGGCCACTTTAAGATATTTAATGGAAATAAAGATTATCATGATAAGGGTTTGATATCACATAATCAAAAATCTGATATTGTATTGACGATGCATTCATACCCAATTAGCGTCCCTCTTGTCAAGTGTGAAATTGGGTTGGTCTGTTTCAAGGTGTGAAGTTACTGGTCCTTTCAGGGAGGTTTAAAATAGTGTATCAGCTATAGTTTGTACTGAATCTAGTGGTATTAATTTGGAACAGCGGGGTTCCTGTTTTAGAGGTGTTTCAACCATTGAAATAAAGAACAAAAAATTCTGTTCTGTCAAGATTAGGTTGTAATAACAGGGTGCCTGTTTTTCCAGGGTGGTCGTAAGGAGGGGTTTTACTGTATTTCTCTTAACCCATTCCCACTGAATCCCTCCTTTTTACGCCCCTCAACAAAAAAGCTTTGGAAAACATTGTGGAAAATGAAGAAATTGCTTGGATCAAGCAATTTCTTCATTATCCACAATGTTTTCTATCCACAAAGAGGAAAAAATTAAAAATTCCATCAACTTGAAATTGTCGACTGCAGCTCCTTTCAATTTGGACAGGTCTAAAATTCCACTGTGTTGGAATGGGTTAATGTTTGGAAAAAAAGGGTTTGTGCGGAATGGAATAAAGTCAACCCAAATCTATGATAACAGCTTTTTTACTTTTTTAGACAAGCAAGACAAGCATAAAATAAATCAAATGTGGGTTAAAGCCGCAGTGTGCATTTATGCCGAAAAAAACGAAACTCCGCGATATTATATCTGTTTTCTAATATTGATACGATCTACTATAAGGTCGGTCAAGTTAAATTGTTATTCAGTCGGGTTAAAAACGCATTTTAGAGAAACAAATAATCTGTTGTAACAAAATAATATGCAAATGAGTATTTGTTCACGTGTACGATGCGCAAGCGCAAAACTCATTACGCGCTGATTTCAAACCACGTGGCTCCTGTTTACACTTTGCAAAAATGGCGACGCGCAGGAGGCGTGGACCGTATATTCGGGGGTTATCATCAGATTCTACTCGTATTCTTAGAGAAAAGAAGGCTTCTGATCGAGTACCCCAGCATGTTATTAGATTAACGGAAGATGTTTTCAAAAGATGGGCAACTCTCCGATCTTCATTGAATTTGTCGACCCACAGCGAATTGGCTGCTGAGCTCATCGACCAATGGTAAATGTAACATATTTTTACTGCCTTTGCTATGATAACCGATTAATTGTATTTCCAGGAAATCAAAGTAACATTTTATATTTCAACATCAAATCTGCGGTAGAGTAGATAATCAAAAATTGCGGTTTCGTTATGTTTCCCTGTAATGGGGCCCCAAGTGGGGAAATGTGGTTTCAAATCACGTTGAGCCAAGTGGATTGATTGAAATGGAATTATATCCTTTTATATTTAAATTCTACTCTATTTTTTATGTTTTCACGATCAAATATTAGTTTAGATTGCATTTTTTTTCTGGTTGATTTGAATACATATGACCCATAATCGGGTGGACACTAATGGTGCTTCAATTGGATCCTACAGGAATCGCTGCCTATTACTTCAATTTCCTCCTTAATTAGGGATCCCTATACATTAAATCATTCAAACACAATCCTGCCCTTCTAAGCTGAACTTGAAAAACAAGCTTCGGAAAATATTGTTGAAAATGAAAAAAATGCTTGTTACTAGCAATTTCTTCATTATCCACAATTTTTTCTACAAAAATAAAAAATCAGGAGCATTAGTTGACACATTAACATCTATTGTACTGAAGAAATATTGAGAGATCCTGATGGAATCCCTAGCCTGAGATTGCTGGGGTCTCTTCCAATTTTCAGGGATTCTCAGGATACTGATAGTGTTGACCCTTGATAATATGTAGATGTATATAAAAAGTTAATCCTTGCCCTTCCAATTGACCCTTCCAAACAAACTCAAATGGGAATTGAACAGGTCGGTATATGTCATATTTTTCAAGGTTTATTTTCTGAATCTAGATCTTTTGTTCTTCTTTAGTATACAATTAGTTTAATACTGAACTTGATTGCCCTCTGCTGGAACATATCTTTTCTTAAAAAAATTGTAATTGAAATGTGCAATATCTTTTTATTGTGAATGGTTAGATATATTTCTCACAACTGAAATAATGAATCTAAAAATTATTTTAAAATGGTGATTTTCTTTTCAGGGAGTTTTACAGATCAAGGCATCTGCAACAAGAGAGACAGCTTCAGAAACACTGCCTTCTGCATCTGCAGGCACCTCGACTCCAATTCAAGTCCGCGAAAGCTTACCCTTTTTTGAAGGGGTGTCAGACATATCTGAGGGGTATGTTGCAAAATAATCCAATTTTTAATGAATATCTTCATCTAACTAAAATAGATATTTGTTGAAGTCTTTGAATCTCTGAAATCTACTGGTCGAAAATGTGGAATGTTTATAATAGTAAAAAAATGTTACTTGATACCAAACAGTATACCCAGGGTTAGGGTAAGGCTAACCCTAAGAGGCATCTTTTTTAAGGATTACTTTCTGGAAGCCACAGTTATTATGTAATTTTGCTGAAACTTGGTCATAATATTTGTAAGGTCACAAGGATTAACCAAACTTAAAATCTGAGTGTAAAATCAAATTAAAATTGTATAATGGCTTTATTACTACTACACTCAAAAAGCCTAAATATTTATAACCCCACACAGCAAGATCGGGGGCATATTGTTTTACCGTTGTCTGTCATTCAGTCTTACTGTCTGTTGATCTGTCTGTCTGTCTGCAAAACTTAACCAAACAAGAGGACCATGATGGTCCTAAAACGCTCCCCTGAGTATGAAGGTTCATGGCTTTATGATATGATACAAAATGGCAAAACTCTCTGTCTAGTTATTTTGGAGAAGATGTTTAAGGATTTTCTCTTTTAACCCAAAGTATATTGATGATCCCACCATATAGCGCTAATTTCCTGAATATGGTAACACTTTGAATTATAGACATCAAACCTACCAAATATCAAAGCTCTGGGCCTAATGGTTTTTAAAGGAAGGTTTTCAAAGATATCATTCTTTATTCCTCTCTAAAATTAGGGATCGACAGAAAAGGGATAATTTTCAGAATACGGTAATTCTTTGAAGTATTTTGGTAGAGGGTCAATAGCTGATGATATGTCCCAAATATCAAAGCTCTAGGCCTAATTCATTGGAAGAAGAAGACTTTCAAAGATCTCCTTCTTTATTCATTTGTAAAATCTGGGATCGCACGGAAAAGGGCTAATTTTTTGAGTACGATAATTATTTGAAGTATTTTGGTAGAGGGTCAATAGGTGATGATATGTACCAAATATCAAAACTCTAGGCCTAATGGTTTAGGAGGAGAAGATTTTTTATTAATTGTTTACGGACATACAGACAGACGGACAATTACCGATCACAATAGCTCACCTTGAGCATGTTGTTTTCAGGTGAGTTAAAAACTTAACATTGCCAATTAGTTCCAGCCGATTCAAGATACAATACTCATATTTTGCTTGATGATACATATCCATAATACGCATCTCATGTCAAGGTCAATGTTATGTGATAAGGTCAATGTCACATTCCAAGGTCAAATGTTTAGTCCTATTGCGTGTGCATTGTGTTTCTCAAACTCATCTTGTTTTGTTCTATCTCCATCACAATTGGTCAGAATGTTGTCAGTGTATAAGGATAAACCATTTGGATAATATGAAAATTTGATTGAAAAACAAGCAAATTTTTCATTGTGGTGATTTAACCCTTGTCATGCTGAACCCAGAATATTCCGGTTTTGGCAGGAGGCGAAGACCTAGATCAGCCTGCACATAAGTGCAGTCTGATCTTGGTCTTCACCTCCTGTTTGTTCTTTTCCTATCAGAGTTGTTTATGAAATTGATTTCTAAAAGAAATATTGATTTTTGAACAACAAGTTCTATCAGTGCTTTCAACCATTTGATTTTACAGCGATTCATTGAGGTTATTTATACAGCATGACAAGGTTTAGTTTTTATAATCTGGAGGACACAATTTTGTCTCAATCCTTATGAAACTTCATTAAACTGCTTAAGTGGTCATGGAAATGAAAAAGGAAGTCAAAGTTTTGACAAAAAAAAAATTTTTCACCCCAGCCTAACACTTTTAATTGCAAAACACATGTCTAAAGTTTGCAAGGGTTTTTCTCCACCAAGTAAGGAAATAAAGCCAGGGACATATTGTTTACTTATTTTCTGTCTTAACTATCAAGCACATGCAGTTAAGCATATTATCTAATCAAATTAACATAAACTAATCACACACTGGTGTCCAGAACCCATTGCCTCCGGCCTGTGGACACCACTAGCTTCAAGAGAGCCAAATCCGGAATAGGTGCTTGCAATTATCTATTTCAAATAAGTGTTATTGTTTACCTTGTGATTTCTATATTTCATTTCAGACTTCATAGAGCATATTCCAAATGAAGCAAAAACTGGACCTGTTACCGGGAAAAGGTACCAAAAACCTACACCTACATCAATGATTTATTGAATAAAATAGTGACTCATTTCATACAGCAGGATGCTCTATTGCGAAAAAAGATAGAAATGTCACCTACAGACCAAAGGAGAATTAAAAGAACGTTAGCAGAATTAACACCACCACCAACAAAGTCACTTTTCAGTGAGAAAAATTTGCGCTTTAAGGAGTAAATGAGAGTACCTTAAAATGTATCTAGGAATACCAGTCACTAAGTGAGAAATCAACCATATTTTTCTACTTTGATATTGATCACCCAGTTTTCAACAAATATGTCACATTTCAAATGAAGACATTATCTGTTAACTTAGTGGAAAACAAGAGCCGTCGGAGACTGATTATTCTTCCCAAATAAGGCTTTTGTCACAAAACTGTTTACCATTATTGGACAAAAAACTTTTTATTGAATGCAACTATAGTTTGAGAGTTCAGTTCACAACAAATTTGGAAGTTTGACAAATATTGAGGGAATCTGTTTGGCTTCACAGGCCTGATTTTAGTAAAATTCAATATCATTATATGGTAAAATGTTAAATGTTTTACTTTGACTATCAAAGTTATCAATGATAAATGTCTCGATACAAAAAATGAAGACTCTAACTTAAGCAGTCTTGCAAAAGCAATAGATTTATTGTAGAGTAGGAAATAATCAAAATGTAAAGCCCTCTTTTAGCATGGTATGGTTCATTGGTAAAAAATTGAAATAAACATTACAACACTTAATAAACAACATTACGTAGAGCAACTAGAAATTTTGGCAATTTGTAAAGGAGGTATATTTGAAAATTAATGACCTTGACAATTTGACCTTGACCTTGACCAATGACCTTGAACCTAGTACCAACAGAAAGTCCATGTCAAAAGCAATGCACATGTAAATTACGAAGACTATATCACTTACCATTGTATACTTATGGGTGATGTAAAGTTAAAATTTTGAAATTTTTAGACCGAGAAATGACCTTGACAGATGACCTTGAACTTAATACCAACAGAAAGGTCATGTCATATGCAATGCACTTGTGAATTATGAAAGCTATATCACAATTGTAAACCTATGGGCAATGTTTAAGGTAAAAAAATTGAAATTTTGACCTTGAGAGACGACCTTGACCTCAACAGATGACCTTGATCTTAATACCAACAGAAAGGTTTTGTGATGAGCAATGCACATGTGAAATATAAAGGCTATATCACTGACCATTGGTAACTTATAAAGTTAAAGTTAAGATTTTTCGAAATTGTGACCTTGACTGATAACCTTGAACTTAGTACCAACAAAAAGGGTTTCTCACAAGCATGGCACATGTGGAATATGGATACTATATCTGTAACCAATCAAAAGTTATGGCAAATATAAGTTTTTGCGGGACAAAAAGACAGCTTACGTAAAGCTAATAACATTAAGGCCCCATTTCCCATGACACATTTTTTTAAACGTAAATTTTCGATAGTTTAAGGTCAAGAGGATCTGATTTGGTACTCAAATATGATATTTCATAAAATTCTGACTATTTGGCAAAAAAATGATTTTTACCTTTAGGCCCCTTCTTCCATGACGTAGCCTTGAATTGAGAAAATTCAAAAAGGTCTCTATAAAATTTCCTAGGAAGATTATATATGAAGTTTCATCAAATTAGGCCCAGGGGTTCCTTAGATATGACACCGTAAGGAAGGACGGATGGACAGGTGCACAAACCGGCAACTATATGCTCCCCCCGAAAAATTTTTCGAGGAGCATAAAAATGCTCAGCCAGTACAGTCGAAATTCATAAATTGATCATGTTTTTTTTGCAAGGCCTTATTGGTTCTTTTCTGTAAAGAATATTGCGTTTGTATTAGCCATGAAAAAATAAATACAAGTTAGTTTTTAAGCAATAGAATAGATTTATTCATTCATGAACATAATATATATTCTTCATGCATGTTTAGTTCTACATAATCATGGGATGTCACGAGTTCGATCCCCATTTATAGGCAATTTCTTCAATATCGCCAATCTTTTTTCATCCAAAAAAAAAAGGATTCATTCAAACCCATAAACTGAAAATAATTTTCTGCAAATTATTTCAATTTAAACCAACAAAACTTTTTTTTCTGATAATGGATTAATGTTTTACTCAAATAAGATGCTTCTTGAATAGAATAAATCAGGGATTGACACTAACTCTGTCCCTGGACCCCAAGGATCCAACAAAATTGAGGCTAGGGATTCTGTATGGATCCTTCAATGTTACTCGAGTACAAGAGATCTGATGTACTAACTAGTGCTCAAGATTTTCCGAAGAACTTTCAGTGAATTTCAATTTGGTTTATCTTTGACATTAAACCAATTACCATACGACTAAATTTAACATTGGTCCAAATATGAAGAATTCGCAGACAACATCTGAAAGGGTAATAGAAATCTAAAATGTTGGTAGAAAACATTGTGGATAATGAAATAATTGATTATAACATGAAATTTCTTCATTTTCCTCAATGTTTTCAAAAGCCTTTTGCAAATGGGGCTTAAAATTTCCTGATTGTGTGGAATTAGTTATGTAAATTATTGAGGAGGAATCCCTGGTTATCAGGAGGAAGCTCTCATGTGATAAGAAGGGATCCACATTGAAGCGAAGTGTCAACCCTTGATTTATTGTTCACACACAAGAAAAATTGTGTAATCAGAATTTGGCATTTAGCTCCTCCTATGCTTTGAGCAGTAAATAAGGGTAATGTCAAAATATAATCATACATATAACAATATGAAATAATCACTACATAAATTTTCAAGAAGGGTGGTTTTCGAACCAATTAAAGAGGCTGAAGAAATCTATTTTATTTCATATAAATTTAGGTAAACTATATTAATAGACTAGGGAGTATCATTTGACAGGGAGATAGTTTTTGCCGCTCCAAAAAATGTCAAACAAATATTTAAAAGAAAGGTCTGATCCAGCAGAGGTCAATTAGTGGTTGTAATGTTAGAAATAAAGAGTGAAAAAAAATCCATTCCTAATTAACAAATCAGCCTCAACAAAATGTTTAGTTATGGTCAGCCTGCACACTGTGCAACTAAGACAAGCATAGATATCTTTTTCATGTATGAGCAGATCTGTTTCATGAGATTGATAGCAAGTATTAGTCATTAATCAAATCAAAGCATTTTTTCAACACATTGCTACGCAACTCCCAAGTTCCAGTATCTGAATTTAATGTGACAAGCAAACATGTTTAGGTATCTGTGTCGGACACATTTCTATTTCCTTATGCCTTGATCTATAAAACATAAATTTAGAAAGGGACATAACTTTGTAAAATATGTTGTGAATTGCCCTCCTTTTTCTACTATGGCATTGTTGAATTTATATTTCTAAGATATTAAATAATTCCTTCAAAATGTTTGTTTGTTTTTTGTTTGTACTTTTACTTGGAAATTAGTCCTGCCCTTAAAGCCATGTTTTTCTTCCAATCCAATTTCCTCTGAGGAATCCAATAAATGTTCACCCAATGATCATTTCTGTGAAATGGTTGAAATCCATCCACTAGAATATGAGAAGAAAATTTTAAAAGCTTTCACCACATATAGAAATAAGCCCCTCCCCATAAATCCATTTTTCATCCAATCAAAAAATCTGAAAGAGGGCCACCCAAAGATCATTTCTGTGAAATTTGGTTGAAATCTTTTCATTTCTTTCCGGGGAGAAAATTTTAAAAGGAAAAGTTTAAGGATGGATGGCCAGACCCACAGACATCCGCCATGACAATAGCCCGCTGGCTTTTAGCCAGTGGACCTAAAAACGGTAGAACAAAATACATGTTTATAGTGACAACAGATTGATGTAGAAAGGATCAATGATATATCAAAAATTGGTCTTTTTATAAATCACAAATATATCTTGGATATAGTTCCACATGTACTCATTTACCACACAATGCCTCATTCTGATACTGGAAAATACTGACGTAAAAGAAGAAAATACTGGTCCATAATGGGGACCAGCATTTTTGGCTTTGTCCTTAATCCTTTTTAGGGGTTTCTTTGCTTTTTAATGCACCCATCACTATTTTTGTCATCTTTTGCATATTGTCTGCATTATTCATTTATGACTAGTCCAAAATTTATTTATTTGGAAACCCTTCATGGCTAAGACTCTTCTTGCCTTTATGCCAGTACATCCAGTAGCACCAATGGGTGGATAACCGTAGACCTGTGTGGGATAGCATCTGGAGGCTAGGAAAGGATGTGATGGTGGTACTGGTGTGAGAAATACCAGGAATCCATTGTTAGGTGCTCCAGCCGCCGCGATATAACTGAAAGATTGTTGAAAGCAGCGTAAAACCCCATTCTAACAAACAAACAAACATCCAGTAGATCTAACAACAGAACAATGAGACGAAATTCGTTATGTAAAACTGCATGGTTGTCAAACATATCTACTAGGAATAAATCCTGTAAAGAGATTATTTGGACTTAGAAATGTATCTCATATTTTACAAACAATACAGCTTGGAATGACTACGCGATTACCAGTTCAAAGTCTTCCAAATCTAACAAGAATCCATGTTCTATAGGCTGCATGTCTCATTGTTCTGTTGTAATCTTCAATTTGTTGACCTCTACGCCTCAGCAGCTCATCTCTGTAATTTTGGTGGACCATTAGCATCTGAGGGTCTAAAACTAACCTCTCCACTTCCTACAAATAGAAAAAAAAATTCCAATCCCTAAATGCATGTCAGTCTAATATCATTTTAGCCCACCTGAGCACATTGTGCTCATGGTTAGCTTTAAAGATTCTTCAATGTCTGTGATCCCAAATCACCAATTACATCGTTGAAACTCTAGTGGTCAAGATTTTGGTCAAATCTTGATGCACATTGATCAGGATGTCTCTTGGGTCATAAGGATAACCCTATTTAAAATGGGAAGGATCCACTGGATCCAAAAGAAACATACTATATTCATTTCGGGCGATCCTCCTGGCCTAACAAATTGTTCTGACCAAGTTTTATCAAGATTGCGATAAAACTACTCTATCATGTAAACACTTCAATTGTTGAAGGAGCACAATGGATCATGCACGATGGATATGAAATGAGAACAAAAATTTGCCAAGTGCATGTTTTTCTCAGTTGAGCCATTAACAGATAGCAAACTAATGAATGACAGAAAAAGGTTACATTTTGATGTAGTGATTGAATGGTGTTTTAATCTCTTTCAACATTATTTCACTAGTATCAATTCTGGTGTATCTACCTCTTCATTTCTGTCTTTTCTCATACAGCCACAATACTCTATCTACCAGTTGCTCATCCCACTTGGGAAAACTTGAAAAACTCAATATTTCATCCGGTTCACCCCACTTTGGCAAAATATATATCACATGCAATTTTGTGAGAGAAAAATGTCAAAATTACTGTATCAATTGTTGGAATGCATAATGCCCAAAATTGGTTCCAACCACTGTCTCCTAGATGTAGAGCACAATATAAGATCCCATACTTTCCATTCAGAGTTATTATACTAAAATTCGGCATTCATAAATTCCCCAAACCGTGGTGTGACACTTTCTGTCAATGTAGCCTGGCAAAATGTCTTAATTTTTAAACTTCGGAAATCACACCTTTTTACATTATTGGTGTATTAAAAATTATCAGGTCATTCAGGGTATAATATCCAACACTTTACAAAAACAAGAGATGTCGGAGACAGATTATGCTTCCTGAATATAACCGTCATCAAAACTATAAAATAAACAGTGAAAGGAGTTCAGATGTATGGACAGACGATGCCACGGCTATATACTCACTTTTCTCCAGACAAACATATTTCAACCAATGACCTTGAGCTGTGACTTTGACCTTAGAGCTATCCGAAATTTTGTTTCAAATGGCATGTCTAATCATGATAAAGAACCAATTGTGCAAGTTTGATTTGAACTCCACCAATTACTTTAGGGGCTATTCTCCAGATTGGTTTACTGTAATGTTTGACCTTGAGCAGTGACCTTGGAGCTTTCTCATTTTATCAATCAAATTGTACATCTACTCAGGATAGATAACTGTGCCAGGTTATATTGAATCTATCCATAATTGAAGGAGCTAAGCTCTGAAAAAGCTCAATTTCAATGTTTTAACTTGAACTGTGACCTTGGAGCTATCCAAAACCTGGGGAAAAACAGCACAATATCATTAGGGATTCATATGTGAAGTTTCATCCAATTTGGCCCAAGGGTTGTGGAGACATCGAGACAGGTGGACAGATTGCAGGATTAGAAGCAGTAGCTATAGGCTTGCCCTTGGAGAGCATAATGACACTGAAAAAAAGAACAAATACCTCTCTTCTTGACATGCAGTGCTCCGGCCTGCATCCACAGCAAAGCCTTTCCCTCTCTGTAGCCAATTCCCTGCAATTTCCACACTTGTACCAGGGAAGTTGTTGTGTTGGTCCAGGAACTGGCTGTGGCTCATCAGGCTCATCATCAACCAACAAGTCAAACAACAGCCCTGGTTCCCTGTCGATGACATCAGCGACTAGCCTCCTTAGTCTCTCCTCTGTACATTTTTCTACTAACTCCTACAATATAGATACACTAATCATCAAGATGGGACAAAAATATAAGTAAAATAGTGTTTCTACGTAAAGTGTCCTGTGTATATATAAATAAGACAATAATAGTAAAATCAATTTAAACTTAATTTCATTCGAAAGATCTCTTTATCTCCTTAAATCTGTTCCCTTTGATTGGCAATAAGAGGTTTTGACCCTTATCATGCTGATCCCGGAATATTCCTGTTTAAGCAGGATGCGTAGACAGAAATCAGCCTGCACATATTTGCAGTCTGATCTTAGTCTACACTACCTGCTAGGCCCCAACAGTCATAATTATTTGCAAACTTGTTGAAAAAAAAATCAATCAAGCCTTCCAGCCCTTTCAGAGCTTTGATTTTTTATTATTTTTTTGTAGAAAGCATTTTATTCAAATTGACAAGGGTTAGACATGACTGTAACATAAAGTTTAATAGTACAAAAAAGTTAGTGACATACAATACTTCTAACAATAATTTGAAGGCCTATGTAAACATAAATAGGTAATTCTATTTGGTCTCTTACACTCATCATTCAAATTATATGTAACATTTTCTCAATTTATAAGATTTGATTTATAATTTTTTACATGAACATTTGGAAAAAGTGATTGTTTAGAGGAAAAGGAAAATGATTTCCTTTTTTCTAACAATCTTCATTCTAAACAATTCAGCTAGAGTAAATCAGAACAGTTATAACCATTTTCTATATCTTTTCCTTCAGCAGCACACTTTTGGGAGAGAGAAGTTAGAGATCAAAAAAAAAATTCATTTCTTAATATTTAGTGAAAAATAATATGTGTGCCATGTCTAGACAGGTTATGTCGGATTTAGGATTTTTTCATATTTACACACCCTTAGTTCAATCTGTCTCTGTCTTCTTCTTTCATGTAGTCGCTCTTTCTCACTTTGAGATATAGCAGTGATGGACCGTCTACTCCCTCTGCCTCGTCCTATTTGGTTGATCTTGATCGCCCACCCCTGTCTGAGGATCTTCCTCTTTTATTAGCCCCTCTTCTACTTTTACTCCTCCCCCTCCCGTTTCCTCTTACTGTTGTTCCTATTGAGATAAAATGCTTTAATAACTGATCATGTATTATCCTTTCTTGTTCAATCCCTGTTTTCTTACGTCCCTGTGATTCTATAATTGAGAAAAGATTGTAGAGAAAGAAGGAATTGCTTGTGACAAGCAATTTCCTCTTTTCCACAATAGTTTCTACCCTAATGAATGGTTGTTTTTTTTTTTCAAATTTAAATCCAGTTTATATTTAAGCAGGGAAGGATTAAAACTAGCATACAAAAATACTTTTTGGCCCGTGTAAAACACTTGTTCTTTCCAATTTATTACATTTATCACGTGGTCTTGTAATGCAGTGGTAAGGGGGATTTGTGACTTGAGAGAAGTGTTAGTTTCGTCGGAAATGTGACTGTGGGCAAGTCTAGCAAGGCATTCAGTCCTCCAGTCTACTAAACACTGATTTTCGAGAAGTGAAAACTTCGATATTAAAGTGGAAACTTCAATAGGAACAAAGTTAATACAGTGCAGAAATAAAGGCCATGAACTCACATATAATGTTAAATAATTGTAAACGACGAATGATAGATTTATCTATATCTTTATAATTTCCCCATCGGGGCCCCTTCACATATCTGGAAGAAAAATCCTTCTTCTAAGACGAAATGTCGCTTTTTCGGCTATATGATTACCGTTACCTACTCCTAAGTCAATATTTTACCGATCTGAAACGTCAAAAACTGTATTATACGTGTGCCTTACCTCTGAACTATTGCCATTGTTCCCGTTCGAATCGTTCGCACTGCTCCTTGACACCATTTTTGTTGTGAGTGGAAGTGGTAAATTATGCGCGCGCAGGAAATAAATATTCATCAAGCTATATTAAGAAATACGCGTCAGACTCATTTACATGTTCGATTTTTTCAAAGTCGATTTTAAGATAGTTTTAGACAAAAAAACGTATAAATTTTTTTGTATTTAATCAATTGAGAACCTATTGTCACGTTTTTGAAAGTTTGATAAACGCACACTGCGGCTTTAAGCATTAAATAACAAACTGAAAATAAAAATTAAAGGCCTGAACGGCCTTAAATGCAGTCAGGACTGTATATTAACAATTAGTATGATAATTGAAGTCATTCTCTGATTTGTCTGTTAAGTTACCCTTATTATGAAATCTCATTTGAAGACTTCTATCTCCCCCCCACCCCCCAAGACAGAATCCCCACCATGTTTTCTCGCCCTTAACTGACTTGATCAACAGTGTAATTGTCAAATTTGGACAAAATATTCGAAGGACCATGGTATTTCCATTCTAAATGTTTGTGTGCATGCATGGTATTTTGTGCATCCTTACCCGAGGTTTTCTACGAGACAAATAACAGTCATCCCAGATTTCACTTCATGTTTAAATTTCTTATTATATAATTTTGTAAAAGATGATTTCTGTAATTTAACGTTTGAAACAGTCACTTTGGTTTTCGCCCAGAGATCTGACTAGATTGGCTTTCATTGTCTTTCTTCTTGTATGTCAGTTATGATGATATAGCGCAGATATTGAGGTTTAAAAAAGTCTGTGGTGCATTATGATGGCATGACAGTTGATTTAAATTATTTCTTCTTTGACTGTCTTCAACCGGAAACGGAAAAATTTACTGCACATGATCTGCTGTTGGTTTTCCTGTCTATTGATTTGAAATCAGGGAAAAGTTCAAATTATGATATGTGGTAATGGTTATAAATAGCAATGAACCAAGCTATTTTCATCAAGTACAAAACTGTCCATAGACTGTTCTGTTTTATAATGGTAATTCATCTTTTTTGATGTTTTTTATATCCCCGTTACCTAATCAATTCTGCAGGAGTCAGAACATCTTTGCGTGATTACTCCCAATAAAATTAGTATGCTGCAAGTAACAATGGTAATGGACTTGGTCTAATTTGTTTACCATTGTTTAATTTATGGTAACAATAAATCAACAAAGAACTCTATTTTATGAATTGGTAATTTACACCAAACAGATGCATGTGTACAAAACTGGATTAAACTTTGTAGTGGGTAACTTTTTAAAATTGCAAGAATGAAGGCTTTAATGATAATAAAAAAATTCCAGACTGTCTAGTTTCACTTTTGGCTATGTCTAGGACCAGCGAATCATTGCTTACCATACCGATTTTTTGTTAAATGAAATCCATATTGATGGTAAGTTAAGGCAGTCAATTAAATGATCTTAACTTTTGAAATATCGACAAACCCCAAGGATTCTCTCTATTGAGTGGCCTGGGTGCAACACTGTTAAAGATGATAAAAATATAAGTACCTGTAGAGGTTGTGATCTTAATCACTGCGCACATTCAGTGATTCAACTTTTCACGGTCATTATAACTAGAGGTAACTGCAGTCTCTTTGATAAGATGATTGTTAACCCTTGTCATGCTGTATTAAATCTTTACTCAGAATTGCATTAATATCAAAGGGCTGAAAGCACTGGAAGCCTGATATAGAGGTTGATTATCTTTTTGTAAATTAATTCTATTTACAAATCTGAAATTAAAATGCCAAGCAGGTAGTTTGGACTAAGATAAGACTGCACATATGTGCAGACTAATCTTTGTCTATAGCTCCGCCCAAAACAGGAATATTCCGGGTTCAGTATGAAAAGGCTTAACACATACCCCTTTATCATCTGTTTTATCAGCAGTGGCTGGTTCATACTTTATCAACCAATTATCATTACCTCTATCTGTAAAAACACCAAAATCATTTCTGTATTACCAATATGTTTGGTTAAAACACATATACCGTTAAAACTTGTTACTTAACCTATTTGTCCCATGCAACAGTAAACTTGAGGATATGACCTTGATGACTAACATTGACCTGTTGTGGCCTTAATCCATTCCAACTCAATCCCTCCTTTTTACGCCCCTCAAGAAAACAGTTTTAGGAAACATTGTGGAAAATGAAGAAATTGCTTGTTACAAGCAATTTTTTCATTATCCACAATGTTTTCTATCCCAAAAGATGAAAAAAAAATAAAATTCCATCAACTTCAAATTGTCGTCTGCAGCTTCTTTCAATTTGGACCAGTCTAAAATTTTGTTGTGTGGGAATGGGTTAATCTAATTGTCAGCCTTTGTACAAATGCATCTTCAGTCTTGAAAACAAAACAAGAGGTCCAGTGGCCATGGTTCTTACCTGAGGTAAGGTGTTTTTTCTTCAAGGCCAAATACAAACTGGTTCTGGATGAAACCTTCCTTAAAGTTTAACTAAAATCAGAATACATGTATGTTGCCATGCCAACCAATGCTTTCAAGATTTCAAATCTTTTACAAATTACTGGTTTTGAAAGTGTTGCCTTCTTTAATTCTATTTTAGCCCTTATTTCTATTTTAGCCCAATCACCATGTGGCTCTGAAATTTTAGCAATTTAGAAAGAAGTCAATTTCCTGAAGCTTCATGAAAATTCATGATTCTTCAACTTCTTGGTCAGGAGGAAATGATTTTTTTAAGTTTTGTTTTTATTTTTTTACTCTTGTTGCCAACCAAAGCTTTCAAATGATTTCAATTCTTTGGTTGAATATGGCTCAGTGATTTAGGAGAATCTTTTTAAAAATCCTTCTTTATTTCTATAGAAATCCCCTCCCCCTGGGGCTTCCCCCCAGGGCTCCCCCCTGGGGCTTTCTTCCTCCCCTCTCCCCCCCCCCCCGGGCTCCCACCCACTGGGGGCCTGAGGGTGATGATTTTAGAAATTCTGTCAGTGTATCGATCCTTCTTGCAATATAACAAGACACTATGCCTTCTGGGTCACAAGGAGATAATCTAAAAGATTTTTTTAACAATTCAGTTTTGTTACCATGGCAACTAGAGTTTACAACAGATTTCAATTATTTTAGCAACTTTTAAAGGGCACAACCTGGGTAAAAAACTTGACCTCTAGAGTGCACACAAGCTTTCTCTAAATTTGACCTAGTGACCTAGTTTTTGAACCAACATTACAGATATTATGTAGACAAACATTCTCTCCAAGTTTCAAGGCTTTTGTACCAAAAATGTGTCCTTTAGAGTTCACATAAGGTTTGCCTAATTTTGACCTGGGACCTAGTTTTTGACCCCATATGACTTATTTTGGAAGCAGTTGGAGATATCATGTAGACAAACATTCATACCAAGTTTCAAGACATCTGAGCCTTAAATGTGGCCTCTAGAGCGCACACAAGGTAAAAGTTGACAACTATCAATTGGTGCTAGACATAGCCCGATTACAATAGCTCAACATGACCTCTGTGTGGTTAGGTGAGCTAAAAATAGCAAAGTTCCAGATTAAGTTTTAGTTTGTTTGTTTTTGTCTGTAAGAGGAATAACAAGACCTTTCACAGTGCAAATACATTTGATTGAAGCCACCAGCTGCTCATCTCCTTGAGACACACTATTTTTTTGTTTGTTAACTAGTGAGACAAATGTCATATGCCTTGGTTGTGCTCAAAACCCCAGAATTGAGTGCATTATTAACTAAGCTAATCAGGCTTGGCCCTAATTTAATTTTCAACAGACAAATGGACATACAGACAGACAAATGCAAAACAAAATGCCCATAATCCTATCTATGTGGAAACATACTATTAAGAATATCTATTTCACACTTCTCTTTTATATATCAAACAGATTTTCAATATCTTGGCATAAAGGTAGAATGAGTTATAATCTTTATCACAAGGTGTGTACGATAACAGTGTGAAATTGGAAACAGAACATAGTCAGAAAGAGCCATCTTGTTTTTCTTGAAGAACAGATAGTCAAGTGATTCTAAATAATGTATAATTGTATTTCTAAAGTATGAAAATTCTATAACAAAAGTGACTTAAATTTGAAAATTTTCATTCATATACCTTCACACGTTGGTACAAGATCATAAGACTTGTCTAAAGCCTTTTTTCAATCTGTATAAAATAAAAGCACAGAAATAAGACAAAAAGTCCAACATACCTGTGTTTCTAATTATATAATCTAAAACTACAAGTTTTTCAAATAAATGCTGGAATTTCTTGGCTGTGCTCTCGGGTAATGCTTCACCATCAAATCTGCGTAACCAGAAATCAGCGTCTTTGTACCCATTTACAAATAGTTGGAATGACCCTGCCTGAATATAAATAAGAGAACCAAATAGAGGGTTTAACTCATTGATAAATTATTAATATCAGCTAAACAGAAACAGATTTCTCTTCACTCGTCCAAACAAATATATGACATTCATTTGCAAGAAGCAATTAATTTCGTACTAAGGCATTTTACTATCAAACACAGTTTTCATGAGGCACAAAATGTGTTACTCCCCAGATTGGAGCTTTTCTCAATTTAAATTAGAGGCAGTAACAAATCTAGGCTATTTTTTTTAAGACTTCCACCTGATTTTTTTTTTGATCCATTCACTTTCTATATCAAAAAACTAATATATGGACTGCAAATACAGACACTGCACAGGAGTTTGTGACAAAAAAGTACTTGATTTTTTGTACAGACAGATGGACGGACACTCAGATGGACAGACAGACAGGTTGAATCCAGTATGCCCCTGAAAACATTTGTTTTGCAAGGGTATGATTAAAACCTAATATAATCCAGGCAAACGTAGTAAGTACCGGTACAGTAAAACTCACAATCACCTATTTCCAGTCAATAAAATTTTAGACAGGCCCAAATTGAATGAGGGTGTGAGAAAATTTGAATAAAAAAAAAGCAAAATATGGCAGAAAACATTGTGAGAAAAGGAGAAATGGCTTGTTACAGACAATTTCTCCTTTTCCAACAAAATTTCCCATGGTTTATTTTCTTCAGGGTGTCATAAAGCATAATTGTGTGGAGATAGCTTAAACTACAATCAAAAGAATAAGTCGCTTTAGGAAATCATTGTTTGACCCATTGCCACACAATCATACTTTTTTTTACACCCTCATTTAAAAAAGCTTGGAAAATATTATGGAAATGAAGAAAATGCTTATTACAAACAATTTACAAGCAATTCTTCATTTCCAACAATGTTTTCTACCAACAAGAGGACCATGATGGTCCTATATTGATTGCCTGAATATGATTGCTGAAGGCTTATATACAGAATATCAAAGCCCTATTCCTAATTATTTTGGGGATGATTTTTTAAGGTTTTCTCCTTTAATAATAGATATATTGAAGATCCCAATATTTCTATTTTCAAAGTGTTCAGACTAATGTTACACACCATGTTGTTAAAACCATCTTGATGAGACGTGTGATGGATAGCTAGACTTGTACACTGTCTGGAGCATAAAGCCAATAGCAAGTTCTTAGCTTAGGACCTTAACCCATTATCAGATGACAAAATGTTGTACTGGTCCAAATTGAAAGGAGTAGCAGACGACAATTTAAAGTTTATGAAATTTCAGATTTATTCAACTTTCTGAGTAGTAAACTTTGTGGAAAATGAAGAAATTGCTTGTTGCAAGCAATGTCTTTGTTTTACACTATGTTCTTCTAATTGTTTTTCTTGGGGGGCGTCAAACCGTCATTGTGTGGGAATAGGTTAACACCAAAACAACAGCTTGATGTTTGACCAATTTCCTCATTGAAAAAAATTGAGAAATTCTGGGCTTTTTTTCTTTTAGGGTAGAAAACATTGTGAAAATAAAGATATTTTGCTTGTAACAAGCTATTTTCTTCTTTTTCAAAACTGTTTTTCAGAAATTTTATTCCTTTTGGGATATAAAAAAGTTGACATGTGTGGTAATGGATAAGGTCACCAAACCGTCAAAAATTTTTGAAATAAAAGCCTGTGGTCAATCTTCACTTCTTGTCTAATATGAGTCATCAATAATTTTGATAAGATTTGAAAGCTACATATTATTTTGTAATGACTGATATATATCCACTAAGATAATTTCAAAATTTCTTTATTTGACCCTCCCAAAATCCATATTAGCCACTACAATCTTGAAATGCTTCCAGCAGGCCTGTTGTGAGTGACTACACAAGATGATTATGGCATAATTACTAAGTCTTTCAACAAGAGCGGAAAATTGTTGATTAATACACTGTCATACTATTCATGAAAGGAGGCAGTGCAAATTTCAATATAAACTGAATATCTTTGCCATATCTGGCAGATAAATCTTGTAACAGATATCTTTGAAATAGTTCTTGAGAAGAATTTTAAACTTTTCTTGGCACACACACCTAACCCCATATTGATCAATTACAGGTGTGGACAGACAGACAGACAGATGAACATTCACCAATCACAATAGCTCATTTTGAGCACTAAGTTCTCAAGTGAACAAATAAAACCACAGTTAATAACATAACACACACAAATGGAAAATCACCAGTCTTAAAATTTAGATCATTTTAATCAAGTCTTTTTTCTTAATTGATATTGTCAGTGGAGCTACTATTGAACAGGGAATTTTTATTTTGGGACAGAGGTTACAGAAAACAAAACAAAACTGGTTCAATTTGAAAAATAAGTGCCATATGAGAAAGAAAGCATTGCTGGGTTTGTGAAATACAATGCCCCTCCGTACAAGAGAGTTTTTTGGCATTTGACCTTGGTATGTGACCTTGACCTTATCACATGACCTTGACTTAAGGAGATGCATATTATGGAGATGTATCATCATGCCTAATATGAGCATTGTATCTTGATTAGGCTGTTAGTAATTGGCAATGTTATGTTTTTTGGTTGAGTTTTGCAGACAGACCAATGATAGACAGACAGAAAGATGTACAACGGTAAAACAATATGTCCCCAATCTTTCAATGTGGGGGCATAAAAAGAGAAGAAATCGCTTGTTACAAGCAATTTTTTCTTTTCTGCCAATGTTTTCCTTAGATATCGGTATATTTCTTTTCCCCACAAAAAAACCCCAGGATTAAGGTAATCTATAAATAGCTCAAACAAAATCAATATGCTTATAAATATGCAAGGTTCTGCAGCTACACCTTGTTATAACAATACCCCAGTGCAACTTACCTTAGGCGGGAGACCAATACGATGAAAGCGTTTACCAATTTGAGGGAACTTTTCTTGTATATTTCTTTTAGTTGATGCTTTTGCTCTGTCTATAGGACTATAATTAAATGTTCTACTGGATAGTTTCACAACCTGAAATGATTCAGAGGTCTAGATTATAAGAGGGGGTGACAGCATTCTAAAATCCTTATTTTTCAACAGAACCCTATATTGTGGGTACGCATTTGAATTATCTTGTTGAGACAATTTAAACAAGTCCCTGCAGCATAGTGTTTATGGCTTTATTGGTGACGTATTTAAATCTAAAATACAAATTACGACCTCTACCTGTAGCTCTGATGATTTTTCAAAATTAACTGTGCTTAGCGTGCCTGTATCACTCTAAAGGCCTAAATGTACTAACTTAGAGAATAATATATGAAATAAAATTTGAACCATCTTTAGCCTATTAGGCAAATAAATCTTGTCACTGAAATCTTTGAAATACTTCCAGAGAAAAAATCAAACTTTTCATTATTTTGCAATAGTCAAGTCATATAAAATTCATTTACTAGGTCAGATTCAAATGCATTATTTCAAAGAAAATAAAACAGCTCTTTAAAACTTACTGATATTTTTTGCAATATCCACAAAAAGACTTACCCTTGTTTTCGGGACTACATTTAATTGCAACTTTCTATCGACTAGACTTGCGCCTGCCTCTGATAGGTAACCCTG
The DNA here is from genome assembly GCA_946902895.1 of Fragum fragum. Classification (NCBI taxonomy): domain Eukaryota; kingdom Metazoa; phylum Mollusca; class Bivalvia; order Cardiida; family Cardiidae; genus Fragum; species Fragum fragum. The sequence goes on along the minus strand of OX336374.1, from coordinate 19,796,786 downwards.
GTTAGGTACTAAGCAACTGCGCCCAAAACAACATGGGCAACACAGCTTGTGACACCATTTGGTCCATTTGGGATTTAATTGGCCATAGGGTTCCTCATCTTTGGGCTTGAACACTGCTATGGTTTTCTGGAAATAGATCAAAGAAATATATTGAGGATTCTTTAGAACAGTCATGTAATGCAATCCTAATCCACGGCTCTTTATGAGAAAACAATATGAAAGTCTTTATTTCTCTTTATAACCATATGCTGTGGATACTCTGTGAAGTTGTCTTGGAAAGAGTATCCAAATAGGGTTTGATTAACCCATTCCTGTTCTACAGAATTTTTAGACCAGCCCAAATTCAAAGGTTTTGCAGACAAAATATATAGTGGATTTAATTTGAAAAATAACCATTCAGTAGGGTAGAAAATATTCTAGAAAAAGGAGAAATTGCTTGTTACAAGCAATTTCTTCTTTTTCTACAATGTTTTCTCAATTAAAAATTCATAGGGACGTGAAAACCAGGGATTGAACAGGAAAGGGTTAACAAGTGATATTTTTATAACCTTCAGCATGGCTCTTTATTGAGAAAACCACATATAAAGCTGTAGCCTTAGCTGTCCCCATGATTATCTTTGTTAGTGTTTAAAAATCTGACATTTTAAACACAACTAGTATTAAAATAGGAATTTGTTTGAAATTTAGACTCATTGATTGGTTGAATGGAGTTTGGTTTAACACCTCTTTTAGCAGCATTTCAGTCATAACACACCTACCAATGGAGTTCTGGTATTTCTCACCCCAGATCTACAACTACATCCTTTCCAAGTCTCCAGCTACTCGTCCCACTTAGGTTTACGATTATCTTTCCATTGGTAGGAGACAAAATATCAAAGAGGATATTTGCTATGTCTGCAGCATATTTGAAACTTAGATTAAATGTATTGCTACAGTACATTATAAAGTAGCAATCCATATTATCAAGATTGATTGATTTATTGAATGAGTTTAACACTTTTAACAGTATTTCAGTTATATTGTGGCCACTAGAGCACCTAACAATCGATTCCTGGTATTTCTCAAACCAGTTCTACCACATCCTTTCCTAGCCTCCAGCTACTATCCCACTTAGGTTTACGATTATCAAACCATTGGTGAGAGACAAATGTCGGAAAAAATATGTGTTGACGCAGGGGATCGAATCAATGACATCCCATTATTAAAGAGTAGGAGTCTGATGAGCTACTGACTGCGCTATGACCCCGGCTCCATATTATCAAGGGGGATAACTTTAAATGCTTGTTTATAAGTATTGGTGCCATTTTAGGACTTAAAAATTAATAGGGCAATTTGCCCTGAATGGCTCACCTTAGTCAGAGGCAACCAATGGCCAGAAAAGCAAAAGTGACCTAATTTTTATCCAAGGAAGTACATGTATGTTATCTAAATTCTATCTAAAACATATCATGGAAAAACAACATTTAACCCATTCCCACTTGGCAAAATTTTAGACTGGTCCAAATTGAAAGGAGTAACAATGCAGACCACAATGTAAATTTTATGATACTTTGAAAATTTTCAACTTTCTGGGTAGAAAACATTGTAGAAAATGAAGAAATTGCTTGCAACAAGCAATTTCTTCATTTTCCACATTTTTTTCCAACCTTTTTTTCTTGTGGGCGTCTAAAAGCGTCAATGAGTGGGAATGGGTTAAACCAAGTTTTAAGGTATGATAGCCTATATGCTTTATACAAAGTTTATAGGTTTGACCTAGAGACCTACTTTTTGACTGGAAATAACCAAAATTTTGAGCTTGTCCCAATTATCAAAGAGACAAACATTTCGATCAAATACCAAGGTATTTGAGCCTCCAGAGATTGCATAATTATAAAGTATTCCAGAATTTGCCTTTTTTGACCACACGTGATCCAATATCAAACTTGACCAAGATATTATAAAACAAACATTCAGACCAAATATCATGACCTTCACCGCAAAATTTTTTAAGATTGAAGCTATTGACCTACTTTTTGACCCCACACGTGATCCAATATCAAACTTGACCGAGATATCATAAAGACAAACTTTTTGACCAAATATTAATTTCTATGAGGCAAAAATAAGTCCTTTAGACTAGAGAGAACACAAGGCCTTTCCTAAGATTTCATCTAGTGACCTACCAGTACTTTTTGACCCAATCTCAAACTTGACCAAGATATTATCAAAAAAACATAAAGACAAATTTTATGACCAAACAACAAATCATTTGAAGCAAAATTGTGGCTCTAGAGTGCACAAAAGGTTTTTCTCAGATTTGACCTAATCTTTGACCCCACATGACTGAAAAATTGAAGTTTTACAAAGTTTCATAAAGTCGAATATTGTGACCAAGTTTCAAGATATTTGAGGCAAATTTGTATCTTCTAGAATACACACAAGAAGGTTACACTCAACGAACGATGGACAATGGATGCCGGATGCCAGACACAGCTAAATCACAAATGCTCACCTTGAACCGTACAGGGTTCAGGTGAGCTAAAAAAGAGCATACTTGGCTCCACTCTAGAAAATTGCTTGGGAAAACATTGTGAATAATTTACAAATTGATTGATTAAACCAATTTTTCACTTTCAATGTTTTAAAAAAATTCTTTAGGAGCATAAAACTAATGGGATTGAGAGTAATTGCATTAAACCATTACCAAATGACAAATTCAAAGATTTTGCAGATAACAATTTCAAGTTGATAGACTTTTAAATTTATTTGTATGAGAGAGATATTGGGGAAGAAAATATTGTGGCTAGTGAAGAAATTGCTTGTAACATTGTGGGCAATTTCTTCATTTGCCACAATGTTTTCAAGGACTTTTTAATGAGGATATCAAAAAGCATGATTGTATGTGAATGGGTTTTGAAATACTTATTTTCTAGTATTAAAATTTCCCGTATTATTACATAATTGTGATATTAAAGTTGAGAAAACATTATGGAAGAAGAAGAAACTGCTATCTATCTATACATATACTGCCTAACTCCCCTTTCGTGTATTACTGGCAGGTAGAGGTGTAATTGCTTGTAACTAAGCAATTTTTTTTCTTTCTCCACAATTTTTTTCTATCATATAATGGTTACTCTTTGAATTAAACTTACTTTTTAATGTTGTCTGCAGTCCCTTTGAATTTGGACAAGTCCCAAGGTTTGAAAAAGAGTACAGGGTAAAAAAAATTAGGGCTCTATTCCAACTTACACCACATCTATCATATAGGAAATAACATCCACTGGTCCCTTTAGAACTCAGTTTAGGCTCTGCCCTAACTCTAGTGCCACCTCACTTTCAAACACTGCCCTAGCATAGTCCAAGTCCTGAGGAAAGTCATTCCTGAATACTGACACATATGTGCTGGCATCTATACTATCTCCGATACTCTGATATAAACTTGTCACATAATCCGTGTTTGAATCTTGACGTTGAACTATTTGCACTGTATCCGAATCTGTCATATTTCATCTTATTTCCATGTCAAATATTGATATTGCTACTGATTTGTAAATTAATTTACCATGTTTTCTTCATCTACCCTTATGATTGTTAACCAACTACCAGACGACAAAATATTAGACTTGTCCAAGTTGAAAGAAATTGGAGATAACCATTTCGAGGTGATGAGATTTTTTTTTTCTCATATTATTTTCTTGGTAGAAAACATAGTTGAAAATGAAGAACTTGCATACAATTTCCTCATTTTACACAATGTTTTCCTAATTGTTTTTGAGGAGCATCATTGCGTAGGAATGGGTTAAACATATCACCCTGAGTGAAGAAATTACTGATTTAGCCCATTCCTGGACAATATTGCCTTTAAATAAAAAGCTTTGGAAACATTTTGGAAAATGTAGAAATTGCTTATAATAGTACCTCTTACATAATATAACACATACATACATTAAAAGTTGAAGGTTTATTTAGTAATGATTAAAAGTTGATTGATATTATTTATTCCTAATCCCATTTTTACAGTATAGTAGTACAGATTATATAAAGGCATGACATATGCTCACAGACACCAACCCATAATTCTATAGCTTTTCTAATCTGTACTACCCCTAAATTCCTTAAACCATTACCAAACAAGTATAAAGTTGCTCCATGGTGGAGCAAAGGATTTAGCGCGGCGGAAAGAAACTTGTTTAGAATTCTTGATACAGATGTAGACTTAATAAGTAAACAAATTCATTAATGCATATCCAAATAACATAATTTTTTTAGATTTTTTAATTTTAAAGAATTTGATGACATCTATATCATCACACGGTGTAAACTGTCAGATTTGAACGGGACAATGGTTTAAGTTCAGATAGGTATGCACATATTTCGAGTTGTCAATGAAAGTGTTAAGAGATCTGAAGAAAAAACAAAAGTCTACAGTCAATGATAAAGCTATAGGAAATAATACTTTGTTGTTTTTCACCCAGTGTAGTATTGGCAAGAGTAAAGATTATTTTCTTTGAAGAAGTAATTGAATATTTCATAAAAATTAAACATCTCAAACAATAAACTGGTACATGTATAAAAAAAGATGGATGTAAAAAATTTAAAGGTTAACTAGAAACTGAAATACCATTGGCAACAAATTGTTTGTGATTGTGTGAACAAGGTATGGGTCGTTTATTATTCAAAGAATGAAACCCATTATGCTAATAAACAACAAGGTGCCAAACTGTCACAAGATACGCCCGTCACACTGCTTAATATTAGCTGGGGGTTTGAATAGAACTGAGGTTATTTTGAATGAATATTTTTTGTCAAACAAAGTATGAAAAACAACAAAGGACAATAACTCAAAATATAAGCTAGGTAGAGTTATGTTCTTGTACACTGCACTCCCACTTGGTGAGCTCTATCCATCCATGAAATTTCGTGATTCTAGCTATTATACTTTTAGAGATATACTCCGGACAAGATTCAAGTATGAAAAAACAACAAAGGGCAATAACTCAAAAAATAGGCTAGGTAGAGTTATGGTTCTTGTACACTTCACTCCCACTTGGTGAGCTCTATCCATCCATAAAATTTCATGATCCTAGCTAATATACTTTTAGAGATATACTCCAGACAAGATTCAAGTATGAAAAACAACAAAGGGCAATAACTCAAAAAATAGGCCAGGTAGAGTTATGGTTCTTGTGCACTGCACTCCCCCTTGGTGAGATCTATACACCGATGAAATTTCATGATTCTAGCTATTATACTTTTAGAGATCTACTCCGGACAAGATTCAAGTATGAAAAACAACAAAGGGCAATAACTCAAAAAATAGGCTAGGTAGAGTTATGGTTCTTGTATACTACACTCCCAGTTGATGAGCTCTATCCATCCATGATATTTCATGATTCTAGCCATTATACTTTTAGAGATATACTCCGGACAAGATTAAGTATGAAAAACAACAAAGGGCAATAACTCAAAAAATAGGCCAGGTAGAGTTATTGTTCTTGTGCACTGCACTCCCCCCTTGTGAGATCTATACACCCATGAAGTTTCATGATTCTAGCTATTATACTTTTAGAGATATACTCAGGACAAAATTCAAGTATGAAAAACAACAAAGGGCAATAACTCAAAAAATAGGCTAGGTAGAGTTATGGTTCTTGTGCACTACACTCCCCCTAGGTGAGATCTATACATCCATGAAATTTCATGATTCTAGCTATTATACTTTTAGAGATATATTCCAGACAAGATTCAAGTATGAAAAACAACAAAGGGCAATAACTCAAAAAATAGGCCAGGTAGAGTTATGGTTCTTGTGCACTGCACTCCCCCTTGGTGAGATCTATACACCCATGAAATTTCATGATTCTAGCTATTATACTTTTAGAGATCTACTCCGGACAAGATTCAAGTATGAAAAACAACAAAGGGCAATAACTCAAAAAATAGGCTAGGTAGAGTTATGGTTCTTGTGCACTGCACTCCCCCTTGGTAAGATCTATACACCCATGAAGTTTCATGATCCTAGCTATAATACTTTTAGAGATATACTCCGGACAAGATTCAAGTATGAAAAACAACAAAGGGCAATAACTCAAAAAATAGGCCAGGTAGAGTTATGGTTATTGCGCACTGCACTCCGTATTGATAAGAAGAATATAACTGCCAAGTTTAAAGTCAATCGGAATTAGGATGACAATGTTATGCTCCAGACAAAGAAGTGGACACCGCCGGACGCCCGGACGACCGGACGACCGGACGCCCGGACGACCGGACGACCGGACGCCCGGACAACCGGACACCACGGGTGATCCCATAATACGTCCCGTCTTTGACGGGCGTATAAAAATAAATGATAAGTCATGCTCAAAGAGACAATCTAAGATCTGTGTGAACTACAATTGGCTACCCTTGTCATGGCACAAATAACCCCGACTCAAATTTCATAATTTTCTGAAACATCTTTCAATTTCAAGATTGTATTCACGTTATTTATTGATGGGTTGAAAGAGCTCTCCCCTTTATCTTCTATGGACAATTTTTTCTTTACTTCTTGTAATCAACCTGCTGTACATTTGATATGAGCAGTAGTGTTATATCCAACTTAAATCTAAGGTAAAAGGAACTTTATCCATTTGTATAACAGTTTTATCAAATAGTAAGCTGTCTCTCTTCCATCATTAATCAAATATAATCCAACAATTTTCAAAAGGAAGTTTTCAAAGTCTCAACATCTTCAACATTTTTTCATTTGGACTTTTTTATTATCAACTAACTCTGCAAGTCAAAAAATCTTTATTTCCTACCAAGATGTAGCATACAGGGGAGATATTTTACTAATTGGACTGTTTTCCTAAATAATAAAATCCATGCATTATCTCCCTTTGACCATTTATCAAATGCAATATATCACCTACATACTTATGCTATACAATGACAAAAAGCCCCACCTATAAAAGCAGGGATTTTACTTTTTTGACAAATCCAAAGAATGCTATGTAATTAGCTTTGTCTTGGTGCAAGGAACATTTTTGCAAAGGAATTATGAAATCAAATAGACAGTTTGACTAAAATGATTTTTAAAGGATATCTACTTTGTTGCCATGGCAACCAAAGTTATTTTGGAAGATAATTGTTTGAAATGATCTGAAAGAAGATCATCTATAGAACAATCCTGTGAAATTTGGTTCAGATCTGACCAGCAGTTCCTAGGGAAAATATTTTTTAAGAAAAGTTAATCACTAATAGACATATGCACAATGGACACAATGCTATAAGAATAGTTTCCTGGGCTTTGGCCAGTAGAGCTAAAGATGAATCTTATACAGACCAGAGGACATGAAGCAAAGAAAGTATTGTAGTCATAATAAGCATTCCACACATAGAAAATGCTTTGAGAAAAGTGTTCAACCCTGATCAGAATGCACAGTTTACAAAGATGAGTCTGAAAGGATGCTTTTCCCACATTTCAGATTGACCTTAACTCTTTCTGTACAATCCTAGGATTTTATGTGCCTGTGATCTTATACTTGAAAAAACATCATGATTTCAACAAACAATTTCTTCATTTCCTACAATGTTTTCTACCCTTCAGGTTGATTCCTTTTCAAATTGCAATAACTTTTGATTGCCATTTACAACTTCTTCCAAATTGGACCAGTCTAAATTTTTAAAAAAAAGAAGGGTTAAACTCATGTCTGATCCTTTGCTGTCTTGTGATTAATAGGACAATTATAAAGAATCTAGAATAAGGAGTGATTTTCTACAAAATACATTAGAGACTATCTGATTTGCAACACGGAACATTTTATGTTTAGTACCAAAAGGGCAGTGGTTACAGTCTAAAGAGATACTCAAAACAATAAAATATTCCAAGTTTTAAATGCCTTTTATATTACCAAGTTAACCCTTTCCCACCCAACAAATTTTCTGACTGGTCCAAAATTTCCAAATCCAAAAAAGTTCTAGATGACAATGTACAGTTGATAGGATTCTAAAGCCTTTGGTTTTAAGGTTAGACAACATCGTGGATAATGAAAAAAATGCTTGTAGCAAGCAATTTCTTCATTTTCCACAATGTTTCTAAATCCTTATTCTTGAGGGGCATAAAAAGGCGGTGTTTCAGACAGGTCCAAACCCAAAAAAGTTGTACATGACAATTTATAGTTGATAGGATTCTACAGCCTTTTGTTTTAAGGTTAGACAACATTGTGGATAATGAAGACAATGCTTGTAGCAAGCAATTTCTTCATTTTCCACAATGTTTCTTAATCTTTTTTCTTGAGGGGCATAAAAAGTGTGGTTGTGTTGGAATGGGTAAATACAATTTGACTCAGACCATTCAAAATGCCAATTTTAAATCAAGTTTATTGTTGACTGAAAAAGACAACTCATTCAAATTTTAACCCTTTTTTATACAATCACTGATATTTCATCATCAAAAAAAGAAAATGTTGATGAAAGGAGAAAATAGTTGATTTTGAAATAGGTCCTATTTACCAAAAATGTATTGCTTTCAACAAATGGAGCAACTTTTAATATTTTATACAGTACATTTCATCACTGTCATTTACACTGAGTCTAACTTCTATATAAGTTGATGCCTTCTTTCAGGAAACAGTTTTTAAGTTTGTTTGAATTTCCATCTGGAAATGTTCCTTTGCCATGTATTGAGAGCCCATTTGATTTCTGCCTTAAGTGCAGGATATTTGTCTATTTAGCAGATAATGCTAACATATCTATAAGCAGCTTCCTTACTTCTGAGTAAAATAGAGTGTCTTCTCATCTCATATCCTCAACTTACAGCTCAACTAAGTACATCAGCAGTGCAACAGAAGGATTGTTTTGTCAAACAAATGGCTTTGTGTGTATGTATTTCCGTTGATTTATGGTCACTACAGCAGCACATGCCCATATGAGCGACACCCTAGAAGACGGTTAGTTGTTACGGGGGATAGTGCAAGGATACAGGACGAAACTGTAACGAGTTCTTTAACCTGCTTGACGAATAGCATCATCACACTTGTCACACATCTTATCTGAAAGTCAATTGTTTGTGCTAGTTGATATGGTCAGCCTAGGGCTCGAACAAGTTATCTTGAGGTTTGAAGTCAGCTGCTCTACCAACTGAGCTAATAGGGCTGACACAGTTGTTTTTATCAACTTCTTTTCCCAACAGGCTGTAAAACAATAAAAGAACACTCAAGAAAGGAATTGAGAAGATACTATGTGCTGTCAAATTATGACATTTTGCCCTTGTAAGTGGCAATGGTCTTTGAAACATGCCTTTGATGGGAAGTACCTTAATCTTCATTGATTTAATTTCCATCAATTATAAAACACTACTGCTTATTGGAGCTAAAATCTTAATATTTCATTTTATAATAGCAAGATGTGATCTGCTCTTGTCATCTTTCTATATTAAAAATGTTTATTAATGAAAGTGGAAAGCCCACCATGCAATGGTTATTTGTGGAGAGGACAAATACAAATTCAGATAACAATTCAATGTAAATTTGGTATATACATGTATAAGCATTAACAACTTAAAATGAAAGTTAAAATACTTCCCTCAACTAAATTACTAGTCACAAATTAAGTTCAATAACAGTGAAACTATAGGCGCATGAGCATCTGATTTGCTCCATCATCCTGATATACAAATGTACAATATACTTAACACTTTCTCACACTATTCCTCCTTTTTTACACCCTTCAAGAAAAGGGCTTTGAAAACATAGCGGAAAATGAAGAAACTGCTTGTATCAAGCAATATCTTCATTATCCACAATGTTTATACCCAAAAAGATTAAACAGTTCAAAACTAAAAATTGTCATTTGCAGCTTCCAGTCTAGAATTTTGTTGTGTAGGAATGGATTAAGATACAGGTAACTTGGTATTCATTTACAAAGGAGGCATTTTGGGGGAAAAAAACACTTTTTTTCAATTCACTTGATGGGAGGCATCTTTCTTTCATTCAACAAATATCATCAGTGGTGCAGTTCCAATAGTTTTCATAGCATAACACTATGTGCTCTCTATTGAAATTTGGTAAATTTATATTAAGCCAATGAATTCTTAAAAAAACTGACATCACGGGTCATCAAAAGATCAATTCTGTGAAATTTAGTTGAATATGAGATGATTAATTTCAAAGTTTTCACTATATGCCATATATGGACATTAACCCAACCCATTCACCTTTTACCAGATGGCAAAAGTTTAGACTGGTTCAAATTGAAAGGAGTTGCTGATGACAAATTTAAAGCTTATGAAAATTTGGACTCTTTATACTTTTGGGGTAGAAAACATTGAGGATAATCATGAATGTTTTCCTTTTCCACAATGTTTTCAAAAGCTTTTTCTCTTGTGGGTATCTAAAAGTGTCATTGAGTGGGAATGTGTCAAATTCGTGTTCTTTGTAACAACAATTTTTTGAAGGAATCCAATAAAGAGTCACCAAAGGGGAATTCCTGTTAAAGTTAACTGAAATTCATCAAATGATCTCTAGGAAGAGGATCTTAAAACATTTTCACTATAGACCATACATATGAAATTTAGCCCCATCCATGCCATGTTCTTATTCTGATCAAATCTGTTAACAGGAATATGTTAAAAATCAAAAAAGGTAAATGTCTGTGATATCTATCTATCTATTTATACTGCCTAACTCCCCTTTCGGGTATTACTGGCAGGTGACACAATCCAGATGTTTTCACGTCCCTGAAAGAGAGGCAGTGGCTGAATCCCACTGCTGCCCACTTTCACAGCTGGGTTAATTGATAATTTCCGTTTGTTTATCGTCGCTACCGTAGCACATGCCCATATGAGCGACGCCCCCAGAAGACGTTTAGTTGTTACAGGGGATAGTGCGAGGATACAGGACGAAACTGCTGAGAGCTCCGTCTGGTTCTTTAACGTGCTCGGTGGATAGCACCGTCACACGGGGCCTCGGTTTAACGTCTCATCCGAAAGACAATTAGTTTGTTTGTAGATATGGTCAGCCCAGGGCTCGAACCCGTGATTCTGAGGTTTGAAGTCAAGTGCTCTCCCAACTGAGCTAATCCGGCTGACTCACAGCTGGGTAGACTTGGGCTGGTTATTAAGTGTCTTGCCCGTGAACACCCTGGTGACGTTGGGGCTCGAACTCGTGACCTTCAGTTCACGAGTCAAGCACCTAAACCACTCGGCCATCAAGGCAGTGATATTTCATTCATTCAAGTGGTATCTGAGAATAAGACTCTCAAAGTTTTCACTTTATACATTAAATGGAATCTAGCTCTGACCAAAGGATTACTATATTTTCTACCATTCCAAATTCTAAAGGAATCTGACAAAGGGTCACTCAGGGCTCATTCCTGAGAAATTTGGTTGGAATCCGTCTTATAGTTTTGAGATTTCACAATTTTAGCCATATATAAAACTAGCTTCACCCATTAAAGCCATGTTTTGTTTTCATCTGATCAAAATTCTTTCAACGAATCCGGTTAAAGGGCTTCCAAGGATCATTCGTTTAAACTTTGGTTGAAACCTATCCACTGGCTTCTGATGATAATAAATTCAAAGTTTTCACACACACACACACACACACACAAAATAAATAAATAAATGAGGTCCCACCGATTAAAGTCATACAAAAATGTTTTGTCCGATCAAAATTCTTCATAAAGAGATCGTACCCGTGAAATTTTATTGAAATCTGTAAGACACTTTCTGTGGAGGAGATTTCAAAAGTAAAAGTTTACTGACGGAGCGGACACAAAGCCACTCCAATAGCTCGCAGGTTTTCAGATATTTGGGGCTAAAATACAAATTACAGTTTATCAATCTTACCTGATTCATTCCCCATGTCACACACGTTTCCGGCCAGTTTATCATGGTACGAAATAACCACACAATTTATAGTATGAAATGGTTAAGGTACGAAATGCTTGTCGATAAACCAATCGGAACACGATCGGTAATTCCCGAAAGCGGTCGAGAGATTTCCGAATGGTCTATTTAAGGGTTTCTTACGGTACACAGATATAGCTCAAATCCGATAATTTAATCACTATCCCATACAGTAAATCATATTTTTGTAATACTTAGACATAAACACTTCTGATTTAAAAAAACTGAAATCGTAAATTAACCAATATAAGTTCTGAATTGAAAATATCAATTCGAATCTTACTGTCCTTTCAACAACTAAATACTTCCGAGTTCATCATAAAAACACAGTTAAAATAGAGTTTTAATTGTTACCAAACTAGTTTACATCGATTTATAAGAAAAAATCATCAAAACAAAATCATGTTTTGTTTAGATACAAAATTGATTTGTGTTTTTGTAAAATGCTTATATCATTGAAAAATGCAAACACTGTCATACATGACCTCGTCCCAATCTAAACACAAGTAGCGCTGCGTTGGTACGCCGCGCAATGAGGAAATCTTAGACTAGTCCAAATTGAAAGAAGTTGCAGACAACAGTTTAAAGTCAGCAAAATTTTAAAATAATTTATCTTTCTGGAAAGAAAACATTGTTAACAATGAAGAAAATGCTTGTTTAACCCATTCCAACTCAATGACGCTTTTAGACGCCCCAAAGAAAAAACAGATGGTTGTCCCAGGACAACTGCTGTCGAGCCCGCAACATTTTGTAGGTATCATGCTCCAGATAAGCACAATTTTAGTGTGTGACCTTGAGCTTTGACCTTGAACTTGAAGCTATCCAAAAAAATTCTTTCCAATGGCACATCTACTATTGATGGAGAATAATTGTGCCAAGTTAATTTGAAATCCATCCATAATTGTAAGAGAAATTGTCTGGACAAGCACAATTTTAGTGTTTGACCTTAAGCTGTGACCTTGAACTTGAAGCTATCCAAAAAATTTTTTTTAAAAGGCACATCTACTCATGATGGAGAATAAATGTGCCAAGTTATTTTGAAATCGATCCATAAGTGTAGGAGTAATTGTCCGGACAAATTTGGACGGAAGGACAGACTAGCAGACTAGATGACGCACTAACGAACACACACCGACTTGTTATAGTGACAACTATGTCACGTGCAGCGCAAACAGGCTGGACAAAAAGCTTTAGAAAACATTGTGGAAAATGAAGACATTGCTTGTAACAAGCAATTTCTTCCTTATCCATAATCTTTTCTACATCAAAAGTAAATAACATTGTGGAAAATGAAGAAATTGCTTGTAACAAGCAATTTCTTCATTATCCATAATCTTTTCTACTCCAAAAGTAAATACATGTAAGTCCAAAATTTCATAACTTTTGAAATGTCATCTGCAATTGATTTCAATTTTGACCAGTCTAAGATTTGGCTGTCTGATAATGGGTTAAAGCAATTTTTTTCATTTTTCTTATTGAGTTATCTGGAGTGCTTAAAGAATTGATTTGTTAGGGAAAGGGTTAAAAATATTATCAAATGGCAAAACTTTTAACTAGTCCATAATAGAAGAAGTTGTAGGTGACCTCTCAAAGTGCATGTGAATAGAACAAGACTTAGTGTACAAGGAAAAAAATTAGACAGGTTCAAAATCAAATTAGCTGCGGAAGACAGTTTGAAGTTGATGGAAATCTTAAAATCTTTGTATTATGGGGTAGGAAGCAATGTGGATAATATAGAAGTTGCAATAAGTAATTTCTTCATTATCATTAATGATTTCCAAAGCTGTTTCTTGAGAGGCGTAAAAAAGCAGGATTGTGTGGAAATGGGTTGATCAAAATTTACATTCAAGTCATTTCCTTATCTTTATCATTTAAAAGAAACTTTCTTATGTTATCAAATTGAATGCTCCAAGTTTCAATATAGATCCCTCTGATATGACCAGATAAAAATTATTATTAAATTTATAAAGATTGAGGCATTATTGTTTTCTTTATAGGGCCTTTCCCAAACCTGTTGTTATTTCCATGATTCATTGCCATCCTTTTTTGCTCTTTTATGTGGTGGTTATATCTCTAATTCAATTAGAGAGCAGATTTATTCCTCCTCTCTACTTGACCTTGAATGGTTCAACAGATTAACAACTGGCAGAGAAATTGTTTCATATTGTAATGCTGTGTACTTTAAGTTTAATGAAAAACATATATAAAAGAAAAGAACTGAATTACACATCTTGAGAGAGTGAACAATTATGTTCTTTTAGTGTATTTGAAAACAAGGGAGCCATTGGCCATAAATCGCATACCTAAGTCAATGACTATAGAAGAAAAATAGCACAAGTGACCTTATTATAGCCAAAAGTGACCAATTATCAAATCTTGTCTGAGAAATCACAAACAAACCTTCTTAAAAAGTTTCAAGGTATTTGTGCAAGAAAAGTAGCTAGTAAATCTGAAAAAAGAAGATTTCTTTAAATTAGACCAAGTAACCTAGTTTTTGACCCCATGTGACCTAATATCAAACTTGACAAAGATTATGAATAAATATCCTGTCTCTTGACCCCAAAAATGTGGCTTCTAACGTGGAAAAGTTTTTTTTTAAGATTTGACCTAGTGACCTACTTTTTAATTTGAGCAAAAATAAAATGGGGAATCTAGAGTGCACATAAGGTATTTCTAAGATTTCACCTATTGAACTAGTTTTTGACCTCATGTGACCAAAATTTGAACACAGAGGCTTTTCCTAAGATTTGACCAAGTGACCTACTTTTTACCCAAATTGACCCTAATTTGGTCATGGTAGTGATATTTTGAAATAGACATTCTGAACAAAAATCAAAGCAATTGAGCCAAAACTGGGGCATCTACAGTGCTCATATTTCCAAGATTTGACCTTTTGACCTAGTTTTTGTCCCTATGTGACCCACATTTAAACTTGGCTTAGATATCATTTAGACTAACATTCTAACCAAATATCATTTGATTTGAGCCAAAAATGGGGCATCTAGAGTGCACATAGGGTATTTCTAAGATTTGACCTTTTGACCTAGTTTTTGACCTCATGAGACCAAAAGTTGACCTTGGCTGAGATGGAAACAAATAATCTGACAGAATATCATTGATTTGAGCCCGAAATGTGGCCTCAGGTACACTATATTATTTCTAGGACTGGACTTAATGACCTAGTTTTTGACCCAACATAACCGAATATCAAAGTTGACCAAGATATTATCAAGACATTTAAGGCAAAAATGTGACCTTTAAAGTGCACACAAGGTTTTTTTAAGATTTGACATAATGACCAAGTTTCAAGATATTTGAGGCAAAATTGTGTCCTCTAGAGTGCACACAAGATGTTGACACATGAACACAAGACTGACTCCAAACAAACGCTCACCTTGTACACTTTAAAACTTAGATGGCCTGTAACACACACACTATAGATGTACAGGTAGAGACAAAATTGACCTCTGATCACTCACTATAACTCACTATAACTTGTACTTCTATACATGTATATGATTTACAAACTTGAATTCGAATTCATATTCAAACTAACTTTCTTTTTTCTTTTTTTGAGGGTTACAAAATTTAAAGTTCAAGCTGGGTTCTTAATCCTCAATGACCAGAAAATTATTTTGAGCAAGTTAAACATTTAACGGTTGTGACAAATGGATGTTTGCAAGTCCTTTGAATTTGAGTCTAAAACAACCCATTCCCACAAAATGACAATTTTAGACGCCCCTCATGAAAAACTATTTGGGAAACATTGTGGAAAATAAATAAATTGCTCGTAATAAGCAATCTTCTTCATTTTCCACAATGTTTTCTATCCAGAAAGTTGAAAGAATCTAAAATTTCATTAAGTTTAAATTGTCGTCTGCAACTCCTTTCAATTTGAACCACTCTAAATTTTTACCGTCTGGTAAATTGTTACATTTTATCATCAGGTAATGAGTCATGCTTATTATCCCTATATCATCCAGCACATAACCCTTGTCATGCTAAACCTGGAATATTCCTGTTTTAACAAGAGGTATAAACAAAGATCAGACTGCATATAAGTGCAGTCTGATCTTTGTCTACACCTTCTGTCTGTCCTTTTGGAACAGAGTTGTTTATGAAATTAATTCTGAAAAGATTCTTGTATTGATAACTAAACAAAAAGTACTACCAGAGCCTCTATCCCTTTGATTTTTCTACGATTCTGAATAGGACTTTATTCATCATGACAAGGGTTAATCCTATTGCCTATTGTGTCGTAATGGGTTAAATCCTTTATTTATGTAATTACCAAATGATACAATTTTGGGTTAGTCAAAATTGAAAGATGTTGCAGACGACATGAATCTTCAAAGTGTGTTATTTGGAAAACAATGACTGAATATGGTTGAAAACATGCAGGAAAAGAAGAAATGGCTTGATACAAGCCATTCTTCCTTTTCACACTGTTTTTCTTAGTATTATTTCAAAGGGGCATCAAAAAGATGTTTTAGAGTTTTAATGGGTTAATAAATGTAGTAACCTATAACCTCATAATAACCCTTTCTGATGCCAACAAGGAAAAAAGCTATGGAAAACTTTGTACAAAATACAATTTTTTTTACAAGCCATTTCTTCATTATCCACAATGTTTTCTACCTGAAGGCCACAAAAATGATAATTCCATCAACTAAAACTTGTTGTCCACATCATCTTTGTATTTGGACAAAACAAAATTATTGTTGTTCGGTAATTGGTTGATGTAAGAAAAAAATGTAGTCAACCCACATCTAGGCAATTAGCTTAATTTATTCCCACTCAATCCCGCTTTTTTAAACTCTTTACAAACAGCTGGGGAAATCAATGGTGAAATTGAAGAAATTGCTTATCAATTATGTAACTTCTTTCAATTTAGGTCAGTCTACAATTTTGTCATCTGGCAATGAGTTAATGGAAAAATATATTCTGTGGTCAAATATTGTCTAGGTAATGGGCTCACTTGACATAAAATGGAACAAGATGGAGACAGGACCATGCAGATGTGGAGCTTTCGCTGTCAGCTGCAGCCCATTAGAATAAAACAAAAACCTTAGTCGAAAAAGGAGGGTATCATGTCCGAAAAGCAATTTCAGTTACCCCCCTTTATGATGAAGAGTCTTCATGACAGTGAAAATAAATGTTTAAAGTTTCATGTTTCTATCATCACCTACAGTACTAGTGATTACAGATAAAAACAGTGATTACAGATAAAATCAAAGACAAAGCAGACAACCCTAACATAGATTCCAACAATTTTTTTCAAGCTTTTCTTTGGCTAGTCTACTAATACT
The DNA here is from genome assembly GCA_946902895.1 of Fragum fragum. NCBI lineage: Eukaryota > Metazoa > Mollusca > Bivalvia > Cardiida > Cardiidae > Fragum > Fragum fragum. The sequence goes on along the minus strand of OX336374.1, from coordinate 19,779,611 downwards.
ATAGTGACAATATTTTCAACTTAACTATAGATAAGTGAATCATTATTGACATTCCACTGAAAAACAGATGTCACACGATCATGTAGATAAGAATATGCAAACTGTATTCATATACATGAATCTAAATAGCTGTTTTAAACAACTGTAATACTATGTTTTCTAAATGTATATGCAATGTCATAACATTGTGGATAATGAAGAAATTGCTTGTTACAAGTAATTTCTTCATTTTCCACATTGTTTTTCAAAGCTTTTATAATGAAGGGCATTTAAAAGTGTCAGTTAGTGGAAATGGTTTAAACCATTACCAGAGAACAAAATTTTAGAATGGTCCAAATTAAATGTATATGTAGTTGCAGTGGAGAATTTCACAAGGCTTTTTGGAGGTAGAAAACATTGTGGATAATGAGAAAATTGCGCTTTATTATCAACAATTTTTTCCAAAGTTTTTTTTTTCTTGAGAGGTGTCAAAAAATGGGATCTAATGGGTTATAGTTCTTTCAACCTTTATCAATTATTGTATTACAGATCATGGATTAGATGCATGCAATCTTTGCATTAAACAGTATGCCAGTACTCTTGAGCATTTGTTTTATTTCTTTACTACATTTTACCTAAGCTTGTCCCATCAACTCAAACTATAATCTTTTTATCAAGTTTAATGCCGATTTACAGTCATATTACAGGAGACTCAAGCACCTAACCATAGATTCCTGGTATTTCTCACACCAGTAAACCTCTACGGTACCACTACATCCTTTCCAGGCCTCTAACGGCTCATCCCATTTACTTTACAATTCTGGTCTAGATAAGATGCAGTTACAGCATTCTAAATCCTTATTTCTCAAAGAAACCCTATGTTGAGGGTACTCATTTGAATTGTCTCAATGAGACAATTCAAATGAGTACCTACAACATAGGATTTATGGAAGTATTGGTGAAATATCTAAATCTCAAATATCAAAGACGCCCTGTTTCTGTAGCTCAGGGGAGACAAATGTTCTATAGTATATCTACTCTGACTTGCGGTCGAACTATTTTAGTTTGTGAACAATGGTATATCAGATTAATGGGGAATTAATTATATATCATTTCACAATATTTTACAAACTAGATGGTTGTCCCAGGACAACTGCTGTCGAGCCCGCAAAGTTTTGACCATCAATTTGACCTTGACCATCAATCTCTCATAAGAGATTAATTATGTCAAATAATTTTTTTTTATTCAATTCTTAAATGTGGACAATATTTTTGAAATTAATTTGAATGCCATTCATAATTGTAGGTATCATGCTCTGGGCAAGTACAATTTTAGTGTTTGACCTTGAGCTTTGACCTTGAACTAGAAGCTATCCAAGGATCTTTCAAATGGCACAACAACTGATGATGGAGAATAATTGAGCCAATTTGATTTTAAAACCATCCATAAATGTTGGAGAAACGATCTTGACAATCACAATTTTAGAGTTTGACCTTAAGCTGTGACCTTGGCATTAGAACTATCCCAAAAATCTTTCAAATGGCACATCTATTCTTGATGGAGAATAATTGTGCAAAGTTATTTTGAAATCCATCCATAAATGTCGGAGTAATTGTCCAGACAAATTCGGACAGCTGGACAAACTAACATGCTATATCGCACTAACGCACATACACTGACTTGTGATAGTGACAACTATGTCTTGCTCACCCCAAGCGGGATCGACAAAAATCTTAACTGTTTCAATGAAAAATTGGTTTTAGCACCATCACCTGACTAAGGTAATTTCATGATCATTCAAACTGGGTGACAATTTAATCATTGCTTATCCACTAATTTATCAAAAATCAATCCCTGCATATACACAAGACATGCAACAAACTCATCACAGGTTTTGACTGACAAAGGATTTGCATGTCAGAGACTCGCAAATAAATAGCCTGGACTCTAAAAATTGTCTGATGCAAGTCATAGGGACCCTCTTGGCCTGAACTTTATTAATTTGAAGTCTGTTTTCTATAGTTGAATCCTCAAGAAGAATGTAGCTGTCTAATACTTTATAACCTGTAACTTTGCTATAACTTCAATACTTGTGAAAACAAGATGTGTTTGTGAAACACCATGCCCCCGAAACAAGAATTCCTTAGATACAGGTGATTTTCATTGTGTTGTTTCTTTATTTTTGGGAAAAGGGTTAAAATTTTGACCATGCCCTTGATGAAATGACCTTCCCCAGTTGCGCCAAAATACGAAATACCAAAATTTAATATTAGCATTGGAACTTAATTAGGGATCAAGTTATAGGAAAATGTTTAGTTGGCATGTTAAGTTTTTGAGTAACGTTTTAGGGAAAAGGGTTAAAATTTTGACCTTGACCTTGATGAAATGACCTTCCCCAGTTGCACCTTGTTGAGACCTATCTACATACCAAGTATTAGCATTCTAACTTAATCAGGGTTGAAGTTATAGGAAAATGTTTAGTTGGCAGGTTAAGTTTTGCAGACAGACGGACAGATGGACACCGGTAAAACAATATGCCCCCGATCTATTGATGTGGGGCATAAAAAATGTTTACCATGGCTAAAAAGAACACTCAAAATCTAGGGAATCCTAATCCTTAACCCATTACCGGATGCCAAAATTTTAGAATTGTCCAAATTGAAAGGAATTGCAGGCAATAATTTGTGGAAAAGGAAGAAATTGTTTGTAACAAGCTACACTTAGCCTGCATTAACATCAACACCAATGATCTATTTGTTCCAACATGATTAAACCACCTGTCACTTCTATTACCGTCAGCCCCATTAGCTCAGTTGGTAGAGCACTCGACTTCAAACCTTGAGATTGTGGGTTCACAATCCCCAGGCTGACATCCAGTATACTAAAGAACCTGGTGGGGCTCCAAGTAGTTTCATACTGTATCCTTGCTCTAACCCCTATAACAACTACTTGTCTTCTAGGGGCATTGCTCACATGGACATATGCTATTGAAACGCTGATACACAAATGAGAAAATTCAAATACATGTTCTTAACCCTTCTGGATGCAGGAACCCCTTCACAAGAAAATTTGTTAAAAAATCATGTGTCTTATTGGAAAGATATTGTTGAAATATTTAAAAAGTGAGGAACTAATAAAATACAAAAAATCAAGTAATGACCCATTTAGATCATTACACTACATGTGACAAACACATTTACACATCAACAACATCAGATTGTTTTGACACTGAAAGTCAGTATCTTAGCCTTCAGGAAGCAGTTAAATTTCCTGCTAATAATCTTTACCATTTCCTTAATCATTGTGATTATAATTAACCCTCACTAAGTCTTACTCTACAGAAATTCTAGTATATACTCAGTTTATAAACATAAAAGGTAACCCATGATAATCCAAATCTTTTTATGCATAGAGAAAATATAGCTTTGGAAAATATTGTGAGAAACCTGAAAGAACAAATTGGTTCTGACAAGCAATTTCTTTTTTTCTCTCAATATTTTCTACTAAATGTGGCCCTAATATTCTATTTAAACAAACTTTGTTTCTCTGTATGAAACTTCTTTCAATTTGGACCAGTTTAAAATATTGTCATTTGGGAATGGATTAAAGTATGTGATCAAAGGTCAATTTTGTCTATACTTAAAAGTTGAAGATAGGGTTTATAGTATTTTTCTATTCAAACGATTTTACACTTTAATCCCCTATCATTGAACTGCAAGTCTGCTGCTAACATACGGCGCACATGGCAGTCACAGCACATTGGCTTACAACCCTCTCAAGTACCCAATTATACACTTGGGTGGAGAGGAGCAATGTGGTGTAAGTTTTGTTGCTCAGAAAAATTCTCACTGTCCGGACAGGATTCAAACCCAGGACCCTCCTATCACCATTTCCCCGTCCAACCACTAGACTACAGAGCTCCACAAACTATACTTGTAGGAAAAGACAAAGTTGACCTTAGATCACTCACTATAACTTGTATATAGTCAGTATTTGTCAACTACACTAAACAAATCTGAAAAAAAACATTTCTTTATGACTGATTGATTGATTGGGGTTTAACGCCGCTTTTAACAGTATTTCAGTCATATCACGGCAGCTGGAGCACCTAACAATGGACTCCTGGTATTTCTCACACCAGTACTACCACTACATCCTTTCCTAGCCTCCAGCTGCTATCCCACTTAGGTTTACAATTATCCACCCATTGGTGAGAGACAAATGTTGGAAAGAATATGTGCTGCTGCCGGGATAGAACCAATGACACCCTATGATTGAAGATTAGGAGTCTGGCGCACTACCGACTGCGCTATGACGGCAGCATTTTTCTTTATGAAACCACTGGCTTATAAATGCATGTATCAGCTGTCAATGTAACAAAAGTGTCCTCTTAACTAGAAGTGCTTGACTGCCTGTATCACTCCACAGGCCTGATTGTACTGAATTCCCTCCTTTTCATACCCTTCAATAAAAAAGCTTTAAAAACATTGTAGAAAATGATGAAATTGCTTGTTTCAAGCAATTTCTTCATTATCCACAATGTTTTCTATTCAAAAAGACGGGAGAAAAAATGAAATTCCACCAATTTGACATTGTCTCTAGCTTGTTTCAATTCGGACCAGTCTAAAGATTTGTTCTATGGGAATGTGTTTTAACACACATACTGATTATTCTAGTCAATTTAGGAAATTTAGAGGCAAGGCAAGGATGCACTTCATTACCACTTAATTCCAGTTGTTTTTTTGTAAAGATTGTTTAGGCCGTTCCCAAATAATCAATCCTACTTTTTCACTCCCCTACAGAAAAAAGATTTGGAAAGCTTTGAGGAAAATGAAGAAAATGCTAGTAAGAGGCAATTATTATCCACATTTTTCTTCTCAAAAAAAAAAGAGGTTTAAAATAACATCAAATAATATTCATAAAATATTCTTCAATTAATTTGGTCAGCCAAGAATTTTGTAGTCCAGTAATTGGTTCACTCAAACTCAGTATATAAAAGCTGTTGTCCAAAGATTAACCCTTTACCACATGGCAAAATTTTAGACCTGCTCAAATTGAAAAATGTTGTAGACGACAATTTCAAGTTGATGAAGTTATGAAAATCTTTGTATTTATGGAAAGAAAACATTGTGGATAATAAAGAAATTACTTGAAACAAGCAATTTCTTCATTTTTCACAATGTTTTCCCAAGCATTTTTCTTGAGGAGCGTTTAAAAGCGTCATTGTGTGGGAATGGGTTAAATGCCAAACCAGAGAAAACAGAATCTTGTTAACTTTATGTTCCCAATGACATCATCACATCTTTTTTAGAATTAACTTGGATGCTTAACAAACAACTGTGATCGATATTGACTGTGAGTAGAGTTAGAATAAAAAAGGGGCATAATGCATTCAAAATGAATCAAGATTTATTCCCCTTCATGCTTCATAAGGCCACTACTTTTCAGTTGACCCATTCCCACACAATCCCGCTTTTTTACGCCCCTCGAGGTTTAAGCTTAAGAAATCATTGTGGAAAATGAAGAAATTTGCTTGTTGCAAACAGTTTCTTCATCATCTACGATGTTTTCTACCCAAAAAATACATGGAAATTTCATCAAATAAAAATTGTCGTCTTCTACGAATATAGACCAGTTTAAAATTTTATCCTGTTGGAATGCTGGTTAAAACCAACTTATAATTTTTTGTAATATGCAACCTCTTTCAATTTGGACCAGTCTAAACTTATGTCGTTTGAGAATTGGGTAACCTAATGTTTTAATTCCTTTCACTTTCCTAATCATGATCAACAAGTAATATTTATTATAAAAGAAACTTTACTTTGCATTAAACTATGAAAATAAGAACCGAAAACTTCATAACAAAACTCCAGTAAATTCCTGTCTATGTCAAACCACATGACTGTATAATAACTAGGCCTAGCATGTACATATTCTCATACACTTCTTTCTAGCTATTATAGGACTTATCTTCAAAACAGTGGCTCTGTTTCTATTTTTAGAGACATTATTGGACTTCACGTCACACACACTATCAATTAGCCAATTGACATAAAGGGAGATAAACCTGCTGATCAGATTATATGCAATTTGGTTATCTCCCTGACCAGAAACTCAACCAAATTTGAAAAAGAAGCTAAAATAGTCTGTGACCCAAGGATGCCCATAGGTGGATCCTTCATATTCATTACCATGACAAATTTAACCCATTACTAGACAATAAGATTTTAGACAGGCCAAATTTTAAAAATCTTTGTATTTTGGGTTAGAAAATTTTGTGGTCTTGAATGAGCTGCAGTTTTGTAAGTCACCAATCCAACAAAAGCTTCTCATAAATGTTGGCCATTTATGTCAGGGTTAAAAGTTCACTTCAAGTCAAATTGATTTCATTGGTCAATTGAATCTTTAAGTTACATTTGTGATTGTTCAATTGCTTGAATAAGCTTCAATGCTCAATACCTTATGTTAGACATAAATATTAGAGATTTAAATTACACTCTTAGCTAGAATGAATGATTTGATTGGTTAATCAATTTTTCAATGTAAGTAGGGTAATTGTATATCAATAAGGAGTAAATAAACAGTCAATATACAGACTACTTTCTCTTCATCTTACCATAATAATTTCATTTTCTTATGTTTTCGAAACCCCTACTTTCTTGCTGGTAGTAATAAGAGGGCCCTTGGCCCTGAAGAGCTCACCTGAGATCAGTATAATTTAATACTAAGGTTAGGATTATGATACAAGTGGGTCTTACAATGCTAAATACATATACAGGATCTGTAACTGGGGATCCAAAAATCTTAATGACATATTCCAAGGCTTTAGGACTAATATGAAAGAAGGAGAACACTTTTTTTCTCATTTCATGCTAAATATCAAGGCTTAAGGACAACTGGGTTAAGACTAAGGAAGATTTTTACAGATTTAACTTTCATTGCAATGGCAACCAGAGTTCTTCCACTAGATTTCTATCACTTTAGCTATTGTGAAAGAGGACATCCTAAGGAACATTTCTGCCAAATTTGGTTCAAATTGGCCCATTACTTCAGGAGGAGATGTCATTAAATATCTTTTTTCTTTTCTTTATACCCCATCCCCAGTCCCTTGGGGCTCCGCTCAAAGGGACCCCAGGGAAATCATCTTGGCAAATTTGAAAGAGGTCAATTTACTGATGTTTCATACAAAATACCAAGGCTCTAGCTTATCGGGTCAGGAGGAGAAGATTTTTTGAAAGATTATTCCAAATTTTCATTTTTGCTGTCATGGCAACCAGAGCTTTCAACAGAATTAAATTCTTTTCGCTATTTTTTACAGAGCCACATAAGGAACATTTCTTCCAAATTTGGGTCAATTTGGCAAAAAGTTTTGGAGGAGGTGTCATTAAAAAATCTTTCTTCATTTCTTTATAAACCCTAGTAGGCTACCCCCCTTGGGCTCCCCTCCAGGGGACCAGAGGAAATCAATTTAGCAATTTTGAGAGGGGTTCATATGTGCTACATGTTAAATGCAAAACACCAAGGCTCTACACCTTTTGGGTCAGGAGGAGAAGATTTAGAATTTTTTTTTTTAAATTTCACTTTTGTTGCCATGGCAATAAGAATTTTAAATAGATTTAAAATCTTTAACCAAACATTTTACAGGGCAACATTAGGAACATTTCTGTGAAATTTTTGGTCAAATCTGCCAAATGGTTTGGGAGGAGATGTCGTTTAAAAATTGTTCTTCATTTCTTTATAACCCAAACCTCCCTTGGGCTACGCCCCTGGGGACCCGAGAGTATTGATGTGGGCACCTTTGAAAGAGATCAATATACTGATATTTCATTCTCTGCGCCTTCTTGGTCAGGAAAAGATAATGATGAGACTCAATACTTCCATTTTGTTGCCATGGCAACCAGAGTTTTCAATGGCTTTAAATTCATTTAGCTATTTATAAAGGGGACCACCTAAGGAACATGTTGGCCGAAATTGGCCCGGTGGTATGGGAGGAGAAGTTGTTTGAAGAAAGTGTTGACGGACAACGCACAACAGACGGACAACAAACATCATGATTGTTCAAAAACATTCAAAATAAACCTTTTCAAACTCTCATTGCGCATGCATCAAACAAAATTTCGTTAAATGCAATATTTCCTCAAGGTTAGGTCATGTGATAGATTGCGGGGAGTCAGTAAACTATCACTATATAAACCTATATAAATTGGTTATTTTGAACGAGCGAAAATAAGGGTGGAAAATCAAAATTTTGGCAAATATGCACTTCTATCCGTGAGCAGTCATATGAAGACCATTTGTTGAGAAAAATATCGATGTAAATGCATACACAGAAGGAAAAAATACAGTTATAGTTTAATACTATAATTATTTTTCCTGAAATCAATAATTTTGTAATATTTACAACTATTGACACTGCACAAAAGACAAAGAAATGCGTACTTAATTATTTTAGCTCATTGATTGGTTATGCTTGCAAATATGCGTCAATTTAGGCATGTCAATTAGGGCAAACACTGCCCATCTGTACAAAATAAATGAACAAATGTCAATTACATTAATTTAGATGGCTTACTAATTTTACTTGTTTAATATTTAGAGCATTTAAATACTATTGATCATTACTTTGATATCACATTTTAGACGCTACTGATTAAAAGTTGCTTTTGATATTCTGTAATATAGACCTACCTTGATATCCATCTCCTAAAGTCTTCACCAAGGTGCATGAACTTTTAAAAAGTATCCTTGTTACAAAGTATAAGTTTATCAACTTGTTTTTTTCATTTCTGTTTGTATGTTCACCCATAAGGATCTCTCTCTCTCAGTGTCAAACATGCACACGCTACTGGATATCAGTTTTTGACATTCGCATCATTGTTAAAATAGAAATGGGGAGAATAGAGAAAAATATTTTTTGATATAAATTATCCACTTTTCGTACAAAAGAGCCATACAACAAAGTAAAAAGTATTATATTTAAATGTGAAAACTGGGAGCATTTTATTGACAATAAGGTGAGTAATGGAAATTGTTTTGAGAATGACCATGTTATTAATTCGAAGAAAAGTATGAACAAGAGCTGGTCACAATCATGTGACAAATGCCCCCAAAAGACAGGGTCAAGCATGTGGCACTTTGATTTGTTTTGTAAACACAATCACATGCATTTGTGATCTATACTTCAGGGTTTCTAATAAATGAAATTTTAATACATATAAAAATTTCTATAAATACAGAATGAAATCGAGAAATGCATTCTGGATGGATTTTTCTGAGGTCAAAAGTAGGTCAAAGGTCAAGGTCACTGGGTCAAGGTAATGTAAAGTGGTCCACAGAATTAAGCATCTGTCCAAATATGGAAGTAATCCATTGAAGAATAAGCGAGTAAATACAATTTAACCATTCCGGACACAATTTAACCATTCTTGATGCCCCTTTAACCCCAGATTGTGACCTTGACCTTTGAGATAGGAACATGGGTCTTTTTCGAGACACGTCGTCTGAAGGTGGTGAACATTTGTATGAAAGAAATTTGTACTAGCGTGCATGATTATAGAAGTTACAGAGCGGACGAGGCAAAAAGTCCTCATTTTTGACCTATGACCCCCAGATTGTGACCTTGATCTTGGAGATAGGAACCTGGGTCTTTTTCGCGACATGTCATCTTATAGCAGTGAACATTTGTGCTGTTGTATTGAAATCCACTATTGCATGTATAAGTTACAGAGCGGACATGAAAGGGGACGGACGGCTGAACAGACAGACAGTTCGATTACTGTATGCCTCCCTTTGGGGACATAAAAATATAATGATATAATTTCATGGAGGAGAAGAAGAATTGGCTAACAACCTTGATGTAAAGGGTTCCCTTTGGCATAACAGGGTAATGTAACCGGTAACATGTCACAATCAGCCTATAAACAGTAAAGCACACTCCTACATTTAACCTGTCACGTTTTTCAGAATTTTAGACCTGTCCAAATTCATAGGTTTTGAAGACGAAAATTTTAAGTGGAAAGGGGAATCAACAGTAGTACAAGATGGTGGAAAAAGGATTACTTACATTGTCAATACCTTTGACAAAATAACTTCCACTCGAGCCTTGGTAAATACGTTCAGGGTATCTTCCACAATCTATGGCTTCTTCCGAAAGGCGGACAATGTCCTGGAAATGTGGATCGTCAGGAAAGTTATTTGCAAACCCTCCATACTCGAGTTCGAGCGATATTGCCGGTGCCAGTAGAGGCGAATTTTCAGCAGTTCCTCCGCCGGCTCGATCCCGAGGTGGCGATCTGGCATTGCGATCGCGAGGGGCAAAAGTGACATTAGTTACATCTGGCGGCGGTGCGTGGTCCATGATGTCGTGTTCAGGTGGTATGACATCAAAGAGCGGACGATCAATACTCATGTGTAATTTACAGGAACTGATCTCGTGACAACACTACACACTTGACGTGAATCTTGTGTTGAATCATGACAAGTCAAGCGAAACGGAAGTGAAATATTTATCTAAATATTCGAATTCTCAAACTTGTCTTTGTTGACAAAATTATTGACAGATTTTCTAAATTTTAGTTAGAAAAAATTCTAGGGGGAAAATATTAAGGATATTCATAATTCATAACTTGATTTAAATGATGATAAATAGCCACGTTTTCTGATTAAATACACAATGGAGTTTTAGTATTAGTGATTTGAAATGGGCTTAGCTAGAAATATGGGGGAAACACTTATTAAAGGGCCATCTAAAAATGATACCTTTTAAAACTTGATTCCGTTGTAACAGGCTTCGTGAAATCTGTGCACTTATCAAGCGTAGACTAGTTTGTGACACAACGAATCCAAGTAGTAGTTATACTTAGGCTTGTTCAAATAATTATCAATTTTACGAATATGAAAATAGGCTCGGCTGGGTTGCGGACAAAAAGACAATTCCTTACAACAAGATATTTTGACTTTTAAGGTTCAATTATGTTAAATAGACAAATCCAAAGCCTTGGTTGCGGGCGAAAAAAACAATATTTTACAAAACAGAAAAGATGTATGATTTTTACGCTTTATTCTGTGATTTTGCAAATTTTAGTACAAACTTGTCTAAGTAGAACAATAAACAGGATTACAAAAATATTTTTTACGAGATTATTAGATCTACAATAGACGATACTTTGTATGGCACTATTATATGATCGGTGGGAGGGGCCTCTCTGATTAGTGTCACAAAGCTCCTGTGAACATCCAGAGGGTCTCGACAGTGTGTAAGACAATCGGATCCAAAGATTCAAGTTAGGTGACAACATATGCCATTAAGCCTCGTTCTCGAAAAATATTTAACATTAAAAAAATCTTTCTACTCTTTTTCAGAATATTCTCCACCTATGTCTAAGCACTTTTGCTATCTTCGTGGCCCGAGCTTTGTAATCCAGCTATGAACCATGGCGTATACCTATGTTTTAGGTACTATGTAAAAGCAGATATCAAAGCAGCCCTGGTCTTATATTTCTTTCAAAAGCAAGCGATTGTTTCAGTTCTGGAAACAAATAAACGTCAAAGGGGGAGAGGTCTAGGTCTTGACAGTGGCAGTTTCACCTTTTGGCATGAAATGAGTATCATTCCTCGTGAATCCAAATAGGCAATAAGCATGACTTTGCCAGCCGAAGGAGACAGCTTATAAACTTTGTAGGCGGTTGGGAACCTGCTCGTTTCCACTTTGACTGAGCTTTTGTCTCAGGTTCAGAAAAATGAACCCGCATCTGATCTCCATTGATAATGCGGTTCAAAAACTTATCTCCTTTACGAGTTTAACGACTTTTTTATTGCGTTGGTTACTCTGTTGTAGAAGGTTGAATGTGATACACATTTATCAGAAAATCTTTTTTAAGCCTCTGAGAGATGCTGCAGTGCTTTTTACCTTCTTTTAACCAGAAACTTAAATACAGAGCGATATACTTCTACAAACAGTTCATGACAGACGAAACACCTATCATACATCAGAGTGCCAAAATACTGTTTAAACACAACTTTCATTGAAAATAAACTGATCACGATATTGGCGAATGAATGTAGTTTTCACCAATACATAATGGGTGTATACAGTTGCTTGTGGACAGCGATGGGCATGGAAAGTCTGGATATTTTCTGACCGTACCTCGTATGTTTTAGTAACGCCATCTGTCTTGGCCCATTTGTCATTTCCTTTATTTTGCCTGACAATATCTTATATAGTCTGGCACATTCTGAAATTAACGCACTTATCAGTTTTAGTCCTAGTTCTAAAAGAAACGAAACTCATTCAATTGTCTTAACTTCAATGTCAAAATGCAACACAATATACTTGTTTTGACAATTTTCATGAAACACTGCCATAGCACGAAGACATTTTCATTTTTAATATCTTAGACTGAAATTGAAATAATTGCAGTTGGTGAATTCAAGTTTGTGAAATTTGGTTGAAAACATTATGGACATTGAAGAAATTACTTGTTACGAGCATTCCCTCATTGTCTACACTGTTTTCCAAAGATTTTTTCTTGGTGTGCTTAAAAAGCAGGGTTTAGTGGGAATGGGTTAGAAAGCATGCTTTTGAGTTCACTACAATTTGAATAAAGTTTGATATATTTTTAAAATACACAAGAACTACTTCTTATGACGTATGCATTTAAAAGGTTTAGTGGTTATGGCAGTTTGCACTTGTGAAATTTGAGACAACCTCAAAATGTTGTCTGTTCACTTAAGCTATCAAAGCTGACGCTTTGCTAGCTAAATATGAAAAGATTTATGATAACAAGGACCCGAAATAGTATCGTTATATAAATAATTTGGAGTATAAAGAATTAGTCGAACTCAACACACGATATGATATCTAGATATGCCTTTAAAGCTATCGGGGTGTCTGTAAATTTCGAAGTTTCATTGAACCAATAGATATGTTTAAATTATTCGACACCATATTTAATCATAGAAGATAGCACATTCAAACAGTTTACTGAATGCTGTCCTAATTAACACCAAATCGATTGATTTTATCTTTGTAAATAAGCAAAAGGGTTGTTATAGAAAGCAATCCATTGAGATCAGGATGAGCCCATTTATGTTTATCTGTCTTGATTACTCGATATTTAAACGCGTTAACGGTGCTGTTTCTGTGAAACTATGTGTTATATTTTCATTTGGCACAGATTGTTTTCATTCTGTAAGATAAGTAGAGGTTCAAGAAGCTTATATTCGACGTTTTGGATAGGTACGCTGTTTAAGCAAACTATCGTTAATTTGGTCACTAAACAAGAGCCTTTTTTATAATCAATGTGCAAAAGGAGGGTATGAGTGAAGTTCGCCAAAAAGCGTGTTTTGTGGTTTTAGTATCGATTTAAAGATATGTTTGTTAACATTTTGAGATCGAGGCGAATACAATCGATTCTTCATCGGAAATGTTGGCTAATCTTAGGTAATGACCGTTACATTCACAAGCGCTAATGACTAAAATTTTCGGACGATTTAGATAATCTCTTTGACCGGGCGTAATTGCATGCTAGCTGTCTGCATGACTAGCGAAAGTGGAAACACCATAACTGATTTTATGTAAACAAAAATGGTTGGTCACAATTTAAAATATAGAATTATTTAAATTTCAATCGTCATACCAATTTATGCTTTTCGGCCCGGAGTATGGTTTACTAATTATTTTTGTTGTGTTTGGGGGAGGGGGATTATTCTTCTGTACAAGCCAAATCGACGATAGTATGATTCCAGAACCATGGTTTTAACTTGAGATTTTTATGATAGCTATTTGAGACAATGGACTTGGCGTTATACTTGAAAAAACGTGTATTTCACCTACTTCAGGTGTTCCTAGTTGTGAATGCAAATCAACCCCAAACTCTGCTTCATGTAGTGAATTACGTGTCGGACTGGGCCTAGTAAAAACATATCCCATATATTCAGAGCTGACGAAGGTTGCTGTCATACAATTTCATATTTTCGGTCCAATAAATCAAAAGTGGATTGTGATGATGCATCCTTGTATAGAATGTTTTTCAACAATGTAAGGCCGCAACAAAAAGCTTCTGAACAGTTCACAACGGCAAGGTTGTTCAATGACATTATTTTTAGCTGGCATGAGCACGAAGTGCTCTGTGTGAGCTTTTGTGATCGGTCATCGTCCGTCGTCCGCCCGTCCGTTCACAATTACAAAAAACCTTCTCCTCCTAAACTAACCATGGAATTTCAACAAAACTTCACATAAGTTATCCATAGGTCATGCTCCTTCAAATACTTCAAAGAATTGAAATCCATGAAGAACTCTAAATGCATGGCAACGGAGTGAAAAAAACTTTAAAAAATCATCTCCTCCCAAACCATAAGGCATAGTGCTTTGATATTTGCTACAAATCATCATCTATTGACCCCTTACCAAAATACTTCAAAGAATTACCGTATTCTGAAAATTAGCCCTTTTCGGAGCGATCCCTGAATTTACATGGAAATAAGAAGGAAAACTTTAAAAATCTTCTTCTCCCAAACCATAAGGCCTAGAGATTTAATATTTTGTATAAATCTTCATCTATTGACAATCTACCAAAATACTTCATAGAATAAATTATATTCTGAAATTAGCCCTATTCTTTGTGATTCCTGATTTTACATAGAAATAAGGAAGGACATCTTTAAAAGTCTTCTTCTCCTAAACCATAAGGCCAAGGGCTTTAATATTTAGTGTGTTATAATACCTATTGACCCTGTACTAAAATATTTCATAGAATTACTATATTCTGAAAATAAGCGCTTTTTTGTGCAATCCCAGAAAGGAGTAATGGAGGATATCAGAAAATGTTCTCCTTCTAAAGAATTAGGCCTAGAGTTTTGATATTTGGTATGTATTAATGTCTATTGACCCTTTACTTAAATACTTCAAAGAATTACCGTACCTATGAAATTATCTCAATATGGTTGGATCTTCACTATACCTAGGATTAAAGGAGAAAATCTTTAAAAGAAATCTTCTTCTCCAAAAGGATTAAGTGTGGGGCTTTGATATTTTGTATATTTTCTCTTAAAGCCTTGAGACATCATATTCAGAGGAGCGATATAGGACCATCATGGTCCTCTTGTTTTAATAGTTGAAATTCGTAATTGGAAATTTTTAGTCTGAGCTTTTTGTACTTTGCTTCTCTTTTAAACCGTATATATTGACATCTATTAACAAGGTTCGGTAAAGGAAAAAAGTGTAATACAAAAAGCAGAAGAAATGATAACACAATTACAGAAACATGAGAACGAAGAAATTACTAAAACAATATTTTCACCTATCTGTCAAATTTTAATATGACTTTCTTTTAAATATTTGCGAGGTATGATATCTGTAAAGTTTTTTCATTTATTAATGTTCGGTCAAAGTAAAGGTGCTACATGTCTCAAAATTAATGAAATATAAACGTTCTCTGCTACTAAAAAAATTTTAAACTGCTTATCATTCAGTATATCTTTTAAAAAAATTAGTATAAAGATAAAGATGGCTAAACAAGTATAACATTGAAAGCAACTTGTTAATATCTTATACCTTTTCAATACTTTCTTCTTAAAGGGGTTGTACTACAAGACCATCTTCGTGTAATTGTCCATTTAAACCCCAAGTCCATAGGTTAAAATATTCGTTAGTATATCCTCTCTTCAAGTAACTTTGTTACGTCTGTCTTTGTCCGACCTTCGTCCGTAACTAATAAGCAATATTTCACCACTGGTTTATTGGTTACTTGATTACATTGGTTTGACGCAACCATTAACAGTATTTCAGTCATATCGCGGCGGTTGGAGCACATAATCATGGATTCCTAATATTTCTCCAACAGCTCTACCACTTCATCCTTTCCGAGCCTCCAGCTGCTTATCCCAATTAGGATTACTGTTATCCACCCATTGGTGAGAGACAAATGCCAGAATGGATTGCGAGACCGTGGACCGAACCCTAGACCCAATGATTTGCGAGTTCGACGTGCTACCCAATCCGCTATGGAACCTGAAATTTAGTATGGTGCGTTAGCTATACATGAATTCAAATAATTTAAAAGAAATTAAAGAAATTCAATTCAAACAAGAAATCTCTTAATTGTAACAAATAGACCGAAAAATCAGGGACAAATTGTATAACCTATGTCCGTCTCTCTGTCTAATGAAAACCTAACCTGTGAATTTAATATGTTACAATGCTCTTATTTGTCACGATGATGGGTCCCATTGATATAAAACGATAAGGTAAATGTCATCTGTCGATACTTAATGTCTAAAAAATATTGTTACGAGGGTTTTAGTATTCTATAAAAGCATCCTGTTCTTTTGTATCTTTAAAAATAGGCGGGAAGAAATAACATACGAACAAGCAAAACAACAAAAACAAGCATTCTGGAGTATTGCATGGCAATACCAAGTCCCCTACCAGCTTTATATATATCCCTAGAGCTGTATATTTTTTGGGTGGTAAAGGGATTACTACCCCTCCAAAATATTACAGGTGCATCAGATTTTATGAGCAATTCTTTAACACACACACATACACACAAACATAAAAAATAGGCGTTTCTTTTGGTTGTTAGCTAGATTATACTTCATAAAGTCATCTGTTCCAAGAGAATTAAGTCAATATAATAGTGGCTGGAGCACCTTACAATGTATTCCTGGTATCTTTCTCACCAGTACCACCCTAACATCCTTTACAAGCCCTGGAAAGGCAATGGACTGCAATTAAACTCAATATAATTAATATGTGACTTATCTTGAAAAAAGTATCCATATCTTGCTCAAAAATCAATGGACTGGAACAGAACTTGAACTCGTTCTGTAACTCATCAATGCTGAGTCACTTATCAAAAATCAGCTCAATACCTGCAAGTGTTAAGAAAAAATGTCTGCAAAACTGTAATTTCCCAAGCCTAGCATCCATATCTTCCTCAAAAATCAATTGATTGGAACAAAACTTACACTTGTTCTGTAACTTATCAATATTGACTCACATAACAAAACCACCTTCATAATCACAAAGGGTTTAGAAAAAATCCGGAAAAATGAAATTTCCTGGTAATTTTGTAAGTCCAGCATCCGTATCTTCTCAACAATTCAATGGACCGGAACCAATCTTAAATTTATTCTGTAACTCATTGATACGGACTCACATACCAAAAAGCAACTCAATATCTCTGATGGTTAAGTCAAAAAGTCCGGAAAAAGGAAATGTCTTGGTAATTTCTAAGTCCAGCATCCTTATCTTTCACAAAAATCAATAAACCGGAACCAAATTCAAATTTGTTCTGTAATTCATTGATACGGACTCACATACCAATAATCAGCTCAATATATCTGAGGTTTAAGTAAAGAAGTCCGGAAAACTGAAATTTCTAGATAATTTCTAAGTCCAGCATCCGTATCTTCCACAAAAATCAATGGACCAGAACCAAACTTACCATTGTTCTGTAACTCATTGATACGAACTCACTTACCATAAATCAGCTCAATGTCTCCAAGGGTTTAGAAAAAAGTCCGTTTTACTGAAATTTCCTAGTAATTTTGTAAGTCCAGGATCCGTACCTTCCTCAAAATTCAGTGGACCGCAACAAAACTTAAACTTGTTCTGTAACTCATTGATGCGGACTCACATACCAAAATCAGCTCAATATCTCTGAGGGTTTAGAAAAAAAAGTCCGGAAAAATGAAATTTCTTGGTAATTTCTAAGTCCAGCATCCGTATCTTCCACAAAAATCAATGGGCCAGAACCAAACTTACATTTGTTCTGTATCCTATTGATACGGACTCAAATATCAAAACTCAGCTCAATATCTATGATGGTTTAGGAAAAAGTCCGGAAACCTGAAATTTCCCGGTATTTTCTAAGCCCAGCATCCTTATCTTTCGCAAAAATCAATGGACCAGAAGCAAACTCGAACTTGTTCTGTAACTAATTGATACAGACTTACATACCAAAAATCAGCTCAATATCTCTGAGGGTTAAGTAAAAAAATCCGATTTGAAATTTCTTGGTAATTTTCTAGGTCCAGCATCCGAATCTTCCTCAAAAATCAATGGACCGGAACCAAACTCGAATTCGTTCTGTTACTCATTAATGCGGATTCGAATACTAAAAAATCAGCTCAATATCTCTGAGGGTTTTGAAAAAAAGTCCGGAAAACTTAAATTTCTTGGTAATTTCTAAGTCCAGCATCCGTATCTCCCACAAATTCAATGGACCAGAACCAAACTTACACTTGTTCTGTAACTAATTGATACGGACTCACATACCAAAAATCAGCTCAATATCTCTGTGGGTTAAGAAAAAAATCCGGAAACCTGAAATTTCCTGGTAATCTTCTTAGTCCAGCAGCCGTATCTTCCTCAAAAATCAATGAACCGGAACCAAACTCGAACATGATCTGTAACTCATTAATGCGGACTCACATACCATAAATCAGCTCAATATTGCTGAGGGTTTAGAAAAAAAAGTCCGGAAAAATGAAATTTCTTGGTAATTTCTAAGTCCAGCATCCGTATCTTCCTCAAAATTCAATGGACCGCAACCAAACTTAAACTTGTTCTGTAACTCATTGATGCGGACTCACATACCAAAAATCAGCTCAATATCTCCCAGGGTTAAGAAAAAGGGTCAGGAAAACTGATATGTCCGAATTGACAGGCTGACGGACAGCCAGACGGACGAAGCGCGAACCTATAGTCCCCTTCGGCTTTGCCGGTAGGGGACTAAAAACACGGCCATTGAGCACTTGCTTTCAACGCCAACAGACAAATTTATTTCATCAACTTGAAATTGTTGTCTACAACATCTTTCAATTAGGACTGGTCTAAAAAAGTGTTATGTGGGAATGGGTTAAACTTTCAGGTGCACACATATCTAAGTTACCTACACAAAAGATATGATCGTAGTATCATTGAGTAATATTGAAGGAGTCTCTGGGTTAAGTTTTAAATAGACGGACAAATCTTGAACAATATGTCCCGATCTTTTGAGAGGGGAATTGGAAGGAAGGAACTATCAGTAGCTCTTGGCCTTCTCTTCTGTAAAGTAATACAGACAGTATGAGGGCCTATCTCAGTCTGAAATACCCACATCTAAAATTGCTGATTGATTAGTACGAAAGTTATCTATTCTTTCTCGTTAAACGATAACCTATCTATTTGGCTTAAGTTGTAGTTACGAGATTGTTGGTTGCTCTGGGCCGAAATTAGGATTTTACCTTTTCCGTTTAGCTAATAGTTTACTTTGTTGTGCATATTTGTGAGGAGAAGAAAAAAGGAAGAGAGAGATAAAAAGGGGAAAGAGAGAGAAAAGGACAAGGAGAAAGAGACTGAGCGCGCTGAGAGAGACAGACAGACACAGGGAGAGATATGGAGAGAGAGAGAGATATGGAGAGAGAGAGAGAGAGAGAGAGAGAGAGAGAGAGAGAGAGAGAGAGAGAGAGAGAGAGAGAGAGAGAGAGAGAGGGGCGTTATGATAAATTTGTTGAATTCCATGTTTTTCCACTATAATTTAAGCCGCATTAATTTAAGCAAAATAGAAATCGTTAAATTATGCTTGAATTCATTTGTCAAACTAGAAGAGGAGTCCCTACTTTTAATTTACCACTAGCATGTTACATAATCCGTCCAAGACGTACACAGTTCACGAACAGTTACTGTGGGTTACGCGTATTAAAATAGATCATCCAATCAAGGCGTCCTTATATTTAGCTTATAATGATTTTTCCAAACTCTGGACCTCCATTTTCCTTTCACTCTACGTTGGAAATTTCTTAACTTGTAATTCTACCTATTCAACGTAAACTTAAAGGAATCTAGTGTTTAAAGCATTATGAAATGCTCCGAAACAAGATATTTCAGACTAAACGTTCAAAGAAATTCAGATGATCCTTTATTGACAGCTGTCAGAACTACTTATTACCAAGAATGTTCAGTTTTGTATTCGTCCAGTTGAGTTAAAGGAACATTTGGGAAAAAGGGTCACCGACTGAATTTCGAAAACGCGGACACTAATCGCTCCCAGAAGGTCGCGATTAAAAAGGAATGAAAATGAAACATCCTTGCAGAAAACGATTTTTTAGATAAATGATTAAGATCTGCACTGACCAAATAATGATGATTCTGGCTTACATTTATTCATTTATTTATTTATTTTACTAGCAAGAAATGCATACGCATTTCGGATAGGGGTATGAAACGCAGACAACATAGATAAAAAGGGAGTATGCTCTAACGCAGACGATATAGGCAAAGATTTGAAATTTCAAAATCAAGTTTTATTTTATGCATTTGTATATTTATATTTAAAAGCTTGACTAATTCATGAGATTGGCTATGCTTGCTTCACTTTAAGAATAGATAAGTTACAATTTGAAATGTCTCGCGTGTGCTTCCTATTGTTCCCAGTAATCGAATATGGCCCTTTTAACTGAGAAGTCAAGAATTAATATCTCAGGCATGAGCCTGAAACAACACGTAATAGAGTCTATGTACAGATTGACAAGTTTAAGTTAGTGATGAAAGGTCAATTTTACCCACTAGTGTGATCACTCGCTGAAACTTGAACATCTATATATCATGGGATGCCATGGGTTCGATTCCCGGCAGCGGCAAATATCCTTTCCGACATTGGTCTCCCACCAATGGGTGGATAATCGTAAACCTAAGTGGAATAGCAGCTAGAGGCTAGGAAAGGATGTAGTGGTAGTACTGGTGTGAGAAATATCAGAAATTCATTGTTAGGTACTCAAGCCGATATGACTGCAATACTGTTAAAGTGGCGTTAAACTCCATTCAAACAATCAATTGAACATCTTTATAACAAGAATAAAGTGGGCTTATTATCTATTTAGCTTGTTGCTACAATGTTTTTGGTAGTTATCTGAATAATGGGGAGAAATTTGATAGTTTTGGAATTACTGCCGATGAATTATTTACTTACCCGACACGCATCTAATTGATAACCGATATGCAAAATTGATTTTCAGAAGTGTGGTCAACACCTTACAACATCAATGTATAATATGTTTTATCACCTGTCTTAAATACCTGGTTTATTGTCAGTTGCATTTTGTAGCGGCTTGCGAACAATAATTGGCAAAACATTAGATGTAACTGACCGTTGCTTTCGGATTTTGAATAGGAATGGTGGGTAAGATTATTTAGTAGAAAACTATGTGAGAAAGGGGGCCGACAATGCCAGTATTAGTTTTATGGTACATGCTATGTTACACTCTTTGGTTAATTGACACGATGTGATTTTGGCCTGTTCCGAAATAACTCGCAGATTAGTTCATTTAGCTTGATCCAAATTAAGTTTCCTAATACCGATCGTTGATTCGATGTCATTTTCCGAATAGATTGTTCGTTTAGATTCTCTGGCAAGTTCAAACATTTCGTCCTGGGTACCACACTTAAGCAACTATATACTGTATTTTGATGTGCAAGAAGAAATTCGGCCTGTTTGAATATTTTGGGGAGAAAGTAATGATTGATTATAATTGATGTCGTTTTAACCAGTCAAAAAGTTTGCTGTTTGTGTAGTTACTGTAAATTGAATAAACTGTAGCTACCACTTTTTCAAACAATGTCATTTTACCTAGGGTTATATACACATTCAAACGGAAAATAACCAAATATTAAATGTATAAGTCATGTGCTTGTCAATAAACAATACTTTATTGACCCGGAACTTGTGCGTTTACATTTTCTTTTGGTAGAAAAAAATCAAGTCATTTCAAAAAAGTAGCTATTCAGGCTTTAAATAACTATCAAAACCGGACAATTTGTGATATTTTAAAGAATAAATTAGAAATCTGATATATAAAACTTGTTTGATATGATTACTAGCAACAATTTATGCAAAATATGAGACATTTTTAAAAGCTAAATTGATCTTACTTCACAATTATTAAGGAATAAAAAGAAGTGAAATATGAAAGTTATATATATATTGAATTGTATCTCTGCATTTCGATTTATATTTTATCGATAAAAAAGATAATACTCAAATATATTTTACCTAAAAAGACTATACCCAGATATATTCTACCTTGCTCCACAATAAATATGCATCTTTCGTTTTTTGTCTATGTCGTTTGCGTTACAGCATACTTCCTCTTTATCCATGTTGTCTGCGTTCTTATACCCATATCCGAAATGCCTCCTTATCCTATCCCTGCCAGTAATACCCGAAGGGGGAGTTGGGCAGTATATATAGATAGTTTATATATATTTTATATTGTCTGCGTTTTATCCACCCCCCCCCCCCGGTTTGAAAGGAAACGCAAGCAAAAATCACTACTAGTACTTAAGTAATAGTAATGTTTTTTGTGCTAACCCCATTTCGTATTTCGGTAAAGAAAAAACCCATTGCATTTAATGATGAAGGGTTTTGGCATCTTATTTTGCTTAACAGTTTGCTGTCTAATTGGCTTATGACGTCACACCATGAGTAAATGCTGTTTTACTTCCTGCTTCTGGAAATCAAAATTAATTTGATTAAAATCATTGAAATTATTGAAATCGTAGAAGATAATGTGTATTTGATTGGAAAGTCAAAAATACAAAATGGCTTGCTGTCCAAGAGGGGACTCATTTGTCAGTCCTATGGTTAAATATGCCCTGTTCTTCTTTAATTTTGTATTTTGGGTGAGTTTTTAGCTTTGTTTACAAATTGTTTGAGTTTATAGACATGAGAAAATTTCATATAATGATTAGTTTCATTATTTGTCAGAAGACACTCACATTCAACACGTTATCAGTTTTGTGTCTTTTACTTTATTCATCATAGCGTAGTGGGTGGCGCATCAGACTCGCAATCTT
Organism: Fragum fragum; assembly: GCA_946902895.1. Classification (NCBI taxonomy): domain Eukaryota; kingdom Metazoa; phylum Mollusca; class Bivalvia; order Cardiida; family Cardiidae; genus Fragum; species Fragum fragum. The sequence goes on along the minus strand of OX336374.1, from coordinate 19,756,794 downwards.
CAAATACGGGATGTCATGGGTTCGATCTCCGGTGGCAGCACATATCCTTTCTAACCTTTGTCTCTCACAAAAGGTGGATAATTGTAAACATAAGTGAGATAGCACCTTGACAGGGTGCCCATTCACGTACTGCAGTATGTAATTCACGTACAACTACGTCGGTTCACGTACAAATCTTACACCAAGACGTGCATGAACGTACAGAAAAATAAATGAATGTAGAAACAAAAATGCCATTACGTGTGTGTTCATTTGAAATGATTAGTGTATAAAACGAGAAACCCTACGTGCGTATTTATCCCTAAACCCCCCCAAAACTGTAAGCAAAGTAGAACAAAACGCATCGGGAGCGAGTGATTTCCCTTTCATGCGACAGGAACCAGCTGGTTTGTTTTCATATAGAGGATGGGGGAACCAGCAGTTGGAAAAGTTTGTATAATGCGGATCCTGATGGCCTCACCAGTTTGTTTTGAAATAGGCCCAAAGTTGTGCTATTTTTCAAACTAAACACAAGATATTCACGTGTTTTTGGGCAAGATTGACAAGAAATCATGATATAGAATCTGATTTTGAAATCAGTTTCTCTCGTAAGTTCCGTTGTACATGTAAGTCAGGCGGGACAAAATTGAGCCGTTTGTTTAACGTTGAAGTTTTGTTTTGGCTACGTAAGTTGCTGTCTGCAAAATGTGGTAACAAAATCTATTCTTTTTCTCCACAAATGGTGACTTTTAGACACTTATAAGACCATTTGATATTTTCTGTACAAGAATCGTTTTAATACCACAGTTTGATCTAAAAATGAGCAGACATGCCTGGTATGGCCTGCTCCAAGATGACATTCCCACCCTTGTAATTAACTTGCCATCGCTCTCATATTCCATTCAACCCGTCCAAAATCCAATAATTAAGAAAAAGTGAATTGTCAAAAACCAGGTTTTCAAAGAAAGTTTATTATCTTTCCCTCTAAATTCATCTGAAACTTGCACATGACATGTGGTACTTCTTTACTGAGTAATAACAAACTATATAACTAAAACATTGTCTGTCATTTGGTAAAGGGTTCAGATTCATATTGTGTACCCTTAAATCTGAAAGTAAAGGGTACCCTGTACCCCCAGATTTTTCTTTGTACCCCCACTTCAAAACCTAGGGGGTACATGTACCCCCAAAATAAAAACCCAGTGGGCACGCTGCTTGAGGCTAGGAAAGGATGTTTAGTATTGGTTTGAGAAATACCGAGAATCCATTGTTAGGTGCTCCAGCCGCCGCTATGTGACTGAAATACTGTTAAAAGTGGCATTAAACCAAATTCAAACAATCAATATATTGTTCTTTTATTTCTTTTATTTATTTTTTTTTTTTTGTAGACATGAAAAATGACTTGAAATGTAAGATTTTACATCGAGTCCATAATATATATGGTACAAAAAAACCCCCAAACCCTTGTTCCAATACATTGATTGTTGATATGTGCATTATTTGTCATTTCTTTTCTTAGTTTCTTATTTCGTTGCTATGCATGGGCAATGTTATGTAGTTGCATAGCATATACAATTAGGGACAAAAGAATCCACACATATTTTTGAGTAAGACATCCAGGAGAACAATTGAAAATTCTGAAGCAGTTATCTGAGTGAAAAATAAATGCTGTGAATGTGGATAGAAGTACCTCAAAAAGTGATATTCCTAGAAGTTTGTAAGATGAAAGTTTGTAAAAGGGTTGGCTGACAATAATAAGCTGAAATGTTCAATGAATTTTCACACATTCGACTTGTTTATCTGTTTCTGACATCTTATTGTCAAATGATGCACCATGTAAGAATAACCTATTCCATGAAAAATACACTTTTTCTATTATGTAAAAATTATTATACCTAGTAATTGATTGTCTGCACGTTCATCAACAAAAAATATTGAAGAAGGTTATTTCATTGGAGAAATGTTCATGGCAATTGCAAAATTCTCTGGAATCTGATGATAAAATGTAAAGTTGTTCAACACCAAGGATCCCAACTATCGTCGGCTACCATACTCTTGTAAAGCAATTATATGGCTTGAAATGAGCTTGTAATGCATTCTGCCATTTCAGATAAGATAAAATAATTATAAAATATGTGTCATATTTTAAATCCTTTATGTTTAAGTATGGGAATTTGCAATTGAGGCCATGTACGTAAATGTGATTTAAAGAATGAACATTGAAAAGAAGCAAACTTATTAATACGCTTGTTTAGTGCAATTAATTTTGTCAATTTCTTATGATTGTATAAAAAAATTGTTGGTAAAATCCTCATGTTTAGGTTTGAAAACTTTCATACATCTGTTGAATGGATTCTATGAAATGCAAAACTGTTCAAGTAAGTAAGTGAACATATTCAGACAAATAAAAGTGTTTTAACTGATCTTCGGATCAGTTGAACTTCAGACGTTTCACACAGCCAGCCCCAAGGTGATTGATTCACTAAAGTTATCTCTGATATTACTAAACACATTCACTTATATCTAACAATATCTCCTTTCCATTTAACTGGAAATATCCCTTTCTCAAAGGCAATATTGACTAGTTGTGTGATGGTTGGAAGCAGCTGATTCAGATTCGTTTCAAGTATGTTCAACCATTTAGGAAGTATCTAATTGGCATGATTTTGTATTCTGTTTATTGGTTTATCTTCTTCAGACAATACATCAAAGTGCTTAAACTCAGAGGCATTTTTTCTGTGTTGAAAATTATTAATACTCTTTAACGCATTCCAACACAACAAATTTTTAGACTGCTCTTAACTGAAAGAGATTGAGGACCACTACAAGTATGGGTAGAAATTCTTAAGAAGCCTTACTTCATGGTGATTTTTTTTCTGTTTCTAAACTAATGAAATACTCATTTGAAATCTCCATAATCAGGGTTAGCTCTGGCTTGAAAAAAGTTGTTGCCATCAATTTCGCCAAATTAAAAAAGTTGGGGCCAAATGGAGGAGAGTTGGGGCCAAAGTCGAATGTTTTTTAACTGCTCTGTTATTATCTTAACTTATATGTTTTAAATAAACAATATGCGTACTAAACATGTCGTCAACATGGCCATTCATTTGTAATTTTGTGTTGAATGAATGCAGCTAAGTCTTACACCTACATTGATATTATTCATCTTTAATCAGTGTTTTCAGTATTTTGATTAGAAAATAGAGACTTTGATGTGAAAATAGAAGGAGATAGTAACAAACCTTATTACTTTATTTTCTACTAACTAGCTAGTTAAGTAGTACAAAATGTATTTCTAAAACAACAAGTGATACATGTATTGGAATGGTTATATTTTTACTTTAAAAGTTTTTAAACTGAACTTGCATTATGTCTTAGGAAGGTAAATGATAAAGAAAAAACTTGCTTTGTTTGTAAATTAATAATTTCAGATCTTATATATGCATTGCAATAAATCTATTTTGCAGTTATGTGGAGGCATTATGATAGGGGTTGGAATCTGGGCATACATTGAAAAGAACAAATATTACTATCAGGACATTCATGTAAGTACTGTGTAAGAGCTCTAGAGAGGGATAATGGGACCTCAAAACACACCAACAGTTCCCACACAATGATGCTTTTGGACCCCTCCCCCAGAAAAAAACAATGTGGAAAACATTGCATAAAATGAAGTAGTTGCTTGTGACATGCAGTTTTTTGATTTTACACAATGTTTTTTACCAAGAAAGTTGTATAGTATTTTGTTAAAAAGTGACAACTTTAGAGTTTGTAACTGAAAATTCGCCTGTAACAAAGAAAAAATGAAATACATTGAAAAAATATTGAAATAGGATGACTGATAACTTGTGATAAAATTCTACTTTGAAAAACTATCAAGTTTTGTGGTTAAATGCACCTCATCAGGTCATTTACAAAATTGATGGATCCCACTAATAATCTAGCCACCTGGGCTTTGGAACCAAGGGGACAGTGTCTTCATGACTTAAAAAAAACTGGCACATTTTATGATAATTTGGAGACAATGATGCAAAGAGGCAGCGTGTGCAGATTACTGTCGAGCACATGGGGCTTGTAAAGACTTAGATCATCTGTGCTGATCAGACTTTTCACAACCCGCTGTATAGCAAGGTACTGACTCGAAGCTTATGTTGATGATCAACAAAATGCACTGACTGGCTTTCTTGGCTGCTCAATGTCTGCTCTTCAGGCATGTATGAAAATGTTTAATGTCATGCAGAGGCTTGATTTTCATTCTATGCCTTTTGCCATGCTGAATTATAAATCCTCTACAGAGTTACATTAAAATCAGAGCTAAAAGTGCTTAAAAAAATAATTGCAGGTTAACATTTATTGTGAAAATTTATCCTATAAATAGCTCTAGCTTAAAAGGGATAAGCAGGTGATGAAGACTAAGATCAGACTACACATTATGTACAGGCTGATCTTTGTCTTTACCTCCTGCCAAAGAAGGAATACTCTTTGTTCAGCACAGCAAGGACTAAATCCTACGCTCTAGGACACTTTCTAACATTCCACTTTCTAGAATATGGTTATAAAGAGCACATTCTGTATGTATTTTGTTAAAAAGTGACAACTTTAGAATTTTTAAGCGAAAATTCTCCTGTAACAAAGAAAAAATGAAATGCATTGAAAAACATTGAAATAGGATGATTGATTACTTGTTATAAAATTCTACTTAGAAAAACTATCATGTTTTGTGGTCAAATGCACCTCATCATGTCAACCTGTAAGTCCGGCTATAATTCAACCCGAATTATCAGAGACTGTATCTGTAATAGATATCTGATTGAATTCCTAGTACATGGCTTGTGTTTGACTCCTAAACCTTGGTTTTGAACCTCTAAAATCTGAAAATTTTGCATTTTGACTCTTACGAATTTCTGAGGGTCAAAATAGGTTTTTATACCTCAACTTTTTCAATGACCTATCTTGTATACAATAGAAAATTGTACAAATTAATCACTTTCATCATATCTTCACGAAAAAGGTCAGTAGGCACTTAAACCTTCAAATTCATACTCATGTTTCCCTCTTTATGTTGTTTTAACTCATTCCCACTCAGTGACGCCTTAAGACGCCCCCAAGGAAAAAAGCTTTGGAAAACAATGTGGAAAACGAAGAAATTGCTTGTTACAAGCAATTTCTTCATTTTCCACAATGTTTTCTACCCAGAAAGTTGAAAAAATCTGAAATTTCATTAACTTTGAATTGTCGTCTGCAACTTCTTTCAATTTGGGCCAGTCTAAAATTTTGCCGTCTGATAATGGGTTAACTCCCTTCGAAATCAGGTTTGACCCATTAATTTCATGGTCAGGGGAGTTAATGACTCCTCAATTTCAAATGATATTTCAATTTATCTTTCATAGAGTGAACACAAAGGTATATTATCCCAAAATGAAAGGCACATTAATCTTACATGATAAACAATTATTCTATTTCTTTCATAGAAAAATAGACGTTATTTGATCTTTTTGGAAGTAGATTTTTAAAAGCACATTATTTTGCACTTGTATTACATGGCAACTTGATGAGAGGTCATCACTGTGTTTGGTCCTGCGTAGACCTTTGTTTATTGATGAGAGGTCATCACTGTGTTTGGTCCTGCATAGACCTTTGTTTATTGATGAGAGGTCATCACTGTGTTTGGTCCTGCTTAGACCTTTGTTTATTGATGAGAGGTCATCACTGTGTTTGGTCCTGCATAGACTTTTGTTTATTGATGAGAGGTCATCACTGTGTTGGTCCTGCGTAGACCTTTGTTTATTGATTAGAGGTCATCACTGTGTTTGATCCTGCGTAGACCTTTGGTTATTGATGAGCGGTCATCACTGTGTTTGGTCCTGCATAGACCTATGTTTATTGATGAGAGGTCATCACTGTGATTGTTCCTCGTAGACCTTTGTTTATTGATGAGAGGTCATCACTGTGTTTGGTCCTGCGTAGACCTTTGTTTATTGATGAGAGGTCATCACTGTATTTAGTCCTGCGTAGACCTTTGTTTATTGATGAAAGGTCATCACTGTGTTTGGTCCTGCGTTGACCTTTGTTTATTGATGAGAGGTCATCACTGTATTTGGTCCTGCGTAGACCTTTGGTTACATGCATAAACAAAAGCAGGGTTAAATTGACTCAATCAGTGAGGTAATCATTTTTGTGTGAGAAGGGTTAAACCTCAAGAAAAAGACTTTGGGAAACAAAGTGGACAATAAATAAATTTCTTGTAACCAGCAATTTCTTCAATACCCATAATACTTTCTTCATTAAAAGGCATATTTTTCTAAATTCCACCAACTTGCAATTGTTGTGTGCCACTTCTTTCTATTTGGACCAGCCTGAAATTTTGTTGTGTGATACTGGCTATCACTTTTGAAATGTAAGACTTTGTAATATTATTTTATTTGTATTCCTTGTTGCCTGACGATATCAAGGTCAAGATCTATCGTGGTCAATGCCAAATATCAAAGGTCATATTTTGAAATTTGGCTTTTAAGGAGGCATAAGTGTTGAATTAATACATCTTGTTTAGTCCATTCCCCCAATTTTAGACTGAATTCAAAGAATTTCCAGACAACAGTTTCAAGTTTATGAATTTTTTAAAGCCCTTTCTTCTTTGGAAAGAAAACATTGTGGATAATGAAGAAATATCTTGTAACAAGCAATTTCTTCATTTTCTACAATGTTTTCCCAAGCATTTTTAAAGAAGGAGGTAAAAATGCGGGATTGGGAATGGATTAACCCATTTTCATATGAAATTATTAGCCCCCCCCCCCCACTGGTTAGCGGTTTGGGGACTATAGGTTTGATCGATTCCGTCTGTCTGTCCGTCAAACTTTTGTCCGGACCATATAGCAACTTCAAATACACTGATAGATTTCAATTAAATTCTTGTATAGATTAGAATTTGGAGAAGTGTCACATACAAAAACCGTTACTCTGCCTTGCCGTTCGATCCCCGACGGCGGCACTCATCCTTTTCGACTATTTGTCTCTCACCAATGGGTCGATAATCGTAGACCTATGTGGGATAGCAGCTGGAGGCTAGGAAAGGATGTAATGGTAGTACTGGTGTGAGAAATACCAGGATTCCAGTGTTAGGTGCTCCAGCCGCCGCGATATAACTGAAAGATTGTTGAATGTGGTGTAAAACCCCATTCAAACAAACAAATACTCTGCCTTGCCCACTTTTTGAGTTAGTGTCCTTTGTTGCTTTTACCTTTACATTTTCGTCCAGAACATGTCTCCTAAACCATAAGTGCAAGCAACTGGTTATCTGTATCTTTTCATTTTTCGGAACATGTGCATGCTACCAAATTTGTGCACTTGTATATCATAGTGTGGAGAAGTGTCATGTACAAGAACTGTTACTCTGCCATGCCCTTTTTTGAGTTATTGCCCTTTGTTGTTTTTAATATTGCAATATTGTCTGGTCATATCTTACATGCTATCCAATTAAACTTGATACACTATATTGTGTTTAATAAAGAAATGAACATTAAAGTACCACAAATATTGAAGAAAAAGGGGGACTCCTGTATTGCATTGCAATACCACATGTAGTTGTTTTAGACTGGTCCAAGTTCAAGGAATTTGCAAACAACAATTTCATGTTGATACAATTTTAAAGTTCTCTCTTTTTCTGGGTAGAAAACAATGTGGAAAATAAAGATATTTCTTGTTTCATGTATAATCAATTTCTGCAATTTCCACATTGTTTTCCCAAGCTTCGTCCTTTATGGGCAAAAAAATGCAAGATTGTATGTCTTATTTATACACAACATTATTTTGTTTCCAGACTATATATGATGTCCTCCTCGACTTGTCTATATTACTCATAATTGTTGGTGCTGTTATTTTTATTGTTGGTTATGCGGGATGCGTGGGTGCACTGAGGGAAAATCTCTGTCTTCTTAAAGTTGTAAGTATTTTCTATATTGTGAACATGTCAGATAGACCGTCTTTAAATCATTCCCACTCAGTTACATTTCTAATGACTTGAAGAAATACAATCTTTGAAAATTTGTGGGAAAAGGGGAAACTGCTTGAGACAAGCAAATTCTCCTTTTCTCAAAATGTTTTTAAGCCTATTTGATGCTTATTTTCCAATTTTAGTGCAATTTGAATTGTTGTTTGCTACTTCCTTCAATTTGGACCAGTCTAAACAATGTTTTCACACCCCTCAGATAAAAGTATAAGAAAAAAATGTGAAAGAAGAAGAAATTACTTGTCACAAGCAATTTCTTAACAATCCATGAAATTTATCCATAACTAATTTCCTTACTTCCTGGGCATTGAAAAGGGAAATTGTGCTAAGGTAGATTAACATTTGAAGGTTCAACTTAACAAGTGTGGATCAAAGTACAAAACACAATGCTTAGTTAACCTATTATCTTGCAATTCAACATTTTGATGTGCTAGAGAAATGAGGCTAGGGAAAAAACATGTTTGGAAAATTTCTCCTTTTCTGATGATGCTTTCTTTGCAAGTTTCCTATCTGGCATTAAGTTCTTAATTTGAAAGAATTTTTAATTGTGTTATGCTATCTCTTTTATTTGGCCGAGTATTAAACTTTGTCTTCTGTCATTTGGTTATGAAGTTTTTGTTATAAAACAAATCAATTCTATTTGCATGAACAGTATCACACTCAGGTTCTTATAAAATTAACACTTGATTCAGTTTAACCCTTGTCATGCTGATTAAAAATCCTGTTTAGAATTGCACCAAAATCAAAGGACTGGAATCACTGAAAACGCTAGTTGAAGGTCAATTTCTCATAGGGAAATTGAATATATAAACAGTCCCTGCTTGAAAAGGACAAGTAGGTGGTGTTGACTAAGATCAGACTGCACATATGTGCAGGCTGATCTTTGTCTATACCTCCTGCCCAAACAGGAATATTCTAGGTTTCAGCATGACTTGGGTTAATTCATTATGTGTATGTCCTAATATATTGTACCTCTTTATAGAGAACAATTATACATTTTACTCTTTACCACACAATCTTGCATTTGAATGTGCTGAAGAAAAATAGCTGTAGAAAACATATTAGTCTGGAATTCCCATACCCACCTCATCTGTCAGGGGATTTTCTACTTGTAGACATGTGCATTTTTCAAGGCCTCTTGTCTGTAAACAAGTATATAGTAGAGCAAATCTAGGGCTGATACAAAATAGATCTCAAAATTAACTCAATATATGCTATGGACAATGATCATAATGTTTGTAATGTTGGGTAGGAAATATTGTGGCATCAAAATTGCTTCTTTTTGTTATTTCCCAAGCAGGAAATAACAGGTCAAATGAAAACCTATCTTTGTTTTTAATTTCATATTTTTTTTAGATGATCAACTGCAACTTCTCTGAATTTAGAAGAGCCTTAAATTTATGTATTACCCATTACAAGACAAAAATTAGGACTGGTCCAAAATCAAAGAAGTTGCAGATGACAATTTCGAGTTGATAGAATTTCTAATATCTGTCTTTTTGTGTAGCAAACAAATTTGAAAATCCAGAAATCGTTTGTAACAAGCAATTTCCACATTTATCACTTTGTTGGCCTGAACCTTTTTCTTGAGAGGTGTCAAAAAGTGGTACTGTGAGTAATGCTTTTCTCTTTTCAGTTTTACAGCATTATAATACTCATATTTTTGGCAGAGGTCTCAATTGTCGTATTAGCATTTGTGTTTAAAGATAAAATGAGGGACTGGGTCACAGATGTTTTACAAGAAGGAATGATTTTACGTTACCAAGACGATGAAGATGCTCTTATGGACTGGTTCCAGGAAAATGTAAATACATGTATTTATATATCTATCCTACAATGTCAACACAAAAAGCCCCATGTTTTAACCCATTACCAGGTGGCAAAATTAATGACTGGCACAAATTGAAAGGCATTGAAGAAGATAATTTATTATCATTAATTTTTAGATTTTTTCAACTTTCTGGGTAGAAAACATTTGGGAAAATGAAGAAATTGCCTTTTTCAAGCAATTTCTGCATTCAACACAATGTTTTCCCAATTTTGCTCTTGAGGGGCTTCAAAAAGTGTCATTATGTAGGAACGGGTTCATATATGGGTGAAAGAATTCAAGAAAGGATAAAAGCAAATTCAGATAATTAATACTGCAGTTACTGAAACCGGTACAAAGTCTTAAGTTGTTTGCATTGTAAAATCAGAACACGATCAAATGTACTCTATTACTTGATACTTTATGATGTTGCTGTAAACGTTAATATTTTTATGCCCAACAGATGATCCATTTTAAACAAATTTTTGGATGGCTCCAAGGTCAAGGTCAAACATTCAAATTGAGCTTGTTCAGAGCATATCTCCCACATCTGTGTATGGATCTCAAAATTATTTTAGACAATTGTTCTCCATCACAAGTAGAAGTCCATATCCATAGTGCAGTGGTAGCACATAGGACTTCTAGTCATGGGGTCATGGGTTTGATCCCCAGCCGCATTGAATATCCATTCCGACATTTGTTTCCCACCAGTGGGTTGATAATCATAAACGTACTAGGATAAGCAGCTGGAGACTCAGAAAGGATGATGTGGTAATACTGGTGTGAGAACTACCAGGAAATCATGGTTAGATGTTCCAGCCCCCCACAATATGACTGAAATACTGTTAAAAGTTGCATTAAGACCCATTATCAATCAATCAATTACAACAAGTAGAAGCGCCATTTGAAATAAATTTTTAGATAGCTTGAAGGTAAGAGTCTCGGCTCAAGGTCAAATATTCAGCCAGCTTGACATGCAGTCCCTGGACATCTTTCTAGTATTATATACCGGTACCCACAAATTGTATTTCATATCATGTAATGTTAGATGGAGTCATTTTCTTTCTAAAATGATGTCAGTCTTAGAACCAGTGTGGTAAGAATGAACTTGTTGATCGAAAGATACCTGATTTTCAGAATATCATTGTAAAAAAAAAATTCTTCTCTAATATCATCGAAAATTGTAGTTATACAGTTATTGAGGTAAGCTTATTGCTCAGAAATATTGTATTGTATCCTACCTTTTTAGCTCACCTGAGCACGTAGTGCTCAAGTGAGCTATTGTGATCCACTTTCGTCCGGCGTCCGTCCGGCAGGGGTCGTGCATCGTGCGTCAATTTCTTTAAACAACATCTCCTCCCATACCACAGGGCCAATTTGAACTAAATTTGGCAGAAATGTTGCTTAGGTGGTCCGCTTCAAAAATAGCTAAAAGAATTGAAATCCGTTAAAAACTCTGGTTCCATGGCAACAAAAGTGAAAATATAAAATAATCTTTAAAAATCTTCTCCTCCTGACCCAGAAGGCATAGAGCCTTGATATTTTGCATGAAGCATCAGTATGTTGACCTCTTTCAGAATAGCTTAAATCATGATCCTCGGGTCCCCAAGGCGGAGGCCCAGGGGGATGGGGTTATATAGAAATAAAGAACGATTTTCTAAATGACATCTCCTCCCAAACCAATAGCCCGATTTAAACCAAATTTGGCAGAAATGTTCCTTAGGTGGTCCGCTTCAAAAATAGCTAAAAGAATTGAAATCCGTTAAAAACTCTGGTTCCATGGCGACAAAAGTGAAAATATAAAATAATCTTTAAAAATCTTCTCCTCCTGACCCAGAAGGCATAGAGCCTTGATATTTTGCATGAAGCATCAGTATGTTGACCTCTTTCAGAATAGCTTAAATCATGATCCTCGGGTCCCCAGGGGCGGAGGCCCAGGGGGATGGGGTTATATAGAAATAAAGAACGATTTTCTAAATGACATCACCTTCCAAACCAATGGGCTGATTTGAATCAAATTTGGCAGAAATGTTCCTTAGGTGGTCCCCCTTGAAAATAGCTAAAAGAATTGAAATCCGTTAAAAACTCTGTTTTTTTTTCTTTCTTTCAAATCAGCACTAAAGCCTTGGAATTTGTAATTTAGACTTTTGGATCCCCAGGTTCATAGTCTTTATATGTAAGTGTGGCCCACTTGTTTCATAATCCTAACCTTAACATGAAATTATACTGTTGAAAGAAAAAGAGCCTTTATCTCAGGTGAGCGCCCCAGGGCCAACAGCCCTCTTGTTTATTAATTAATTACCAAAATATTCCCCAGACAATGATGCTTTTTGCTGCCCTCAGAGAAAAGCTTTGGAAAGACTAAGGACTAAATATTGTCATCTTCAACTTCTTTCAATTTTGACCATTCATATTATGTCATCTGGTAATAAGTTAAATTCTACTTTATTGTAGATAAAATGTTGTGGTATTAATGGTTACAAAGACTGGAACAAAAATGTGTATTTTAACTGTACAAAAGAGAACCCGAGTGGATTACGATGTGGTGTGCCTTATTCTTGCTGTAAAGATCCAGATGCATTAAGTGTACGTATCACATTATAAGACAACAAAATTTTATACTGGTTATATTTTTCTGTCCTTTTGGGAAACTGAGAAATTGCTTGTTGCTCAATATTTTCCTGATCTTTTTTTCTTGGGCTATAAAAAGCAGTGGTTTGTGGGAATGGGTTAACTAAATCATTTAGCCAGTGTGTGACATTTAGAAAAAGTACCTGTGTGTGCCATGTGATGCCTCAAATCTGTGTAGGTTAATGACAGTCTTCACTAAGTGCTCTGAAAATATATCTGGAATCAAAGTACCTTAGACCATCAAAGGACATTCCACATTCACTGTGTAGATATCTAGATTTTGCTATATTTGAAATTGTAAGAAATATAAAGCACTTGTGTAACTTTGATTTGAGCCTAATGTGGAAACTTGTATACCTCTTTAATCCATTACTAAATGACAAATTTTAGTCTGGTCCAAAATTGAAAGAAGTTGCAGGCGACAATTTCCAGTTACCCGGTAATGAAATTTAAAACTCTTGGTCTTTTGGGATAGAAGCAATTTTTCACAAGCAATATGTCCATTTTCCACATTGTTTTCCAAAGCAATTAACTTTGGGTTGAAAATAAAGTGGATTGTGCTGGAATAGGTTAATGAAGGAATATATATCATCTAATATGTATATTTATGTGGTCTGAATCCATGAAAACAATTTTAAATCTTTTGATAATGCATCAATGAAAAACACTCACAACTGCTACTAGATGTTTTCTTGAATGAACATGAAAATCTCAGGGTTCTCCCCAGAAATTTTTGAAGGCGTAGTGGCAAATGCGTGGCGTGTTGTCTGTTAACATCTTGGTATGACTTTACATAATAAAGGTCATTAAAAGTGCTTTTTAGCTTGATTATTGACATCTTGTTGTTTTATTGAGAGTTATTCTTGAATTATATTCTTCAACTTTTTAATTATTATAAGTTGATTTATCTATTCTGAGGCTTATTTTGATACCAACCAATTGTGACATTACTCAGCTTACTTCAACTCTCTATCCTATTTGTTGGAAAGGGCACTAAATTGTCTCATAAAAAGGATGTGAAAAGGAAAGATAATGAAAGAATATACCCAAAAGTCTCATGAGTAAAAAAAAGTGTCAAGTGCTTGTCTATTAGATAGGATTAGCTTTTCATGCTTGGCCATTTTATCAAGTCTGTCCAAAAATCATATCCTTGAGGACTTTTAAAAAAGCATGGAGTGTTGGATTGAAGAAAAATGCCCTTCATCAGAAAAAAAATAGAAAATATTATCAGTAATTTCAAAAATGTATTTATAAGGTTCCTGTGTGAAATACCTGGTTTCATTTTCAAATTTTGCATCTTAAAGAGCTCCATTAGATTCTCTGTGTAAAATTTGAAATGCTCATTATTTGCCCATTCAGAAGCCTTCGACTGTCTGACACTATAACTATTCTTCTAACAGTACTTTCAGCTATTTGATTTCAATAAGTTAATAAAAAATGTATAATATATCTGCAGTATCCAACCTTATTTCTCAAATTATAACATGAAACTTGATCAAATTTATTTAACAAGTGTCTTTACTCTTCTCTTCTTTAAGTGATTCAGCACTTTGATTTTCAAAAGAGGATTTTGTTTTCCAAATATTATAGTGTGAATGATCTTTTCCTGATTCTAAATAATTATTAAACCATTACTTTTTATAAAAAGAAATCCCTAATTGGTCTAAGGCATTCTTTTCTTGAAGTGCTTTCAGCACTTTGATTTTTATGGGGGTATTATTTCTTTTTGGGTAAAAAACATGAGAGGAAGAGATATTATTAGATGATTACTAAAAGTATAATAATTTTTTTCACCAAACTATTAAAACAAATTTATTGAAAAAATGGGTTGAACAAACAAGGGTACGAATGTTTGAGATAATGCCCTCCATGTTGGATAAAAAATAAATGGACTTATTCCAGAAGATACATGTGTGTAATTATTAAACTGAGTTGAAAACAAGAGCTTAGTATAACTAGGATGGCTTCTATACAAATCTGTCTTTATTATTTTCGCAAATTCTCGTAAGGAAAAAAGATTGCGAAAAGGGTATGTTTTCAGCGATCAATGTATGAAATAAACTGACCCAATAAATCTTTCCTTCAAAAAATTAAATTTTAAACCACTGTGGCTTTAGTTTGATAGTTGTCACATCAAATAACCACATCTTTTACTTTTAACTAGACCAATCTCAGCCGAAGTGACAATTTTCCGGAACCGGGTCGCCATTTTGAATTCATTGTTTACATATTGGTACCAATCATGCTTGGTGACTGATAGCGAGGTAACAGTGGGAAACGCGAGAAAAAATCGATAATCAACCAATTAGTAAGAGTGTAAGGGTCTTATCAATAGAGATGTTATGTAATACGTGGTATACAACATTATAGATAAAGAGCCTCTCGCGCTTCTGCAACCAATTTTAATGGTTTGCTTTACCCTTTCTTCTGCTTGAAATTAAGCCGTATCGGTGACCAAATTTAAGCGTATCGGCGATCTGAAGGCGTATCGGCAAACTCTCTTAATTAATGAAGGCGTATGGGGGCTGATTCGCCACAATGGCCTGGGGAGAACCCTGAGGCTGATATTATAATAAACTTGATCATTTCATTGAGCATTCACTGCTGTGAATTTAAATATTGATAGACCAATTTAATCATTCAACCCTTTACTGTTTTAAAAAAATTTACACCTGTCCAATATCAAAGGTTTAGAAGAAAATTTAAACTGGATTTAATTGGAAAAAAATCAAATCATCCAGTAGGGTAGAAGATATTGTGGAAATAGAAGAAATTACTTGTTACAAGCAATTCATTCTTTTTCTACAATGTTTTCTCAATTATAGAATCGCAGGGCCATAGAAAACAGGGACTTATGGGAAAAGGATTTATCAATCTCTATTTTACACATATGAGAACAAAACAATAACATCTGTGTTTGTGGTAACTAAAGTGTGATAAAAACAGCTTATTATAGCTGAAGCTGCAATATCTAGGCCCAATACAAATACTTTGTTTTCTGTCTCACCTGAGGCCAACTTAACTTTTTATAAGACATGGTTTGGATATTGTAAATGCATGCATTCTAACTTTCAGTCTTTTATATTTTGACTTCTTATATTTTGACAAATTCTTTCAGCCTGGAATGCCAAACATTTTATGTGGAGGCAGTGCCTTAGAGGAATCAAATGTAAGTTTAAAAAATAATAAAAATACCATTTTTGTATATGTGTATACTAAAGAAAAATCTGGTAGACAGAATAGATTTTTAATTAATTGTGGAGGACAACTTTCTATGTAGGTATGAAGTAAAGGAAGTATGAAAATTAAGGAGGTAAGAAGGTGGTATGGAAGTAAAGGAAATTTGAAAGTAAAGGAAGTGTGAAAGTAAATGAGAATGAAAGAAAAGAATATATCAAGGTGGTATGAAAGTAAAAGAGGTATGAAAATTTAAGGGGGTATGAAAGTAAAGGATATAAAAGTAAAGGAGGAAAGAGAGCTGTATGAATGCAAAGGAGGTATAAAAGTAAAGGAGGTGTGAATATATCAAGGTGGTATGAAAGTAAAGGAGGTATGAAAGTAAAAGAGGTATGAAAGTAAAGGAAGTATAAAAGTAAAGAAGGTATGAAAGTGGTATTAAAGTAAAGGGGATATGAAAGAAAAGGGGGTTTAAAAGTAAAGGAATATGAAAGTAAAGGAGATATGACAGTAAAGAAGGTATGAAAGAAAAGGGGTATTGAGGTGGTGTGGAAGTAAAGGAGGTATGAAAGTAAAGGAGGCATGAAAGTAAAAGAAGTATGAAAGTAAAGGAGGTATGAAAGCCTTATGAAAGTAAAGGAGGTATGAAAGTGGTATGAAAGAACAGGAGGTACAAATGTAAAGGAAGTGTGTAAATAATGAATTATGTCTTTAGTTGGTACAGGGTTAAATATTGGACAGTTTTCTTAGTTCTTTCTGGCAATATAATAAGAGCAATCTTTTTAAACCCATATCCACACATGCCTGCCTTTTTACGCCCCTAAAGATAAAAGATTAGGAAAACATTCTTGATAATGAAAAAATTGCTTATTACAAGCAAATTCTTCGTTGTCCACAATGTTTTCTAGCCTTGACGACCAAGATTTTTAAAATTTCATCAACAAAAATTGTTGTTTGTAACTTCATTGAATTTTGACCAAAATAACATTTTTAGCTGGGCTGTTTTTTGAGAAAACCCAAGGTATTGCTATAGCCTTGGTGTTGTCGTTGTTGTCATGTCAACATGCGAAAACTTTGACATTTTGTGATATCTCTGGTTCTACTAAAGGCATTCACTTGAAACTTGGCACACTTGTTCATTATCAAAGAGCAATCTATACTATCAAGGGGGATAAGACTAGATGCATTCTATCCACTATCCAGCACCTATTAGCCAAGTGTAGGCACCCGTAGGCGGTGCTCTTGTTTGTTTTGTAGGAATGGGTTAAACTTTACTTACTCTCACCTGATCAAAGTTATACATTAATAGTTAAATAGTGAAACTAGTTAACCTATTACCAGACAACAGATTTCTAGACTGGTCCATATTGAAAGGAGTTGCAGACGACAATTTATTTAGATTTGTTCAATTTTCTGGGTTGAAAACATTGTGTAAAATTACGAAATTGCTTGTGACAAGCAATTTCTTCATTTTACACAATGTTTTCCAAATTTCTATACTGAGGAGGCGTTTAAAAGTGTTTCTGTGTGGGAAAGGGTTAAAAGTTGCATTGATTCTAATTACTTTTCAATCATTTACTTTTCAGACATTCGAAGCATCGTCAAAAATTTACACAAAAGGCTGTGTGGATGCACTGATAGCTCTTGGGGAGGAAAACTTACCTGTTATTGGGTTTATTGTTCTGGGACTTGGGATACCACAATTATTGGGCATCTGTTTGGGCCGTCTTCTAGCAGGACAAGTGCAGGACCAGAAAGAAAGATGGAGGCGGAGTCATCATAGATAAGAGAAGTTGACTGGTTGATATTGTATATTAAGGAGGAGAATTGAATACTCAAACACAAATATCAACCCATTGCTACATGTATTACTCTGTCAGGAGAATATGGGAAAACAACAATAAAAAAGCTATTCTGTAAACCCATTACCAGAAAACAAATTTTTAGCTTTGAATGATCATTTCTAGATCAACAATATTTTGTAACAGCTGATTTACAAAGTTCTTAGAGTTATACATGAAGTTATAGGTTGACAACTATATAGGCACAAACATTCAACTCTCAGGGCTATAGCTGTGCTCTATTTGAGAGTATGAAAGAGACTTCATGTCAAATTAACCTTTTATGCACGTATTTGACCTATTACTGGACGACAAAATTTTAAACTGATCCAATTTCAAAATAGTTGCAGACAACAATTTTTGATGATGAAAATTAATGCTAAAGTTAATCTTAGAATACCCACTGAATAGTGGTGTCCATGGTCTAGAGGTAGAGCCTTGGCTTCCTGATCAATAGATCCTGAGTTTGATTCCATGGGAGGGGCTATTAATATTGGTTATGTCATTGGCCAACATGATCAGCACTAGTTATGGTTTATTCTCCAGGAAGCAGAATCAAGAAGGATTAATCTATGTGTGAAGAACTTGTTTCCAAATTGATGTAAAATAAATACGGTTAACCATTTCCTGCACAACAAGTTGCATATATATGTGTGGCCAGTTTTCTTTGAACAGAGGATCAAACTGTGATGTAGTTGTGAGATTTGAGAAGTAAACTGGCTATTAATTACAATATTTGAATCAGAAGAAAAAAGTTTTATTTCATTATTATGTATTTGAGAAACTCTTTATTGCATAAAAGGTTAATAATATCTAGTCATGTAAATATATGTTTACTTGTTAATTGTTGCTTGCTGATTTGGGAAGAAAGCTTGTAATGTTAATATTGCCATGTCTGTAAACTAGTTGACATTCTACCAACTGACTGCACCGTGTTGTTGAACAGAAAATTTGTCTTGATAATGCTTTTGATATTTTTTTAATAAGTTTTATAACTGAACAGAAAGGTGATCGACAAGGTTTTGATAGAAATGAATATTAAAAGAAGTTGCAGATACAAAACAAAAAAAGGAAATATTGCATATAATTCAGTTGAAAAAAAATAGTCAAAGGAGGAACTGCCTGTTATGATTTCAAGATTTTTTTAAGAATATTTCCCTGGTCATTATTTCTCAGGGTTGTAAGAGCATTAAATTTCAGCAACGTACCAAAGCACTTAAAATAAAGATTAACCCATTAACAGACAAAAATAATACACTAGTCTACCAGCCGCCGCAATATGACTGAAATACTGTTAAAAGTTTTGTTTTAAAACCCATTCAATCAGTCCGCACTAGTCCACCAGCTGCTGCAATATGACGGAAATACCGTTAAAAGTGTTGTTAAAGCCCATTCAATCAATCAATAGACTGCAGGGAATTAAAGATGTGTAAAAACTGAAAAATAAGAGCTATTACAGGTAGATAAAATGAGACTATGAGAAGAAATTACTCATTGCAAGCAAATTTTTTGGTTTATAGGTCACCTGACGGAAGGTCATGGTGACCTATTGCAATCATGTTTGGTGCGTCATCATGTGTCTTGCATTAACATTGTACATTTTCTTCTTAAAAAACCTCCGACAGATTGTGCTCTTTGGACTCAGGTGATCAAAAAGGCCCTGTAGGCCTCTTGTTTATCTCTACTGTTTTTCAAGAAGAAATCACAGTATTGCCTTGGCCTTGTTTTCAAGTATATTGATGTTGTCGTTATCATGCAAAAACTTTTGACATTTTGTAACATCTCTGATATTATTGAAGGCAACAACTTTATATCCCATTGCATGTATAACTTACAGTAAAGCATTTGAAAAATGGTAGTTGTTCTTTTTTTGGGATATTTAGTATAATCACCTCTTTAAGATGATTCCAATATATATCCAATTTTCAGAAGCAATATAACACAATAAGCTTGATACATGGATTGCATTATGTTTATAATTATATGGTATTTTTAACTTGTTTGATAAGCTCGGCTATTTTGGGAGAAAACCCAAGGTATTGTCATCACCTGAGCGTTGTCGGCATGACAAACTTTAACCTTGGTCATATCTCTGTTGTTATAAAAGATATCCTCTTGAAACTTGGCATGTGTATTGACCATCACAAGAGCTATCTAGACTATCAAGGGGGATAACTCTAAAATCATTTTTGTAAGAGTTATGCCCCTTTTTCCACTTAGAATTTTCCATTATCCAGCACCAGCAGCCGAGCGTAGGCACCCGTTGGCTGTGCTGTTGATTTTGAAATTGCACCAGGAAATTGCCACAGCCTTGACATTGTGTGATACAATCATTTAATACTGGAGTTATTTACTTGAAACTCAGAATATATATTCACTACAAATATTGAAGTATATGTTTAAACCCATTCCCACACAATAACACTTTTTGATGCCCCCCCCAAGAAAAACAACTGAGAGAAACGTTGTGTAAAATGATGAAATTGCTTTTAACAAGCAATTTCTTCATTTTACACAATGTTTTTTACCCAGAGAGTTGAAAAATCTTAATTTTCATAAGCTTAAAATTGTCGTCTGAAACTCCTTTCAATTTGGACCAGTCTAGAATTTAGTAGTCTGGTAATGGGTTAAGAAAGGTAACTCCCATAACATTTTTGCATTAAGTGTCCACCTTTTCCAACTTTTTGTACACTGTCAAGCACTCATTGTTGGGAGTCAGGCACCCAGCTGTGGTTCTTCTGTTTTAATGTCGGTGGAGGTTTATACTATATGTCTTAGTCTTGCCCATTATTGATAGTATACTTTGCTTAACATATCTTTAAGTAATCTTGTTTTCTTTCTTTTTTTACACACCAATAGGGAAAATCTCAAATACTAAGTACAAATATGCCGCCGTCATAGCACAGTTGGTAGCGCGTCGGACTGTCAATCTAGAGGTCCTGGGTTCAGTCCCCAACGGCAGCACTCATCCTTTCCAACTATTTGTCTCTCACCAATTGGTCGATAATCGTAGACCTATGTGGGATGGCAGCTGGAGGCTAGGAAAGGATGTAATAGTTGTACAGGTGAGAGAAATACCAGGATTCTGTTGTTAGGTGCTCCAGCCGCCGCGATATAACTGAAAGATTGTTGAAAGCGGCGTAAAACCCCATTCAAAAAAACAAACTAAGTACAAATGGCTTTTTTTTTTATTTCTACTGCACTCTTTTTAAGATTTATAACATAAAAGGATATATTTCAATTTCAGAAGTATGTATATTTGATTTCATCCTAATCCTATATTGTAGACAAAAGTTATCTCAACAATATCAAATGACTGCCCTCAAAGTTTTAAAAATCATCATACAATCTCTATTAGCCATGTACCTAATGTTTTGTTCTTGGAAAGACATAAAGGAAACTATGTAATTGTGGAACCATTTTTAATAAGCAATTTTTTTGCTTTCCCATATATTTCCTATCATAAATCATTTTTATTTTAGATGTCTATTTACTATAATGTCTTGTCTTCTAAATTTACGATTCAACCCATTTTCACACAATCCCACATTTTTTACGTCATCAAGAAAAAGGCTTTAGAAAACATTGTGGAAAATCAAGAAATTGCTTATCACAAGCAAATTCTTTATTATCTACAATGTTTTTTACCCTCAAAGACAATGTTTTTTGAGATTCATCAATTTGAAATTGTTGTCTTCAGTTTCTTTGAATTTTGACCAGTCTGATTTTTTTTGCCTGTTAATAAGTTAGCTGTTTTCAAATTC
This sequence comes from Fragum fragum, assembly GCA_946902895.1. NCBI lineage: Eukaryota > Metazoa > Mollusca > Bivalvia > Cardiida > Cardiidae > Fragum > Fragum fragum. Next base: position 19,735,593 of record OX336374.1, on the reverse strand, counting down.
TTTTAATCTAAATGCACAAACTTTACCATTCACATGAAGCAAGCTAAGCTAGGAGATAAATTTGTATTTAGATTGTCCTATTCTTGTACAAGTACATATATACATTCCCTAAATTTTCTTTAACAAATTTTAGCTCTACTTTGTTTTTGCCTGTATCCTGAATTAGTTTATTTTTCTACATATTGTAAATATGTACAGCTTTTTTTTTTAAACATTTCTACAAATAAAGCATTTTGTTACCTTGCAATTCTTGTTTTATAAAGTGAGATCTATAATGTAAATGGATTATCAATAAACCCAAAATATGAAGTTGATGGTAAAAAATGACCAAATATAGCGCCGTTCATCTTTTTTTAAATTGACCAATCATTGCTGTCAATCAAATAATCAGTCAACGAATGAAATCATTCATTTAGACTGGATGTGCAGTTTGAACTACGACATTTACCGCCAATTTGGTGAATCATTTTTGTGAGTTTGATGACTTAAACGTCTTAACTACAGCTCATTCAAGCTCTAGTTATGATGTTAAGGTCCCAACCGACCATTCTACTTATTTGTAATTTGCTACTTGCAATAAATTTCACAAAATAACGCTGTTAAAAATCCAAAGTAACTTCCTGTGGAAGTCAATGGACAGGGCCAAAAGAGTCAGTTGGCACGGTCAACAATTGGTTAATTAACTGAATAATGAAGTTGAATGAACAAACATCCTACTGAAAAATCTCTAAATAGCTGAAAATATTACCCTTGTCTGTTTACCTCAGCTGTTTTTTGAGAAAACCTGAGCTATTGCTCTGTCCAGGTGTTAAGTGTCTATGTCAGTGTTATTGTTGTCCGAACATTTTGACAATTTTTAAATCTCTCTGGTTTTACTGAACACATTCACTGGAAACTCCGAATATATATGTTCACTTTCAGAAGAACAATAAATACCAACATGAGGGTAATAACTAAATGACTAAATGCAATAATACCCATTTTGACAATCGAGTTTTACCCACAATGAAGCATATGAACAACTGAGTATTTGCATCCACATGAGATGGTCTTGTTTATATTTCTTTTTATGTTTTTAGTAGAATACCTTGAGTTGTTCAGAAAATAAGCTGATATTTTTCTTTCTATCACAAACATTTATTTATTGACTGGAAGTTTTATAGCCAGACTGTTTTTAGAGCTTACTCAAGTTAGAGTTCTGGTGTTGTTCTGTCATCAGTATTTAGTAGTGTACATGTATATTCTAGTATGACTTGTGACACATTTTTTATGCCCCATACAATACCAGTGGCCTGTAGATTTACTGTTGTCTGTCTGTCTAAAAATTGACCTGTAAGCTACATATCCTGTAATTTTATCTACTATTGAATCTGATTTAGACTGATCAAACTGAAAGAAGTTGCAGACTACAATAATTACGTAATGTTTTTGTAAAAATCTATGTCTTTTGTGATAGAAAATGATGTGGATAATGGAGAAATTGCTTGCTACTATCACCATGTCTGTCTGTCCTAGTCCATCCATAGCCTTTTTTGTTTTCATGCTGTAACTCTTAAACCAATTGACCTTCAACCAAGGAACTTCATACAATTACAAATGATTCAAAGAAGTGCTCTAATTTTTGGTGGTCACATAGGTCAAAGTTGAACTGTGCTTCTTGATTGATAAAAAGCTGGTGGGGTACAAGTCCTCTCTGCAACAATTCTAGTTTGGATTTACCCTAATGCAACCCAGTAAAGTCTCCAGCAGCAACATGGGGCTATTTTGTGGACAATCATTTAACTTAGATATTTCTGTTAACCCATTCCTACACGAAAATATTTTTAGACTTATCCAAATTGTAAGAAATTGCAGACAACATTTTCAAGACGACGTTTTCTACATAATTTTTCTTAAGGGGCGTAAAAAAGCATCAGTGGGTAGGAATGGATGAACCCATTCCCACTAGAAAAAAAATTAGACTAGTCCAGACTCAAAGAAGTTGCAGACCACAATTTCCAGCATACAGAAATAAAGATATCTCTGTCATTCTGGGTATGAAACAAGGTGAAAAATGCAAAAATTTCTTGTAACAAGCAATTTCTCCATTTTATAAATTGTTTTCCTGAACTATTTCTTGGGATGCATACAAAAGTGGGATTGTGATATAATGAGTTAAAGACGGAAAAATAGAAAATATTCTTTTTGTTGTATACCTGGACTTTTTACAAATTGTTAAGACCATGTTTGTAATTCGAATTCTGTTTTTTAAAAAATTGAGAGTATTACTAAGATTGTGAGCCAAGGATTTTGTTTTTAACCCATTCCCACACAATGTGGCTTTTTTAAGGCCTAAAGAAAAGCATTTTCCACAATGTTTTTTACCCAGAAAGACAAAATAATTAAATTTTCATCAACCTGAAATTGTTATCTGCAACTGCTTTGAAGTATGGACAGTTTAAATTGTCATACAGTAATTGGCAATTTTTTTAAATATATATTCATTAATTGTATAGGTAATGTGTACATTATTATTATTACAGAAAAGCATTATTTGTATGTGTTGAAGAATTTGTTTACATATATATGCTATCAACTGGATATTGTAATTTGAATGGGCCAGCACCAATACATAATATATTTACCATATTATTGCATAAGCTTTAACTTTGCTTATATCAGTGATACCGTAGCCATTGCACTGTTTGCTCATATTCAACCCATTATCAGATGACAGAATTTTGGAAAGAAGTTGCAGACAACATTTTTTAGTCATTGGAATTCAAAAACCATTGTCTTTTTGTTAGCAAACATGATGGATTATGAGGAAATTGATTGAAACAAATTTCTTCATTGTTCACTATGTTTTCTAAAGCTTCTTTCTCAAGGGGCATAAAAAGGAAGGAGTGTGTTGGAATGGGTTAACTTGCTGGTCCTTATTTAGAACAATGCCTTGGCTGTATCACAGTTAGTAATGAATAACCATGAAAAACTGCGGAAAACACTGAAAATGAGGAAATTGCTGTTAACATGAATTTCTTGGGAAATATTTTAGAAAATGAAGGTCTTCATTATCCATATTTCTACCTAGAAATATAAAAAGTAGATTTCCATCAGTTTGAGGCTAAGGAAAGGCTCATTTCTGAACCCTTTCCTATTTCCAGATATTTGACATTTTGAAAGGTGCTGCAGAAGACCATTGAAAATGAGTGCAATTTGAAAGGTAATCAACTACCAAGTTAGAAAATATTGCGGGAAAAGAAAAAATGGCTTGTCACAAGCAATTTCTTCTTTTCCCCAAATGTTTTTTTAAGTACAATTCACTGGGACGTAAAAACTGGGGATTGTACAGATAAGGTTTAAATGGCAATTTGCATGAAGCTGTTGATATAAAACAAAGAAGAATAGTACTTGTTCAGCATTTATACTACTTTCATGTGTTCATACTTCACATTCATAATTTAACCACCAATTCCAAACTTTTGCTCATTCAAACAAGATATGTGTCATCCAGACCTTTTAAGAAAGAGGGAGTTGATAGATAGCTGTCCCCACCCACCGAGCTCCGACAGGAAGTTTGACTCAGACATGAAACATATTTACTTTTCAAGATTTATGGTCAGAAACGTGTAACAAAAAATAACGGTTTGTTGACGACCTAACCCATTTCCACACAACAAATTTTAGACTAGTCCAAATTGAAAGAAGCTGGAGACAACAATTTCAAGTTAATGGAATTTTACATTTTGTCGTCTTTTTGCATAGAAAACATTGTGGAAAATGAAGAAATTGCTTTGATACAAGCAATTTCTTCATTTTCCATAACGTCTTTGAAAGCTGTCTTTTTGAGGGGAGTAAAAAGGAAGGGTCGTGTCAGGATGGGTTAAACATTTAACCTACAGCGTGAAAAGCTGTAGTTTAGAAGTTTAAGTTAGCCAAACCAACAAAAATGCTTCACAACTTTTTTGAATTCAAAGTTCACTTTGGCCGAAGCATATGACTTGATTGATTTATTGATTTTTGAGAGACAACCGCAATCTGTTAAGAATGACGACTTCCATCTAATATTTCCAAGCTCTTTCGTCTCATTAACGGTTCAATTGAGTACCCAAAGCAAAAGGTTTGGTGGAGGGATTAGGTTTTTAGCTCCACTGGCTGAAAGCCAGCGAGCTATTATCATGGCGTTGTGTCTGTCAATACAATCAGGCCTGTTGAACGATACAGGCGCTCAGCACCTCTAGTTCTTAGTATTTAACCCATAAACCACAAAATCCTGATTTTTTATTCATTGAGGAAAAATGGATAAAGAAAATTTTGTGGAAAAGGAGAAATAGATTTGAAGAAGTAATTTCTCATTTTCTAACAATGTTTTCTACCTTATTTGTACCTTTTCACTCATTCTAGTGCACTTTTGAATATCGTCTGCAACTCTTTTTATATGGACGTGTCTAAAATTTGTTGTCTGGTAATTGGTTAAGAATTCCATCATATTGAGCTGTAAGTTATCTGTATCTTAGATGGTCAGGAACCCGCCTATTTATTCATTGTTTTTGAGAAACATCATTGTACTTATATGTAATATTATATTTTAACATTATTAAAACCTTGTTAAAAATCATGCTGTTTTTTTTTCATTAAGTCTTCATTCGTCATAGTATAGAATGCTCGAGGCAGAAGAAAGTGGTACTGATCTTATCAAAAGTCAAATCTGCTTGATATGTAACTGGCCATAGTGCAGTTGGTGCATCAGACTTTCAAAAGTGAGATTCAGGGTTCGATTCCTAACCGTGGAAAATTTTCTTTCCGACATTTGTCTCCCACCAATGGATGGATGATCGTGTACTTGGTAGGATGAACAGCTGGGGGCTTGGAAAGGGATGTAATAGTATTGGTGTGAGAAATACCAGGAATGCATGGTCATGTGCTCCAGCTTCCGCGATATGACTTAAGAATTGTTAGAATAGCGTGCGTTAAACCCCGTTCAAACAAAAGCCACCTGTTTAGAGCTCTATCTACCTATCACAGCCACCTTTTAGTACTTTTTAGTTCCAGACATTGTATATAAAAGCATGTTTCGGGAGTTGACCCATTACCAGACGACACAATTTTAGAATGGTTCTAAATTGAAGGAAATTGCAGACCAATATATTTGTGACGGATCTTTTGAAATCCGGTCTTTTATGTAGAAATCATTGTAGATTATGAAGAAAATGCTTGTCACAGCCAATTCCTTCATTTCTCACGTTCTCTATAGCTTAATTCTTGAGGGAGTGCCAAACGCAGACACGTACAACAAGAAATAAATGGTAGCCGTCTTAATTTGAAGACAGCATTGATAGAAAAGAAGGAAGTGCTTTTTAAAAAATGATTTCCTTTTTACCACAATGTTTTCTTCTTTTATAAAAACGATTAGATTTGTGAAAACGTGTTTATTTGAAAGAGTTAAACACCGGAACCCTGTGAATGTTTCTTACTGAAACCTACTCTTTGGTTGAAAGATACAATCTTTCGGATGTATGCTTCCATGGAGATGTGTCTTCCTAAAATGGTAGCGTCAGTGTGCGAGCAAAATATCGTAAATACAGCTTTGCTCTTGACTGGCGAGCCTGTCCTAATCTGACGATATAAGGATCGGAGAGCATCTTAGATAGAACTAATTCACCAGCCTAGCCAGTTTGCTCGCCCATCGACGATATCCAATTTACTTCAGTTTAATTTCTCCTTTCGGTAAGAAATACAAATCTTTGGTGAGCATGGAGGTCACGCAAGGTATCTGCTTCATCCTGTGCATTTCTGGGTCATTTGGTAAGGTGTTCGATTCAAAGTTATAAGCTACGAGCCTGTTTACCCGGGTCATGATGCGCATCAGATCCCAGGTAGTCCCGAACTCGTCAAGGACTCGGACGAGAGACTGAATAAACCAAGAACCATTGACGGAATTTCTCCACGAGTAGAAGCCTGCCACAGTTGAGTAGGCGATTAGAAAGTCAGCTTCGTTTGGAATACGAACCTCGTTTGGTTCAGAGAGATTGAGCTCTTCCGTGAATTTTACGGCATCGACGACATTCAATTCATAGCCCTTGTCAAGTTTTCGACCACGACAAGCCTGTATGAAGAATAACTTGGGTTTTCCTGCCAAGGACTTGCAGTTATTGCCTTTAAATAGTTCAAAGATATCTTGTGGATCGAAAAAATTGTCACTACCAAAGATTTTATCTTTCTCACCATGAGACATTATAACGCACGCAAAACAATCTTCGTCACTGTGATCCTCGTCTGCCAGTGCCTTCAGTACTTTGAAAATACCACCGACTGTCAAATCTTGATATTTCTGTACCTCAAAGCCTAGCAGCTGAAGTCGTCTGCTGATTTTTGTGGCGTCTAAATCCGTTCCTTTTCGTTCTGTATACCCCTCTTTCTCTAACTCTGGTGAGAAATTTTTGTTATTGAAGATGATGGCTTTGCCGCGTTTTGGATGGTCCATCTTATACATGTCCGACATGAACTCCGAGCGAGTCATCAGGGCCGGGATTCTCTTATAGTCCTGTAATAATATCACAACAAATCTTTTAATTACTGCATGACGACCATCTCAGATTTAATCCTTTCCCGCACAATCCATTGTTTTTAATTGTCAACTGCCACTTCTTACATATTGGACCAGTCTGATATTCTGAAGGACGGGAAAGGGTCATTCTATTTCCACACATAATCCCCGCGAAAAGGAAGAAAACGGTAAAAAATGGAAATCTATCAAGCAATTTCTTCATTATCCTCGATGTTTTCTACCCTTAAAAAAGAAATAAAAAGATTTTATCAACGAAAATTGTCGTCTGCATCTTCTTTGAATTTTGACCAATCTAGAATTCTGTTTTGTGGGGTAAATACACGTAGAATTTAAACAAGAACCTTCAGAGACAGATTATGCTCCCAAACAAGTGTTTGTCACAAGATATCCAACATGAAGTTTGATAAATGATCATGGTAAAAATAGGTCAGAAAGCATCAAAAGTAAATAACTCAAAATTGAAGCACAGCACACGTTCGATTCTTTTGCACTGCACTTCTCTTTGATATCTCTTCATCTTTGATGGTTCATTTTATAGCTGGGATACTTTTTTGAAATATACTCTTGATAAGATTTAAGATAATGTTTATGAAGTTAAGCCATAAAAAATACCTTGACCTTAACACATAACCCTACATAGACCTACAAACGAAAATTGAGCATTATGTCTAAAAATACTGCAGAAACAATTGCTTGATTGATTGAATGGGTTTAAAACCACTTTTAACAGTATTTCGGTTATATCGCGGCGGCTGGAGCACCTATAATGGATTTCTGTTATTTCTCACACAAGTACTACAATATCATCCTTTCCTAGCCCCCAGCTTCTATGCCACTTAGGTTTACGATTATCCACCCATTGGTGAGAGACAAATGTCAGAATGGATATGTGCCGCCGCCGGGGATTAAACCCGTGACAAGAAAATTTGGTAGAAATATAAATATAAGATATAACAACAATTCCTCCACCCTCCCATCCCGAAACATAATACCGTAAAGTAACAAGAAATATAGCTCCTTTTTTGCATAACACGGTTTTATTAACTTAAAAATGAATTTCACATGTTCTGGGACTATGTATAATCAAAGCTATGTGAAGTTTCAAGAAAAAATCGGCAAAGAATAAGAGAGATGTTAATACGAAAATATAAAAATTACAAATTTCAAACAGAAAATATGGAAAAAAATCGCGTCAGATATGAAGTTTAAGTATGAAGTATCTTGAAAATTCCAGAAAAAAAGGAACAGTTTTATTACTGAGTGACATTAATCTCTCTTTCTGCCTATCAAGGATATGTACTGAACTAAAAAATGGAACGAACATCTTCTATGTGCGAGCAAAGTATCGAAACTACATCGTTATTAGAGCTGTGGTTACAATATTTTGCTCGCGCAACGACGACTTGTATAGGAATGGGTTAAAAGACAACTATACCTCTTCCATGCCATAGTAATCCTCTTCCCCAATATCGGAGAGTTTAAGGTCATTGTAGGTTCTCTTCACACCACAAAGAAATCCTTGAAAGTTTCTAAACATCTTGGCGTCAGTTTGATCCATTTCTGATTGTATTGATGTTTCTTCAGTACTGCACATAGTGTTCTGTCATTCACTTAACAGATGAATAAAAAAATTTTGTTTTCATGGAGTTTGAAACGAAAAACGTTATCACACTATAAGTGTGGTTAGGTTTTTCGTTTCAAACTTCCATGAAAATGAAAATATATTCTATTCATTTCTAAGAATTAATAAAATCAAGCGAAAAAGCAAATATTTTACAAATTTTGATTCATTTTTATGTGAAAGCAAACAAGATATCTGCGTGCTCAAACTTTTGTTCATGGAGGTCTGCATATTTATTTTCGGTAATTCAGAACCATTCGTTTTAGATAGACGAAACTAAGATATAAACTAGAAATTGAACCTTTCCCATAAAATTCCTGATTTTTACGTCCCCATGATTTTATATCTGAGAAAGCACTGTGGGGAAAAAATAAAATTTGCTTGTTACAAGTAAATTCCTCTTTTCCAACTGTATTTTCTACCGTCCTGTAGGACTGTAATATTTTGAATAAATCTCACTTTAATCTGTCGTCTGCGACCTCTTTCAAGTCTTAAAGTAAGTACAAAACAGCAGAGGGTTAAAGTATCGTATACCATTTTATCTCAACATGAGCAGGTAACCATGTACAGTGGGATATGATATTTCTTCCTCCCCGCTTGCTACGCTAAATTTTCAAAGAATTTCAAGGTAGTTCGTCTAATTCTGTTGAGTCCGTCTATTTTTGTTCTAAATATATTTTTGGATATAATTTACTTCCGCATTCAAATTACCGATCCTTAGTTTTCTTCTAAGTTTCCGCCGATGATCGATCGCCGCTGTCAATCACAGAATGAATCGACCAATCAAATCACTCATTAGGGTGGAAATGAACTTTGACCTCCAAAATTAGCTGACATTTATATGTGGCACTTTTTTTACTTTGACGACTTTAACATAGTAGCTACAGCTTATTCGAGCTTTGGTTACGACGTTTAGGTCGCCAACCAACCATTATATCTTTTTATTACGTGGTACTGATTATAAAATAAAACCGTTTAATCTCGAGGCTGAATCTTGTTTGAGTCAGTGGGCGTGGCAAGCGGAGGGAGAAGGCAGAACCAGCGTTTTATCAATTTCTTAACTCACGAATTAGTTTGTATCCTGGACTTCTGACTTTTGAATATTAACCCTTGTCATGCTGAACCCGGAATATTCTTTTTTTGGCAGGTGGTATAGACAAAGATCAGCCTGCACATAAGTGCAGTCTGATCTTGTTCTACACCTCCTGCCCGTCCCCCTTCATCCAGAGGTGTTTGAATAATCAATTTTCAAAAGGAATATTGACCCTCATTAAGACCTTCCAGTCCTGTAAGTCCTTTGATTTTAACGTAACACTGTATGTTTTTTTTTTAATTCAGCATGACAAGGTTTACATATTATACTGATACGAATTCAAAGAAGGAACATACGGCAACATTTAGGTGGTGGAAATTTAACAATCTTTATCTTTTTGGATAGAATTATTGTGCGCAATAAAGAATATGTTGTGAACAAGCAATCTCTTCATTGTGCTCATTATTTTCCCTACCTGTTTTTTAAGGTCTCCAAAAAGCAAGCTTGTGCGGAAATGGGGACAAAAATAACTGGAACAAAAGACTATCACAACCAAAGCTGATTCAAGCTGTGTTTACTATGTTTCAATAGCTCGTCCATGAAATATGTAATTTCTTCTTTCAAATGTTAGAAGGAAGTAAGCATCGACGAACTAGATATTAATCAAGTTTTCTTTTTTTTTTTTTTTTTTTAAAAAGTCTGTTTTAAACATTGTGAGCAAGCAAGTAATGTTTGTATGGTTAAGGGAACCTATACTTTCTTAACCCATTCTCCCTCAATGACACTTTTTAACACCCCTTAAAGAAAAAGCTTTGGAAAAACATTGTGGAAAATGAAGAAATTGTTTGTAACAAGCAATTTCTTTATTTTCCACAATGTTTTCTACCCTAAAAGACAAAAAAAAAAAAAAAAAAAAATCATCAACTTGAAATAATCGTTTGCAGATTCTTTCAATTCGGACAGGTCTAAAATTTTGTCGTCTGGTAATGGGTTAATGTGGATAAAAATACAAACATACCTTCATTTAGTAATGAGTAGTAACTCTCTTGATAATGGATGAATCAGTCCTGTGTTAAGAAAAATGTCATTTTGATAAGATAGCCACTAGATCTATTTTTAAACACATTCAAATTTCATAATTATTCATAATGTTAAGTCGTAAGTTTTTTCCAATACTTGTATACTGAAATAGTTTGTTGGGGCATATAAAACGCTAAAGAATTTTCGCCACTCAAGAAATAAAGAGACCATCCGACCGAAAGAACGAACGAACAAACATACAGACAAATAAACAAACAAAGTTGTCACTTACTGATAATAGATTAAAGGAAAATATGGATTGGTGCATAAATCTCCACCTATCTTGTAGGGCACAACTCATAGTTCTTTTATGTATCTTGTTTCATTTGCCTATAGCACTTCCCCCTACAAACCCTGATTTCCCCCTGTGATATTATACATAAAAAAATCGTGGAAAAGGAAGAAATTTATTTTTTCCCGAAATACTTTCTAGGATGGTTACTTTTTGAACTTTACTTGTTTTATTATGTCGCCTGCTACCCCTTTTCATTTGGAGAAGTCCAAAATCTTGGATAACACCAAAGGATTAATGATGCCATAAATGAAGGCCATCAAGCGAAAGGGGATACTGAAGTATTAGGGAGTATCAATCCTGTTAAAACTCCGCCAGCTGGCCTGGGTCGACATTTTTCGCTCTTTGTCGCTTTCCTGAATATTTAATCGTGATAATGATTTATCATACACTTATTTTTCAATCCAATCACAGATTGACCTCTGGTTGTCTGATCAACTATCTAAATGTTTGTTTTACAGAGTTACCGTGACGGGTAAAAAAATCTGGAAATGAAATTGCGTCCAGACAATTTCATTCATATTTTAAGTACAATAAGCTGAAAACCAAAAGGTACTTATATCATTTAACAACAACAACAACAACAAGTAATAAAAGTTGCGTATGATCGGCACGTTTTCTCGTTCGTTCTTTCTGTGTTCATTTGTCCGCATGTCCTTGGAGGGGAAGTAGGATACACTCGTTTAAATACCCTTTTCTCCCATATTTTGATGATTTAGTAGACCCAAGCTAAAAGTGTAAAGTGAACGGGGCAAATACCGATATTGAAATCCCGATATCACAATCAATACCTTGTTGAAAAGCATGTTAATTTAACCCTTGTCATGCTGTATAAATTACCTTACTGAAATACTGTCAAATCAAAGGGCTGAAAGCACCGATAGAACTTATTTTTCAAAAATCAATATTTCTTTTAGAAATCAACTTCATAAACAACTCTGGAAGGAAAAGTACAAGCAGGAGGTGTAGACTAAGATCAGCCTGCACATAAGTGCAGTCTGATCTTAGTCTACACCTCCTGCCAAAACCGGAATATTCCGGGTTCAGCATGACAAAGGTTAAGACAAATAGATATCGTCGTTGGTTGAGGAAATGTCGTAATACAGCTTTATTCAAGGTGTATTTACGACATTTTACTCGCCTAATGACGATATACCGTCATTGTCGATCTAAAACCTGGAAACTACAGCTTGATTCAAGCTGAAGTTACGGGGTTTTAGAACGACAACGACGGTATACTCATTAGAATATCTCGTTTAGAAGGTAGCTCTAGCGCAGAAATCCCAAAGTTCCAAGCACAGTGATTTAGACGGCAGAATGCTCAGCCGACAGTAATTCAATAAAGTTGCAGTTCAAAGAATGATAGTCTAATCGGATCGTAAACTTTAGTAAAAGAGTTCGTGAGTGCTCTCTTTTATCTATCGCTGATCTAAATATCTGTCAGTAAGTTGGTTGAAAAGGCCTTATCCACTACCAGACGACAGGATTTTACACCGATCCAAAGAAGTGGTAAAAAACTATTCAAAATACATTTAAACTGAAAAATGAGTATCGAATAGAATATGAATTAGCGAGAGAAGAGGATTAATGTCTAAGTAAAAGCAATCTAAAATTTTCCTACCCTTATTCAGCGCGTCAAAACTGCGGGTGCAAGAAATATAGCGAGAAAAGCAGAAATCACCTTTGACGAGAAATAGCCCGTTTTCCTATACTGCTCGCAAAAGCCACCTTCCAGCGGCGCTTCAAATTAACAATAAAAAAAGTCCGGATGATCGATTGACGGAGCACAACTGTCATTAATCGGAAAATGAACTTTGAACTCCGACATGTATGTAGATCATTTTTGTTGGTTTCGCCAATTAAACGTCGCAACTACAGCTTAATAAGGCTGTAGTTAAGACGTTAATGTCCCAAACGAACAATTTTTGCTACATGTTACAGAATATAAACTGTACAAAACAACCATGTTTAATATCTATACAATTCGAACTTCCTTGTCGGAGATCAGTGGGCGTGGCCGGCGATCCGTCATTTAATTATCGCATTGAATTTTTTTCTTCTATTTTTGGCTCCTTTATATTTTTATTTAGTATATACCCAATCATCTGAACAGGTATGTAACGCGATCTTCTATATAGTTATATTGTAATAAGTCGCACATAAAGTCTTTTCAATACCTATGATTATAATAAACATACTTGTCACAATTCACCACACAAGAAAATTATGCCATTTTTAGAAGAACGACAAATAACGGGCACATACCGTAGAGTCACATGACTACCTTTAAAAAATATTATTTTTTTTTTTTTTTTTTTTTTGTCTTCAAAGAACAGTTTATTTTGACAATCGCGGTTTATTCAGCATTAAAGCTGTTATAAACTACTGTTCACCGTGGACGGCATAGCTCGCCCTAGTGTGCTTGTAACAAATCAAAGTACTGAAAGTACTGTGAGCTAGCAAAGCATGATTTTATTCAGCAGCTTTCTTTATCAAAGGTTATCATAATTAGTGGAATTTAGAAAGCATTTAATTTGTAGGGTAGAAAACAGTGTGGACAATGAAGAAATTGCTTGTTATAAGCAATTTCTTCCTTATCCACAATGTTTTCAAAAGTTATTTTCTTGAGATGCTTCAAAAGCGCGAATGAGTGGGATTGGGTTAATTGATTGATTGAATTGGGATAAACGCCGGTTTTAACAGTATTTCAGTCATATCGCGGCGGCTGGATGCATGGATTCCTTGTATTTCTCACACCTGTACTACCACTTCATCCGTTCCCAGCCTCCAGCTGCTATCCCACTTAGGATTACGATTATCCACCAGTTGGTTAGAGACAAGTGTGGGAAAGGATATGTGCCGCCGCCGGTGATCGAACCCATGACATCCCATTATAGAAGATTAGGAGTCTGATGCGCTACCGACTGGGATTGGGTTAAATAGCATGCTTTTGAAGGAGTTGTCCACAATTTGAAGAAAGTTTATTCATGAGGCCATAAAAAGCAGTTGCAGAGCTTTCAATATTCCTGTAAAAAGAACTACTTTTTATGGCGTAGGCATTCAATTTATTTAGTCGTTAAGCCTCCAGTGGAAGTTTGTACTCGTTGAACTCTGAGAAGACTTCAAAATGTGTCTGTTAACTTAAGCTATAAAAGCTGAAGCTTTGCTAGCTTAAAAATTACTTTGATTATGTTATCGAAAAAAAAAGTTAAGGTTTTGGTTACAGTTTTGAAATGAAGGTAAAAACCCATGGTCAAGGGTACAGGGTCAAAGGTCTTGATCACAAGTGAAAGTCTATCACCTGATTAGAGTATACAGGAACAGTGATGGTCTGAAGTGTAAGCATTCAGAAAATACAACCAATGTTAAAGTTTTTGTTCATAGGTTTTAAAAGTAGGTCAAAGATCAAGGTCACAGGGTCAAAGGTCTTGTTCAAAGGTGAAAGCATGTCCCCTGGTCAGCGTAAATATGAAGTATTGTTACCCTAGGTGTAAGCATTCAGAAAATGTAAGCAATATTAACGTTTTTGGTTAAATATTTTTAAATGGTCAAGATGAAGGTCACAGGGTCTAAAGGTCATAGGTGTTGGTACAAGATAAAGGACTATCACCGGATCAGTATATGCGAGAAAAACGTTGAAATATAGACATGAAAACTTTGACACGATGCCGAGGTTAAGACAAAAGCTCCTCCGAGACATTTGTCCCGAGCGTGCAAAAAATGAAACAACGCTGATTCCCCTCCCCCCCCCCCTTTAATGCCAACAAGAAGTTCCCCATTGATATTAAACAGCGTAATTTTGCAAAGAATTTTGTCAGTAGCATATAGCAATAATGTAAAATTGTGTTGGCTAGCGACCTAAACGTCATAGCTACAACTTTAATGAACTGTAGTTACGACTTTTAAGTCGCAAAATCAAAAACATGCACAACATGTCTGTGGGAATTCAGTGCTTATTTCCGGTCGATTTTTAGAAAAAACCTTGTGTGAATATTTTAGTGTACATTTTTCACAAATGCATAGAAACTAAGAATGAATGATTTTTCCTGGCCAAGTTAACCATTTCCCATACAATCCCTGATTTTACATCCCTGTGATATTATACTACACAAAACTTTGTGCAAAAAGAAGAAAGTGCTTATAACAAGCAATTTATCATTTTTCTACAATATTTCATCATATAGGATGGTTAATTTTTGAATTGTGCTGACTGACTTTACAATGCCTATTGCTTCCCCTTAAAATTTGGACAAGTCCAAAATTTTGAAAAACAGTGAAGGGAAAAATACTGGATCAACTATTATGCGTATCTCGGGACAACGAGTTCCTTGATTTATTTTTTTTAGATGAAAAAAAGTCGCTGGCCTTACATCGAAACTAGTCTTCTTTTCTACCACTGGTCAACGAGCGACATATCTTGACTCTTGATTATGTTTCTATCGAAATTCGATCAGTATGTATTCGAATCGGAATTTACACCGCTTTCAACAATTATTGCCAAGATAATCAAGGGTTCTAAATGCACACCATCCATCCATTTATCAATCCATTCATCCATCCATCAACAAATCCATCCATCCACCCACCCACTCATCCATCCACCCATCCATCCATCCGTCCGTCCGTCGTAAATCAATCCATTTATCCATCCATCTATCAATGCATCCATCCATCAATCCATCCATCTATCCTTCCATCCATCAATCCATCCATCTATCCATCCATCCATCCATCCATCCATCTATTCAGTGTCCATCCATCTATACACCCATCCATCCATCCATCCATCCATCCTATCTATCTATCCATCCAGCCATCTATCCATCATCCATCCATCCATCCACACACCCCCAAAACATAATTTCGAATGAAGATTTTCAAAAACTTTATTTTACAAAAATAGTTCTTTTTTCATCAAAATATACAAATATTAAATAAAATCATAAAACTGACCAACTAGAAAACAGACAAACCGAATCATAACATTACAATAAAACAAACTAAAAGAAACAAAAATAAAATGATCAAAGAGACAAGCATTTCAGAGTTTCACTATCTGCACAAACTAGTCTTAAAACAGATTGACTCTCGAGTCGTTGAGTGACGTTTCCAACAATGTCACATGTACGTGAAGAGTAGACACCGAGCAGCCAGGACTCAGTGTATTTAGAATATTCTCTAATCACGTACAGACGGTCTGTCTATCCGAAGAGCTGGGCAAGTCTTTATTTTGGCGCACACGTGATATGATTGAAAAACGGTATTTTTTTTTTCTTTTCTTTATTTATTGGAAGTGTGACGGCTTACCCATTCCTAGACGGCAAAACTTTAGGCTGGTCCAAATCGAAAGGAGTTGCAGACAAAAATTTAAAGCTAATTTAGATATTAACAACTTTCTTAGTAGAAAACATTGTATAAAATGAAGACATTGCTTGTTTTTCTTGAGTGGCGTCAAAAAGCGTCATTGTGTTGGAATGGGCTAGGGAGAGGTAATCAAATTAGGAACCCCAGAGAGTATTATGACAAATGGTAGTCTATAAAGCACAGAGTCGACCCATTTAACATTTAGAATCCTTTTCTCCGAATGGATAGGCTAAAAATGTTTTTAAGCTCTGCACGTTAATTTATAGATTGATTGATTGATTGATTGGGGTTTAACGCCATTTTGACAGTATTTCAGTCATATCGTGGCGGCTGGATCACCTAACAATGGATTCCTGGTTTTTCTCACACCGGTACTACCACTACATATTTCCCTAGCCTCCAGCTGCTATCTCACTTGGGCTTACGATTATCCACCAGTTGGTGAGACAAATGTCGGAAAGAAAATGTGCCGCCGCCAGGGATCGAACCCACGACATCCCATGATTGAAGATTAGTAGTTTGATGCTCTACCGACAGACTATTACGAGAAAGGAGGGTATCTAAAAGCCACATAACATTATTTTATATTAGTAGATGAAAATAGTTTACATGTATAGGACCTGTCGAGCGGCATAGGGCATCATTGAAAGTACGAAAAGTATCGATCCTGTACGGACTGCGCGGAGTGAGCAGGGTGGATAATTTTCATTCCTGGAAGATTATCTGAATCTAATATGATATTCGAAATTCCATGTCTACATTCAATTTACCTCCCCTGAAATCGACCTCATTTTCTGGGGAGTTGTATTCCAAATTATACGGGAAGCCCTTTTCTGACAGGTGAAATAAACATTTTTTTCAAAGAGGTATGAAGAAAAACACAATATAATACAATATGCATCTGCGTGGATGTAAATTATAAAAAAAAATGTAGAAAGTTACACCACCAAGTACTTTTCAATTCAATTTCTATCCCTGTCTAATGTCCGGTATTGTTTCAGTCCCAAAATGTTGGGGGAATACTTGTTTTATTACCTATAATGTTCGAACTTTTGTCAATCTATCATTCCGAAACATGTTAAACCATTACTAGATGTCAGAATTTAAGACTGGTGCAGATTGAAAGAAGTTGAATACCACGAGTTGATGAAGACTAATTGATTTATTTTTCTCTCTGGGGGAAAATGGGAAATGGAGATATTGCTGGTAACAAGGAATTTCTTCATTTCCCAAAGTTTTTTCTAAAACACTTTTCTTGACGGACGTAAAACGATTTTGCTGCGAGGATATCGAACTTGGTTCTTTTCGATTGTCCACACATTTGGCTTAAGTACTGTTTTAAACAACATGAAACGGAATCAAGAGCAAGCAAATTAATCCAGTGAATGATTAATTGCATTGGGGTTTAACGCCACTTTGAACATTATCCCAGTTGTATCGAGACGGCTAATGACCTAACCATGTCTCCCACACCAGTACAAACATAACATTTTTCTGATCCACCAGCTTCTTAGGAGCATTACTTATAATTCGTCCATTTCCGAGAGATAAATGACGAGGGTCACGATGACTTCTATCAAATGTCGGAGAGAATGTGGCCGAGTCGGGGTTCAAACTCACGATCCCAGGGTTAAGAGCACAACACGTTATCGACTGAGCTTTCCGGGCTCGGTTTTGAATGTTAAGAACCTGTTTCTTTATCGATGTAAAGTAAATAAGTTGATACCAAGTATACTGTATATTTAAGAGATGAAGAAAATATTTTTTGTTTTCATGGAGGTATGAACCGAAAAACCTAATCACACTGTATGAATACGCGAAGCGGATTCATACATTGTGTGATTAGTTTTTTCGGTTCATACCTCCATGAAAGCAAAAAATATTCTCTTCATTTCTTAT
Organism: Fragum fragum; assembly: GCA_946902895.1. Classification (NCBI taxonomy): domain Eukaryota; kingdom Metazoa; phylum Mollusca; class Bivalvia; order Cardiida; family Cardiidae; genus Fragum; species Fragum fragum. The sequence continues at coordinate 19,717,757 of OX336374.1, read as the reverse complement.
AATTTAATAGCATCGTGCGAAAAAACCAAAAGCTGTACAGATTTTGATAACTTTTCGCATGGAACTGTTTTATGCGGAATTATACAAAATTGCTGCGTGCTCAAACTTTGTTCAGGGAGGTATGAATTAAATTTCTCGACCAATCAGAACGCTCGTTTTTGATAGACGAAACTAACAATTAAATTATTTTTTGATACATGAAGAACCTTCCGGCAACAAAGAGGTATATTGAACAATGATCTATATGAAAATATAAAGGTAATATGAACAATAAATAAACACCTAAATGTCGTGGAGATCACATTTGAAATCATTTAAGCAATAATCAGAAAACAAAAATTTGGACTGGTCGCAGTTGATAACTTAAGGTTTATAGAATATTAGGGTGGAAAACAATGTCAAAAATGAAGAAATCGCTTGTAAGAAGCAATTTCTTCATTTTTCTCATTGTTTGTCCAAACCCTTTCCTTGAAGGTTGTAAAATGTGGGATTTTGAAATGATAGGTTAAAAGAGAAATAATGAAAGAGGTACGTTATTTTATAGAATGATATCAATTATAACTGAAACAAAGTCCAGACTTCCTTCACCCATTTCTCTTGAGGAACTGAAAGGACTCCCATTGGCACGTGGTCATACTACCACATGTCTTATCTTCTCGCAGTACCGGACAGTATAACCCAGGTCGGGTGGCTCGTCGGGTAATTGTGCGTGTACGGTGCTGTATTCCGAATCCACATGTCTTCGAACAGGACGACCATACGGACCACGGAGATACTTCACAACCATCGGATTTGTCAGCTAGAAATAGAAATGTGAAATGCCATTCTACTTCACTGTAGACATTTTTCAGAATTCCTGTTTCTGATTGACCTCTGCTGACTGCGATTTACATGTATATTACATACGGGACCTTTCACTTTAAGAGAGAGAGAGAGTGTGTGTGTGTGTGTGTGTGTGTGTGTGTGAGAGAGAGAGAGGGGGGAGCGAGAGATAGAGAGAGTGGGAGAGAGAGAGATAGACAGAGACAGAGAGTGAGAGACAGAGAGTGAGAAAGAGAGAGAGAGAGAGAGAGCGAGAGAGAGAGAGAGAACATTTTGATCGTTTTATTCCTTGTAAAATATATCCGGCCCGCAATACAGCATAATAATACACAGTAAATAAAAATTCATTTTTTGGGAAAATTAACATAGATATTTGGGTTATGCCCTTTGATTGCTTAAACCTATATTGAATCAAGAGAGAGTGGGAGGGGGGACATACAAAAATCCAGAAAAAAAGCATAGTGTTGGATTGGCAATGTTTGAATGGTGATGATTAGATTTTCAAACATTTTCATAATCCCGGATTAAATGACAAAAATGAAAATTCTATGAAAGAAAAAGTAGCTTAACAAAAAGAAGGAAGAAATGGCGAATGAATAGACAAACAGAAAGAAAAATTGGTGGATAAATAGACACACAGACATATAAGGTGATACAAAATTACATTTCTCCTCTTAGGATTGGGATTTAATATCACATGGCAATATACCCATGAACGAAGACCTACTACTGGCAAATATTTTTCTGGCTTTTATATGATTTTTCCCACGAAATATATTTCAGACTTTTCGCTAATGGCCAAGAATTTCCCAGTATCCAAGAAGTTATGTTTATGAGCAAGTTAAAATTGTTAACATTTATTGAATATTCTGGCTACTTTTTATATATAGGGCGTTCTTTGTTTATCAAACAAAGTCTTTAATAATAGAAGTGAGCTTTTCTTCCAAGTTTTCAATCCGTCCACATAATTGCTTCCGATGCATCTTTTCAAACATATGAAAGTTGCACTCAAAAAAAGTAAAAAAAAAAAAAAAAAAAGATATATTCAAATTTGTTCAAGCGACCACCTCTACAAAGCACCAACTTTCATTAGCGACCAGTGTCACAAGTAATTTCTCCTTTTCTCACAATGTCAGTTTCATTTTTTTCAATTTCTACTCAATTATAAATAACTTCAATTTCTACAACATCTTTCAAGTAGGACAAATCTGAAATTTGTTAGAATGGGTTATGTTACACAGCGACCCAACTTTAAATTGCTTTGGATGATTTCAATATTTCAAAATAGGAAAAGTCGATTTGAAAATCCGTAAAATGAATAACGACAATTGGTTACCTTTTAAGGGTTCAGCTCTTGGAGTGAGTATATCGTTCTGCCTCTCCTGTTTAGCTTTATCCACCACTCTATCAATTATTCTTTCTAGTTCTGGTATTACTTCTTCAACGTCTTCATCAAAGATCACCAGATTCCTTTCCTGTTTAGCTGGAGGTAGACTTTTTCCTTTCCTTCGAAATTCTGATAGTTTGGTTAATTTCACCTTTGCAATCGGAGGAAGTACTATGGTGTTTGGGTAATAGAATGCACTCGCAGAATGACTTGGTTTTGTTGGGGAAAGTTTGTAGATTTTTTCATGAGGTTCGGCAGGCCAGTCTGGGGAAGTAAAGGTCAAGCCATTGTCCGTCCCAGCGTCTAATGGATATAGGTTCAGTTCGATTGTTGATTTCCATCTTTTACGCTCGCATAGGTTGAATGATGCCAAACCCACAAACCAATCTGGACTTGGGACTAATTTAACCATTAAAGAAAGCTGGAAGAGAAAACGTTTTGGTGCATAGCCCAAGCTCAAAAAGACGACACAGAATTATATTTTCGGTGCGCGAGAAAAATATAGTATAAAAGCTGTAGCAACGACATTTTGCTCGTGCATCGACGATATATAAAAACGATTTCTCCATTCCCCCATTTTTCTTCTCAGTAGTAGTGCAGTTAGAAATATTTGAGATTTTCTAATAACCTAGACTATAGTAAAAGTTCGAAAGTATTTGGCCCAATAATTATATAATTTTAAGAAATCCTAACCACTTTTAAAATGTAGGTACGAATATATAGATCGTCAAATCTATATAAGAGCTTATCTATTATTGTAGGGATTCGAATCCTATTGGACTCCATTTCTACTCATCAGACATCCGGAGTATGATGTAAAAAAATCAAAAGAACGTAGATATTCCTTGATAAACAAGAGAGCTTTAGTCACAGTATACGCAGCCATATAATAGCTACAGAGGTATAAAGGTTAGAACTCATGGATATACCATGGAGAACAACTAGCCTAGGCGATAAATTTTGCATTAAGCCCCATTCTTCTGTGACGAAGCCTAAATGAAAGAAAAAAGACAAAAAAACTGGCAATATGCATAAGGTCAGGTGACTAGGAAAATTTGGTGAAAAATTCATTCAAATTCGTCCATAAATGTAGGAGAGGGTGTATATAATAAGAATAATTATAAGTAGCATTATTATCTGAAGATGAATTGGCCACCATGACAGAGTGGAAAGTAGCATTACGACTATCTATGATTATCATGAAAACCTGTTCTATGACGTCAGAGAAGGTGTTACTCCAGAAGATTTCTTGCTTGTTTTCTAATTAACCACACGCTCAAATTATTACTTTGCTCTAGTAACCCAATAACCCGATTTATGTTTTAATGAAATAACCTTAAACTGGTTGACCCCTTCAAATTAACGAATGGATTGGCTAATTTTGACAGTCAGTGATTCATGTAAATCTTTTTTGTTGGTTTTGTGACCAAAAACGCGTCAAGAACACTTTAATTAAGATTCAGTATGGGCGTTTAGGCTGCCAAGCAACGATTTACTCGTTGTATTATGTTCCTAGCATCATATTTTACAAGCTATTTTTTTAGACATCTAAGTCGAACTGGCGTTTCAAAGGGTGAAGGGCAAGAGGTCCGACTACTTCCGGTAAAACCTTGCGGACTTGGCACTAACGTATCATTCCAAGAAAATCTATGGCTATACTTGAAGCATTTACCAATTGTTTCACTTGATCAAAAAGTGAAACTGTAATACTATCTGAACATCACTCTTCTGTAACTGCAGGCCGCAGTCAAAGCGCAGTTGGTAGCGCGTCGGACTTTCAAAAATGAGGTCCGGGGTTCGATAAGCGGTCGTAGCAAATGTCCTTTTCTATATTTGTCTCCCACCAATGGATGGATAATCGTAAACCTATGTGGGATGAGCAGCTGGAGGCTCGGAACGGATGTAGTGGTAGTACTGATGCGAGAAATACCAAGAATTCATGATTAGGTACTCAAGTTGCCGCTATATGACAGAAGTTCTCTTAAAGGTGGCGTTAAACCCCATGTAAAAAAAAACAAATCTGCTTTTAGAAGGATGCATAATACAGCTCGAATACAAGTAAGCAGTAGCTGGCGGTATAATAGTTGTATATGTTCAGACGATGTACCTTGTATATTAGTTATATTTACAAACATTCGTTCTGATCTTTTCTGGTATAATTGGATTGCGAAAAAGAAATATGCGGTGATTTTTTTTTTAAATAAAAAAATAGAAATTACATTTAGAACTCAGTTTGGTGGTTATAAACACTATATAACTAACAAGAGACTGCCCATCCTATTCCCACAAAATCGCGCCTCTCCACGCCCCTCAGGATAAAGATTTGGAAAACATTATAACAATCAATTTCTTCAGTATCCACATTTTTTCTACCATAAATAAATAATTAAACGAAAGAATAAATAAATTCCTTCAACTTAAGCTTCCCGTTTGCAATTTCTTTCAGATTAGACCAGTTTAAAATTTTGTCATCTGATAATGGGTTAAAAATGAGATTCCGAAAAATGAAAGAAGTGAAAATGCTAACCTTCGTATGCCTTCCGTCAGCAATAAAGTTGGTAACTGTCTTCCCCATTCCTCCCAATATTGGTGCCGCTGTGAACGTGTCCTTGACCCCTCCGTAACCTTGAGCTTCAATGTCAAATCCTTTCGTATCGGCATCCTCAGCAAACATTTGTACGGACTCTGAGGCGAATGTGTCTTCATTCCACATTGTATATTTATCTGAGTGACTTCGACCTTTCAAAACAATAGTAATGATGGTACTTATTATATACCTATCGATATTCCACAAAGACAAAATCGGAAAGGCCAGGAAAACAACAACAACAACAACCACAACAAAAAAAAACCCATGCCTGGTAGTGTCAAATACGGTTCAATATAAGGCAGTCTAAGATGACTTCATTTTCATTCTGAAGTTGACGTCATAATGAAAATAGTGGAAATACATACACAGATTGTTTTCTTATTTCATCGATTTTATAGAAAATAATGTAGGTATATAATAAATGGAATATTACATTTCGATAGCGATGTAACATCTAGAATTTTCTTCTCGCTACGAATTCCACTCAACCTTCGATCTCGAAATATCAAAATTTTCCCCCGCAGCTCAATTCAAATACAAGATGTTGTAGTAATATTCCCTATTATACTGTTTAATAATATACGTTGACAGATATCACATTATATCATTAGGGCTTTAGCCATTATGCTTAAGCCATTCGGAATCTCATGTTAGTTCAAGTAATTCAAATTTTGTTTCGCCTGTTAAAATCCCTGCTTTCTTAATTGGCTACAAATATTCGTTTCAAGCCTCCGTGAAAAAAATGTGCTAATAAAAATGGGTACGAAACTATTTTCATTATTGTAAAATGAACTGTCTTTACCTTTGCTTATTTTTACAACTTATCTGCAATATACTTATTGGTAATATTAAATCACATGAAATGAATATAGTATCTTATCTATATCATGCCAAAGCCAAGGGACCTAAAGCTAAATAGTCGGTTAACAAACATTTCGTCAAGCCAACCCTTTAACCCTTTCCTGTATAATCACTGGTTTTTACGTCCCTGTGTTTTTATACTTGGGAAAACATTGTGGAAAAAGAAGAAATTGCTTGAAACAAGCAATTTCTCCTTTTTCCACAATATTTTCTATTCTACTGAATGCTTATTTTTAAAATAAATCCAACTTTGAATTGTCGTCTGCAAAACCTTTGAATTTGGACCAGTCTAAAATTTCAAAAAACAGGAAAGGGTTAAGACGATTTAAAATAGTCAGGTACATTTGATCAATCGCTGGTCACGCCCACTGACCGCGTAGGTCACGCCCACTGACTGCGTAGATCACGCCCACTGGCCGCGTAGGCCACGCCCACTGATTCCTACAGGAAGTATCGCTTTGAATTCAACGGCTTCATTTTTATGTTATGACCAGTGGCATGCTACAAGAAAAATAATTAGTTAGAGACCAAAACGTCGTAACTGCAGCTTATGCAAGTCGGTAAACCAACAAAATGATTCATCAAAATAGCGGATAAGGTTGGAGTTCAAACTGAACTTCGAGTCTGGGTGAACGATTTTATTAATTGACTGATACTTTGATTGACATTCGCGATTGGTCAACTGGCCACTTGTTGAAATCTTTTATGAGATTTATTAAAATGCTCGGAATATACAAATGAGACATTTTTTTCGAAATTGGCATAAAATGGTAAAATATATGTAACATTTCACGAAACTATGTAGGCATAGCTAAGTCTCACTCTTCTTCCTACAAAATTGTTACTGCAAGAGGTTACAGTCCGTCTGTTCATTCAGTAACTCATATAAAATTCTAAGAATGGAAATGTGGCTAGACACAACCGATTTGTTCTACAACAATAACTTATAAAAAATAAATAAAATGTGGGTTTGAAAGAAGTAAATAATAAAAATAATGATAATAAATAAATAAACATTATACTTTGGAAAATGCAATGTCTGTATATAGGGAATATTATGTTCAGATAGAGACACAACGTCTTGTATTTGATTTGAGCTGCGGAGGAAATTTTTTGTATTTCACGAGACCGGAGGTCGAGCGGAATATCAAATTTTCCTCCACAGCGGCGAGAAGCAAATACAAGATATTGTATCGTAAACGTAAAGCAATATTCCATGTATTATATACCTATTCTTATTGAATAAATATAAGACAAAAAATATCTGTATTTCTACAAGAATTTCCTATTTCCTTTACCACCCTGATGACCTTTATTTTCATTATGACGTCATATATAAAATGAAAATGACGCCATCTAAGACTGACGTATACGGAATCGCATTAAAAACTTTTTTAATTTTCCGATTTTGGTCAGTTTGGTATATATTTATATTTTACTATAAACATTTACAGGTATATAATAATTTGTATTATATATTCGGATTTTTTGGTGAAAAGTTGAGCAGGATAGACTGCTTGCGAACAGCCTTTCCTCCTTTTCCGATAACTTTTCAAAACAATACTTTAGCAGCACACAAACAAAATTCTCATGAGCACTTATATTATATTTCTTTAAATGATATAAACACTTAAAACTGGTGGCAAAAATATCAGAACAAATAGTTTTTTATGAAAAGGACAGAATTAACAATCACAGTTTTCTCCTTAAGAATTTCCCCCAATTGTATCAAACTACATTAAATTGAGAATATACGGTAAACATGAAGAAATCTACTCACCAATCAGTTTTGACCATTGTGCAGGAGGTCTGAATTTCGGGTACATTTTCGGATATTCCCTCTCTGACCACATTCCTTGAAACGACAGCTCATATTCTGCAATAATATTCGGTTTACACTTTCCATTAAATCTTCTATTCTTCCCCTTTCTGTTTTTCTTTCTATCTTTTTTTGCTGATTCGCAGAGGTTTGACACCAACAATAGAAATACGAATAAATAAGAGATCAATTTATATGAATGCATTTTTACGAGTCTTTACTAATTACGTTTCTTATTACGTAGATATTCCTGTTCTTTTAAGTATTTGGTGCTGTATAAATGCAAATCTCTCCAACGTATATTTTCAGATTTGTAAGCAAAATCTTTTAACAAAAGTGCATAACAATACAAAAGCTTTTGATATCTGTGGAATGTTAAGTTAAACGTTTGAGATCAATATCGCAATCATCAATTATGCACATTCGGCTGAAAAGTAATCACTGAACTGTTTGAACCGCCTTCTGCAGTATGTCTGGAAAAGCGCGGGTTTCCATCATGTTTATATAGGCACGTGCGTAAAAATTGACTCGTTAGAAGTTCTCACCAGGCCAATTATCTCTTCACAAGGTGGAAAAGAATAATAACTTACAGTAGGTAACATACAGAAAGTTTACAAGCAAGCTCTATGATCGTGACTGCTATAGCAGCGGTCGTCAAACGAGATTGTAGCAATTGAGCATATATTGCGTACGTCATAGACGGCCGCTGCTATTACAAATCCACGTGTAAAACACAGAAATCGCAAAGACTTATAACAATATGATATTCAGAATTATTAAATAATCTACTAGCACATGGCAAAAATTAAGACTGGTTCAAGTTCAAAGAACCTGCAGACGACGATTTCAAGTTGATAGACATTCACATATTTCCTATTTTTCCCTTTTTAGTTAGCAAAGCGTTAGCTTTGATAACTTAAGTCAACACACACAATTTTGAGGTCTTCTTAAAGTTCAACGAGTGCAAACCGCCACTTGAGGCTCAACCACCGAATCAATTGAATGCCTCGGCCATACAAGTAGTTCTTATATATTTCAGGAATATTGCGAACTCTATTCAGATTGTTCAGAACTCTTTCAAAAGCATACTTTTTGACCCATTCCCACTCAATTCCCTTTTTTAAGCATCTCAGGAAAAAGGTTTGGAAAGCATTGTGGACAATGAAGAAATTGTTTGTAACAAGCAATGATTTTTATACCCAACGAGGAGAATATTTTCTTAATTCAACCAACTAGAAATTGCCGTTTGCAAATCCTTTCAATTTGAATCTGTCTAAGATTTTGTGATGTTGTAATGGCTTAACTTCTGGGTTACTTTAACCTTGTACATTTTTGTATATTTATTATGGTAACCTTTGGCAAAGAAGATTACTTAACACAACAAGGCTTTGCTAGTTTACAGTACTTTCAGTACTTTGATTATGGGGTGGTAAGAAAAAAAGATGGAAAAAAGAAATTGCTTGTATCAAACAATTTCTTCATTTTCCACCATGTTTTCTCGAACTGTTTTTCTTTGTGGTCATAAAAGCGGAATTGTGTGGAAATGGGTTTATAAGAAAAGAAGCTAAGGCTGTGACATAGGATTATGGAACAGGATTTCTACATAGTTTTCCAAATGTAATCAGATAGCGTTTAATGTTTTTAATTTTCAGACCTCCATCTAGTATCGGACAAAATATGCCACATTCGTTATAATTATTCTTTGTTCGTGGGGAAAACAGAGAAAAAGACACGAAAGAGACCCCATTTTATATGGTCCCAAGGCAAAAAATGTTGAACAAATTATTCAAGTTATAATAGATTTAGTTTTTATAGATTCTTGGAAGAATATCCACGTAAACACATTCTTTCGAATGCGTTATACCAAAAAATGTACCAAATCCGATTAACCCTTTCCTGTACAAACCCAAGATTTTACGATGCTGTGATTTTTTACTAGAGAAAATATTGTGAAAAAAAGAGGAAATTGCTTGTAACAAGCAATTTCTTCTTTTCCCCACAATATTTTCCACCACGTAGGATGGTTTCATTTTAAATTGCAGCCAATTTCGATTGTCGCCTGCAACATCTTTCAACTTGGACCAGTCTAAATTAAAAACAAACAAACAAACAAACAAATCCACATTTCCTTCTTTTTTTCAGAGATATTTACATGTTTCCTTACAAACCGTTTAATGCTCATTTATGTTAAGCCATTCCCACACAATGATGATTTTGGACGCTCCTCAAGAATAAAGCTTTAAAAACAATGTGGAAACTAAAGAAATTGCTTGTTACAGGCATTCTTTTCATTATCCACAATGATTTCTACCGGAAGGTAAAAGAATCCAAAATATCATAAGTTCGAAATTGCCTTCAGTTCCTATCAATTTGGACCAGCCTTTAATTTTGCCTTCTTGGAATCGTTTAAAGATATAGTGTTTAGTAGGTGAATTAGTTAAGCTTCACACATGATTCCTTTGTTTTCATACGTCTTTTGAAGCAATCTGAAACTCCATGTATAATTCCACTTATGTTAATCAGATTACTTTGGTGGCCTAATTTCATTTGTGACAATTTGGTGGAATCTTAATTCCAGAGGTATCCAAATATTCAATTAAATATTTGGAAGATGAAGAAAACGCTTGTTAAAAGCAAATTTTTCATTATACACAATATTAATTTTGCCCATAAGACAAGGAGATTCAAATTCCACTAACTTTGTATTGCGGTCTACAATTTCTTTGAATAGGACCGGTCTAGAGTTTTGTCGTTTGTAATTGGTCAAATAAGTACGTCATGAACTAAAGAGCGAATTTCATAACAGACAATCGCGTCTTGCAAATGCTTGGATAATAATTTAACTTAAAGTTTCGTCTTTAAAAAACGAACGTTCTGATTGGCCGAAAAATATACTTACCTCCATGTACATAATTTTCGGCACGCAGCTATTTTGTATGCTTCCGCACAAAATAGTTCCAGGCAAAAAAATATCAAAATCTGTAAAATATTGCTTTTTTCGCTCGATATTATTATTAGAAATGAAGAGAATATTTTTTAGTTTCCATGAATTTATGAAATGAAAACCCTAATTGCTTCTTACAAGCAATTTTTCCTTTTCTCACAATATTTTCCAAAGTTTTATTCCTTCAGAGGATAAAATGATTAATTTGAAGTGGGTTAAGATAAAAATGAAATGTTTAACATTGACATAGTAAGTTAACTAAGATGTAATATTTTCCTTTGTGCGAACTCTATCTATATGTCAAGTTCTTTGTCAGCATGTTTTTAAAGTAAACAGGTGTTCTATGTTGGTATGGTTGCAGAAAGCGCCCATGGAGGCATTTTGTAAGTTTACTATAACATAGCATTTCCGTTCGATACAGATGAGGTATTAAAGAAGCTTGACGATCGGCCAACGCCCCTGTGTTTTTTTTTTTTGTCTGTTTTATATCCTAGCAATATTAACCTATATTCTCACTCAAACCCCTTTATTCGATAGTCTGTTACGATAACCTAAATGGTCGATTCGTGAAGGTGCTTGTCTGATTGTAACGGGTCCAACATCCACAGAACGAGTCTGGGTTCTGATTCTACAGCTTGAGCATGTGACTACAAGAAGAGGGGGTTGTCCTTTTACACTTTCTTGTACAGTCCCTGGTGTTTACGTCTATGTGATTTTATTTTCGAGAAAATTATTGTAAAAAAAAAAAAAATCTTGTCACGAACAATTTCTTCGTTTCACACACGGCTATTTTCTACCACACAAGATGATTTTGTTTTGAATTGCACCCAATTGTCACTGTCGTATGCAACGTCTTTGTAATTGTACAAATCTTTCATTTGAAAAACTGGAAAGGGTTAAGCGGAATGGTGGCTTTATCAAAATATTCTTGTTAACACAAATTATACTCTATGTAAAGTTAGAAATTCCCAGATGGTTGTACTATCATAAGGATAAACCCTGCTCCTTCTAAAATCGGCTAACTTCTGTCAAGTAGCACGGTAATATGGGCTTAATAATAATGTATTGAAATAAACAATGTCTAAAATCTAAAGTCTTCATTCGATTCTCTCCAAACTAAAAACATAAAAACAGACTGATTGTACCGTTATTAGGGCAATTGCCTTCGAAACTGGGTCAACGTTTGATAAAAATATTCTTCGATGGTTCAGCGCGAAACAGTTGTAACTGCCTATAAACATATATGCAGTTACAACTGTTTCGCACTGAACCATCGTCTTGCTTACACAAAAAATCTTAAATTTTTACGAATGTTCTTTAACATGACTATCCGATATGACTGGTTAAACATAAGGATGACTATCTTTTCAAGGTATAAAACGTCGAAGGTTTTTTTTTTTTTTTTAAATTGTACAATCATAAAATTGTTCGTTAAAAAAGGAGCAAGCTCTTTAAAATAACTATGCAAGAGGGGCCCTTTTCAAAATTTTATCAAATCTGTCTTAATTTTGAAGACAGAATTAAGCCGACAATTTAGTTCGGGGGATGCTCTACTGAAAAATTGTTTAACCCATTCCAACACGACAAAATTTTAGACTAGTCCAGACAGTAAAGGGATTCACACGAATATTTCAAGTTTATGCAATTCTATTTTTCAACTTTTTGGGTAGAAAATGTAGTGTAAAATGCAAAAATTGCTTGTTACAAGCAATTTCTTCATTTTAAACAATGTTTTCCAAATCATTTATCATTAGGGGCGTCAAAAAGCGTCATTGTATGGAAATGGGGTAAGGCAGTGCTAAACTCCATTACAAAATCAAACTTTCGCAGAATATTAGTATCACCTTGTTGGAAATGACGAAATTGCTTGTAGCATTCCAAAATCTTTTTGTTCCTAAAGATAGATCTTAAATATTCGACAAAATTAAAATTGTCGTCTTTTTAAAGATCTTTGAATGTGGGCTAGTCAAAAATTTTGCTGTAATGCAATGGGTTAAGGCTATCGTATGAGAATGGGGTTTTGGAATATTAAAGGTCCAGCAGGCAGTGTCATGCTCTCACGGTCTTCTTTTTTTATTATGATCATTTCTCAAATCTAGTTTATACATATAAATGTATATTTCGTTCGGATACTACAAAAAAAGTTGAAGACATTAGCAGTGAAAGAGTAATTGAAGATATTATTTGGCTTTCATCCCCACACTTCTCGTTTTTTAAGTAACTAGCTAGTAAAAGTCTTTCTAAATACGACTTAAGAGTGTAAACAGATTTAACTATATTGGTTCTATAATACTTGTCAGAATGTATAGTCAATTATTTGCTTAATCCTTTCCCGCTTTTGGAAATTTTAGACGGGTCCAAATTGAAAGAGCTTGCAGGCGACAATGAAAATTGGATACAATTTGAAAATAAACCATTATAAGTGGTAGAAAATATCATGAAAAAAGAAGAAATCACAAGCATTTTCTTCTTTTACAACATTGTTTTTTTCAATTATAAAATCACCGAGACGTAAAGTCCCGGATTTATACGGGAAAGGGTTAAGGATAAAAAAATAAGTTTATGTTGAAAATCTAGGTGGCATCCGGAATTGATCTACAACACATTTCAAAATGCCAATAACTTATAAATCTGATGCTAATAACTTATAAATCCTTAATGAGGATATAACTCAGTGCTGAATGCAATATAATTGCGTCATAAAAACTGATACATAACAGATGGTTACGTATAGTGTATAAGTGTAACTAAAAAGCGATTGGAAATTCGATTCTTGTACACAGAACTATACCAGTATAATAGGATTGAAAACTAGGAAAATAAAGAAAAGCACGCACGTTAGAATTATTGACAGTTCTTGAATAGAAACTGTTGTTACGACATTATGCACACCCGACGACGATATATAGAAATATCGAAATTTTACAAAGGTGGTTTGAAACATCCGAAGGCCAAAACGAGGGTAAGAAAATGTTATATGTGAAACCTTTCGTCGCAAGGCGATCAAAATGCCATAACGAAATCCTTATTTAACCCATTCCAACACAAGAAAATTTTAGACTGGTCCAAATTGAAAGAAGCTGCAGACGACAATTTAAAGTTGATGAAATTTAGAATTTCTTTGTCTTTTTGAACAGAAAACATTGTGGAAAACGAAGAAATTGCTTGATACAAGCAATTTCTTCATTTACCACAATGTTTTCCAAGGTATTTTTCTTGAGGGGCGTAAAAAGGAGGGCTTGAGTTGGAATGGGTTAAGCTGTTTTTTTAATATTTTGGTCGCGCATCGACTATTTAGTCAGCCACACGAAGAAGTGAATTTCGACGGAATATTTAGACAGATGTACAGATAAAACGTATCCAGCATCTTTTTAGGTGGATTCCATCGCATCTGCCAATCAAGGAATGTACCGACCAATCAAATAATTTATTCAGCACGGAACTGAGATTATCAACTCCAACATTGGCCGCCATTTTGTTTACCTTTATTGTTGGTTCTGTGACTTAAACTGTAGTAACGACGTTTAGGTAACAAACCAACCAATATACTTTTTTGTTACATGCTACTAGCCATAAATTTGCAAATAACGCCGTTAAAAATCGAAGCGGGACTTCCTGTTGGAGTTAATGGGCGGTGCCTATGTAGTCAGTGGGCGGGGCCAGCGATAGGTCAATTATACTCATAGTCTTGCAGAAATCATGTAGACCAAAACCTTGTTATCCTGGCTTTTTAAGTCGCTGCCATCTACGATCTATTGTAGTTTGATATCAAACAAAACCTGTCAAATGAAGACGCTGCGGATTGTTTCGAGAACAATTATCGACTCTAACGTTAAGCGAAGCCGCATCAGTTTTGTTTTTTTTAACGCTTCGCCTCTACGTTTGTGTCAATTCCGAATGGCTCAATAACAACCACCCAAAAGGAATATAAACTTTACTGTATACTTAAAGTATAGAAGATTAATTCAAGAATAGCTATAATTATGTGTTCAAGTGAAATTGATAATTCACATACGAGAAATCACCTGCAGTTGTAAGGAATTAACCTTTTAGAAAATAACAAAGACATGTCTCCAAAATTAAGTAAATTTCGTTACTTGTTGGAAGCAGATGATGACATTCATCTACGATTATTAGCTAGCAAAGCGTCAGCTTTGATAGCTTAAGTAAACAGACAAATTTTTAGGTCGTCTCAGAGTTCAACGAGTGCAAATTGCCACTGGAGGCTTAACCACTAAATCCATTGAATGCCTACATCATAAAAAGTAGTTTTTGTGAATCTTAAGAATATACCAAAATCAATTTAAATTGTAGTGACCGCTTTCAAAAGCATACTATCTAACCCATTCCCACCAAATTGAAGAAAATGCTTTGAAAAACATTGTGGACATTGAAGAAATTGCTTGTAACAAGCAATTTCTTTAATGTCCACAATGTTTTCTACCGGATTCTATCGTCTTGAAATTGTCGTCTGCCACTTCTTTCAATTTGAACCAGATTTTGTCATTATGTAATGGTTAATTCCTCGGTTATTTTAACCTCGTTTATTTATCATGTTGAAAAAGATGATTGCTTTCAAAACAATGCTTTGATAGCTTACAGTACGTTTAGTACTTTCATATATAAGCCGTTGTAAACAAAATATGAGTTACATCTATACAATAGTGAAGCTCACTTAAATAACAAGTACTAGGTAAGGTCCCAAGGAAATATCCACACTATCAGCGACATGGCCGAGGTTCGAACTCATGGCCAAGGGCTATCTTCTCCTCATTCTAATCACACGGTACGCCACATGCTTACCTTTGAATGACGGTTGATTGATTGATTGAATAGGGTTTAACGCCGCTTTTAACAGTACTTCAGTCATATCGCGGCGGCTGGAGCACCTAACAATGGATTCCTGGTATTTCTCACACCAGTACTACCACTACATCCTTTCCTAGCCTCCAGTTGCTATCTCACTTAGGTTTACGATTATCCACCCATTGGTGAGAGACAATTGTCGGAAAGAATATTTGCCGCCGCCGGGGATCAAACCCATGACACCCATGATTGAAGATTAGGAGTCTGGCGCGCTACCGACTGCGCTATAGCGGCGGCCGTTGAATGACGGAGGGTTGATGTATAAAGTAATGTTAAATATGGTTAGTGTCGGGATTTCCATTCTAGATAATCCTTTTCCCAATAGTTTAGAGAAAAAGTTTAGGATGATTGACCACAAGCGAGAAAAGGTTTCTTATTAAGCTAATTACTCTTTTATTTCAGGTGCATAAAAAGACAAAAGAAAATTTGGAAACTTTAAGAAAAGGATCTAAATCAGCTGCTGTAAAATGGTTTGCAGGTAGATTCGATGCAAATTAAATCACCTGCTAATTACTTAAAGGTCGAAGCAATTACAGTGACGTAGTGTTTCTACTACAGGTGGGCAGACTGCCAACTTTCCCAGACTGTTTGTAGGCCGGGCATGCAGAGTTTACCTTTTAACTCAAATTCGTGCCTGGTGGCTCGAGGCCACAAAATATTAAAACATATACCCTGTACCCGTCTAGTCTTTTCATTATAAAGCTATCACATCATTGGCAGCATTTAAATATGTAAGGATATAATAGTGAATCAGAAATTCTAACTTATGAGAAAACATGTAAATCTCTGAAAAAAAGGCTATGATAACTAGCTGTCTTTATATTATGGTATATTTTCTTTTCATGAAATATTTCCAACGAAACTAAACAAATCAAAGTTATGCGTGCAATTATTCGTAACTACAGCTTGAATAAAGAACGCCCAACAACGGTATACCTGTATACAGAATACATATGAAAAATGCCAACGGATGCAAAGAACAGGCAGACCTGATGCATCAGCCTATAACCGGGCATTACCTCCACTAAATTATCAACCAACATGGACAAATATGTCATCGAATACCCCATTCCCATACAATAACCCTTTTACACGTCCCAAAACAAAAAAGGCTCGGGAGAAAATTTTGGACAATGAAAAAATGCCTATTACAAGCAATTCTTCGGTATCCACACTGCTCTCAACATCAAAAGACAAAATAAAAAAGAGAGAAAATATTGGACATCATCTGCATCTTCTTTAAAATTTTGAAGTTTGGTAATGGGTTAACACAGTTCAGCTTTTCAGTTCATCTTATATCGGGGTTAATCCATGCTTTTTGGCTCGTTTTCTACAGAACAATTATCTGAATATTACAATATATTCCCGGCCAGGTGAGGTGGGGGTTACAGCGTTCACCAGTACCTTTGATGTCGGTTGTGGAAGAGAATAATATTTATTATAACAATAGGTATGGGAAGTCTGACAAATCAAGTGGTTTTTTGCCTTCCGCGTTATCCTTACCTCTACGGTTGGTTTGATGAAATATTCTTGTCGTCTTGAAACTGACTGCTCACGGCTGTCAATCAACATAATGGATGGACAAATCAAATAATACATTAAACTGGAATTGTGAAATTTGATAATCGACATTGGTCGGAATTTATGTTAAGCGTTTTTGTTGGGTTTGCGGGTTGTTCAAGCTGTATTTACGTCGTTTATGCAGGCAACATTCCTTTTTTCGATAAAAGTAACTGATCATAAATTTTGCAAAATAACGCTGTCTTATATCCGAGTTGAATTTCTTGTAGGAGTTCTTTAGGCTGGGCCGGCGATCCGTTGTTTGGTTCAGACATTTGATTTTGTATTGGTTTCCTGGTTATTGTCTCGACATTTAGACGTTTTTACCAATTTTAAATTGCGGTATGTTAAAGGCTTTACGGCTTTCGTATGGACAGAAATTCACAACGACAGAAATTCTGAAATCTTGGTTAACCCTTTCCTGTTCAATCCCTGGCTTTTACGTACATGTAATTTTATAATTGAGAACAAGCACTTTCTTCCTTTTCTATAATATTTTCCACCCAACTGAATGGTTATTTTCAAATTCAATCTACTTTAAATTAACCTTTGAATTTGCACCAGGACAAAATTTTGCAAAACAGGAAAGGGTTAAAATGTTTTAACCTTTTTCCAGTAATTGCCAACATAAAAATTAATTTCGATATTCATTTAGGTTTTCTGTTGGGCAAAGCTTTTCACGGCAGCCTTGTGACACATTCTAAAATTACTGATAGAGGGGTCTGTAAAGAAACACTTCAGCATTCCTTTTTGTCAAAATGTTTGTCCCTACGAGAGCCAAACAGCTTTAATTAGTTTATCATGGTTTAATTATCGATTCGTCAAGTTTTTGCAATAACCATTTTTTTTTTCAGATAAAAGCTGGAAAAGAAAATCAAATTTGTTTCTTTATCCCATTCCCAACCAATTTCGCTTTTTACGTCACACAATATAAAGTTTTGGAAACATACTCGATAATGAAGAAATTACTTGTATAAGCAATGCTTTCATTATCCATAATGTTTGTTTTCTAACCCATAAATATTTGATATTTAAAATTGTACCATTTAAATGGCGTCTACAGCTTCTTAGAATTTGGACCAGTCTTTAATTCTTTGGTTTGGTAATGGGTGAAAAGATGGGAAGTAATGATGCAAGACTAAAGGTATGCTGTGACCTGTGTAACATATCTTATATCATATACAACTAAATACAGCGATTCTCAAAAACAGTTTACGAAAGGACAACAAACACAAGATGTGTCTGTGAAACACCATGCCCCCGTAACATCCTTTTTCATTGGAAATGTGACCTTGATAGGTGACGTTGACCATGTCACACGACTTAGACCTTGGTATCTGCAGATGTGTATCGATGCGATCATCATGCCAAATATGAGCATGGTATCTTGAATAGGCTAAAGGTAACTGTACATATTAACTTCTTTGGACAGACTGACAGACGAACAACTGTAAAACAATATGCCCCGATCTTTCGATGCGGGGCATATTAAAGCTAGCATAGCTTCAAATTGGACACAATGATAATAGTGTTTTACAGTAATATTCTAAACTTTCTAGAAAATTTATATTATATTCCACGAAAGACAAGATCTCTGGTCTAGTTCGGGGAAATGCGCTTGAGGACCGAGTTCTGTGGCAATTATTATGTGATGACATCGCTTTATAAATGGTGACTTATACTTTTTAAATATGCATGGCTTTTCAGCATGTACATGCAGTCACCTAGATGAAGAAAAGTCGGTTTAATCGACAAATTATTATTTTTTTCGACTAGAAATTGTGGGAAACAACAAAAAACAACAAAACAAATTGTACTCAGAATGCTTGCTATTTTTTATTGCTTTGTCTATTACAAAAGATCATGTTATATGGAAATATATTATACCGAATAGTCAATCATAAACCGGATCGCACTCAGATATTCTAAGCGCAAGAGTATGTGTTTTTCTTTGTCAGTGTGTGTGTTTTCTTTTTTTTTTTCAGTCAAATAAACTAGAGTTTAATGGGTGGTCCTTCTTCAATGAATCCCTTGCAATTCTTTTTATAAAGGGCATTCATATACTCTTCACCGAAATTAAAAGACACACACACAAACACTAACAGATCAACTTTTGATATGCATCAATTCTAATTTGATTTGTCCAATATCTAGAATGCATATGTCTTAATTATGCGGAAAAAACAGGTATCTTAAGCGTACTTATAAATTGGGTTAGAAAAACAAAGCAGCTTGACCTAATTTCGACAGTACTAACACCGTTATGTAATATATATTTTCTGTTATTTTATATACTCAGACTTAATAAATAACGCATGATATAGAACAGAACTTCAGAACTAAATGCCTTTAACGACGGTTGCTAAATGAATGTACTTTCTGCTAAACTAATCCAGACATAAAATCCAAGCTAATCCATGCATATATATATTATTTAGCCGTCTGGTTTGAAAGATATATCTTTGAGGATGAAGACCACTTTTCAGCTAGTATATTTGATATTCGCATGTCATGTGGCAGTGCGTTTTGTATTTCTAAACGCATTTATACAGCTTATTTATATATCAGAGAATATTTACTTTTATTGAACGTTCTTAACCCATTATCTGACGGCAAAATGGTTATATTGGTCCAAATTTACAGGATTTGCAGACGACACTTTAAAGATTATGACATTTTAGATTTTTGCAACTTTCTTGGTAGACACAACTGTGAAAAATGAAGGAATTGCTTGTGACAAAATAAAAAGATAAAAATCTACTGTATACCTACTTTATTACTATAGCTCCATGGATCGAAAGGCAGCAGTGCTATTGTCAAGGCCCTTTCATCGTCCACCATCAAGACCATTTCACCCTCAAGGTCCTTTCCCCCTCCCACCCTAAAGGCCCTTTCCACAATCCACCCTCAAGCCTCTTTCACCACCCATCCTCAAGGCCCTTTCCCATCCACCCTCAAGGTCCTTTCCCCCTCCCACCCTCAAGGTCCTTTCCCCCCTTCCACCCATAATCCCTTCACCTTCCACCCTCAAGGCCCTTTCACCATCCACCCTTAAGTCCCTTTCACCATCCACCCTCAAGTCCCTTTCAACACTCAAGGTCCTTTCCCCCTCCCACCCTCAAAGCCCTTCCTCACCCCACCCTCAAAGTCCTTACCCCCTCCCACCATCAAGGTCCTTTCCCCCTCCCACCCTCTGCCACTGGATGCTTCCACATTGTTTTCAACAATTATTATTTACCATGATAACATCTGACAAAGAAGATTACTGAACAACCTATGCTTTTCTAAGATCCGGCAGAGCGATAATGTACTTTCAGCTCTCTTAAAGAAGGTAATGCGCCCACGGTTTAACAGCCTCAATACATCCTTTGAAAGTTTTGATATGTTAATTACCAGATTTACCATATTTTATTGCAGGAGCTGGAGTGTTTCTGTGTTTTTTATTAACGATTGTTTCAGATCTGGTTATTGTAAGATATAAACTCTGTCAGAAGTTTAAATAGGTTTTGTTGGTTTTATAGAAAAGTATATCACTGACCTAGTTATTAAAAAAAAAAAAAAAAAAAAACTGGCGTAAAAATATTGTGTGTCCGTGAGATTTATTTCGTTGCTGTTCTAATAGTGCTTTTGGTATTTTACTTTTGATATTTTACTTTCTCATGATGTAAACAAGACTTTATTTCCTAATCATCTATTGGAAAAGCCATTCATGAAAAGAATCTATATCCTGATAATCCAACCGAAAATCAATGTTGATAGAAAGATTGATTGCACGGGCTCTAACGCCACTTTTAACAGTATTTCAATTATATAGCGGCGGCTGGTGCACCTAACCATGGATTCCTGGTATTTCTCACACCAATACTACTACTACATCCTCTCCGAGCCTCCATCTGCTCATCAGACTTAGGTTTACGATTATCTTCCAATTGGCAGGAGACAAATGTCGGAAAGGTTTTAAGTCGCGACCGGGGACCGAACCCGGAACCCCAGACTTGGAGTCCTACCACTGCGCTACAACCGTGTCAAAATTATTGATCTGTGATCTATCTTATGCCTACGACAATATTTTCAGCTAATTTCTGGGATAAATTTCTCCGTGTTTAAGAACGGAACGAGAAGAAGGACAATGGTAGAAATAATGTACACATCGATTGTTATCGTTAGTGCTCGAGCAAAATATCGTAACTACAGCTTTCTTACGACATTTTGCTCGCGCACCCAGTTCATTCTGGAGGAAGTCGTTGAAATTGGCTGGGCATCTATTTTATTCCTAATCTGTTTTTTGTTGTTGTTCTTTAAAAGATTTTCTGGTATTTGAACCGATAAGTTTAGAGGTGAACTGAAATGACTCTCAGTAGCCACGTAGTCTTGACAACAAAAGTTGCCTCGATAAACGGTACTTGGATTTATCGAATAATTGATTTGATATCAAGAAAGCTCCCCACAATACTTCCAGAGCTTTGATTCTTCAAAGAGACACATTCTCCCTACAAAAATCTGTAAAACAACAATGTTATGGTTACAAAGCCTCTCTGCAAGCGTCTCCAGATGGCTTGTTTGTCGGGAATGTACTATATTCAGTAATTGTATAGTATATCGATGGGTCAGCGCGAAACAGTTGTATGCTACAGGCAGTTACAACTGTTTCGCTCTTACCCATCGATATGTAAGTGAATATTTTATTTAAGTGACATGTGTATACATACAGTAAACTACAATTATTAACAAATGAAAGATGAATAACACCCGGCC
This sequence comes from Fragum fragum, assembly GCA_946902895.1. Lineage (NCBI taxonomy): Eukaryota > Metazoa > Mollusca > Bivalvia > Cardiida > Cardiidae > Fragum > Fragum fragum. The sequence continues at coordinate 19,696,153 of OX336374.1, read as the reverse complement.
CAATGGGCCTATATGCAACTGATTCTTAAAGTTTAAGATGGTCAAAAATGATATGTATTAAGAGATTACTTCAGGGACGCCCAAAAAGGTGGTCTATGAATAGAAATGTTGCTTAATACATTGTGTGACACGATTAGATGAATTGATTTGCTTGCATACTCACTTAATCCTGTGATGTTTGCACTTATTAGAATCATCTCATTGAGGCGATTCCTATGTGGTTAAATGATATAATACTTAGTTACTGCATTTTTATTTTTTCATTTTATTTTTTATTTTTTTTTATTTTTTTTAGGAAAATATTCAACTTCTACATAACCTATGATTTTTGGAAAGGAAATTTAGAGTATGGTCGCTTACTAAGTGTGGTCGATAAAAAGTTTGTGGCTTAAGTACGAATGACTGTACCTTTTTTCATTTAATGAACTCATTCCCAAACAACACTTCTATTTTACGCACCCAAGGGGAAACGCTTTGGAAGATTTGTGGAAAATGGAATTTCTTGTTACACGTCATTTATTCGTTATCCACAGTGTTTTCTTCCCAAAACAGACAAGTTTATCTAAAATTCCACCATCTGTTGTCTGCAACTTCTTTAATTTGGACCAATGTGGTTATAGCTAAAGAAAACGCATACTAGCCTAAAGCCAGACGGCAAAATTTTAGACAGGCACGAATTGAAAAGAGTTGCAGACGACAAATTCAAGTTGATGAAATTTTAGATTTTTTCAACTTCAGTTTACAAAACAAAGTGTAAAAATGAAGAAATTGCTTGTTATGAGCAATTTCTTCATTTTACACCATGATTTCAAAATTGTTCTTTCTTGAGGTGCATCCAAAAAGCTTCACTTTGTGGGGATGGGTTCAAGTAAGCGCCTATTTATTAGCTAGCAAAGCGTCAGCTTTGATAGCTTCAGTTAACAGACAAATTTTTGAGGACGTCTCAAAGTTCAACGAGTGCAAACTGCCACTGGAGGCTAAACCACCAAATCCATTGAATGCCTACGCCATAAAAAGTAGTTCTTATGTTTTTCAGTAATATTGCAAACTCTATGCAAATTGTAAAGAACTCTGTCAAAGGCATGCTTTTTAACCCATTCCCACTCAATTCCACTTTTTAAACATCTAAAGAAAAAAGATTTGGAAAATATTGTGGACAATGAAGAAATTGCTTGTAACAAGCAATTTCTTCAATGTCCACAATGTTTTCTATCCAACAAGGGGAAGATTTTCTAAATCTAACCATGCTTTGCTAGCTTACAGTACTCTCAGTACTTTGATTCCTTCAGTCCTTGGAATACTACCCAGATCCACACCTGCTGTAAATCATATCAAACCAACCAAAACCTCCTCCAATCAACAGACTTCCACTCGGGGGCAGATGGCTGATTCTACAAGATAACATATGACCCACCTCAGAGTTTTAGATGAAATTCACTTATCCGTACTATAAGATGAATTAGTAACGATATACCAGGGTTTTCTGGTTCGTAGACAGCCCATATCTTAAACCCATTCCCATGCGACATCATTTTAGACTGGTCGAAATTGAAGAAGTTGCAGACGACATTTTTAGCTGATTAAATGCTAAAAGATTTTGTCTTAATGTGTTGAAAATATTATGGATAATGCAGAAATTGCTTGTAACAAGCCAGTTCTTCATTTTCCACAACGTTTACGCCTGTCTCTTTAGATGGGTAAAAAGGCGGGATTGTAGTGGAATGGGTTAAGTTAATAGTACCACTTTTATTTTATTTTTACTTGGCACATTATCTTGATATTTTTAAGATTCTCATCACACGTAAATAATGTTTGCAGGTCGTGTTATAATCAGCTTCGACAAATCAGTCGTGTAAAAGATAATCCAAATAAGAACACCACTAAGACTCTTGTTAACACTTTGGGTACATCTCGGCTAGATTATTGCAATTCTTTAGTGTTTGGACTACATACAAAAACTTTGAATAAATGCAGATAGTTCAAATTCAATCTGCCTCTATTATCATTGGAACATGGAAGCATAATCATTTTGAAATGATTATATTGGATACCTGTAAGATCTTAACTTATATGGTTAAAAATCCATACATGGCCAATCTCCCGATTGTTCCCAAAAGCCGACCTAAAACGGAGATCGTAGTTTTATAGTGATAGCTCCAACCCTATGGAATTCTCTTCCATCCGTAATCAGATCTTCCATATTAGTTTCATCTTTTAAAAACAACTAAAGACTCGTCCATTTAAAGATTTATCAAAGTTAAACACATTTTACTGAAACGTAAGCCTTTTTTAACGACAAGTGACTTATTCAAGTGTTTTAATAATTATTTCGCAATAAGCAAGGTAATTTTGACTTTTTTCTGGAGTATTTATATATTGCCTAATAATGTTTTAATTGTTTACATGTATATCTACTTGATTTAGATTTTGCAATTCGCTTTTGAGCGTACCTACGTATGGCGACAGTGCAATATAAATGTGTTAAATAATAAAAACCATGGATTACATTGATAATGACAATAATATAAAATATAAGCGACAAGCATGTGATGTGCCAGCTCCCGTAGCAACCACAGGGGCACGTTGAAGTTTCTTACTAACTGATAACCAATGACTTCTTCAATTATTCTGTAACGGTTATATTATGAGAAAAAGACCATATTTTTCAATTTACGTGGCTATATATTGCTGTAACTTAAACGCGATCACCTTAAATAATACTAACATCAGTAAACAGGGTGGGGAAATGAACGAAAATGACGACGTCTGAAATTTAGCGGAGCATGCAACCTCTTGTAGGGGTTATTTTATATTTTTGTTTCCTTTAACCCTTCCTGTTCAATCCCTGTTTTTTACGTTCCTTGATTTTATCATTGAGATAGAGTTATGGAAAAAGAAGAAGTTTCTTGTAACAAGCAATTCGTTCTTTTTTACCCCAATATTTTCTACCCTACTGAATGGTTATTTCTCACATTAAATCCACTTTAAATTTCGTTTACAAAACCTTTGAATTCAGATAGGTCTAAGATTTTGCAAAACAGGAAAGAGTTAAAAATACCTAGTAATCCACAAATTGTTCTTTACTAATAGTAATTGACGTAATTGTAACACACTCAGCCATTCCCATAAACTTTGGGAACAGACCTCGCACGTATGAAAGGCGAAGCATTATGTAACAAAACGGTGCATTTTGTTAGCAGGAAACAGCGTTTGAAATCGTAGTACGTAATCTCAGAAAGCCCGGATGGTCCGACGTCTCAAAATTGCCGAAAAGCTTAAATTTCCAATTGTTGTGTTGTGATTTCCGCTATTTTACTCTGATATCATCTTTTCTTAAAAACAAAACAAATTGTGTATTAAACTTCTAATAAAAGGCTTAAACAGTATAGGTCAACTGGTTTGTTTTTCTGCAAAACGATTTTTTGAGGGGGGGGGGGGCACACTTTATTGAAGAAGCTAATAAATTAAAGTCCGCGAATAGTCGTTTTAAGACATTAAATATTCGCATTTCCTTCATTTCTTTAAATGTCCACCAAAAGGTGATGAATAGCTACAATTTTTTTTATTTATAATATACCTTGCTGTGAAATCTTGGGATTTCTAGGTGTAATTAATTTTGATATCGTCACTGGAATGACGATAACACTTTACAGTTTCATTCTATGTAATAAATCTTTAATCATGTATTCATCCACACTTTTTTCAATAGACCTTCTCTCTATCAAAAAGATTGGTTTCGATTTTTTGATAAAAAAATGAGATAATAAGGTATATTATAAATAGAATAATCAACTGGTTATTCTAGATATGAAAAAAATTCACTCGGATGCGTTTTTTTGGCGTTAAAAAAACTCGTGCTGCGCACTCGTTTTTTCAACGCCTTACAACGCAACATTGTGAAATATGTTTTCATATCTGGAATAACCAGTTGATTATCCTCTATATCTTACTTGGTTTTTTCTACTACAAAAGGATTTGAGAATTTGTATGATGTGAACTTAATGAATGAATAAATATAAGTTTTGACACAAATATCTTACATTAGTTATACAACTTAAATCCGCGACTACCAAGTTTATTTAGTTAATTATTATTTAATTTAAACAGTAGATGAAAATCCTGCACCTTTAACACCCACTCGATATGCTAATAAACCGTTTGTCAAATGGTCGAAATACGTGTACACTGTAGCGACTGTCCTTAAATTGTCGTCTTTATCTTCTTACAAATCGGACCAGTCTAAAATTTTGTCGTGTGGTAATGGTTTTTTTGTTCCGAAGCAGTCACTGAGATAACCAAAATATGTAAATTAAAATTCTTGGGTTATGGGTGGGTAGCGCAAGACCAAATATTTGATTTGGTAGATGAAGTCTGGTTTGCAGGGACGAATGCGTTTATAACGCCGAACACTCGTAATCTTTAGAATGCGATTACGAGAGCTTCCATGTCGGTCAAAATTTGAAAGGCCTAACTATAGTAGAATTTTTCAGTTTGTCCACAATTATCCCATTACCACACAGCAAAATTTTAGACTGGGCCAAATTAAAAGGGGTTGCAGACGACAAAGTAAAGTATATGAAATTTAAGATTTCTTTCGTCTTTCTGGGTAAAAGATATTGTGTAAAATGAAGATATTGATTGTAACAAGGAATTTCTTCATTTTACATAACGTTTTCCAAATTGTTTTTCTTCAGGGGTGTCAAAAAGCGCAATTATATGGGAATGGGTCAAGTGCGGATATTTCAACAGGTCTATATCAACGAGCCTACACATATAAAAAAATATGATCTGAGTACATAACAAGATCAAGTTTAATAAGAAATTCATGATATGACTGAAATGCTGTTTAAAGTGACGTTAAACACAATTCAATCAATCTTAATTATATCAATTAATGATTTGTTGATTCTGTTTTGTTGTTATTGTTGTTGTTGTTTTCATTGATACATGAAGCTAAAAACCTAATCCCACGTCTAAATGAATAAAATGTCATAAATAAAACGTTTTTGTCGTCGTAGACATTAAGGTGACAAACCCATATCACATGGCACAATGTTAAACTAGTCTAAATTATTTAACCCATTACCGGACAAATTTGAAAGGAATTGCAGAAGACAATTTTTATTCAAAGTTAGGATTTTTTCATCTTTATCGGTAGTTAACAATTTGTGAAATGACGAACTTGCTTGTGACAAGCAATTCTCCATTTACCCAATGTTTTACCAAATGTGTTTTCCTGGGGGCGTTTAACAAGGGATTTTAAAATTCTTTCCCTGCTAGGTGAGAAAACACCGTTGACATTGAAGTATTGCTTGTTTGAAGTAATTTCTTCATTGTCCACAATGTTTTTCCATTTTTCATTTTGGGTGTAAAAAGTGAATGTTATGAAAATGGTTGGAGAATACTGTTTTAATAAATTTTGCACTGGTAACCGTTCTGAACAGGGCTCGGTGTGTGGCACCAACATTATTAAGTGATTTATCTAATATTTACAGGTTAACAGCAATTGATATCAATAGTTTATAATATTTCATGATATAATTGATTTTGATGACGTCAAAGGAACATATGTTTTAATGCAAGTGTATTTCTTTCTCTTTTTTTTTTTTTTTTTTTTTTTTTTCCAATGAGGCAGAAAATATGTTTTATAGGTTTTGCAGATATAATAGAAAAAAAAGAAAGAAAGAACAAAGTTACAATACTGCATTACAAAACTTCAGTCAGATAAATTATAAATGTCTGAAATTTACTCTGAAACACAAAACTTAACAAAAAAAAGTTCCGATGAAACTATTAATCGATCTCAGATTCGACGGCGGATTCGAGAGCACCATAAATTCATCGGATTGTCTAATGAGAAAACAATAAAATCTTATCAGTGACGTAGGCTGTTAACGTTTTAAATTTGTAACTGATCGATCGCAGCTGTTAATCAAATAACCAGTCGACCAATAAAATCATTCATTTAGACCAAAAAATCGGTTTTGAATTCCGACATTGGCCGCAATTTTGTAAGCCTCTTTAATGGTTGGCGACATAAACATCGTAACTAAAGCTTATTCAAACTGTAGTTACGACATTTAGGTCCCCAACTAACTGTTCTCCTTTTCTGTTGAATGCCACTGGCAATCATTTTTTTTAATAAAGCCGTTTAGAATCGAAGCCGCACTTCCTGTCAGAGTCAGTTGGCGGGACAAACGGTGTAAGTGGGCGGGTCCAGAGACTGATCAATGGACGGACCGCTGGCCCCGCCCACTGAGCTCCGGCAAGAATTCCCACTTAGATATGAAACGGCGTCTTTTTACAAATTTTATGGTAAGTAAAATGTAACAAAATAATAAATGATTGGTATCGACCTAAACGTCGTAGCTTACATGTAAGCTTGAATAATGATACTACTATGACCCTCTGTTTTTGCTATCACAGAATACTTACGCAACACACAAACAAACAACCACATTCAAACGTATGTATTATGTAACATCACAGATACTCTTGATTGTTTGAGCAGATCATTTACATTTTTCACAATACATTTAGTGCAAACACGTTGAACGTAGAAAAAAAGTTGTTTTCCTAGTCTGAGTTTGCATAAGTGCGTTTTATCATAATTAAGTTCAAATAAAAACGACCCAACTTTAGAATAAAATAGATGGAGTAATTTGGTGCTGAGAACATGCATACAAGTCAAAAAGAAAAATTATCTTCCAAATAACTGGAATGTGCCCAAGGATATAAATATAAAGAAATGCTCCTATATTGCTATATGGGTATTATCCCTTTCCAATGGCTTCGAACCTTGGTGCGACGCGGTCATGACCTTAGCAATTTTAAAAGTGGTCAATTGACCAATCGCTGGCCCCTCCCACTGACTACCTATGCCCCGCCCATTAAGTCCAACAGGAAGTTACGCTTCGATTTTTAACAGCGTTATTTTGCAAAATTTATGGCTAGAAGCATAAAACAAAAAAGCAAAATGGTTGGTTGGTGACATAAACGACGTAACTACAGCTTGACAAAGCTGTAGTTACGACGTTTAAGTCGCCAAACAAACAATAAAGGTAAACAAAATGACGCCCAGTGTTGGAGTTGATAAGCAAAGGTCCGGGCTGAATAAATTATTCGATTGGTCGGTTTATTCCTTGAGTGACATCGCGATTGATCAATTAACTGGTGCTTCATACAAAATATCGAGGTTATGTAAGTCTGGTTCAGGTAGAAAAGATTCACATTCATCCGATTGCATTTTTACTTCATTGTAATGGCAACCGTATTTGTTCTAGATTTCCACTATTTAATAACTCGTAGGAGATCACCCAGAGAGCATTAATACTTAGTTTGGTTGAAATTGGTGTTGTATTTTGGAAGAGGATGTCGTTAAATGAAATTGATGCTAGGTGGGGAACGATGTGATAGACACACCCTTTGGACTTAGGGTAATTACAACGTTTAAATCATTTGGTGTGCTATGCAAACGTCGTTATCACGGCTTATTCAAGTTATATTACCACGTCAGATAACATACCGACGAAGAGTTGGAGAAAGACCGGATGTTGAGTATTGAATGAAAAAACGATTTGACTGGTCAATGATTTTTTTGACAGCGTCGATTCATCAGTCAACCATATAGAAATGTGCTCTCCTTAGATGCTAAGCTGTCCTTAAGATTCAATCAGTTACTTGGTTAATCTTGAAATTCTCTCAGTTGATAGACGTCAGTGGGCTTTCCTTATTTCCCCCTTACTCGCTAGGCTATCCTTGGGTCTCTCTTATTCGCTAGGTTATCCTTTGGTCTCTCTCGACCATTAGACAATCCAAAGGTCCATCTCAGTATGCTATCTTTAGGCCCCTCTCAGTCCCTAGACTATCTAAAGACCCATCCCACTCGCTAGTCTATCGCTATAGGTCTCCCTCTCAATCACTAGGCTTTCTTGGGGTCCCTCTCATTCTCAAGTCTGTCTCTAGGTCGCTCTATCAGTCTATAGAATATTTAAAGACCCAACTTACTCGCTAGTCTAACCATAGGTGGCCTTCTCTGTCTCTAGGTTATCCAACGGTCCCTCTCACTCGTCAGTCTATCTCTAGGCCGCTCTATCAGTCTCTAGACTATCAAAAGGTCCATCTTACTCGCTAGTCTATCACTAGGTCGATCTTAATATCTGAAGGCTATCTTGTGGTCCCGCTCACCCGCTTGTCTATCTCTTGGTCGCTCTATCAGTCTCTAGACTATCTAAATGTCTATCTCACTCGCTAGTCTTTCCCTAGGTCGCCCTCTCAGTCACTAGAGTATCTTTCGGTTCCTCTAACTCGCTAGTCTATCTCTAGATCGCCCTATAAGTCTCTAGACTATCTAAAGGTCCATCCTACTCGTTAGTCTATCTCTAGGTAAGTCTCTCGTGCAATAGGTTATCCATAGGAGCTTCTCAGTTGCGAGGCTAACTAAAGGATCCTCTGAGCCCCTACACTATCTTTAGGCCCCTCTTTCAGGAAAATATTTTTTCAGGAGAAGATATTTTAGAGAATTTCCTTCTTTTTTTAAATATTGATCGCTTATACCGAGCCCAAATTGAAATTTTTGAAGAGAGTCACCACGTTAGACATAGTGATTTGCTTTGTTCTTACGAAAAAAAAGGTGAGATTGAGTGGAGCCCAAATGAAACTCAATGCTTTATTTAGTAGCTGGTTACAAAGCGAAGCCCTATGCAAAATATGAATTATCTATGCCTTGTAGTTTGCTGCAAGAATACAATGCTATAGCAATCAGATAATGAAGCAGAATTGAATCTTCTTTTAACAACACTAGTAGTACGTCTTAAGGTTTAGCCAGATCGGCCTGGTCGTTTAGGGCGAGATAAAGTTTAAAGAACATGTGAACGGACGGATGACACAAGACAGACGGACAGGCTGGCAAAGTCAGTAAATGATCACAATCGATCACTTCTTGCGAATGTAAGCTTAAAGCCTGAAAAAGAACAAATATATAAACGAACTTATAGAGGCTATATTCATATCTTTTGAGACGATAAATCATCCAAGTGATCCTGTGATCCAAGTGATACAGTTTGACTGGAGAACAGTGAAAATTCCAAATGCCCTGAGTGGCTATTCAGATTGCTCAGTGTCAGCACTTCACGCAAACAACAAATGGTTGGAAACATCACACACAGACTCGAATGGTTGGAAACATCACGCACAGACTCCAATGGTTGGAAACGTCAAGCACTGACTCGAATGGTTAGAAACGTCACACAGACACGAATACATGGAAACATCACGCACAGACTCAAATGATTAGAAACATCACGCAAAGGCTGAAATGGATGGAAAAATCACGCACAGACTCGAACGGTTAGAAACATCACGCTTAGACTCGAATGGTTAGAAACATCACGCTTAGACTCAAACGGTTCACAATATCTCGCAAAGACTCAAATGGTTGCAAACGCCACGCACAGACTCGAATGATTGGAAACATCATGCACATACTCAAATGGTTGAAAACATCACGCACAGACTCGAGTGATTGGAAGCATCACGCACAGAGTCGAATATTCGGAAACATCACGCACAGAATCGAATGATTAGAAACATCATGCACAGACTCAAATGGTTTCAAACATCACGCACAGACTCGAATATTTTTTTTAAACTCTAATTAGTCCTTTTCCACAAATCAAAACTTAAGACTGGTCTAAATCCGAAGAAGTTGTAGATGACAATTTTAAACTGGTGAAATATTGATAGTATTTGTTTTCTGAGTTGAAAACATTTTTGAAAATGAAGAAATTGCTTGGAATAAGCGATTTCTTCATTTTCAACGATGTTTTCCGAAGCTTTTCTGTTGAGGAGCGTCAAAGATTGGGATTTTGTGGGAATGGCTTGAGACAATACATGAGCAATGTCTTTCTGTTTATATTGTATGAAGTAAATTTGGCTCATGTTCCCCTTCACGACGTGCGCCAGACAAATTATTTAGTGTGATTGACATATCTGCTTCTACCCCCACAGAACTGAACTTTCTAATCATTATCAATACGCCTAGGTTTTGCTTTACCGTATTCTTTTTCACAATCTAGTCTGCAGACAGATTTTTCTGTCTGTCTGCATAGATAGGAACTTTTGAATTGATAAATGAACTTTCTCTCTCGTTCGAAAAACGAATTTTTGGATGATTTTTATAAAATAGTAAACCGTTGGTGAAATCATGATAAAAGGGTCGAGGTGGTCTTGTCTCGAAATGTATTTCTAGCCGACCCTACCTCCTACCCCATCCTTTCTTTCCCTTATTAATTGAACGTTTGACTGTCTTATTCGACACTTGAATCGTTGAATGAATTTGGGCAAGGATGAATTATACTTTTTGAATGACTAATCACTAACGTTATATTTAACTATGTGTTTAGATCACCATTCATTTGGTAATAAAATTATCACTACCATCCGGATTAATTTGGATATTTTCAATTATTGTTAGCCCAAATTTGAGTTCATGAAAGTTACCAATGTGTCGAAAACAATTGATGAATTGTCACTACCAATCAAAAACTGAATTACAAAATTAATCAAATTATTCATTCAAACCGGGTGTCATTGTTAATACAATGTGTATTGAACAGGCCGCCGTCATAGCGCAGTTGGTAGCGCGTCGGACTGTCAATCTAGAGGTCCCGGGTTCGATCCACGACGGCGGCACTCATCCTTTCCGACTATCTGTCTCTCACCAATGGGTCGATAATCGTAGTCCTATGTGGGATAGCAGCTGGAGGCTAGGAAGGGATGTAATGGTAGTACTGGTGTGAGAAATACCAGGATTCCATTGTTAGGTGCTCCAGCCGCCGCGATATAACTGAGAGATTGTTGAAAGCGGCGTAAAACCCCATTCAAACAAAACAAACAAAGTATATTGAACATTTATGTCAAACGTTTTTGATCGTTTATAGACTGAAACGCCATTAGTGCAGCTTATTTAAGCTGTAGCTACGGCGTTTAGATCAACAAACAACAATTTGCTTTTAGTTTTATGTTCCTGGCTATAGATCGAGCAAACTAATGTCGTCTGGTATCTCACTTGAACTGCGATGTCGGAGATCAATGGGCGTGGCCAGCGATCCGTCAATTAAAGAGAAGAGAATCATATATTTTTATATATCTGTAGATAACTACACATATGATATGAGCGCATGCGTGACATTTCCAACCATTACACATGTGCGCCAAGTAAAGACTCAGATCAGCCTGTGCATCCGCACAGTCTGATCAGAGTCTTCACTCTACCCTCTGTAGATAGATACTGACCCAAAGCTTCTTTAAACAATCAGCGAATGTTCAAATTGTCCCGAATGGCTGTCTAGGGTGCTCAAATTGTGCGAGTCACGCACATGTGAAATGGTTGGAAATGTCACGCATGGGCTCACATGATATTCTTAATGATTTATTTATATCCAGCTTCATGATATCACAGGGTCTCTTTGAAAAAGAGTCGTCGATATAAAGGATATGTGCAAGTATTCACATGCGTAATATCGTCGTTTGGGAAGCAAAATATCGTTACGACAGCTTCAATAAAGCGGTAGTTACGGCGTTCTGCTCGCCCTCCGACGAAATGTCTCCCTCTAATGGGCGATGATAAGTAATGCGTCTAGAAAAGTCTAAATTTCTGTCGTGTAGTAAAGGGTTAAGTATCTTGATGATATCTACTATAATTTTCACAATAAACTCCTAACAAAGTTTAAGTAAGAAACAAATAATATGGAACCCAAGCTAGACCACTTTTGCACTATTCCTCTCCACATTGGCTCATAATCCTCGGTGTACACATTTATACACCTGGCTGATGAGGAGTTACACGGGCGTGGAGATAATTTTATCGGAAGGGGGGTATCTCAGAAAAAGTCTCATAGCTCGGACAGGATTCGAAACAGAGACCCTCCTATCCCGAGTCCTGCTTCTTATCACTAGACTATGAAATCAGTTCGAAATGCATTATCGAAACAACATCATAAGGAGGTCCTATGTAATGTTGTATTCAGTTTGGTTCGTGGGTAGTAGATAAATAGTCCCCAAGACTTCGGAAAAAGTAAGGTAAAGGGTTAAAACTTAGTCGTCGATCTTACTGACATGTCCTTCTTTTCAAAGGTTTTGATGAAAAGGTCTATAAATAAAAAAAACCAGCACTGACATTTGAATAGTATGGAAGAAACAGAAAAAGGTATTTATTTTCGGAGTCTAAAACACACATAACGTGAAGTCAGAAGATGCCAAGCCCGATTTTTTTTTTCAAAACTGCTCGATCGAGTTGAACTATTAAGTGCAGATTGTCTAATATATAAATGTGAAGTTTCAAGAATTTTGGCTAAAGGGGCCATTGATGAAAAATCCTTTTTTAACACGAGGGGCCTCAAAACTGAAAGAATGTAAAACCGTTCCGGAAGGACGGATTGACGGACTGACAGACAAACACGGCTATATGCTAAATCTTCAGGGAGAATAAAAAGATATCATATCTCTATTACTTGCCTGTTTAATAGTTCAGGTGTATTTTCGAACTGTCGACAGAACCTTTCTGAACCCATTCAAACACAGTGACGGTTTTGGACGCCCTCACGAAAAACAATTGGGAAAACATTGTCCAAAATAAAGAAATTGCTTGGAACGACCAATTTCTTCATTTCACACAATGTTTTCTATCCAGCAAGCTGAAAAATCAAAAATTTCATAAACTTTAAATTGTCGTTTGCAGCTCCTTTCAATTTGGATCAGTCTAAAAATTTGTCGTCTGGTAATGGGTTAGACCCTGGATAGATGAAACAGGTGCAAATTAACATCATTTCTGGAAATGATAATCAGCAAACGATAATCTTATTTTCTCATATCCAGACCTTATAAACTTTTTGAAGTTAATCTCATAAATTATTGCCACTTTAGATAACTAATCTTGTTTTTCGGTTATAAGTTCAGAAAACCAATTTCATCCAGTGTTTCGTATCAAATCATAGTTTTGTTCTACTTAAAAGATACGGAGAGATAATGCGACTGTACCTTTTCCTGGCAAACAATCATAGCAAAATATCAAAACCCGCTCTGCCCTTGCATATGGATAAATATGCGTGCTAAGAAGAAAGGAAAGATGTTTCTCGTTTTTATATCAAATTAAGAAAAACACTGTTTGGATATTACACAATGAAAAAAACACATTACTATAAGGAGAAGTTACAGACGAAATTCTAGCAGTTTTTTGTTTGTTTGTTTGTTCGTTTGAATGGAGCTTAACGCCACTTTTGACACTATTCCAGTCATATCGCGGCGGCTGGAGCACCTAGATTCCTGGTATTTCTCACAATAGCACTACCCCTACATTCTATCGGAGCCTTCAGCTGCTCCTCCCACTTAGGTTTATGATTATCCACCAATTGATGGGAGACAAATGATATTTTCCGCGGCCGGGGATCGAACACGGCACCCCGAGATTAGGAGTCCTACGCGCTACCACTGCGCTATTGCCACGGTCAGATATTAACCCTTGTCATGCTGAACCCGGAATATTCCGGTTTTGGCAAGAGGTGTAGACTAAGATCAGACTGCACTTATGTGCAGGCTGATCTTAGTCTATACCTCCTGCTTGTACTTTTCCTGCCAGAGTTGCTTATGAAGTTGATTTCTGAAAAAAATATTGATTTTTGAACAACAAGTTCTGTCAGTGCTTTCTGCCCTTTGATTTGACAGCAATTCAGTAAGGTAATTTATACAGCATGACAAGGGTTTAGACAGATACCACATAGCTTTATCAAATATCCATATCTTATATTACTTTGAGGTTTTTAACAGAAATATTTTGTAAACAAACATATGAAATGGTTCTGTCTTTGTCATTTTTTCATTCGGATGAAAAAGAAAAACGTTAAGCTACTCAGAACGCATAGATTAAAAAAAAAACATAAATTCTTTATATCTGTGACAGTCAAGATCTGTGAACCCAGTTTCGCTATTTCAAACAATGTCACTAGCTCTAAAAACCATAAAGGAGAAAATGCTATATATGTTGCAATGTTTCCTTTTTACGTTGTTTTTAGCCCATTAGTCATGGAAAAGCGGGAACTGACTATAATCCCTTGTCACCGCTATTTCTGTGAGTACTTTCGATAAACCTTTCACAGACTAGCTGAAATTAAATGTATGGTCTTTAAGAAGATTCCGATTGAACACGGTAGCATTTTGTGTAAGATTTAAATACAGTTATGCGATATATGGCCACCTAGGCTCTTTTGTTTCAATAGTCGGTTTTTATATAATCAAAGAACTGAAAGTACTGAGAAGTTGGAATGCGCTGAAAGGGTCATAACTATGGAATTCATTTATTACTTTCCAAGTAAGCCTCCCTTCTTTAAACTTAAACCAGCATTCCCATTCGTGTACATATGTGCGTGAATAACGCTCAAAAACATAAATCCACATACAGTAGACAAAAACTAGCATTGTCTTAACCCACTCCCAGACAGTCTCGCTTTTAAATGACCCTCACTATGAAAGCTTTGGAAAACATTGTGGAAAATGAAGAAATTGCGTTGTGAGTTAAATTCAAAAGAAAAAAAAAGACGTTAACGTAATTGTAACGTTATTTTTTGCACATGGTAGTTTTGCCCTTTTCCTAAAAATTCTTATAATATGATGAAGATAGTATCAAATTATCTTCGGCGCCCTGTAGTCGCGCGATTTCCTTATTCGTTATTCGGCTTTAGAACCGTAAACAATCTTAAGTAAAAAGGACCAAGCTGAAAGCTAGATGACACTTGTAAAAGATTTGATGTGTTATTATGGATTTAAACTTGTAAATAACGACATAATAAAGCCAAATTATCTAGTAAATAAGTAGAAACCGTAAATGTTGATATGTTTTCATTCTTATTTTCAAAATCTTCTACTTTCGTTTTGCATCTATTTGAATTTTATTGAGTAAAAGCTGTAAATCCAACAATAATCGCGTTTGCTTGATGCCTACGATCCCCCTTATTCGCTCTAGAATGTTTTAAAGCACTAGGCAGCGTGACTATTGTAAAAATGCGTTTGCGACCTGAGCCGTATTTGTAAACATTGCCTATCTATAGTCACATGACTACCACATGTCACTTGAGATCACGTGATTACCAAACATGGGACGGCGAATCACAAAAAACAAATTACTGCGCTGATTATTATCTTATTTTTCAATAATTTAAAGCAAACTAAAGCATGTTTAGAATACTCTAAACGAATTTTTATATCATCCTTTACATGTGCCATATACTTGTCTTCGGCTACAACTAACTGATTGTCCGTGGCAAGTTGAGATGAAAAGTAACCCGAGGTGTATTCATATCTTAGCGATCACGTGATATGTGTTATCAAGAAACCCAAAATGAAATTGTCTTGTGTTCATTTTGCGGTTTTGATAAATCTAAGTTGGAATTGCTCAGCATTCCAACTTAAAAATCACTTTATTCTTTTATGGAATGCATAAAAGTTCTGAAGCCTATGAGTGTGTTTAAAATCCCGATAGTATCGTCCAAAGGGACGGCCCAGGTCGTCAAATTCAAGTTGAACATTAAAATAGACCAAAAATAACTCTCTTAAGGGAACATGTTGATGGGTTAATCACTTCCCTTTTATAATTGTTTTTGTATTGCTACTTTTGGAAGAAGTGGCCATCATTTTCAGTGCACTTATCTTTAAAAAGAATAATAATTAAAATAGAAATCTGCGTATACCAGATACATAAATGTCAACTCGGTACCTGTATTCAATTACATCAATTATGCATGGGACACGTAATGCGAATTGTGTTTGACTCATGAATTCTGTGCGTGATTGAAAAAGGACGCTGTTAGTGGTTGTCGCTTCGACAGTACTTTAACCGATTTACCTTCGCTTGAAAAATCATATTTTTTCAAGTGTATCAGTTTTACTATTTTTTCCCCAATTATTTGCACTTTCATAGAAATGATATACCCGCATTGCCGGGAATTAGAATTGGTATTTGTAGCTGCCAGCAAATTTAAATAAGAAATATTTTTTTTATCACTCGCCCCATAAGAATTATGCAATAAGTATATTGAAAGCTTACACATTTCTATTTTTGGAAATGTTTTGTAGAATAGTTCAGGTTATCAGACACAACTCTTAGAGAAAATCTAGCGAAGATAAGTAAAAACTTAGCATCATGCTGCCAAGTGGGACATTTTGCTCCTGGTCGATTGCAAGTCTATAATTTTGTCCGGAATGTACCTCTAAATGTTCTTCTGGACCATAACTCCAGGAGTATTCTGGTTGTGAATATGAAACTTTATACGAGGGAAACTTTTAAGTCTGTAGAGTACAGACCGGTCTTTCTAGAACCGCTTTAAATAATAAAAACATATATCATAGACCTTCAGAATTTGCATCCTCTGCCCCCCCCCCTCCCCCAAATTTTACACCGATCTCCCCATTTCCGCAACGCGACCCGGAGCTCCTCTTCTGGTTAATGTTGCAGACACTGGTAGACCACACTACCTGTAACGCAGTAGGATTCAAACTGGTGTACTGCCGGAATTTCCATTAGTCTTGGAAAAAACTGGAAATTAAAGGATTGAACCTTTGAAATCAAAGAATATACAATATTGCCATTAGATGTTATGCAAGTGCGCGCAATGACAGGTGTGTCGCCCTTAGATGAAATCCAGACCGTTTTAGTTCGGCTGTTTTCGGAGAAAACCTAAGGTATTGTCATCGCCTTTGCGCGGTGTGCGTCGGCGTTGGCGTGACAAACTTTAACCTTGGTCATATCTCTGTTGTTATTGAAGATATCCTCATGAAAATTGGCATGTGTATTGACCATCACAAGAGCTATCTAGACTATCATGGGGGATAACTCTAAAAGCGTTTTTGTAAGAGTTATGCCCCTTTTTCGACTTAGATTTTTTGCGTTATTCAGCACATGCAGCCGAGCGTTGGCACCCGTGGGCGGTAATCTTGATCGGATTGAAAATTACAGATCCAGGTTTCATCATGTGTAACTATCTATTCAAAGACGTGGGCCACATTTATCATATTTCATATAACTTTCAATGCAAGTCTGACCCGTCCTTGGCTCTGCTCGTCATTGAGCAAATCTTTCATCCAGCGCCAGCACATCTTACGTAGCCGAAGGCGTTCACGTAAGATCTTCAAACCACGTACGAATGAATACCACATAATTCAGGGTATAATGCATGTCTTTCTCACATTTTCGTCAAATCGGAAACTGGCCTTACAATCCGAGGGTCATTTTTTACTGTCTCCCGACCATTCGTGTAACCTTGCCTAATATACATATCAGGCATTTCTATCAATACATTTTATGGAGTCCAAGATTTTTCGTTTCGAGTGTCTACAACAGATATGAATTAGTGATTTCATTATATTGATTGGGCGTTAAAACATTACAAACTTAAAACGGCTTCACTAATGTACTTCTAGGAATTAATGCTATGACTTAAATCTAGATCGATGGAAGGCTTCCAAATCATTATGACGTCAAAGCTTACTTTTCCGGCTAATTGCCGCCACCGACGATACATTTTCATATCAAAAATGCATCCGCTCTGTTAATTTAATTGTGATCTCAATTATACTCGACATAAATCAAAAACAAGTGCCTGTCTAGGTTTGTGTGAGAGAATTCTAGGTTCATACGTAAAATGTAGACCTCGTGTTAAATATGAATACAAGTTCTACATAGAAAACGGATGGATGGATGGGTGGATGGATGGATGGACAGATGGACGGACGGATGGATGGATAGATTGATGGATAGATGGATGGATAGATGGATGGATAGGCGGATGGAATGATATATAGATGGATGAATGTATCAACGGGTGGATAGATGCAATTTTTTAAGATTGACGACGAAAAGATACTATAGTCTTCGAAATCTCTCCATTGCTTAATTACTTTGAAGTTCTCATCTAGCTTAGAAACCACCCGAAATTGTGCAAAGAAGGTATGCTTTTTTTTTTTTTTTTTTTTTTTAAGGGATCTTAACCAAAAACAAGTGAATCGAAATGTTTGTGTGTGTGAGTGTGTTTAATATATAAAAAGACTATTTTGATTCATGATATATACCAAGATAAAAGTTGATTCAAATCAATCCCTGTAGTCGTGGTTTGTTTGTTTGTTTGTTTGTTTTTAAGACCAGGGTTTTAACTTAATATCGGGTCATCTTTTTTTTTTCGATAAAACAATTGAAATGTTTCTGTAATGTCAAGATAAACAAGAGCATGTTTTACTATCTTTAATGACAACATTCATACTACACAATACTGAGTACTTATGACTATTTTAGCATTTTAAACTTAAACACTGATCCGACCTTTTGTTTGTTAGTTTGAATTGGGTTTAACGCCACTTCTAACAATTTTTACCTAACAATGGATTCCTGGTATACCTGGCACCAGTACCACCATTACGTCCTTTTTTGACCTCCAGCTGCTATCCCAATTAGGTTTACGATTATCCCCCATTGGTGAAGACAAATTATTACATTATTTTGGAAGATGTGGTTTTGAAAAAGAACAACTTGATTTCTGTAACCAAGAGTCATAGACATGAGCCGCTCTTTTCAACTGTTATAGCATCATCAAAATTTTATACAAAACTAATTCTCCAAAACAGTAACTATTACAGACAAGTTTCGATGAGCCTGGTTACATGTAGATATCGAAACTTTGAAGGAAATTATATTATCGTCGTCATGTTCCTTATAATGGTACAAAATGTAGAAGACGGATGTGGTTACGACGTTTAGGTCGCCAATTAACCATTTTGCTTTTCTGTCAGCCGCCGTCATAGCGCAGTTGGTAGCGCGTCGTACTGCTAATCTAGAGGTCCCGGGTTCGATCCACGACAGCGGCACTCATCACGACAGCGGCACTCATCCTCTCCGACTATTTGTCTCTCACCAATGGATCGATAATCTTAGACCTATGTGGGATAGCAGCTGGAGGCTAGGAAAGGATGTAATGGTAGTACTGGTGTGAGAAAAACCAGGATTCCATTGTTAGATGCTTCAGCCGCCGCGATATAACTGAAAGCCACATTCTTGCTTTTCTGTAACATGTAGCGTACCATAAATTTTGCAATTTTGCAGTTAATTATCGAAGTAAAATCTTCCTGTTGGAGGTCATAGGGCGTAACCAGCGATCCGTATAGACCCTAAGTATGTATTCTAGGTTATGTCTATATAATTCAATTTTTAGTTTCATCTATCAAAAACGAGCGTTCTGATTGGTCAAAAACATTATTCATAACTCCATGAACAAAATTTTGAGCACGCAGCGATTTTGTATGCTTCCGCACATAATAGTCCCATACAAAAAGGTATCAAAATATATAAAGTTTTTGCTTTTTTCGCTCGATGCTATTAAATTATAAGAAATGAAGAGAATATTTTTTGTTTTCATGGAGATATAAACCGAAAAACCTAATCACACAATGTATGAATCCGCTTCGTATTCATACAGTGTGCTTAGGTTTTTCGGTCCATACCTCCATGAAAACAAAAAAAAAAATATTCTTTTCATCTCTTAACAAAACAAGAGACTTCTGATTGGATGAAGATTTCACATCGTTTCACCATGGAAAATTGACCAATCACTGCCCCCGGCCCCCGCCTACATACTCCATTCGCCCTCCAACAGGAAGTCCCGCTTCGATTTTAAACGGAGTTATTTTACAAAATATATGGCCAGTAGTATGTAACAAAAAATAGAATAGTTTGTTCGCGACCTAAACGTCGTAACTACAGCTTACATACCCTGTAGTTACGACGTTTAAGTCACCAAACCAACAAACAAGATTAACCAAAATGGCGACCAAAATTGGAGTTCAAAACTCATGTCTGTCCTAAATAAATGATTTCATTGGTCGACTCGTTATTTGATTGACAGTCGCGATCGGTCGACTGAGTGCAGAACTAAGTATTTCCTCATGGTGAAATGATATAAATTACATATTGATATGTATTCTTTCGAGTGCATGTAGTTGTACAAGATAACGTACTTAAACTTGTACACGCTTTTCATGTTTATAGTTTATGCCTAAATAGTATGTAATAAACAAATACAATTTTTTTTCATGGATGTTTGAATATAAAACCCTGAATATAAGTTTGTATGAATCCGCCAAGAAGCTTGATACAAAGTTACCACTCTTTTATTCTCGTTCGTCCATGAAGATCAGAACATGTCTTATGTGCAATAGCTAGTACCTCGATATATGTTAAGTCCATTTCCAGATAGCAAAAATTTACCTTGGTCTTAATTCAAAGGAGTTACAGATAACAATTTATAGTCTATCAAATTTTAGATTTTTTCAACTTTCTGGTAAAATAATTGTGGAAAATGAAATAATTCCTTCATTTTCCGCAATGTTTCCCCAATTATTTCTCTTGCGGGGCATCCAAAAGCGCTAGTGTGTGAAAATGTGTGAAAGCTTTTTGCAAAATATGCGGTTTACAAAACTGTGTCTTTATTTTCCATACTGTCACTGGATGCATTTCTATTTGGACGAGAGTCTATATTTATCTCCTGATCAATGACATCATTTTCTGCTGCCCAGCTCTGAAGCTCTCCAGATCCAAATAAAAGGTAAAACACGGAACCAAAAATGTAAATGCCGGCAGCGATGCAAAATACTAGTCGCCATTGCTCAAAAGTTTTCTGGAATAAATAAATAAATGATCCGTCAGAAAAATGGACATCTTTTGGTTTCCGTAAACGAGATATCCGAAGAGAGGTTCAATCCAGTATAAGAGCTCAATGAGAGATCGCATTTCGAGAAAAAATACAATGGGGTAGAAATTCAGGACGTCTGGTTTGTTAGATTTTTCAGTAAATCACGGCGGCTGGAGCACCTAACAATGAATTCTTGGTATATCTCGGACCAGTACCACCATTTCACCCTTTCCTAGCCTCCAGCTGCTATCCCACTTAGGTTTACGATTATCCACACATTGCTGAAATGATATGTAACGCCGCCGGGGATCGAACCCATGACACCTCATATTTGAAGATTAGGAGTCTGATGCGCTACCAAATACGCTATAACGGCGGTTAATTCAGGAAGTCAGGAAGTTTACTAAGATTGAAAAGCGGTCCTCTCAGTCTGGTAACGGTCGAGACTTTTCGCACATCTCAGAAGAGCATCTTTCTTCTAAGGGTCACATCAATAATTGACTAATCGCTGGCCTCGCCCTCTTACTACTTTGGTGACGCCCACAGGAAGTTCAGCTTCGATTTTAAACGGCGTTATTCTGCAAAATTTATAGCTAATAGTATGCAACAAAAAAAATGAATAGTGAGTTTGCGACCTAAACGTCGAAACTACAGCTTGAGGAAGCTATTCCGGACTGAATGAATGATTTGATTTGTCAATCGATTCCTTGACTGACAGCCGCAGTAGGTCAGTTTACCCATAACCAGCCGTCAAAATTTAGACTGGTGTAGAAATGAGTTGTAGACGACAATTCAAAGTTCATGTAATTCTAGATTTTATAAACTTCTTCATTTCACACAATGATTTCCTATTTGTTTTTCTAACGGGGCGTCAAAAAGCGTCGTTGTGTGGGAATATTTAAAGAAGAACTTGAAAAACCTTTCATTTGAATAATGGTTTGACGAGTATCTTTTAGCAAGAAAGGAAAAATCATCTAAAAATCAATGAATTTATAGATCTAAGTATATAAATATCTATGAATTTTATGTCATTTGGAAAAGGGGTCGAAACTGGGGTCCTGTGGTTAAAGTTTAATCAAGGAATAAACTGAATAATCAAATAATCTATTCAGCCTGGGCCTGAGTTTTTCAACTCCGGAATTGGCCGCCATTTTGTTAACTTTTATTGTTGGTTTGGCGATATAAACGGCGTGACTACAGCTAATTCAAGCTGTAGTTACGACGTTTAGGTCACCAACCAACTATTTTACTTTTTTGCTACATGCTCCTGGCTATAAAATTTGAAAAATAGGGCCGTTGAAAATCAAAGCGGGACTTCCTGTTGTGGTCGGTGGGCGTGGCCAACAACGTAATTTGGCGGGGCCAGCGATTGGTCGATTGGGTAGTAGGCACACCGTTTGATTTTTCATAACATTTCATTTCGAATTGTTCGATCTCTGGCGGCGGCACATATCCTTTCCGTCATTTGTCTCTCATCAATGGTTGGATAATCGTAATCCTAATTGGGATAGCAGCTTGAGGCTAGGAAAGGATGTTGTGGTAGTATTGGTGTGAGAAATACCAGGAATCCATTGTAAGTTGCTCTAGTCGCCGCAATATAACTGAAATACTGTTAAAAGTGGCGTTAAACCCTATTCAATCAATCAATCATTTCAAATTTCCACATTATCACCCATTTTAAAA
Source organism: Fragum fragum (assembly GCA_946902895.1). NCBI lineage: Eukaryota > Metazoa > Mollusca > Bivalvia > Cardiida > Cardiidae > Fragum > Fragum fragum. The sequence continues at coordinate 19,673,744 of OX336374.1, read as the reverse complement.
GCTACCTAGAACAGTAGGAAAATGATACAAGTTTTGTATCGTTTTAACACATTTTTCTTCACTTTAAGTTTTTCGGAACTATTTCATTTGATTGAAATAGCATCTTTTTCTCCGATTTTGACCACTAAATATAATGATGAAGCCTAGTTCAATTGTTGATGCAAGGTAAACAACTTTTACATAACCCAACCTTATAGAAGACGTGGTTAACTGACTTTATACCATGCGTAATTAACTTCTTACTTCGATCGTCTGGTCTATTTAAGCACAATATTCAACAACTTATTACAATATATCAGTCATATTAGATGTTTAATTAATACTGACTTTGTAAAATGTAATTTAAAGATATATTATCATTTTATTAATATATTTATACGTGATTCACTTATGAATCAGTTCCTGCAAAATTCTCCATCGTACATTTAAATAATTGCATTGTTTTCGGTGCGCCAGTAAAACGTCGTAACTACAGCTAAAGTTTTGTTCGCGCAGCGACGGTGTCAAGTCTGAGTGTTTGATATTATTTTTGCATCTGTTCGTAAGGAACGGGGGAGATCTGTAGTTTGTGTTCTGATCAGCCTATTATTTCACATTAACAAGAGTCTTCTCTGACGGATTATGATTCTAAAACAGGTGTTATAGAACTTAAACGAATTCTTTAGAGAAACATTAAGGACAGGAAAAAAGTAAACATGAGCCCCGTTTCCGTTCTCATCCTTTTTACATGAATATCACATATAGTCAAGATTAATTATGTTATGCAAATAAAGCATGTTTAAACTAAGCGCAGAAAAAAAAAAAACCCTTTAAGTTCTCTCAAAGTTTCAAAAATTGCTCGAAAAGGAAGAAATTAACTGATGACATAGACAGTCCTACAATAAGCACCAACGACTTTTTCTGCAAGAAATCATCGTAGATAAGCACAATGGTTAAAATTATGCTGTTGTTTTCGATAATCCATATGTTTTTAAGCATTCTTACCTTGTGTCTATAGAGATGTTCACATAGAATCACCAGATAATTTGAGTACTCAATTGTAAATAAGCTGCAGAAAATGTGTCACTTGGTCAATTTCTTTATCTATATATATTGTAAATACTCACATCTGTTGTAATGAGTCCAATCACAATGGGCGCCAGGAATCCTCCAAGGGTACCCGTAGTGTTTGAGATTCCGAATATGATACCTGCATACCGCGGGGCAATATCAACTGGGTTTACAATAAACCCACTTCCATACTGACACCCCGACATTGCCACTCCAATCGTCAGGAATATTACGGAAACGACGGGGTCCCGGCCTAAATACCCCGTTAAAACTATAAACAGGGCTGGAGCTAGAGAACCTAAAATATAACAAAAGTAAATAAAACTGACAGGATTGACGTTAGTGAACCGCAGTTAAATAAAAGTAATTACAATAATGATACTAATAATGGAAATATTATAATAATAATGTCACTATGGGTAAATAATATGATAATAAAAAATATTCACAATAACAAAAGTAATAAGATGTTATTAAAATACTGAAAAATATAATGCTAAATGAAACCAAGTTGTGAACACAGCGACCGAAACAGCCAGAAAGTCACGGGTAAGACTTAGTGTCCGTCCCACTTCGCCGTTTGGACAGTTCTAGTGAATCTGAAAGAAGGCGAAATTCATTTCCTTCTAAGGGACACGGCTCTTTTCTCCAAATATCTCATTTGTAGTATCAAAAGGCTCTTGATTGATGCGCGGCTAGAGACAGACTTTTAAAAAACCGACGTTGTTCGAATAAAACCTCGTACTTAAAGCTTAGAATAAACTTTGGTTACGAGGTTTGATCAACACCGACGATAAGATACCTACAAAGGAGTGCAACTGTGATCTGTCAAAGTAATGAGATATCCATAGTTTTCCGCCTAGTGGAACAGATGTATTTGTACCCCCTTCTATAGATAAACTACTATTAACTTATACTTACATTTTTTTTATCTATTTATTTTTTGCTACCCATCGACACAAAACATGTACCAACACATCGAGGGTGCATTTTGAAAAAGATTGTTATGCATTGTAAAATTCTCAAAATAATGTTTTATTGGGATATTTTAACGTGTTTTTTAATTCTTCTAGATTCAAATATTCTGTAATTGACGGCAGGTCTCGTCATTAATTGGTAAGGCGATAAAATCATTATCTTCTGTAAAAGAGTAACATGTAAAAGCAACAATAGTACACGACTTACCAAGACTGTTAAAGAGTTTCCTCGCCGCTGTCGTGGTAACCCAGCCTTTATTCCTCATGATATCGGCTAGCTGTCCAGACACATTAGTCATGGCCCAAAATCCGATATATGGGAGGGCAGACAGAAATCCAGCCTGAAACAAGTATCAACCACACGTCATGAGCCTGTTTTCTTATGAGTTTAACCCTTGTCATGCTGAACGCGAAATATTCCTGCTTTGACGGGAGGTATAGTCAAAAATCAGACTGCACATATGTGCAATATGTGCAGTCAGATCTAAGTATACACCACCTGGTTGTCCCTTTTAAAACCAGGATTGGATCGCTTGTAAAACCAATTATTAAAAGAATATAGACCCACAATCAGGCATTCCAGTGCTTTCATCCCTTTGATTTTAGTGCAATTATGAAAAATTTTATTTAGCATGACAAAGATTAATATAGAAATTTGTATCATTTATGATGTATTGGTAAAAAGATTCTCGTTTTAGGAGGGGAAGGGGTGAATTTGCAAGATCCTCCAAAGGACAGAATTCGACGCGATTACGGTTCGATATCACTACCGTAGAGTGGTATTCGTGGGGATTGACAGGTAGCTGCCAGGAAGTCAACTCCGATTTTAAACGGCGTTGTTTTTGCAAAATTTATGACCAGGCGTATGTAACAAAAAAGTAAAATGTTTGGCTGGTGACCTACACGTGGTAACTACAGCTTTAGTAAAAAATAGTTACCATGTTAAAGTTGCCCAAACAACGGAAAATGATTCACATGAATGTCGGTAAATGTTGGAGTTCAAAGTCTTAATAATTAATTTGATTAATCGATTGATTTTTTTATTGACACCCGAATCCGTCATTCGGAAAGTTCTTTACGTCAAGTGGTTGAATCTACATGTAAAGCATGTTTAGGACGTAAGACTGGCAGCCCCCGATATATCTAGAAAATATCAATTAACGTAGAAGGTGTAAAGGTAATATACCTTCCTGATATCAAACTGGAAGACATCTCTCATATAACTTGGTATGTTAGTCAAAAATGTGTAAGTTCCCCAGTTACAACACATATGTGTAATAATGATGGCCCAAACCGGAGGTGACGTCACGATAGACAGCCATGGAGTCTTGGTCGTCTGAAACAAACGGTAGATTCTATTACGAAACATTGAATAAACTTGAAGTTCGTGGATCTATTGCAGATTTGTAGTGAAAAAGGTGATCTTCGCATAAAGAGGAAATATATCAGGTACGAACCTAAAAAGTGGCGGCTCGCTCAGTCAATCAAGGAATCAATCCACCAATCATATCATGTTAAACAATTTGTTATTTTGACGACTTAAACGTCGTAACTACGGCTTATTCATGTTGTAGTTACGACGTTTAGGTTTCTAACCAACCATTTTCTTTCTCGTTTCGTTAATGGTCATATTTTGTTTTGAATCTTCTGGTCGGTGTTCAATGAGCGTGCCCGTTATCCTTATCCGCAATGCTTTCAACAAACAAACAAACAAACAAACAAACAAAAAGACAAAGATTTTTAGAATTTCAGCAACTAAAGATTGTTGTCTACAACTTTTTTTTTCAATTCGGACTGGTCTTAAATTTAGTCGTTTGAGAATAGGTAAAACACAGGGTTTTTTGTGTGTGTGATTTTTGTTGTTGTTGTTGTTGTTTTCTACTAATATCAGTCGAAGCAAATTATGTGGTCAATTGCTAAAATCTTCTTTTAAGTACATTGTTCAGGCAAGGACATTTAAGGACATACCTTCTTACTGACGTCAATATCGGATTTCAAACTACCAACTATATAGTCCTTTTCCTCCTGGGAGATTCGTGGGTGTAAAAGGGGCGAATCGTACACAATAAACATCCATAAAATAAACCACAACACACCAAGGCCTCCTGTGAAATCAATGATTAATTGAATGGGATTTAACGCCACTTTTAACAGTATATCAGTCATATCGCGGCGGCTGGAGCACCTAACAATGGATTCCTGGTATTTCTCACACCAGCCCTACTACTACATCCTTTCCTAACACCGAGCTGCTATCCAACTTAGATTTACGATTATCCACCCGTTGGTGAGAGACAAATGTCTGAAAAGGTATATGTCGCCGCCGGGGACCGAACCCATGACATCCCATGATTGAAGTTTGGGAGTCTTATGCGCTACCGACTGCACTATGACGGTGGCTCTCCTGTGAAATAAAATGAGTTAAGTCATTATTAAATCTTATTAGCAGTTTCTTGTACCAAAGAGCAGCACGAATAATAAATTGTTTTTTCACGTTTGAACCCATTCTCACACAATGACGCTTTTTGACGCCACAAAAGAAAAGTAATTCGGAAAACATTGTGTAAAATGAGGAAATTGCATGATCCAAGTAATCCCTTCATTTTCAACGACATTTTCTACCCAGAAAATTGAAAAAGAAAATCTTATATTTCAAAAACTGTAAATTGTCGTCTGCAACTCCTTTCAATTTGGACCAGTCTAAAATTTTGCCATCTGGTATTGGGCTAAACCCTTTCTCAGATAAGTTCGACATTTTCAATATTCCTGCTTCATATTCAATTTGGAATATGTAAGAAAGATTAAATCTAACTCATCTTGTTTCATTACGCTTTCAAGCACCTATGAGCTCTAACGCAGCCCAGATAAAAATCTACTGTTTCTTTTCTTTAAGCATTTAGTTAGTCTTGCTACCAGAATTTTTCTTAAAGGGAATTAAATCTTTCCGAGGTTAGACAATGATATCAGTTAAGTTCCTTGTCTCAAAAAGAGGAAGAAAGAGGGGGTTGGGGTGTTCAGCACTAGTCACAAACATAGAATTGGATTGGAGAGAGATACACGAGGACAAAAATGACCTCGGCCAGTCTAACCAGGACGTATACTCCTCACCTTTCTCAGGTGGTCCTTTTCCCTATGACGGTTCACAATTATATTTTCATTTGGGAGTTTAATAGAGACCCGTCACCTATATTTCTCATCAGTAACGGATTGTCGTCATTCGACTTAAGGCTCTTATAGACTTCTTTCTTCAATATAAGCCAGTGAGGATCAATCATCTAGATATAGATTAAAACTTTTTACGAGTATATCGATCACATTATATGTTGGCGGTAAGCAATACTGAACTATTTAATTGTCATCTTTTAACATAAGGTTTCTAATAATTTTGTTCCAAAATAAAAAAATACCTTTTTATAACAAGGTGACATTCTATCAACCATTTCCCGTTTTTTGGAAATTTTAGACTAGTCAAAATTTAAAGAGGATGCAGACGACAATGAAAATTGGATGCAGTTTGAAATGAAACCATCCCATTTGGTAGAAAGCACTGTGGAAAAAAGGAGAAATTGCTTGTTACAAGCAATTCCTTTTTTCCCTATTGATTGCCCAAGTATAAAATCACAGGGACGTAATATTCCGGGTTTGAACTAATGAGGGTTAAGAGCTATTACTTACCAAAGACATAGAATATACTCGGCCAACCTCCAGCAAAACCATATTCACACAACAACCCAGACAGCGGGAAGGCGATCACGTTACCTATTTGGGCTCCTGGATCAGTTTGAAATAACTCAATTTTAGTTTCGTCTATCAATATTCAACTTTTTCAATTTTTTAAAATTTATTTATTCTATGAACAAATTTCGCTCACATAACTATTTTGTATGCTTGCACGAAAAGTAGATCAATAAAAAACTTACCCCAAATATAGTAAAATATTTGCTTCGTTTTGCCTTATGGCATTAAATTATAAGAAATGGAGAGATTGTTTGTTTTCGGTAGGTATGTACCTCAAAAATTAATAACACCAGTGTATGAATCCTTTTCGTTTTTAGGTTCATACCTCAATGAAAACAAAAACAAACAATCAAACAAACAAAATATACCCCCGTTTCTTTAATAAGCATTATATGTTCGTATTGTTTGTTATATTTCGAAAATAAACACTTAAGTCTCATTGCATCCTTTTTCTTTCAATGTTTTAAAATACTTCTAATTGTTTATCAAGATGATTATTGACTAATTTAACGTGGATAAGTGTTTCCATATACCTATTAACTAATGTACACAAAATAAAAAGGAACTGATTGGTGCTAAAAAATAAACGGCGTCTTAGATGCAACGAAGATAAACATTAAAGATTACCGAGGGAAATAGATGAAGAATAAACGTTTGTTTCAGGGTAAGATTGTATATCTTTCGTTAAGTGACCAACGAATTAAACGCTATATTTTCAGTAGCAGTGGAACCACGAGTGGAAATATAGCTTTTGTTGTTTGAGAAATGAACGATATATTAATCTTACATGAAAAAAAAACGATTATCCTAATTTTTCAATGCAAAAATAGACAAAATAATTATGTTGTTGTTGTTTTTTGTTTCGGATAACATCTATCATAGCGCGTGATTTTAATGGCAACCTTATGACGTCATCAGCGCCTTAGATTGTCCAGCTTAGATGATGTTTTGTAGCTTGAAAAGTGTCTTTCATTTCACTTGTTTTTTGGTGAAATTATCAAGGGATAATCCGCCGAGAAATTTCTAAATCATGAGTGTATTTCATGTTAACGAATCTGTTAACTCGTGATTGGCCATTTCCCAATGCGCTACATTTTTTCCTAATTAATTAATTCATACTCACCAGCATAAACAAATCCACTCAGTTTACTTCTCTCTAAGGGTGGCGCCCAGTGAGCAAAGAGAGTCTGCATCGATGGCCATACAACGCCCTGGAAAGAAACATTAACGTTAATGAGGTACCATCGTCGTCGAACCGTACCAGCAAATTGTCCATTTTACAGTAGTTTGAAATGAAATAGAAAAAAAATATGATACTACTGGTGCACATGATAGTCTAGTGGTATAACATATATTTCAAATATGAATTTGTCAACCAATAGGTACCTATTTCAGATAATATTGATAAAATTTCCAACTTCTATATTTCTATTTTTTATTTCACCCTGGCAGATAGCCGCTGTCAATATATAGAACAACAACAACAACAAAAAGATTGTATGAGGTCAGTAGGCTTTCATTTGTGTTTATGTTCCGAAAATTGTTTTTTGTCAGTAAAATTTGGTTAAAAGTCTTTCAGATTGGTTATCAATATCTGCAACAAGTTCTTTAAAGGAAAATCTGATTTCTGTATTCAAGCAACAAATACTATTTCCTAACAATAGTTGTTATACTAATTTATTGTTAATGGACTCAAGTTCTTTTCGATTCTCATATATCATTCCCATCAACGATACATTTTCATAAGTTCCTGTTTATTTGAGGAGCATATCACAATTCCTGCCGTTATAATTCTTGGAGGCAGATGTAATGGCCTTGACATCGCAGTTTTAATTGCAAAGACCAACGAAATTAGAGGGAGTGGTTTTCTTAAGCAAATAAAGGCCGGTCATTTGGCTTTTAATTGTTCACCGAAAAATTTGAAATATTTCGTGCGCGGACAACCAACTGCCCACTGAATCAAACCAGAATGCGTTTGCTTTTTTCCCGTAAGTTCATTAGTTCTAGAAACTCCAAGAGCTTTCACGTTTGTTCGTTTTACCTGTCCTAAGCCAGCAATCACACGTAGGACCAGAATCAGCCAGACGCCCACTTTAGCTGCCACAGGTACCAACAACGTAGCAACAGCGCACACAAACATGCTCCATCCGAACACATGCTTCCCACCAAACCTACCCGCAAGCCAGCCGCCCGGTAGTTGTGTTACAGTGTAGCCCCAGAAAAATGAGCCGAGAATAAGACCTTGGATCTTCTTGTTCCAGTCGTATCTCTCCGCCTGAGATATCAGTGTGGATAATGAAGTCGGTTCAATACATTTGATGGCTCGCGGCCGTTAATCAAAACATCGATAAACCAATATAATTATACATTTATACTAGAATAATTTAATTTTTAGTTTCGTCTATCAAAAACGAGCGTTCTGATTGGTCGAAAAATTAAATTCATACCTCCATGAACAAAATTTTGAGCACAAAGCCATTTTTGTTTACTTTCGCACAAAAAAGTTCCGTACAAAAAGGTATCGCAATTTGAAAAGTTTTGCTTTTGTCGCTCGATGCTTTTAAATTATAAGAAATGAAGTGAATGTTTTTTGTTTTCATGGAGGTATGAACCGAAAAAACTATTTACACTTATGTATGAATCCGCTTCGCGTATTGATACAGTGTGATTAGTTTTTTCGGTTCATACCTCCTTGAAAACAAAAAATATTCTCTTCATCTCCTAATGAGAATTAAAATTGACATTTTATAGTGGATGTAAATATATATTTTATTAATCATTGAAACAGAAACAGGACAAGTTTTGCCACTCTTTTCATACAGTATTCACGTGTTTATAAGCTGACAAGAAAAGAGAAACTGATTAGTACTTTACACATACAGGAAAATAAAATGTAACTTTACGTTGACAGCTCCTGTGTCAGATACTGTTAAATACAACTATAGAAACGGACAATCACTAAGTATTATCATGGTCGTCGAATGGAACTCATTAATTGATTTAATTTGAAGGTTTCGTAAATAAAGTTTAACAATAAAAGATACTTAACGCTCTTTTAAAAAAATCAATGTATTATATACCAATTCCTTTAACTAGTACAACAGTTTTCGGTGTCAAGTGGTAATTGACCAACAGCTGACTCCGCAAACTTAACCCTTTCCTGTTTTTTGACAATTTGACTGGTCCAATTTGAAAGAGGTTGTGCAGACGACAATGAAAATCTGATGCAATTGAAATGAAACCATCCTTTGTGGTAGAAAATATTGAGGAAAAGGAAGAAATTGCTTGTTAAAAGCTATTTCTTCTTTTTCCACAACATTTTCTCAAGTATAAAATCACAGCTACGTAAAATCCCGTATTTGTATGGGAAAGAATTAATCCTTTGGCCACGCAAATTGACCCCAAAATGAAGTCCCGCTTCGGGAACGGCGTTGATTTGCAAATTGTATGGAAAGTATCATGTAACAAAAAATAGAATAGTTGGTTGGCGACTTAAACGTCGTAATACATGTAACAGCTTGAAATAGCTATGGTTACGACGTTTAAATCGCCAAGCCAACATAAAAGATTGACAAAAATGGCGGCCAATGTTGGGTTCAAAACTCACTTCTGGTCTAAAGGAATGATTTCATTGGTCGACTGATTATTTGATTTGCAGCCGCTTTTAGTCAATATGTAAAACGTCATATATATGAATTCTATCGCATACCCCGCCGTTTTCGGTATCATCTAGACACGTGTCATTCAAGTTTCCGGTTGCGTTGATTGCGTCACATCCACCATATTTTGTCATACAGACAATAGCGACACTCATGTTGACCCGAAGAGCATACAAATTCACAAAACCAAAGAATCCAATAATTGTAAGGGAAAGACGACTTGAGCACCATATTGGAGCTGCTGAAATAATACAAAACTGAAAAACGAATCTGAGGGATTGTGAGCGAATGTACTGTAGTAACGACGTCTAAGTCTCAAAACAACACAAATGTTTCACACAGATCGCGGCCAATGTTCGGGTTAAAATGTCAATTACTGGCTGAATGAATGAATGTTTTGATTGGTCGATATATTCCTTGGTTGACAGCCGCTATTGGTTAATTGAAGGAGTTATGCAAGCCCCAGACAAGCTAAATTTGTCATCCTGACAAAGAACAAATCGATAAATCAAATCATTCATTTTAGTCCGGTAGTAAAATTCGAAATCCGATATTGGCCGACATTTGTGGTAAGTATTTTCAATGATTTGGAGACTAAAACGTCGCAAATACATTTCAATCAATATGTAGTTACGACGTTTAGGTCATCGTCCATTTTTTTATTGTTTGTGTGTGTGTGTGTGTGTGTTTTACGTGTAACTGACCATAATTTGTGAAAAATAACGATGTTTGTTATGGGTGTTTAACTAACAGTCAGAGGCCAGTTGGCTTGGGCAGGGATCCATCAATTACTAAACTTGACCATCGCCTAAGACCTTACATTAAAGCCATTCTAAATTCTGTTTCACATCGCACATAAGCTGAGAAGAATTGACAAACCGTGGCTGTCAATCAAGGAATCAAACAACCAATCAAATCATTTATTCAGACCTGAGTTTTCAACTAGGACATTCGCCGCCATTTTTGTTAACCTTCTTCGTTGGTTTGGCAACTTAAACGTCAGAACTACAGCTAAATCAAGATGTGGTTACGACGTTTAGGCCACCAACCAACCAGTTTACTTTTTTGTTGTATGCTTCTGGACATAAATTATTGAAAAATCTCGTCGTTAAAAATCGAAGCGGAACTTCCTGTAGGAGTTAATGGGCTGGGCCTCTGGAGCCTATGGACGGGGCCAGCAATCGGTAAATAATGCCAAATTAAAGAATTGATGATCCCGCTCCATGAGCTGTTACACGAAGAGCCACTTAGATATTAAACAGCGTCATTGTGAAAAGTTTATATCCAGCAGTATGTAAAATAAAAGTAAAATTATTGGTTAGCGACCTAAACGACATAACTACAGCCCGGATAAGCTGAATTTACAACGTTTAATTCGCCAAGCAAAAAAAAAAAAAAAATAATAATAAAATACTCCCCTTCAGAAAAGCAATCGCGAAAACATTGTGTAAAATTAAGAAATTGATTGTTCAGTAAACAAGAAATTTCTTCATTTTATACAATGTTTTCTATCCAGAAAGTTGACAAAATCTAAACTTTCATCAACTTTTCATTGTCAATTGCAACTTCTTTCAGCTCGGATCAGTCTAAAATTTTATGATAATGGGTTAAGTTCACTTTTGGTCAAAAGGAATCATTTGATCTTTGATTGACAATCGCAATCCGCCAATAATTTCGACATCGATAAGAAATACATATATGATGTGTTTTAGACAAACTAGAACGGACGCCGGGCGGACGGAATCCAGGGAAGAGAAACTTTCTGTGTTTTAGTCAGCCCTTATAATCAACTCTTTTCTCGCGAGAATCCTCCTATATCTGTGTTATGTTACTCAATGTTCAAAGTTTGAGCAAGTATTTATTGCCTAAATGGGTTCGAGACTGTTAAGCCTCACAGTTTAACCTATATCCAGATGACAAAATTTAAGACTTGTCCGAAATAAAAGAAGTGGCAGACGCCGATTCTTTATTGTTGAAATTTTAAAGATCAAGTCTTTTGAGGGGGAAAACTTTGTGTATAATGATATACAAGCAATGTCTTCATTTTCCACAATGTTTTCCGGAGCTTTTTAAGAGGCGTCAAAATGTGTGATTCTGTGGAAATGGTTTAAAGGAAGGGTGGATCAAGTAGAGGTTAACCGGGAGTCGGATTCTGAAATATATATTCAGTAAGATAGAAAGGTCATTCTAGTTTTAGAAAATCATTAAAGAGGACGAAAATCGAACTTGGCTATGCTGCTTAGTCTAGTCAGGGTTGATACTTTTGCAATACCTGAGAAGTCCCTTTTCCCTTGGTGGATCCCACCATTGTTTTCAGCTTTGATATGCTAGGAATTCTAGTATTCGCGCTAACAAACATTGAAAAGCGTTTACTACACAAAATATTAAATATGTGGTCAGAGTCTGCGATTTAAATCAGCTGAAATATCAATATTGTTTGTAGAACATGCAAACACTTGCCTTTCTTTTGTGCAGGTCCTGGAGATGTATGTAAGTCGTTGTTAACCATCATTACAACACAACAAGTGGTTACAATTAAATCTATGCAGGCTAGACCATTCGCCTGGCAGAACAAATTTCGGATATTCTTAACAAACCATGGTAGTTGTAGCCGACCACACTGTTGTAGCTTAGGCCAAAACAAACTGTATTTACGATGGTTTGGTCTCCGACTGACGTTGTTTTGGGATCAGGCTCCGTGTGAAAGTAAAGTAAACCTTATCATGTTTATTTTGCTCTAAGATATTCGTTGCACTGTATCTAGAACACGCTGCTCCCAAGGAAATAAAAACAAACCCCTCACCGTGTACTAACGTACTGATAAGCCAGCCTTTCACACTTCCCTCTTTATATTATAGATTAACTCTTTATAAGAGGTAACAGGTAACGTAAAGGGAATTTTCACATGATAGTGTACGTAAAATGCCTGATAGCTTGCCAGCAATTTCATAAAGTTCTTGTAACAAAAGTCACTCTGAAATGACCATCCTTTGTTATCTGGAGATAAACTTCGGAAAACATACGCTCTGAAAACGTTTATTATGGTTTATTGTTCACAAGTTTTGAAAGGATAAATTATCAAAAGCATATATACTGAACACATGAAGTTTAGGAACTCTTCCGCGATGTTGACCATTTTAATTCTTTTAGTATCATTTCTTCTCCTCTCAGACGTCGGCCGACTTCGAAAATTTAGCATACCGATCAAATTTCTCCAACTCGCCTGCAAGCGCATTCGTCGTCATGTCATTCATATTGTCGTTACATGTAGCGTGTGAGTTAAAATTCATGTTGTCTTGAATTAGACCAGAGTCGATTACCTGTATTGAAGCTGGTGAATCGACAAAAACACACAATAGAAGTAAAAAACAAATTCAGCCTGCGACAGACTTAAATTCTAGAAAAGACACTAGCCGCTGGACGATAAGGGTCAGTTTGATTGTGAAAAGAAAGATATAAAGGGTTATGTTCTATTCAAGACACAGTTCACCTGAATTATGAACATACGGTGTTTGGGGAGGCCCTAGATAAGGGATCAAGGTTATAACGTCATGATGTAACGACTTAATCGGTAATTAAGTAAATTTGCCACAGAACAGCAAATGAGAGGAGAGACAGAGTTCAGACTGTTCCTGAATGGCTCCGTCCTTTGAGAGACTACGTTCGTTTACTTTATGCATGCATACATTTGACGTAAATGCAACGTCTAATGTCACTCCATAGTTGTTTTAGTAAATGCACGTTGATTTTGTGCAATAGATGATTAGAGAAAGTTTGTTTCAACGTAAAATCAACATCTTTCGCCGATTGAAGAGTGCGCGCATAGAGGAGGCAGGGTCTAAACTTGATTTACGTTCAAGTTGAAAAAGCCACACAGCTTCAAATGTTCACACTATGACTGCTGCACCCTGGTACATACAAGTACATGTCGCCAACTAGTAAGGACTTTCTTGGACATAATACAAGACACTGTTCTTATGGTGAGGTTTTTCATGATTACTTTTATGTTCCGCGTTCGATTACATTTTCGTACCAAAGCTCGAGCCTTTTCTAACCATGATTTTAAAGGAAATTAAGTCTAAGCCTATCCGATCTTTGCGTGCTCTCATATGTTGATATAGTATAGATTTATGAAGGTACAAAAATGAATCCCTAAACTTATTATGTTTTGTTGATTTATTTATTAAATAGGGGTTAACACAACTTTTGACAGTATTTAACCCATATCGCAGCGGCTGAAGCACCTAACCGTGGATTCCTGGTATTTCTCACAACAGTACTACCACTACATCTTTTTTTAGAGCCTCTAGCTGCTCATCCGACTCGGGACCCCATGACCAGGAGTCCTACGCCCTATCCGGCACTGCGCGAAGACCACGGCCTGTTGTGTTTAGTATATCATCGATCGATCACAGAAATCATGAAGAATTTCAGTCTAAATTTAGACAAACCTCGGTCTTTTTTCTTCCTTTTTTATCAATTGAGGATGATGGACAAAGAAAAAAGAAAAAAAAAAAAAAACCCAAATAACTATTTTTCAAATAAAATTGATTTTGAATTGTTGTCTGCAAAGGCCTTTGAATTTTGACATATCTAAAATTACTCAAAACAGTAAAGGGTTAACGAATTCCAAAACGACAATAAAGATTTTTAGACTAGTCAAAATCGAAAGAAGTTGCAGACAACAATTTCAAGTTGCTACACACAGTTTACATTGATAGCATATATTGTGGGAAATGAAGAACTTGCTTATTATAAGCCATTTCGTCATTTGTCATACTGTTTTCTCGAATTGCTTTCTTGTGGGGCGTCATTAAATGGGATTTGTCTGGGAAAGGGCTAAATCTTGTTTCTTTGTTAGGAATGTCATTTTCATTAAATTAAGCACCAAACAACTCCGAGTCTGTTTTTATCAATTAGGACAATATGCCTTTTAGTTAGGAAAGAGTCAGCTTTGAAGTTAAGTTAACAGACAAAATTTTGAAGTTTTCTTAGAGTTCAACGAGTGCAAACGGACACGACTTAACCACTAAATCCGTCGAATTTCTACGCCATAAAAAGTAGTTCTTGTGCATTTCAGGAATATTTCAAACTCTTTTCGAATTGTAGAGATCTCTTTCAGAAGCATGGTATTTTACCCATGTCTACTCAATTCAGCATTTTTAGCATCTCAAGAAAAAAAGATTTGAATAACATTGTGCAATTTCTTCATTATCCTCAATGTTTTCTGTCCAACAAGGGAAAGGTTTTCTTAATTTAATCAACTTGAAATTGTCGCCTGCAACTTCTTTCGATTCGGACCGGTCTAAGATTTTGTCATGTTGTAATGGTTAACTCCTGGGTTACTTTAACCTCAATTATTTATCATGATAACCTTTGGCAAAAAGAATACTTAACAAACGTTTTGCTAGCTAGCAGTACTTTCATTTAGTTTACGTAATAAGCTTTTACAAAACAAATTCAAAGCAGTGGAAACACCTTGGATCGCCGTCTCCGCTGGGAAGGTGAAGGTCATTTTTTCGTGGATGCATAAAGGTGTGCTTCTACAGGATTATATTGTTTTTAAGAAGGTCACACTTCAGCGGGGGGCGGGGGGCTATCTTTCTTACCGCATAAAGTAGCTTCGTGGAAAAATCAAGGATAAATGGCGAGGAAATATATCATTAGGTGTTTTCTTCCATCAAGACAATGCTTCAGCACGCACGTACGCTGTTACCTCGGCTGATGTTCAAAAATATGGTTTCAAACCGGTTGAGTATCCACTTTATTAACCTTATTTAAGTACCCACTGGCTATTCCCTATCGGTGTTCCCCGCGCCGAATAGTTAAAATTCAAAGTGCAAAGGCCAGATGTGGATACTTTTGAGATATCTTTTTTAAACATAAATTGTTATTGTGGCCATTGTTGAAACATCAACAGCAGGATAATATTTGGAGCAATCTGTCTCTTTTTGGTATTTGCTTTTTCGTGTAATCCTTTCCTGTTCAATTTCTGGTTTTTACGTCCATGCGGTTATACAACTGAGAAAATATTCTAGAAAAGAAGAAATTGCTAGTACCAAGCATTTTTTTCTTTTCTACAATATTTTCTACCCTAATAAATAGTTATTTAAAATTAAACCTACTTTAAATTATCGTCTGCAAAACCTTTGAATTTCGACAGGGTCTGAAATTTTGAAAACAGGAAAGAGTTAAGTGCGGAATTGTTGGTAAAGTTTCAAACAAGTAGTCGAACGGGCAGATGGATTGACAAGCTGTTTTTACATTGTTAAAACAATATGCGCCATATCATAATGGTGGTTTGGCTTAACAAGAGGACCATGATGGTCCCATATCGCTCACCTGGTATTTATAGCTCTATGATTTACTGTGACAGTTTGCAAAATTTGTAGAACTACATAAGATAAAGCCTTACATGGAAATAGAGAAGTTCAAGATTTTTACGGATGGCCAAAATCATATTCTCAACTTCAACAGGGCTAAAAAAAATAAATAGTTATATATCAAACGATTTTAATACAAAAATCTATCGAACAAGAAATCAAGACCGGTTTAACGCAAGTCTAACGCATTATAATGTCTATTAAAAGAGGCTTTCTGGGAAGAGTGAGAAGTGTTGTTCATGATCAGACTGCATAGAACTGCATAAGTTCCTTTTGTTTAACAATGTAGGATATTATTTACTTTTCAAAGAGTCTGAGTGTAACATTTCCAAATATTTCATTTGAGCGTCAGGTAATGACTCAGATCAGCCTGTGCATCCGCACAGTCTGATCAGAGCCTTCACCCTGCGCTCTCTAGATGAATATCGACGCAAATTTCCTTTCGGCAACAAGGAAATCTTTTGCATGGACTGTGTGGCTGTCCAGGCTGCTCAATATGTGGACTTCACGCATATGTGACATGGTTGGAAATGTCAAACACAGGCTAAATAAACGTTTGAATTTCGAATTCCCGGATAGTCCTTTTTCGGGGGGTCACGTTTTTTTAATTATCGAAGATATCTATAAATGTCATTGTTGATAAAGTTATGTATAACATATGACCTCGGACTTGGGAGTGAAATAAGCCCTTTGATCATTATTGATATTTCATGGGTTATATTATACTAGTGAAATAAGTATAAAATAAGCTAAAGATAACGCCTTTTCGATGCAGAGAAAATGAAGTCGCATAATACATATAATTACACCATTTTTTGCAAACGGCATTAGATGTTTCGGGGAAGTTCAAATAAAGTTCGATAAAGTTCAGGATATTAACGATGTGTCTCACATATTTAGGTCAAATTATAAATGGAATATCGAATTCGTGTTATTCAAATACAAGGTACTTAATTCATTTAACCCATTCCCACTCAAGCCCTCCTTTTTACGCCCCTCAAGAAATGAGCTTTGGAAAACATTGTGGAAAATGAAGAAATTGCTTGTATCAAGCAATTTCTTCATTATCCACAATATTTTCTATCCAAAAAGATGAAAAAAATCAAAATTCCATCAACTTGAAATTGTCGTCTGCAGCTTCTTTAAAATTGGACCAGTCGAAAATTTTGTTGAGTTGGAAAGGGTTAAAGGTTCATCTAAAACAGTTAAAACTTGACATAAACGAGTTTTTTTATATCTGTTTATAGATGACTCGTTTAACCCATTACCAGACGACAACATTTTAAACTGATCCAATCTGAAAGGAGTTGCAGACGATAATCTAAAGTTTATGAAATTCTATATTTCTTCAACGTTCTGGGTAGAAAACATTGTGGAAAAATACGAAATTGCTTGTTGCAAGCAATTTCTACATTTTACACAATGTTTTTTCAGTTATATTTCTTGGGGGGTATCAAAAAGCATCATTGTGTGGGAATGGATTAATAAGTTCAGTATCTTATGACCATTCATTCAAAACCCTCTATATATTACATATCAATTCTTCGTGAAACCCTGGATATATGCGATGAGTCATGCAAATATAATAATATACATAAATTGTATCTTTTTTGAGCAACCATCTCTATAACCAACAACTTTTAGAAAGCGACAAGTATTAGATTACCACAACGAAAAAAAGTTTTTTTATTCCTTACACTTTGACGTTAAAGTCTGTTCGTATCATATTTACCCCTAGTTATCTCTGAGACGATTTTACACTAGTATAGACCTAAGTATCACAGATTTTTACCGATAAGCAGTGTCAAATAGCCGTCTTTACTTATACGATTATAGGAGACTGATCCAAACTGAAAGGTGTTGTAGACGACATTTTATAGGTGATGGAATTTTCAACATCTTCGACTTTTGTGGTAGGAAACATTGTTGATAATGAAGAAATTGCTTGTTACAAGCGATTTCTTCATTATCCACAATATTTTCTCATTCTTTTTTTTCTTGAGAGATGTTAAAAAGCGGGATTGTGCGGGAACGGATTAATACAGGGTACAAGAACGGGAGTCGTTTTCACGTATCCGTCCATAAAAATCGCTTGTCCTGTAGCATGGTAGCCAAGTCTATATTGAAGGGTCGGTAAAAATCGCGGAGAAGCTTTCTTGTTTCATCGTGCATATCGCCCAGTACCTGGTCTGATACCTTTCTTACATTGGACTTTTTATGGTCTAATAAAACGTCTTCCTGTTCTACAGTAAGTTGTCCTGAAATAAAACAACAACAATAATGAATCTTTTTAGAATTTAATCTAAGTTTTATATAACCGTTATAAATAAATTGCATTTTGATAGGCAGAAAAATTCGTTTTATACAAAAATCGAAAAGTACTTCTATAATTGAAAGTCTCGTTGAGAAAAAGCTTATGTTCGTGGTTCGTATCGACACACCTTTCTCATTTACTCGTCTTTTCCTTGGCCCTTAATTTCCAGTTTTAGCGCAAATTGAAATGTCGTATGCAACTTCTTTCAATTTGGACCAGTCTATCATTTTTCCTCAGGTTCAACGTATGTACCCGCACAGTCTGATCAGAGTCATTACGACACTCTGCATTGATAGATACTAACCCAAAACAATAGATGATCGACGAATATTTTAAATGCCCCGAGCCCGTCAAAGCTGCTCAATGGATGTTTGACATACATGTGAACTTATTGGCTCTTATCGTCGGTTGGCGAGCAGAATATCGTAACTTCAGCTTATATCAAGCTGAAGTTACGACATTTTGCTCGCCCACCGATTTTATTTTTGTATGCTAATCAGAATTTCTGTTTCATTTAGAAACATTTGTAAATAAAACGTAGTCAAGGGAAAACACTTGACTAGGCTATATTCACAAAAAACGACAGTTATGTCCCTTTTCTAATACGAGACAAAGCGTTCACACAACTATGACCGCGTAGCATTTCAATTTCAGCTGTCACTTGTTCAAAGCAGGTTTTAACACTAATTTAAGTACCCTGGTACTCTTTACTTTTATCAGATTATTCAAGTAATAATCTACCGTACTGTAAGGACTAACAAGTCAAACTTCGAGGAGATACGGAGTTACCAGATTTACCAAAATTGAGGACATATATGATGCAATAAAAATGAAACTATTATATACAAGAAACGTATCCTTTGATTAGTATGGGTTGATTCTAATATAATGCTATAAACTATCGTAAAACGGAAAATTGCGTGTAAGAAACATTTTCCGAGTTTAATAATGTGCTTTCGTTTATCGGTTAACCCATTACAAAACTTATGACTGGTGCAAATTGAAAGGAGATGCAGACGATAATTTAAAGCTTATGGAAGTTTGAACTCTTTTTACTTTTTGGGTGTAACAAGCAATTTCTTCATTTTACACACTGCTTTCCAAAGTTGTTTTTCTATGGGGCGTCAAAAAGTGACATTGGGTGGGAATGGGTTAACACTTTCTTCTGTTTATTTCGACCTACATAGGCTACGACTATAGACTAGTTGATTCGTACGTGTTTAGCAAGACAACGCAATTTTACAAATGTTTGGATTCATAGAAGTTACAGATGGCAATTTTCAGTTGAGAATATTTTAGGTATTCTGTCTTTTTGTGTAGGAAGGATTGTATGAAAATGAAGACATTTGATAATAATACTCTTCAGTTTTTCAGTATTCTTTTTTTCAACAATTGTTTCATAGAGATTTTTGCTTGGGGTAATATAAACTGGATTGTGTTGGGATGAGTTAGATTTGCGACACCCAGCTTCACCCCAAATCTAGCAAGTTAAACATTACAAAGTTCTAGTTATATAGTACATGTAAAAAAATTATAAAGACTCACTCTGTCCTAGGAATGTATAGATCTGTCTTAAATATTGGATTTGGTCCGCAGAATAATCTTCTAATCGTAAAATAAAGAATTGAGATCTAGGAAACACATTCAACCAATCTTTTAGATACACGCTGTATAACCCGACACGAATTCTGACCTGAAAATAGAAAAAAATGTATCTGTTTTATGATAATGTCACGTTTACTCACCATATTTCTCTTTAAATTTATTCTAGAATTACCTGAAATCTATGGTGGCATAAAATTGACATGTGTACCCCCTTTTTTATATCTCGTTCCTACCAGACAATCTATTTCATTAAAAGAGCTCGCAAAAAGAAATATGTTTCTTGAGTTTTTCTTATAGAAATCGCAAAAAACGAAATCAGTTATTCTTCAGTTTTATCTTAAAGTAAATCGCAACAAAGAAAATATTTTGCCTGCATCGATCGTACATCCTCAGATTTATCTCTGATGATGAAAAATCATAAGTTATTGTTTGTTTTTATTTCAAATCGATTGGAATGGTGATTTCTTTTTTGAATCATTATGGAAGATCAAGTGTATTTAATGAATACTACCGCTTATAAATACTTACCCGGACCTTAGTGGAAAGACTTGTATCGTAGACACATGCACGAGGTCCCCTTGTGTCTATACAAGATTTATACAATTGTATAGCCCGGGTTACAGAGTTGTGGAAATCGTCAGCAGATTTATTATCGGAATGGAAGTATAGGTAGTCTGAGTATAGTCTGGAAATAAAACACCAAGATGTCTATCAAATACGAACTACATTTCAGACCAGTCAAGTGTAAGTGGAATCATTCCGAATTTCCGAGAAATGAAGAAGCGGATCAACTATTCGGCATGAAATTTCGACACTGTGTCAACAATGTTTCAACAATTCTAATGTGTCCAAACAACATAGGATTAAATGAGAATTCTGTAATAACTCTTTGGCCGTCCCTTTAATGGTCGCTTAATACAAGATTAATTGTAAAAGATAAACGACCACCCCCACCCGATTGGTAAGTTTGAACCAAATTTACAGAAACCTGGATTCGCTATTGATATTGAGATAATAGCTTTTAGGAATAAGGAAAATATAAATCACCAGGCTTGTTCGGCTACAAATAGAATTTCTAGTAAATGGGTTAAAAACTTTACACAGGAATGAAAAAGGAGAGTTTCTTTTTGTTTGTCTTTTTAAAGTTACAATTATAGGGTAACCACCAGCACAAATGATAGTTGAAAACATTTGTAACAAATTTCGTTCTTACACAAAATGAAATTTGAGTTACCTTTCTACTGGTTCCCTAAACATCACAATAAGTTTTACGTCCGGTATGAAATGATGAATGTAGTGTGGAATGACATATAGTGGTTCTGTTTGGTTAATATTCTCAGGAAATTTCATCCAATCATTGTTGTCCCAAAATAAGGACACACTAGCCTCCCCTGAAATTAGACACGGCGATATTTTACGCTAATTAGTTTTTATCATGTTTCTACTATACTTTCATAAGTTTGTAATACTGATTGGATATAATGTCAACCCCTTGCGTTTAAATTTTGGTGTGTCTTAAATTTTCTACTTCTGAAAGATGTATGAATGATGTTCAATGTTTTTGGTGCCAAAAATTTCGAAATATTAGCACGACTCTCTGATAAAGAACTTTCAATACTTCCTTACATAGACCTTTCAATATTTCAAACTCAACAAATTGTCCACAGAAAATACCCTTCAGGTTCTAAAAATCGTTTGCATATATTTTAAGGTGTCGTATCAGACTGGTTCATTGTGATCCGGATTAAACATTTTAATCCACGCTTTCCTAATTTTACGCCTCTCAAAACCAGCTTTTGAAAAACAGCGTAAAATAAAGAAATTACCTGTATCAAGTAATTTCTTCATTTCAAATAATTTTTTCTGCAAAAAAAAAAAAAAAAAAAAGATTTTTATTCTCATCAACTAAATATTGTCGCCCGCAACTTCTTTGAATTTAGACCAGTCTACAAATTTCTTGTCTGGTAATGGGTTATAGTGAACGCTACGTTAACACCGAATGAGTACAACACCTTACACCTTATTTTCGAATAATACTTTAACCCATTCCCACATAATCCCACCTTCTAACGCCCCTCTAGGAAATAGATCTGGAAAACAATGTGGAAAATGCAGAAATTGCTAGTACAGGCAATTTCTGCATTACTACATTGTTTTCTATACCCAAGATGACTCAGATAGTTGAAATTCTATCACTTTGAAATTGTCGTCTGCAACTTCTTTGAATTTGGACCAGTCTAAAATTCTGTCGTGGGGGAATGGGTTAACCATCGAGTTAAGTACCTGTGATTATTTGCTCCTTCTGAGGTGGACTATCATGACTTTTCTCGAGTTCTGTGATGTTATTTAGTCGTGTTTGTATTTCGAGGGCAGGTCGATCAAACATATCAACATAATCAACGAAGGGGATCAGCTTGCGATAGGAAAATCGCCGACCTGTAATATGAATGAAATTTAATGATAGACAATATTTCCGTCATTCTTTCTTTCCCTTTTTTGTGGCATATGAGCTACATATGTGCATATATAAGATTTTGCTGAAAAAAATTTATTGTGGATTTAATTTTGAAATTGACCCTTCAGTAGGGTAGAAAATATTGTAGAAAAAGAGGAAATTGCTTGTGACAAGCAATTTCTTCTTTTCTACAAAGTTTTCTCAAATTATATTTTCACAAGGGCGTAAAAACAGAGATTAAACAGGAAACAGTCAAAAAGAGGAATCTCATATCAATGTGAAGAGAGTTGGTAAATTCAAAAGGAAGACCGAAATCGGGTACCTATTGTTCGGCTGTAGGTTATTTTAAAGTGAGCGGACTCAGTGGGCGGGGCAAGCTTTCTGTCGATTCTTACGTAATTTAACCTTCTTTATTGATTATTTCGATCTTTAATCCATTACCAGACGTCAAAATTGTAGACTGGTCCAAATTTATAGGAGATGCAGACGACAGTTAAAGTTCATGAAATCTTTGATTTTTTCACTTTTCTGGGTAGAAAACATTTTGTAAAGGGAAGAAATTGATTGTTGCAAGCACCTTCTTCATTTTGCACAATGTTCTCGCAATTGTTTTACTTTATGGGCGTCCATAAGCGCCATTTTGTGGGAATTGGTTAAAAAAGGGAAACTACATACGTATATTTCGAGTTTTAGGTCCATCTCTTCATTTTATGGATCACCAAGAAAAAGGGCTATGCATACATGTCGGTCAATGTTGAAGTCCAAAGTTCAATTCTGGTCTAAATGAATTCATTGATTGGTCGATTGATTCTTTGATTCGCAATCCGTCAATTCCAGGAATACAACAATATGTTTTTCACAAAATCGACGCAGACCCCAGGGCTTTGGCAATGCCCGAAACTTTCCCGAAAAAAAAGCCGATTACTTTGGATTCGATTCCGTTTGTTTTTTTTTTGTTTTTTTTTTTTTTTTTTTTTTTTCGTTTATTGACCAATCGCTGGCCCCGCCAACTGAATCCCTAAGCTAAACCAATTATCTCCGAGAGGAAGTTCCGCTTCGATTTTTAACGGCGATACTGTGAAAAAAATTTTGCCAGTAGCATGTAACAAAAAGTAAAATGGTTGGTTTGAGACCTAAACGTCGTAACTACATCTTGAATAAGCTGTAGTTACGACGTTTAAGTCGCCAGACCAACAATAAGGGTAAACAAAATGGCGGCCAATGTCGGAGTTGATAAGCTAATGTCCGGACTGAATAAAATATCTGATTGGCTTGGTTGATTCCTGGATTGACTGCCGCGATAGATCAATTAGGTCGTAACCTTAACCTAGAGTCTTGCGAGACCCCTTTAAAATTACAATATGAGTACATGTTTTATTTTTCGTAGGATGTTGTAGGTACGCGAGGAAAATGTCGTAACTACAGCTATATTAAGCTGTAGTTACGGCATAATTCTCGCGCACCGACAATATGAAAATTCCACTTAAATTACTGATACATTCACAAACCATTTTATCAGTAACTTGAAGCGAAAATATTCACGTCACTTATATTATAAATTACCGTAATCTTAAACAACATAATTATACGACTAAACTAAAGAAATGCCACTTTTGTGTCCTTTCATCCAAAGCGTACTGGGCATTTCAGTGATCTAAATTGTGCTGTATAAAAGACCTAGAATGACAATTACCTTTGTTTCGCTTCAGAACAGAACAGAACATATCTTTTATTTCATTCCAGTACAATGTGTACATTAAGCACAATTTACACACTTCGTCATAAAATTAACTCCTACCAGTTCTCACGATAAATTGTTTACGGGTTTCATATGTTCCAAAATCGTCAGTTTCAAGGTTGAATATTCGAGGGATAGTTCTTTCTATTGCGTTTATCAGGTGAAGGTCAGCCCAGTATTGCAAACGTCGAAACTGTAAGATCGTTCAATCCATTTATCATTATTGAATCTTACAAGTTAACCCTTTCCTATTTTGGACTTGCCCAATTTGAAACATATTGGTGACGACACTGAAAAATGAGTGCAGTTTAAAACGAAACCTTTCTATGTGGTAGGAAATATTGTGATAAAAGAAGAAATTGCTTGATACAAGCAATTTCTCCTTTTATCACAATATTTTTAGGTATAAAATTGCATTGACGTAAAAACCAGGGATTATACAGGAAAGGGCTAAGTATGATATAGTAGTGTCTTTACTCTTGAGAGAGTTTCGTTCTGGACACGTTTCACGAAAATAAGCTCGACTGAAAATAGTATTACCAATATATGTGCATATAAGAAGTGCTATAACCCCTTTATTTACCCGGTTCAAAACCGTGTTAGATTCTCATATTCAACCGCACCGTCTCCATAGTTTATTGCTAAAATCCTTTCATCTTTGATTGGTATTTTATCTTCTTAATAATGCGTCTTTCTAATGAGAAAAGAGCAGTAATTATGCAAGGTTTCAAAAAAAAAAAATAATTAAGAAATTTCTCAGACATATATATTTCTTAGCAAAACCCCATTCTTCGTTTACAGAATATGCGTTTTTCTAACAAACGCATTTTACATGGCGTCATTGAAATCCCAAAATGTTTGATGAAATTAACCCATTCTCTGAAAACCCCGCTTTTTACAGCTCTAAGAAAAGGACATCATTAAGGCAATGGAAAATGAAGAAAATTCTTTTTACAAACAATTTCTTCACTAGTCCATAATGTTTTTCATCCTAAAAAAGCTTATAAATTTAGAATGACAACAATTATAAATTACCATTTGCAACTTCTTTGAATTTAAATCATTCTTTCGTTTTGTCGCCTGGTAATGGTGTTAAATCTTACAACGCTACATTTAAGTGTATTGAATAGGGGAAAGAAGTATGTATAACAATTGATCCTCCCTCGCACAGGCAGAATACTTAACCCGTAACCTTTATTTTTCTTTCTTGAGGGGTGTAAAAAGAGGTATTGTGTGGGATTGGGTCAAATCGCAGTCAACAAACGTACCTTGTCGACTTCGTGTCCACCAGTGAAGTTCCTTAATGGTTGGATGTTCTATGTCTGGATGTTTTACAATCTTCCAAAATAAATCCGTGCTTCCACATTTGGGTTGGCCAATTATCAAGAAATATGGCAGACATCGAAGTCGAATGGGGTTGATAATGTCTTCAAACATCGACTCGAAGATCTGGGTCAACTTGTTTAGAGTCTTTTTGGCAGACGGGGAGTAAAGTTTAATACTGTTGTTTTTGTACGGTGTTGGTGAGGCGAGAGGTTCGAACCAACAAGGATTCTTGAACCGCTTGTCGAACTGAATCTTTGGCTGTTGAAGAGAATTGAATTACATAGAAGATAAATGACCAATCACTGGCCCCGCCAACCTACTCCATTCGCCACGCCCATTAGCTCCAACAGGAAGACCCGTTTCGATTTTTAACGGCGTAATTTTGCAAAATGTATGGCTAGGAGCATGCAATAAAAAGTAGAATAGTTGGTTGGCGACTAAAATGTCGTAACTACAGCTTGAATAAGGTGCAGTTAGGACGTTTAAGTCGCCAAACTAAGAAAAAAATATATAAAAAATGGCGACCAATGTCAGGGTTCAAAACTAATTTCTGGTCGCAATGAGCGACTTGTTATTTGATTGACAGTCGAGATAGGTCAATTGTTTGTTCCATTGTAAGATCGATTTATTTTTCATTGAGAGAACAACAAAATCTATATTTTCACGAGTGGTGGAGCCGCGAATGCAAATATGTTTTAGCTGTTCACAAAATATAAAATTTGAAAGTCACGTCATTTCGCACGTGAATTACATGGCAACCCGATGACGTCCCAAAGATGACGCTCAATAGCGCGATTAACGAAAGTGAACCCAAATCTACCACAACAGTGAGTTTATCATTTGTAATATTTCACTGTTTTTAGGTGAATCTATCGATAAATTGGAAAGTTTTTAATAATATGCGAGGAAAAATAGGTTATTCTCAAGAGTTGGTGATAATATGAGAGCATGGCATAGGTTTTCTCTCTCACTTAACCCATTCCAACTCAACAAAATTTTAGACCGGTCCAAATTGAAAGGAGCTGCAGACGATATTTTCAAGTTGGTGGAATTTAAATTTTCTTTTGCTTTTTGGATAGAAAACATTGTGGATAATGAAGAAATTGCTTGTAACAAGCAATTTCTTCATTTTCCACAATGTTTTCTAAAGCCGTTATATTGAGGGGCGTAAAAAGGAGGGATTGAGTGGGAATGAGTTAAACGAAATCCCCCTGATAAGTTCAGTAAGGAATGAGAAAATGTTGCCCCCAGGAAATTTTGATGATTGACAATTACGCTATATCGTAACTACAACTTGAATAAGATAAAGCTAGTCTCAGTGTTTTTGTCATCCAACTCCAAATGTTTACGAAATTTGTGAAATGTTTTTATTACGTATGTTAAACATATAAATGGGGCATATGGGGTATAAATAATTTAAGATAGGAACACGTTACCTAACTTTTACACCAAGATTGGAGCTTCATCGAGATGCCATCAAGATGGTCATTCGGGCTAAGTTTTATGATGATCACACAAATAAGTGCCAAACAAAAAACATTGGACTAATTTTTTATCCAACCAAGCCCTCATTCAAACTTGATATCTAAATATCACCAATACAAATATTCTGAATAAGTTTAAGGAAGTTTTAGCTGATACCGAGACCTCTATAACGTTTTCGTGGTTTTTCAAAAGATTTGACAGTCGATATCGTGACTTACGTCTTAATCCAACCAAACTCATATTAAAACTTGATATTGAAGCTATTAAGCCAATATCTATAAGCACGTTTGTATGGGTGTACCCAAACTATGTGCCTTTAGAGCGTAATCAAGGTTTTTTCTGGATTTGACCTGGTGATCTACTTATTAACTCGACCTAGATATAATCAAGACAATTACCAAAGATGGATTCGGTTTTCTTTTCCAACAATATTTCTATCAGATAGGATGATTACGTTTAAAATTATACTTATTTTATAATAACGTCTGCTACCACTTTGAATTTGTGCGCAGTTTAGCTCTTCAGTAGCATGTCGGACTCTCAACCATGAGGTTCCGGGTTCGATCCCTCGGTTGCTGCAAATATCCTTGCCACTATTTGCCTCTCTCCCACCAATAATCGTTAGCCAAATTTGGATGACCAGCTGGAGGATCGGAAAGTACTGGTTTGAGAAATAACAGGAATCTATGGCTGGGTGCTCCAGTCGCCGCGATATAACTGAAATGTTGCTAAAAAGGCGTTAAGCCCAATTCAAACAAATCAAACAAACACCTTTGAATTTGAACAAGTGCAAAATTTTAAAAAAACAGTTTAGGGTTAAGAGCTTACCAAAACAACAGTCCAAGTTACGAGTAATATACAGCGTACATACCATTTGTAGTATATTTAATCTCGCATCGTTCCAGTCTATTTCTTTATAATCATCGTCATCATCATCAGTGTCTGTAATATTGTCAAAGTCAAAATCATCATCATCTAAAACTCGGTTGACATTGTACTCGTAAGCCCGAAATTCTGTTTCGGAAGTCTTTGTCTCCAATTGGCCAGGTCCCAAATCGTCCTTTGTACCAAGTTCTGTCTTTCTTGTATTTTTTATATCATTTTCCACAGCTACAGCTACATTCTCTACAGCCATTGCTAACCCGGATCTTGATGGAATATGTTCTCCTTTTTTATCCCCTTCTTCAACGTTCGATGATGCATCTTTACGCTTTGGTTGTGTGTAGTTCACTTTTAAAATATTTCCGCTCTGAAATATCACTGAAGATTTTTGAAGGAATTGCCCATCCTGTCGAGAAAACTTCAACTCTTGAAAGAGTTTCTGGTTGTCAACCCTTCTAGCTCTATATCGATAGATACTGAAATCAGTCGATGACGTAATATTGCAATAAGACACGATTAGAAATACGCCGACAACGACGACGACACACAGTATAACAAGCGTCTTTCTGAAACTTGACGTTGTCTTGTCTCTCGTCCATGGTGTGGTAAGCCCATATGACATTGTATCGAATACCGTTGTTTATTTAGTGACGTCTGAAAATGGAGAAAAAAAGATTTGTTATGCGTCACAGAAAACGGGGCGAATTCGAAAATACAAACAAATGACAGAACGCGGCTGTCAATCATAAAACCGAAAGACCAATCAATTTATATAGTTAGACTGGAAGTTAACTTTGAATTCCGACAATGGTCGACATTTATGTGAAGCATTTTTGAACGTTCATGTCGCCATCAACTATTTTGTTACATGTTAATGATCATAAGTTTCGCAAAACCACGTCGTTTAATAGTCGAATTTCCTGTAAGAGGTCAGTCAATTATTGAAGCTAAGCAGACTGGAGACTAGACTAGATTTTCACTTTCAGTAGAGTTTCTAAATAATGCATGGTTATTCTACCTTGCTATATGATTATTGATATATCCGTACCAGATCCGATGTTAACTTCACAATGTTGCTTAGGTTTAACGAATGTCCTTTTCAATTGACAATAGGTGAATATTTGAAAACATCGTAGCTATAAATCGAACAACAACAAAAAAAAAACAGACACTAAGAAAGGTGACACAAAGAAAAACTCAAACTCAATCTAGATCCCAACATTTTGGTCGACAAACAAGGAATTCAGTATTCGCATATACTGGGAGAAACCATACTGTTTAATCTACCATTCAACTTAGCGCGTCAGACTCCAAATCTTCAATCATGGGATGTCATGGATTCGATCCCCGGCGTCGGCACATATCCTTTCCGACATTTGTCTCTCACCAATGGGTGGATAATCGTAAACCTAAATGGGATAGCAGCTAGAGGGTAGGAAAGGACGTAGTGGTAGTACTGGTGTGAGAAATACCAGAAATCCATTGTTAGGTGCTCCAGCCGCCACGATATGGCTAAAATACTGTTAAAAGTGGCGTAAAATCCCAATCAATCAATTCAAATTAACCCATTTCCAGACCTCGAAATTTTAAAGTAGTCCTAATTGAAAAGAGTTGCAGACGACAATTTAAAGTTTATGGTTTTTTTCAGTTTTCGTAGTTTAAAACATTGTGGAAAATGAAGAAATTGCTTGGCTCATGCAAATTCTTCTTTTTTCACAATGTTTTCCCAGTTGTATTTCTATGTGAGGCGACAAAAAGCGTCACTGAACCTATTTCGGTAAATCTTTTTACTGTCATAGGATAAAACCTAGTCTCGCTCCCTGTCTCACTGAGCTACATATTTCAGGTGACAAATTTCTTTTCTCTAGGTGTTATCTCTCTGTTTTGCTGATCAGTGTCAGTTTGTGAGACGAAAGTGAGGTTATTTCAAGGAATGAAATGCATTCCATTTGTTCGAGCCCTACAAACAAAACCTATTTCAACCCATTTTCAAACAATAAAAGTTTAGACTCTTCCAAATTGAAGGAAGCTGCAGGCGACAATTTCTATTTGATGCAAGTTAGTTTATTTTATATACATCTGTTGTGTTTAAAAACGTTCTGTATATTGAAAAAAAAAAACGTTTTACAAGCAATTTCTTTATTGTCCACAATGTTTTCTTAACCTTTTATTTTTCGTAATTGGCGCCAAAAGGAGTGATTGTTTGGGAATGGGTTCAGTGACACATAAGCCTACAGTTATATAGTTATTACAATGTATCAACCTACTTGTGAATGTTTTTGGGGGGTGTTCATAATCAAGCCATAAATTCCCATAGATCAAAAGTACCCGCGCGGCTGTTAAACCTTGTTCCCTAGGTTATGTTTTATTTCATTAACAGGTTGCTAGGCAGTCAATCCAACTATAAAAAGTTACTTTATTATAAATTTATTAGTAATTGCCAAGCCTTGTTATCAACATATATCAGCCCTTTTAACCCATATCAGATTGTGACACTTGTCTTGCTAGATCCGAAATATTCCGAACTGAGAAGGAGGGTTAAGCCTGTTTATACATGACCAGTTTGTTCATTTCAAACTGAAGCTATTTACAAATCACTATTCGAAACAAATTATCGATGACGAGGATTAATAATTTTCAGCAGTAATCTGCCTGCCCCTCTCTCACTCTCTCTCTCTCTCTCTCTCTCTCTCTCTCTCTCTCTCTCTCTCTCTCTCTCTCTCTCTCTCTCTCTCTCTCTTTTCTCTCCCTCTCTCTCTCTCTCTCTCTCTCTCTCTCTCTCTCTCTCTCTCTATATATATATATATATATATATATATATATATATATATATATATATATATATATATATATATATGACGGTTGCACGAAAGGTGTAAGTTCGAAAAGGGTAAAACTTCAAATAAAATCAATGTCAGAGAATTGAATCTGTGTCTAGAGGATAATATGATTTCTACAGAAGAATTTACAAAGTTTCAGAGCAAAAGCATTAGTAGAAGCTGAGATATGACACTTGCACGTAAGGTTTAACCAAAGCATAGCACCGACGCCAACTCCGGCGCCGACGTCGAATAGTCGAGCTAAAAGTAAAGGGAAGAAAGTTGGGCCGTTAAGTGCATTTATTTTTCTAGCATGAAGTGCCCTTTGATTGTGTACTGGTATAACCGCTATGTGCCCTCAAAGCTTGTTTCATCAACAAAGGTAGCTTTATTACCCTGTAAAGTGGTTACTATTAAACATTTACTTTATAAACCACTTTTTATTTATTCAAAATAAGCATACGGATATCAATCATTGAGTTAGTATCAACAAAGTAAACATGAAGATCGGAATATTCAGATGATGTATGATAATTGAGCCCTATACATTTTAACAGACAATATGCACAGATTGGAAATGGAACTTGTTATATCACGTATTCGTGATGTAAAATGCTTAAATCGTTCCCTCCTAATCCCGTTTTTACAACCCGTAGCTCTTTCTCACATAACAATGCTTTTCGACCTCCCCCCCTCCCCAGGCCGAGAAAACAGCTTGATAAAACATTGTGGAAAAGTGATAGATGAGATGCACACAATGGCAATGGAACTGGTAATATCACGTGAAAAGGTTGAACCCTTCTTACTTGAAACCGCTATTTTATAACCTGTAACCCATGCATTCCCAAACAAAAACGCTTTTTGACGCCCCCACCCCGAGAAAACAGCTTGGGAAAGCATTGTGTAAATTGAGAAATTGCTTGTCACAAGCAATTGCTTCATTTTTCATAATGTTTTCTTCACACAAAGACAAAGATGTTTAAATTTTATAATTTTGTCGTCTGCAACATCTGTCAATTTCGACCACTCTGTCGTCTGGTATTTGGTAAGGAACAGAGCTTCGAAAAACATAGTGGAAATTGAAGAAATTACTTGTGACAATATTCACAATATTTTCTATCGATAAAGCTAGAAAAAAATAAAATTCTATCAACTTAAAAGTTCCATCTTCATTTATTTTTCAATCTGGACCAGTTTAAAGTTTTGTAATTTTTGGTGATGGGTTAAAATATCGAACCTCTAGATTTTATGTGAAAAATCTCATACACGATACCGTTCTTATGGACCAATTGCACATTGGATATTGACAAACGGCTGGGTTAAATTATTCCATATGCCTAGTTTTACTCTTTCCTGTTTTGCAAAATTTTAGACCTGTCCGAATTCAAAGGTTTTGTAGACAAAAAATATAAAGTGGATTTAATTTCGAAAAATAACCATTCAGTAGGGTAGAAAATATTGTAGAAAAAGAGGAAATTGCTTGTTATAAGCAATTTCTTCTTTTTCTATAATGTTTTCTCAATTATAAATTCAAGGGGACGTAAAGACCAGGGATTTAACAGTAAAGGGTATTAAAACATAGTTTATCCCATCGAGTCATCAGGGGACTATCAAAGAATTCCTAAAACAGTTATATACACGCAGTAGGATAGGATGGAAATTCTAGATTTAACAAGAACCGAACATCGAAAAATGTTTGCCACTTACAAGCCTGCACAGGTTTCCCAATCTGATCAGGTCCAAATATTTTTCTCGCTTTTTCACCTAAAAGGTGAAAAATATTTGATGGAATAGAGAGGTAAACAAGGTTCGGTTTATCAAAACGGGTTTGTCGTTATGGACATAATTCAGAAAACTGATATAGTCAGTGGGCAAACAAAATGTCGTAAATACAGCTCGGAAGCCGTATTTTCGACATTTAAGTCACCAGTTGACGAATTCATCTTTGAAAAACCCATCCGGGTGACCTGTGCCGAGAGCGATCTCAATTCCCACTTGCTATAAACGAATTCCAGAGTGGCCCATTTTGTATGACGGGTTAGAATATTCAAGCTTTATCATTGGTTTCCACAAACATTTTTTTATTTGAAAAGTCAATATATGTTTGTCTGGTAAAGGGTTGACACATTAGTCTAGAAGCCTTAACAGCCAAAATTTTGAGACGTGGTGTAAGTGTAAAATCAATAAACGTTTCCTCGACTAATTGAGTCAATCTAATCATAGGCATTTCTCTTTCTTATGAATCCTCTCTACTCTTAACTGTTGGCGAGGATGTTGCTTAACAAATTCCCGTTTTTTTATTTTTATTATAATCATTATTTAAGACTGGTCCTAATTCAAAGATTTTGCAGACAACAATTTCAAGTTGATCCTTTAGTTAGGGTGGAAAATATTGTGGAAAAAGAAGAAATTGCTTGTTACAAGCAATTTCTTCTTTTTCCACAATATTTTCTCAAGGACAAAAACACAGGGACGTCAAATCTAAGGATTAAACAGGAAAAAGGCCCACCCATTTCCGCAAAAACTCGTTTTTTATGTCCCCTTCTCCCCGAGAAAAGCGCTTTGTAAAACATAGTGGAAAATGAAGAAATTGCTTGTTATAAAACATTTCTTCATTATTCAAATTGCTTTCGTCCCTAAAGGACAAAGAATTTTGAAATTTCGTCGAATAAAAATTGTCTCCTGCACCTTCTTTGAAATTGGACCAGTCAAAAATGTATTTACGACTCACGTTGGTTTTGTTCCAGCTTTTCGTTACCTAGAACACACACAAAAAAATCCGTGTTTAAATCGCCAGTTGAATGCTATTTGAGCTTTTTCGTAACATCTTTTAATATTAGCATTATAATCATAACTTTTTACGGTTCGTTATTATTATTAATTTTTTTAATCAAAAGTCAATATGCATTAGATGACGGGCAAATTTGATGATTATTAGGATATGTTGACTATTGAAAAGATTTTCGTTTAGTTTTAGAAGAAGGAAAACCCAAATTCAAATAATCTTAAAAACATCCTTAACTCCGGTTGCCACGTCAGCAAGGAGGGGACAATAATGAAATTCAGTGTTTTTTGGAAATTTTATAGATTGAATAAGCGCAACCTACACTTTTTTTGACGCCCCCGAGAACAGAAAAGCTTTTGAAAAGATTTTAGAAAATGAAGAAATTGCTTGCTACAAGCAGTTTGTTCATTATCAACAATATTTCATACTCCAAATACTATAGCAAATAGAGATCTCTTTAATTTAATGTGTCGTCTACAACATCTTTTAATTTGGACCATTCTACAATTTTGTCATCTGATAACAGATTGATACGTTACTTAGCATTAAGACTTTTTTATTTAAGTGATAATATTAAGATAATAAACTTATAGACAACAGCTAAAATTTAGGTCGCGAGGTTTATTTCTCGACAAAAACGAATTTCAAGTTAAATGGCTCACTTTATTAATGAAATGAACAAAAAGTTATTTTAAACACTTTTTACGTATGGAACCCCTAAAATGAGATTCCAATTTTTAAACGGGTTAAAACATTTTCTTTTCTACTGAAACGATATTACGGTTGTTAATATAAATAAAACGGTTTCTTTAAAAATAATTCAACTAAATAAGCTGTTAAATTGGTTGGTCTAGTTATTTTTATGAAATGACGAAAGGGAACTTTTAACGAAACATACTTCTTTAATCCTTAAAATTCTTAAATGGTTTAAGCAATACCAGAAAAGAACAGCAAATTTTATATTCATCAAGCACCAACAATGTACGTAGCATAAACATATATTGTCGATGTTATTCAAAAACCTCGTAACTACAGCTTTATTAACTGATTTCCACATAATAGCAATTATGACGCCCTCAAGAAGAAAAGCTTTTGTTGAAAGTAAAGAAATAGCTTGAAACAAGCAATTTTTGTTTTCAATTTTTTCTTTTAGCTGTCGTCTGCAACTTCTTTGATTTGGACCAGTCAAAGATTTCGTAAACGGGAATGGGTTAAAGCTGCAGTTACGAGATTTTAGAAATAAACTGACGATATGCAAGGCATTGGAATTCAGTCAAAGTTTTGGATCTTGTTTTAAGATGCCATTCGGAATGTACTCTAATACCGTCACTTAGATCCTTAATTAATATTTCCACAATTTCACAATTACAATCTATACATCCAATATCTAACAATGATCGTTCACACTATATATGTCATATTTCCTCCCATCTAGTAGAAACAAACTTTTTAACACATGTGAAAAGGTTCTCTCGTCCGCTAATTAATCAATACATCAAAACAGTGGCTACAGCATCCAACTGCTAAATTAACCCCAGTATCTGTTTTCAGTTCACACGAGATTTCTCAACAAGAGGCCCTCGAGGGCGCAAGATACTCTACCGACTAACAATACGCGAATTAAAAATACAAATATAAAAGTCGTTGGACGAGCAAAATGTCGTAACTACACCTTTATTAAAGTTGTAGTTACGACTTTTTGCTGATCCACAGACGAATTGGCTTTTTAGTAAACACGTCTAAAATGTTACAATGAAAAAATATAGATAACGAACTTCTTTTCATTTTATTTCCAGTGGCTATTTTTAATTTCTGTTTTAGTTTCTGAGCGGGCTTGCTAAAATCCGTCACTCCCGTCAAGAAAATCCTCAAAGTGTTGAAAAGTAAACGGTGACATTCAAACAGGACGTCCATGTTGCTTGAGTAATGTATAAAATATCTTCTTTGCTTTCACAAAGCATAAAAAGGTAAGGGAGTTTGATATCTCCATGAATCAGTGGTCTAGATATAAGGGAGGGATGCCAACAAGATAGATTTACATTTAAAAAAACAGCACCTCTCGATTCTGCTTCCTTGAGAATACACCAGTACTCGGGCCGATTATGTGGGCCAATGACAGAATCAAGATCGATAGCCGCTCCCGGGAATCGAACTCGGGACCTGTTAATCGGGAAGCCGGTGCTCTACCTCTCGACTACGGAAAAATGGTTGATTGTGGTAGCTTAAGCCTTTACATTTTTTGGCCGTGTCCAATTTCAAAGAGGTAGCATTCATCATTATAAAGAAAATGCGTAAAATCGTATAAGTAATCGTATATGATAGAAAATGTTGTGGGAAAATAAGAAATTACTTGATAGAAGCAATCTCCTCTTTTCAACAATGTTTTCTTATTTATAATATCACAGGAACGCAAAAATTAGGAATTATACGGAAATTTAACGTCATACTCGTATCGAGAGAAATTTAGTATGTTTTGAACAGATAGGCGAGGTGTACATGCAGACAGACGGAAGAAATTAAAGACAGACTATAAGTCATTCAGGCATACGGTGAATGGTTAGACAGTCATCCGTATTCGCAATTTGGAACGTCACAAAGGGAAAATACTCCTGAATATTTGCGCGTATACTTAAAGTTTTTTGTCATAAAAGTAAATCTTTTAAACCATTTTGAAGCCGCCGTAATAGCGCAGTTGATAGCGCATCAGACTCCCAAACTTCAATCATTGGGTGTCGTGGGTTCGATCGCCGGCGACGGCACGTTTCCGACATTTATGGGTGGATAATCGTAAACCTAAGTTGGATAGCAGCTAGGGGCTAGGAAAGGATTAAATAGTGGTAGTGGTGCGAGATATACCAGGAGTCCATTGTTAGGTGCTCAAGCTAACGCGATGTGACTGAAAAAAACATTAAAAGCGGCGTTAACCCCCATTCAAACAAAACAAACAAATTTAAATCACTTCGTGATTCGTCTTTTCAAGATATAATTTACCAATTGCTGGCCTAGCCCATTACCTCCCTTTGCCAAGCCCATCGGCTAGGAAGTCCCGCTTCGATTTTGGACGGCGTCATTTTGCAAAATTTATGGCAAGTAGTATGTAAGAAAATATGTATATTATTTGGTTGGCGACCTAAACGTCGTAACTACAGCTTGAAAAAGATGTAGTTACGACGTTTAAGTCGCCAAACCAACACAAAAGGTTAATAATCATCTTGGGGTTCAAAACTAATTTCTGTTCAAAATGAACGATTTCGTTGGTGGACTGTTTATTTGATTGACATCCGCGATTGGTCAGTGATGCTGACAACTTGGTGGCAACTGATTTTAAGGCCAGAAGAGAAAGGCGTTGTGGGAGTGGTGGATGGGTGCCCCCCCCCGACAATAATTGGAAACAGTACATTATTTTATTTTCAAACTTATTTGTCTCCTACTGATTAAATAAATGATTTTCCTTCTATCATTTCTCCACATTCTTCATTTTGATATATACCTTACACATCTTAACCTCTAGTCGTTTACATTTTCTATGTATTTGTTTGTTTGTTCGTCATCTCGAAACACTAGATAGCTATATACATGTGTTAGATAATATTGTTGTACCGACTGCGCTATGACGACGGCCACATCATAATTGAGGAAACATTGTGGGAAAAAGAAGGAATCGCTTGTAACAAGCGATTTCTTCTTTTTCATCAATATATTCTACTCTTATGGATTATCGTTTTGCAAACAAAATCGACTTAAAAAGGTTCGTTTGCAAAAACATACACATTTGGACGAGCTATAAGCATTTTCGCCGCTTCTAAATTTTTTCCATCTAACTCTTTAAAAGAAATTCGAGCATGACTAGCCTACATTTTACCGCATTAGATCTACGTTAGAAACTTTCAGGAAAATAGGAATACTTCAGTCAAAAATCGTGTAATTTTAACCCATTCCCACACGATCAAATTTTCGACAAGTCTAAATTCAAAGAAGTTGCAGACGACAGTTTTAAGTTGATGAAAACTTTAAATCTTTTTGTCTTTTTGGGTGGACAACATTGTGGTGAATGAAGAAATTGCTTATAACAAGTTTTCCAACGTTTTATATTGAAGTGGGCGTTTAAAAATTTCACTTTTGGGTAATGGGTTAAATGGTTATAAAAACAACAAGCTAACTCCAGACAGACCAAAACAACTTATTTATTTCCGGGAAGTTGCAGACGTGGTGATGCAATATTGCCAACTGTTTTAGTGTTTTACCACCTAGATAAATAAATAACCCAATCACGTGGGTGCATCTGAAAATAAACGATCGCGTGATGCGCATCGGGTGACGCAGGTTGGATATCGTACCATATCTGCGGTTAATCAATCAGGCCCGATAATCCTGATAGGAGGATAGAAAACGAACTGCTTATCCCTTTCCCACACAATTCCGGCTTTTACGCCCCTCAAGAAAACTAAGGAAATCATTGTGCAAATGAAGATATTTCTTGCAGTAATATATTTCTGAAAATAAAGAGAGAAGCAAAATAGCGACCCGTCTGCAACTGGATCGGATATGTTATTGTATAGAACTTTGGCCAGTCAAGTGAAAAGGCATCCTCGCATACTCCGGGGTCTCCTTATTGGCTACGCTACATCGAGCTTTGGATACCCAGGGGTCTCCTCATTGGCTATGCTAAATCGAGTCTCGGATACCCCGGAATCTCATTATTTGTTACGCTACATCGAGTCGATGCAGTGTAGGAAATAATGAGACCCCGGGCAATCTGAGCACGGTGAAAGGGGACCAGTGCACCAAGGATAGGCGAAAAAAGGCCAGTAGACCTGAAGAAATTGTTCTTCTCGAGATAATTTCTGAATCATAAATCTTATTGTATGTAAATCATATAAATACCACTTTGATTGACCTCTGTTAGTTCGGTTCTCATTTTTAAACATTTGTTTTACTAGATGGTCCCTTTTCGGATGACCGGTGACAAATAATACCCTTCATAACATGTTTGGCCTTGAGTGACAGATCGATAGCCACGCCCACAGCAATCAAGCATAGCAGTCTGTCTGATCAAACACGTATACAGTGAACAAAACGTCGTAACTTCAGCTTATGATGCTAAATTCTATTCTATTCCATAGATCATTTCGTTTTTTTCTAGTTGTATGTGAAGGGTATTGGACATTGTGACATTTACTAGTAGTTTAACACGTAAGCAAACAATTGTTCCCACAGAGACAGTGTAATTTCGTGGTATTTACTTTGCAAAATGTCAACCAGCAGATCATTTAGACGACTAAAATGTACCAACGAGATTTTGGGGGGCTGAATTTTTAGTTTTTCTTGTTGTTTGAGATCCTTCGCTTTGCACAGTCAACGGAGATGGTAACAATTTAGTAAAGCTTCGAGTCAGATCAATCAATTGGCGTTTCCTTTAATCCATTACCACATAACGAAGCTTCCTAGCGCCCAGCAAAGCAGGACTTTGATAACGGACACTTTGTGGGAAAAGGAGAAATAGCTTGTGACAAGCAAGTTTTCCTTTTCTCATAATGTTTCCTGCCTTATTATGCACTTTATTTTAAAACTAAAGCGCTTTTGTAATGTCGTCTGCTACTTCTTTCATTTGGACCAGCCTAAAATTTTGTCATTTGGTTATACGCTAAGTATCTTGAGAAACAGTTCTGGCATGTTAAGTGATCTTTCATCCGAGTTAAGTCAATAACTCAATTTAATGACATATTACATAAATTGCTCCCACACCCTCCGCAGTAATGGGATAACTATCTTAAGAAATCATTCTTGCACTTCAGTGATCTTTCGTTAGAATTACGCCTATGGCTCCATCTTTTTATTGTTGTTTATGCTGAATCGAGTCAAAATATGGCAAGTTTCTCTGTACCGAAATTAATATATTTTTAAGAGATGACAAGGTAAAGGCAAATACCCCTCTCCTCTTTCTCTCTCTCTCCCTTACGTTTAACCTTAAATGTACTTAGTTTATAAGTTATTAAATGGTCGATAAGGAGAAGAATATAATACGCTTTGCTTTCGTTCTCGTCCTCTTTGCATGAAAAAACATTTATTGTCAAAATGGTTATGTACACGTAAAAGATATGCAAATAAAACATTTTTGGAAGAGAGCAGACCTTGTGAAGGACAGTATGTAATGAACTTCAGAAATTCACAGTTTTTGTGGACGAAGAGGAAGAGAAACAGCAATTCAATGCAACCATGCATACGTAAAACAAATTTCCGGAGAACATTGAATTTCAACACTGGTCTGTCTGCAGACTTTTTCGATATAAGATACAAAATTACGTCAGAAAACCAACATAACATAACATAACAGAATATGATTTTAAACAATATAAGATACAAAATTACGTCAGAAAACCAACATAACATAACATAACAGAATATGATTTTAAACAATATGACTAACATATTAGGTTCATCTTCAAAACCATACAAACAAGATAAATTACATGCATGGGTATGGACAGATTTTAACCCATTATCAAACGGAATTTTTTAGACTGGGCCTAATTTTGAAAAGAGTTGCAGTTGACAATTTAAAATTTATGGAATCTTAGATTTTTTACATCTTTCTGGGTAGAAAACAGAGTAAATGAAGAAATGGCTCGTAATAAGTAATTTCTTCATTTTTCACAATGTTTTCCAAATTATTTTTCTTGAGAAGGGTCCAATTGATTTATTGATTGAATTGGGTTTAACGACACTCTTAACAGTATTTCAGCCATAACGCGGCGGCTGGAGCACCTAACAATGGATTCCTAGAATTTTTCACATCAGTACTTCCACTACATCCTTTCCAAGGCTCCAGCTGCTATCCCACTTAGGTTTACGATTATCCATCCATTGGTTAAAGAGCGTCTTTGTGTGGGAATGGGTTAACAAATAAGTATAACAACACAATGCGAAAAATGCAGTCTGACCGTGGTCTGTAATGTTTGCCTTTTTGAAAGTATACTATGTTTCTTGAACAGATCCATAGATCTATACGATGGAGAATCTATTCATGACACGGTTTGGTCTGTAACATATCCTAGCTGTAATAACAATTGAGACTACAGGTCACACACAGTTCAAGGAGCGGTATAACCATTAAATTTTCGACATAAAAATAATAAAAAAGGTTGAGGAAAACTATGTGGAAAATAAAGAAATTGCTTATTACAAGCATTTCTATATTTTCCACGTTGTTTTCTTCCCAGAAGACAAGGCTATTTGAACTTCTATTGATTTGAAACTGTCCTCTGCAGCTTCTTTGAATTTTGGACCAGTCTAAATATTTGTCGTCTGGTCATGGGTTAAGCTACTGTTTTCTCTCAGGGACGTGAAAACATCCGTTTTAGGTTGTATTAGGCCGGCTCTTTTCAAGACTAGCTTTCGTCGTAATCGATCTAAGATAAATTAGCATAAACTAGTCTTTGACCCATTACCAGACGACAATTTTAGACTGGTCGAAATTGAAAGTCTTTGCAGACGATATCAAAAATTGCGATAGAATTGAAATCTTTATGCCAAACATTGTGAGAAAAGGAGAAATTGCTTGTCACAAGCAATTCCTCCTTTTCCGTCAAAGTTTTCCATGATTATATTTCTTCAGGGCCTCATAGAGCGGCATTGTGTAGTAAATGTTTATTTAAGAAAATCTCAAAGAGATGTGAAAGTGCAGTGCAAATAACCCGGTTTGTAAGTAATGAAACTTGTAAAGGGTAATTACTTGTTTCTGATCTAATTTCGACAGAAAGAGTGCACAGACATAGAAAGGTAAGAAAAACATGCCGTTATTATCAGCTGATAGACATGTTCAACACGAACAGGATTACGTTATAAATAATACGCTAAAAGGGATTATCTCAAAGATATGTAGGTAGTGTTTACCTGTGCCCCTTTTATTAAGGTTCAGGCGTTATCATGCTTTGAATTCTCAAAATTCACACCGTTTCTATTGGTCGTTCGAAAAGTGTTTTACGCCAATGTCAACAGTTTTTCAGGTACACATGGTCCCAAGAAGCTCCACTTCGATATTAAACAGACTGCCTCGATGGTCGAGTGGTTTGGGTGCTTGACTCGTGATCTGAAGGTCATGAGTTCGAGCCCCCACGTCACCGGGGTGTGTTCACGGGCAAGACACTTAATAGCCAGCCCCAGTCTACCCAGCTGTAGAAGTGGGTAGCAGTGGGATTTCAGCCACTGCCTCTCTTTCAGGGACGTGAAAACATCTGGATTTTGTCACCTGCCAGTAATACCCAAAAGGGGAGTTATGCAGTGTAAATAGATAGATAGATAGATAGATAGATAGATAGATAGATAGATAGTAGATAGATAGATAGATAGATAGATAGATAACAGCATTATTCTACAAAATGTATGGCCAGTGACGTGGAACAAAAAGAGAAATGGTTGATACCCAGTAGAGGAATTCTTTTGTTATACTTCCGACGTTTAATAGGTTATCCACAAATGATTTTTCCCCTTTTGTGAACACGGATTGTTTCCAAGCGCGAAATATCACGAGGTATTAAAGCTAAAGTTAAAGTCGCCCACAGACAAAGTGTTTCAATTTGCTTCCTCCTGTTCGTATATCGTAACTAACGTTGTTTGATAACTCCGACCAAGTGACGTGTCGGAGTGATGTTGGAGTATCTATCGATCTGTCAGTAGCTGACCTATGTGTACATAAGGGCCTAGAACACTCTAAATTATAGTAGAATGTTGAAAGAGGTCCCAGTTAATCAATTTTCAGGCATAAAATTTTAATTTAGGTCGAAATTAGCAATTCAAAAGAGTGTAGAAAATGCATTAGGGTGGGGGGGACTGTTAGGAAATTTAGGACAAACTAGTTCATCTTCTAGACAGTAGTGTGGTATAATGTTTGAAGAAGAAACAATAAAACAGGTGAAAGGAGAAAGTATATTACTCGTCTTTTTGTAGAGTCAATAAACAATTCTTAACAAAGGGAATTTAAAAAACGTTAACACGGTCTTACCATGCACGATGAATCCAAATCATAATTTCCTTGTAGATCCACTCTTATCTCAGTCCCAATAACATAAATCCATATTTTTACACAGGGATGGGAGATTCAATTTAGACCACCGAGTGCATACATGTATAGATACGCAAATGTGTAACCCTTGGGCAGTCCGTTAATGTATAAACCCAATATTCAATATCGGGTGCGGGTTTTCCCCTTTCCCGTCGTTAGACGATCTAACATGTATTGATTTATGGATTTGGAACTGTCTAGTATAGCCTAGTAGGTCAACTGAACGACTGTCTGATAAACGGAATAATTATATAATGCCCTGAACATATGGGTCACCCTGTTCTTTCATTAAAGCACGTTCTTTGCAACTATTCCCACACAATCCCGCTGTTTAACACCTGTCTCGGAAACATTTTGAAAATATAGTGGATAATACAGAAATTGCTTGATACAGGCAATTTCTTTATTATCCACATTGGTTACTTTGATAATTTCATCAACTAACAAATGTCTGCTAACTCTTACAATTTGGACCAGTCTAAATTATTTTTGTCTGGTAATGGGTTAACGGGTGGCTGTTCTAAATGAACGATTTGACGGATGATTCTTTGATTGTCATTCGCGATCCTTCAATTGCATGTCATTGTTTTATGTTTGCTGTAACCACGGTTCATTTTCAACGTCTGGACTGTGCTCTCGGCGCTAAAAACTTACGTTATTATACATGTCTTATAACGTGTGACATGTCTAGATTTGCGATCGAGCATACAAAACAAAGATTGGAACAAGTAAGATACATAAAACCTGAAATTGAGTAACAAAATGATAAAGATTATACGCATTTTCGCTATACACTGATGTGCAAGCTATCAAAATAATAGGATAAAAACTTGTCTTGATTGGCGGGTAAATTGAGCGGGCAGCAAATTCACCCTAGGGTTAGTAAGAACATATAATGAACAAATATAAACTACACGGTTGCACACTGTCGTTTATTTTTCATAGTTGAATAGAAAATTTCGACAATTTAGATTACACCATAAAAATTAGATAAAAGCACTGTTAGCACTGTCCTAAGCTGCAATGTCAGTAGCGCCACATTTTTTTTATTTTTTTATATTTTTTTTGGGGGGGGGGGGCTATAACTTTACTGCTATTAATGCCACGATGATGACATTACATTCATGGTATAAAACCGTTAACCCATTACCAGACGACATTATTTTAGACCGGTCCAAATTCAAAGCTGTAGCAGAAGACAGTTTTAAACTAATATTAATATTCTTTGTGTATTAGAACAGAAAACGATGTGGATAATTCCTAATACATAAAGATTTTGTTTCATTTTCCTCAACGTTTTCCAAAGATTTAAAGCTTTATTTCTTGAGGGCTCAAAATTTAA
Source organism: Fragum fragum (assembly GCA_946902895.1). Classification (NCBI taxonomy): domain Eukaryota; kingdom Metazoa; phylum Mollusca; class Bivalvia; order Cardiida; family Cardiidae; genus Fragum; species Fragum fragum. The sequence goes on along the minus strand of OX336374.1, from coordinate 19,630,125 downwards.
ACCTGTCAAAATTCAAAGATTTTGCAGACGAAGATTTAAAGTGAACTTTATTTGAAAATGTAGAAAAATGGTTTTGTAGAAAAAGAAGATATTGCTTGTCTCGAGCATTTTTTTTTCTACAAAGTTCTTATCAATAAAAAATTACAGGGACCTAAAAATAATGGATTAAACGGGAAAGGGTTTAAGCAGGTACAATTGAACAATGACAGCTGTCAATCAAATCATCACTGGACAAATGAACTTTCAATGCCGACATTGGCCCACACTTTTCAGAAGTAAGTTGGTTTGGCGTCTGAAGCATCGTAACTTAAGCTTGAATAAGCTGTGGTTACAACGTTTAGGTCGTCAATCAAGCATTCTTCATTTTGTTACATGCGACTGGCTATGAAAATGGCAAAACAACGCCGTTTAAAATCGAAGAGGAACTTCCTGTTGGGGGCAATTGGCGGGACTAATGGAGTAAATGGGTGGGGCCAGTGATTGCTCAATTCTACTGACCGGGAACCAATATAGCAAGACACGAGTATGTAACATAGATAATTAAATTTTCAAGAAAGATGGACAACTTCAACAATTAGCAACTCTCCTTTTTGATCTGTGAAAAGAAAAACTATTTGAAGCATTTACTTCCCCGCCAACTAAAACCGTGAAAAGGTATATGTAAAATGGCCGAAAGTCGTAGAAACGAAGTTTTGGTAGCTCTAAAATGACATTTTAGTGGATTTTTTCACCAACCTTTATATGTACTTTGTGCCGTGTGTAAAAGTGTGTATAAATGTGTGTGTCTGTGTATGTTTGTATATCCGTGTCTGTGTGTGTTTGTCCGAGTGTGTGTGTGTGCGTTTGTGTGTTTTTATGTGCGTGAGAGAGAGAAAGAGAGAGGGATTGATGGGGAAGACGAAGAGATGGAGAGAGAGATAGAAAGGGGTACAAGAAGGACGGATGAGAGAGGTTAGGAAATGTAAGAGAAACAGAGTGAGAGAGTGAGTGACTGAGTGAGAGAGAGAGGGGGGGGGGTTTAATTCGTTTACTTTTATGTTTCCACCGTAGTAGAGTGTAAGTAAGTGAGTAAATGATTGATTGTGTGAGAGAGTAAGTTAGAGAGTGAGTGAGTGACCGGGTGAGTGGGTAAGAGGGTGAGTTTTTGAATGAGTGAGTAAGTGACCGGGTGAGTGGGTAAGAGGGTGAGTTTGTGAATGAGTGAGTGAGTGACCGGTTGGGTTGGTGAGTCTAGTTGACTTTGTTGATTTGGCGTCGTAACTACAGATTATTCAAGCTTTAGTTACGACGTTTAGGTCGTCTTTTATGGTTACATGTCAATGACCATAAAAATTGCAAAATAACGCCATTTAGTATCGGCCTTTCTGTTGGAGGCAAATGAGCGGGAATTTTACGGTCGAAGGAAAGCCTTTTTTACGGGAAAGAGAGGGGGGCTTGCTGAACGAGTAGATATTTGAAAATAAAATCGGCATTGCAGGAGAAGATTTGTTTGGTTGTTTGAATTGGGTTTAACGCCGCTTTTAACATTTTTTTCATTCATATCGCGGCGGCTGGAGCACCTTACAATGAATTTCTGGTATGTCTCGCACCAGTACATGTACCACTATTACATCCTTTCCTAGCCTCCAGCTGCTATCCCACTAGGTTAACGATTATCCACCCATTGGTGAAGACAAATGTTGCCAGGGATCGAACCCATGACACCCTATGATTGAAGATTTCGAGTTTGCGCTATGACGGCGGCTGCAGGAAAAGAAGAGAACTTGTATCAGTGTACCAGCATTTATTATTTTCGCATTATACTTTCTTCAGTGTTTTAATAAGATGTCTTATTAAGTTGTGAATAATGCAACTATTATGAAAATATATGACTTGGACTTTGATCGTAAAAAGGGGGCGATATGTTCGATTTCGAAAGTCATGGGGGTGTCATACTAAACGCATCAATACATGAGTATCGGAGTGTAGAAGTTACTGTACATCCCGAAGGAGAATTAACCCATCGTATAACATGGTCAAAATTATAGAAGTAGTGTCCCTTTGTTTGGTACATCTTTTCAACAAACGAACCATTTCCAGCCGCCGTCATAGCGCAGTCGGTAACGCATCACTGAGGTCCCAATCTTCAATCATGGTACGTTATGGGTTCGACCCCGGTGTTGACACATATCCTTTCCGACATTTGTCTCTCACCAATGGACGGATACTCGTTCACCAAGTGGGATAGCAGCTTGATATGTTGGTACTGGTGCGAGATATACTAAGAATCCATTGTTGGGTGCTCCAGCCGCCGCGATATGACTGAAATACCGTTTAAAGAGGCGTTAAATCCCAATCAATAATAATGATAATGTCTTTATTTTATGAAGGTAAAACAATAAGACAATCATTTCAAATCCTACAATTTGAAAATAAATCTTTTTTACAATGTTGCCATCACCGAATGAAAATTAAGTGAATGTGATGATTTAATAAAAATGATACCACGCGTAAACCATGCTGAAAGAGTAACAATATACGATGACGTAAAAATGGTGACATATTATGAAATTACGATAGATGGGTTTGATGGGAGCAAATGGGAAGAATACATGCATTATTAAATTCTTGGACAGTCACACAATCAACCATTTCTTCTGTGCATCTATACATAGCAGGAACTATGATCCGTTACGCAAAAAGGACCTCGTGGGATAGAGACTGTGAGGCTGACTAGGATCGAAAACTTTCGCTCTATGATGATTTACTGAATCTAGAATGACCTTTCCTCCTTTTGCATCTTTATCATATTTTTCGGAGTAAGAATCCCCGGTTAACCTCTGCTGGCTCTAGTCTCATTTTTAGTGTATTTTTTACGGAACACCCGGCTTGTGCTTTTTTCCCCGATTGGCGACTCGGAGTTTCTTGAAACTTTAGATTTAGCAAGACCTCAGTTATCAATTAAATAGACATTGTAACCTCTTTCAATATAACAAAATGCATTTGACGAATCGTCACTGTCAATACAGTAACCTATCAACCATTGAAACAATTCATTTAGACAAAAATGATTTTTGAATTCCGACATTGGCCTTCATTTAAGTAAACCTTTTATTTTGAATTGGCGACTTAAACGTCGTAACGAAAGCTTATTCAAGCTGTAGTTACAACGATTAGGTCGCCAGCCAACTACTCTATTTTTTGTTGCATACTACTGAACATAAATTTTGTAAATGGTCCTCGTTTGAACTCGAAGCGGGACGGAGTAATCCCGCAAACTAGGAAAAATCTTCTGAGGTCGGAGAAATTTTCAATACGTGTATTTAATGCTTGTTTTAAATGATTTTAAACGTAAGTGGATCAAATCCTTTCACAACTAAAATATAATAAGACTTTGGCATTTGGAATTCGCCTATGCCACCTCCTGAAAAGAAGAAGGTATGGTTATTATGTAAAGAATCATTGGAAATACGTGTATCAGTTCGATTTGAAAGTAAATGGCCGATCCCCCATCAGGGGTGGTGAACATGGCCTATCAGGCAAACACGGACAATAGATGACTACCCCCCCCCCCCCACCCCGAAAAACTACACCAAAAAAAGAACGACAGAAAAAAGAGAGCAGTGGAAAATAGACTTGTACATGCAGTATGATATAATGACCATTATCGATTCATAAAATTTGCAAAGGTCAAACAGTTTCAACCATTGTCAGCTTGCATGACCTTGGTGGAGTTTATGCTTTTGAAGTAGCTAGATTATCAATTTTTGGTTGACAGGTAGCGAAACATATAATAAATACACAAGGAATATTATGTTATAGTTGTGATACAAATCCATATACATGTATTAGATTCGAGCCGTGTTGGAAAATTTTCCTACGAGAGAGAGTCTTATGCATGATATCTTATAACTACTACATCATAGCTTTCCATTTATATCTATTATATACCAGCGAAGTTTGATTATAAAATATTCAAAGGAGCTAACGACATTAATTTGGCTCTAAAGCAACCTTAATAAAAGGGAAGTATCGAAATTTCTGAATCTCAAATAAGATGAAAATTCCAAATGACCCAAATTGCTCTCAAACAAGCATTTGAGTCTGATATCGTCCTCATGGTAATTTGATGCGTTAGAAGTGGTCATTCGTTGTTTTCCAGAGGTTCTGCGGAATCAAGTGTTATACATTTTAGAATTCACTGAATTCGGTTGTCGACACCGAATGATATCATTTGCATGTGGCCCAAACTCAACAGAAAGAAACTAAGTGAGAATGGGAACAACCAATGTCATGAATTATGTTAAATTTAGTGGATAGCGCAAAACTATTTATAAAACCTCTTACGACAGTTTTGCAACGATCTTTATAGAATCGAAAATTGGGTAGCAAGAATAAATCCTGTTGACTTCACAATGACGTTGGTTTTAGCGAACGTGATTTCATCTGCTCTTCGTGACTGTCACAATATTCCTCTGAAAATAGATTTACGGCATACGGTAAGGGAATACCCTGGTTTACTTTGATAAAGGAACTGTGGCGGTAGCAAAACACTTTATAGAAGATTGTATTCAAAAAATAAAAATAGTTAAATCTACGACACCAAAAACAAAAAAACAAAACAAAACAAACAAAAAAAACCCCATCGATATCTCTCTTCTATGACGATTTCGGGATTTACATTTCACGCATTCACTTTGCGTGATAAAGTGGAAAGCACAGATACGATTCTGCTCAAAGGAAGACCCATATTCAGTGTGTTCATGTGTAAAGTTTCAAACAAATTTATGGGAATTCCTGTTTTCCATGAGTATCTTAGCAACAGCCGTCAAGCAACTCGGATATCACGACGTGACGTCGTTTAATAATCATAACGTTATTTAACGGCTCAATCTGATAAAAATCAGATCCACCATAATACGCTATTGCTACGTTCCTAGGTAACGGTGAGATAGCGTAGTAGTTTCGTGGAGATTGTTTGATGAGATTGTTTATCGGTTTAGAACGTCGAATCTGCGCACCGCTTTACCCCTTATTCAATGCGAACGGTGAGATAGCGTAGTAGTTTCGTGGAGATTGTTTAATGAGATTGTTTATCGGTTTAGAACGTCGAATCTGCGCACCGCTTTACCCCTTATTCAATGCGAAAGACCAAACAGTCTTATACAATGTCGATTTTCTAATTTGTTCACTGTAAACCTATTTGCATTGCAAAGTTAAGTTTTCAGTCCATTTATGACTTGAGGTTAACAGATGTTTAAAGCTGTGCAAATTTCTACATTATTTCGACATCGCAAACTGCGTGACGCAAAATATGACATTTCCTCAAAAGGTAGCTCGATGACATCCTTTTTTTCCCGCGCCATTTGTAACAAATATATATTGAAATAAACAAATTTAAAAAAAATCGTATGGAACAACTTTTTAGGAAACTATGAAATAGTAGTCGTTCGTGAATTCAATTTAGCTCATTTAATTTCAATGTTAAAGCGTTTATCCCCACCCCCGAAAAGATAAGTTTTCACTTAAAAAAAACACATAGAACCGATGATAGCAAGGTATATTTCATCTCTGTTGGTGTATAAGAAGAAGATTTAAAGGAAACATTGATAGATAAATGGTTTAACAGCATAAAAAATTCTAATATCTTACTATTTGGATGGCGTCATAAAACGTAAAACCCATTAGACACCTATGATAGTCGGCGACGTTTTTAACAAAATCTGACTCTATGATCCCCTATTTTCTTTTCGTATTCGGCATGCTTTAATCTACAAAATAATTGAGAGTAGGATATTTATATGAAAGGGGTCTAATTCTAGAAAACATCCTTAACCATCATATCGCTTCTCGGAATACCGTTATTTTACCGGGAAACGACGTCATCTGGCCATATAATGTCATTCCAATTCATTAATGATCAATACTTCTTTTTTATTTATTTCTTTCCAGCCCGATTTTGACCGCGTGCAATAAATGTATCTTTCAAGAAAAATCAATAGATGTAAAATACCTTTGAATGCATGTCTATTAGGCCCATACCGTTCGCATACTCTTGACCTAGTCACTCTGTATGTCTTTCCATGAGCTCTCTTTAGAAAGCTTTCAACGTGAACAATGATACTTATAATGTTAATAAGTTTTAGAATAGATAAAATAGTTAGAAATACCATTCCATAATAAATGTACTACTGTAAGCTTCCATACAACATGTTGAATCGAAAGAGTATAGTTCAATGATACCACCATAATTGATGATGCAACGAAACGATCATTACGAATCAGGTCGATCGATAATGTCAAATATGTCTTTTCTATGATATTGATAGTCTGTTACTACATTAGTTTTCTGTTCGCTGAGTAGTCTGCCTCCAAGCTAAGGAGCATCACTCATGTTTTACATTTAATTCTCTGTAATTACGCCCTACAAAACAGAGAGAAAATTGCTTAAAGAATAATAATACAATTTTGAGTTTCGTATATATAAAACGGGCGTTCTGGCCGAAAAAAATATTCATACCTCAATGGAAAAAAATGAGCACGCAGTTATTTTGTGTGCTTCCGCACAAAATAGTCCCATACAAAATAGTATCAAATTTGAAAAAAATATTTGCTTTTTTCGCTCGATGCCATTAAATCATAAGAAATGAAGAGAATATTTTTTTTTGTTTTGTTTTGTTTTCATGGAGGTATAAACCGCAAACCCAATCACAAATATGTATGAATCCGCTTCACATATTCATACAGTGTGATTAGAAATTTTGGTTCATACCTCCATGAAAATAAGAAATATTCTCTTCATCTCTTAAATAAATTCTTTCGTTGTTTTTTTTTAAATGAATCACTTTTTGAGTTATATGACTCTATAAAATAATTCACTCGGACTACCGCTCTTGTCTATTAGCTTATGAGCCTTTTAACCCAGAAGCGTGGTTAAAGTTTTCATAACCAACGGAAAGAACTTGTGATCATAATTTAAACATGGGAGTGTACTTATCCATGGGGAACAGATACAGATATAATAAAGCAATATGAAGTGCGGATTAATTCCCTGTGATTAAATACACGCTCTTCCGTTCATCGATGTAAACCAATCCCCAATGGTGATTGATAGATGCAGAACCAAAATTGATTTGATAAACCATTATACAATAAAACACAGAAACAATAAGCAATACATAGATATGAGTATTTCATTTTTCGAAAAACGCGCATGATATTAAGATTAGATAAGCACCACGCCTAAAATTTTATTTTGAAATGTCAAAGCGATGTAAAGGCATCAACTGCCGTCGACGGACATACCGAATGACGAACGGTAACAAACTTTTCCGGCTTAAGTTCATTTTGAACAACACTTACTTATGTATTCATTTCTGTGAATATCGAAACATGTTAAATTGATTACACGTTCATGTATAATTAGTATTGATATAATCTATATGGTCTTGTTTGGTATAAACCAGTTGCAACTGAGAAACTCGCTAATTTCTATCACGAGAAAAAACAACGACAGAAAAACGGAGAAGTTCGTCGATTTTTCTGCTGCCCATGTACATTCGATTTTAAAAATACAATGAATGCAAACAGACGCAATTTCAAAACACGACCACAAATAAAAGACATTACCTGTTTCACGAATGTAACTTTTGTGAAATAGAAAAGTTCCACGCGCGACCTGCTTTCAAGGTACGGTTGACGAAGATTTAACCACTCTAGAATTTCAGTTATATTAAATGTAAATTTCAAATGTCATGATAGGAAGTACTAAAGAAACTTTTTCAACTGAAATAGTCCAATTTAACAAACAAATATCAATACAACTCTGAGCCAGTCTAGTCGCTAAGAGCATCCTTGGTTAGCGAACCAAACGTCGTGATTATACGACTCAAGACGGATTTTATCAATCAAACGAGTTTTTATTGACAGAGGCTACTCATCAATTGACCAATCGCGACTGTCAATCATGGAATAAACAGACCAATCAAATAACTAATTCAGTCCGGACATGATCTTATCAACTCCGACATTGGCGCCATTTTTGTTTACCTTTATTGTTGGTTAGGCGACTTAAGCGTCCTAACTACAGCTTAATCAAGCTGTAGTTACGACGTTTAAGTCATCAACCAACCATTTTACCTTTTTTGTTACATGCTACTGGCCATAAATTTTTCAAAAAAACGCTGTTAAAAATCGAAGCGGAACTTCCAGTCGGAGTCAATCGGAGGGGCAAAAGAAGTTATTGGATTGGGATAGAGATTAGCCAATTACATTGTACTTGTATTAGATTTGAAATGTAGGGAATCGCTGTTGAACAATAGCTTCCAAAAAGAAAGTGAATTTGTACAAGCGGCTCAATGACCTATTTAAGAGATGAATATGATATTTTTTGCTTTCGTGGAGGTAACCGCACTGTATTAATTCGCGAAGCGGATTCATATATAAGTATGGTTAGTTTTTTCGTTTCATACCTCCGTGAAAACAGGAAAATAATTTTATTCATCTCATTAATGACACCAAGCGAAAAAAGCAAATATTCTACAATATTTGATACATTTTTATGCAACTATTTTTGTGTGAAAACATACAAAATAATTGTGTGCTCAAAACTTTGTTCATGGAGGTATGAATATTTTTTCGGCAAATCGAAACGCTAGTTTTTCAAATAGACGAAACTAAAAATTAAATTATTTCTAGATAAAACCATTTGGCCAAGACAACATTAAGATACACTGTAAAAAATAAGTTATAGTTGCTACAGGTGAGTAACGGATCGCTGCTGATAATTGATACATCGAGTGACCAATCAAATCATTTTAACCAGAAAAATCAACCTTGAACTCTCACATTTATGTCAAGCGTTTTGTTGGCTTTGCGACATCGTAGCTACAGCTTGTTGAAGCTGCAGTCACGCCATAAAGGGGTTACACACCAATCAGTTTACCTTTCTGTTACATGTTATTGACCATAACTTGAAAAAACGCCGTTCAATTCGTGAGTAGAATGTCCTGTTGGAGGTCAGATGACATGACCAGCGATCCGTAATTGCAACTATAAACTAACTGATGCATTTGAGCATTTTACGAGCAAAATACGCTTTGTTGTTTATACAAGAACATTGTCATTGTTCACAATATATTCTAAACCTTTTGTATTTTAACAAAGTTATAGGAATGATTTAAACACATTTTACTATTATGGTTGCAATATAGATTTTCAACGACAACCACGTATTATTGAATAGTTAAATTCTTACATATGTCATCAAATTAGTCTCAAAATCGTTGTAATTCTTTTTAAAACCAGAAAACTGATAAAAACTGAGATAGTATTAAACTTAGATTAACATCAATTGTAATGGTCGATTGAATTTGCTTTCATAGCAATATTAAATGCCAGGTTTAATGTAAAAGTGAAAAGAATTTAATTTAATCTTCCAAGATTTACTGTCCAATTAATGGTTAAGAATTAGCTAACTCTGAAGAAAATTGGACCTATATCTTTGAAATAAATCATACCATTAATACCACAGGAACGTAAATGATTACTTTCCTGATACACCTGACCGCTCTATCTAACCATGTTCTATACAGCCCAGATAGATTCTAGTGCACGGAGATGTGGTCAGCTCTGTCCGTATGTAATTTGAGCTCACGTGACCTCTGTAAACTCGCCCTAGCCTAATCAGTTGGTAGCCTAATCCACACAGACCCGTCTATTTGAAGGCATAATGGCAACCGTACTACTTATACTTGTCCTGCAGAATTATTCGTACCGTAAAAGCATGGAAATTACTCGTTATATATCGAAGTGGAACTTCCTAGCGGAGTCAATAGGCGGGACCAACGTAGTGGGTGGGCGGGGCCAGCGATTGGCAAGTTCGTGATTAATAAATGGGAAAATAAATATATATGGTCGTAGCTCGTCAAAACAGCCTAGTTTACAGACAAATGGTGGAAATAGCCAGCGAGAGAAAGTTAACATTCAAAATGGTTCCGGCTTTTAAAGAAAAAAATTCCAAAAATAAATAAGTTACAGCATAAACGGTTTAATTAACTTAATGACAATGAAATCAGTAGACGGTGACCATTGTTCAATGAGTGTTGCCAGTATGTCTTAATTTGTAAAAGATAACAGCGTAAGAAGAAGTGTTTCCCGTTAACTCATTCCCAGAAAACCCCTCTGTCAAGTTTACTCCCCTCAAGAAAAATCCCGATAAAACATTGTTGACAGTGAAAACATTGCTTGATACAAGCAATTTCTACACTATCCACAAAGTTCTCTACCCGCAAATATATTCCAAAAATCCATCAACTTGAAATTATCGTCTGTAATTCCAAAATTTGGACCGGTCTAAAGTTCAATGTGCGAGAATGGCTCAAAACGATGATCCCCTATAATTGAAAATAATCAAGGACCTGATGGTCCCTAGATTTGCCTTATAAATACGCTAGTGAACATGATTTTGCCCGAGGTGGCAAAATTATTTCTTACCCGAAGGCAAACATTCGGATAAATGATCAAGGCTTTTGAGACAAAAATGTAGCTCGTAGAGTCAATAAAGGGGTTTATACAAGATCTGACTCCCAGTGACTTATCATATAATTTATCCAATATTGAACCTGTCCATGGTTTCAAAGAATATGACTTTTTTCTATTTTAACCCTTGTCACGCTGAACCCGGAATATTCCGGTTTTGGCAGGAAGTGTAGACACGTATGTGCAGGCTGATCTTAGTCTACATCTCCTGCTCATACTTTTCCTTCCCGAGTTGTTTATGAGGTTGATTTCTAAAAGAATTATTGATTTTTGAACAAGTTCTATCAGTGCTTTCAGTGCTTTGATTTGACAGCAATTCAGTAAGGTAATTTATACAGCATGACAAGGGTTAATAAGTTTCAGGAAAATTGGGCCATACTTGAAGTCTCTGAAAAACTAACAAGGCTTTTTTGTCGTTGTTGCGTTTGTTCTTGGGTTCTTTTCTTCTTTCTTTCTTTTTTCTTCTTTTATTTGGGGGGTCATCATGTTGTTGTTGATTTTCAAAGTTTGACATATTGACAAAGCTTTTTACACTACAATACCTCGTGTCGAACGAGATATTAAAACACAAATACTCTGACCAAGTTTCAGAACAAAATGGAGTCTATAGAGTACCCTAAAGATGACATGTGAACCCCTGAAGATAATTAGACACTAAAGCAGATGTTGGGCACGTTGTGCTCGTGTAAGCTCATCTGATATTCTTGTACACTGGTATTTTGAGATTAAGTAACGTAATTCGACCGCGTAAACGAAAAATGGATATCATTATACCACACACATTTCTTTAAAAAAGGGAAAGAAAATGTACTTTCGTGTGATAAAAGAATATAAAATAATATGTATATTCAATTTTGTCAAAACAAAGACTTCAAAGTAGCCAAAATAGTATCGAAGTGACCATTGGCAATGGCGTCAATTTTCCATCGCGCGCAGTTATCGCTTGGTTGTCTCATATTAACCTCTCTTGCAAATTTTAGACCTGTCCAAATTCAAAGGTTTTGCAGACGAAAATTTAATTTGGATTTAATTTGAAGAGTAACTATTTAACTAGGATAGAAAATAATGTGGAAAAAGAAGAAATTGCTCGTTACAAGCAATTTCTTCTTTTTCTACAGTATTTTCTCTATTTCTCAAATTCACAGGGACGTAAAAACCAGGGATTGAACAGGAAAAGGTTTAAACATATGGTACTATGTTTAATTGATGGAATTTCCTACTTTGATGATAAACATATTAACACTGATCTTTCTAAGAAAATTTAAAAAAGAAGAATCCCGTGCTTTCGGAATTACACATACTAAGACTTCCATTTGAAATTGGCTTCTAACAAGAATAAGAGCTTACCTTTGTAAGCACTTAAACATTCAAGGAATAGGTGTCGCAAGGGTAGTTACGGATTTTGTTCAAAATTGGTTCACCTTACAAACTGACTTGAAATTCATGTATGTTGTTTATTCTTTCATTGCTTTTTTCGTTGTCGAGCGAACGGATTTAAAGGGCCCATTTCAAATGTATTTTGCATTTGTACTCCCATGAAATATTCTCAGAATAATTATCAAGATGTATGTCTTCGAAAACACCCAAGACTTTGTTGGGATTTTTCACTTTGGAATAAACTCGGAGTTGTCTCTTTCTTTACACAAAATTTATTGGCGGATTTCACAGTACGCCAAGGGAAAACCCACATCAGCCCATGCACACAGTCTGATCTTCACTGTTCTACTGAATTGCTGATAGAGGACATGTCGCCGTTGGGCGTGCAAAATGCAGTAACTATAGCTTTATTCAAGCTATAGTTACGACATTTTCCAAGCCCAACGACGAAGTGATTATTTTATTTGCGACATGTGGATTCTAGGTTGCTGAATGTCTCTGCATTACGAACAGATGAAATTGTTGGCAATATCACGTACATTTTAGAATTGTTACGCGTCATAAGGTTTCCCAAATGGCTGCCATGTTTTTCTACTTTTTAGGACAAAAAGGTAATCGATGTAATATCGAATTCAAAATTTGTTATGTGATACCGATTAGAGACATGTTTACAGGAAATGCACCAAATATGGTAAAAGTTAGATTATAGTAGCATCTCTTTAGACATACAACCCTTATATTCAATCTTGTCCCAGATACAAGATAGAGAGGCGCGTTTAAAATTTTTCAGAAAATGTTCTGAAAATCAAAGAAGTTCGGAGTAAATATTAGTCGTTTAAAAAAATGGTGGCCATTTTGTCATTCATCTTTGAAACCGTTGATATTGGAACATTCAATCTTCATAGAAAATGAAGGAAGTCCACTTAAACAGATGTGATATTGCCTACGAAAAGACCATTTGTCGACTAAACACATTCCCACACGATGACGTTTTCGCACCAACACCCAAGAAAAACAATATGAAAACATTGTGAAAAAGAAATTGCTTGCAACAAGCAATTTCTTCATTTAACACAATGTTTTCTATCCGAAAGATCTAAAATTTCAGTTGTCGCCTTTACCCCTTTCAATTCAGATCAGTCTCAAATTTTGTCATGTTATAATAGGTTAAAAAAGATTGCTTAATTATGCTTGTACAGAAGATATTGCATGATCAAATTGTCGCCATGTTCAGTTGCCGACTGTCTTCGATACGACGGGTCTTAGAAAACTCAAAATCGAACAAGTTTACCCCATTCCCACATAATCCCTCCCTTTTACGTCCCAGAAGAAAATGGCTCTGGAAAGAAATGTGCAGTATGAATATTTCAATTTAGACATTGATTTCTCCCCAGAGAGACAAAGATTAAAAAATCAACAATTTTCAATTGTCATCTGCAACTTCTTTCAATTTGGACCGGTCGAAAATTTCACAGTGTGGGAATGGGTTAAAGTGTTGATAAATAGGTTGCGTAGGCTCAGTTATTAGGAATGTTCGTTAAAAATACAAAAGCCATTGATGCCAATGGATATAAATGAATGACGACCATTTTGCAGGCCATCCTTGAAACCCTTATTTCGCAAAGCTCAAGTCTGAACTTGACAAAGGTACCATGTATTGGTAAGAGGGCAGCGCAGATAAAATTTGCTTGTACATTAAGATTTTTTGTATGTTGAGAATTTATCAAATGGAAACCACTTTGGCAAAGGTTAATCGTAGAAATCTCAAATATTTCTTTTCTATGATGTTTGTTAATATAAATGCGAACATAAAATTCGGAAGACGTCAGACGGACGATTTTAACATCTTAGCTTGACGACAAAATAAATCAAAAATTTACGTATGTAATACCTGTATAATAATTAACCTAAGTCCACATTTTGAGAAAAGGACAAGTGTCACAAACTGTTTCATAATTTACAGTTTCTCGAGGACGTCTAACCCAGTTTCTTTGTGTGTGTTTATTTGTTTATTTCAGCTTTTCTTTTTCTTTTTTTTTTTTTTTTTTTTTTTTTTTTTTTTGTGGGGGAGGGGGGGGGGGAATGAGCAAGAGGGGGGTAATGATTTAACGATTGACGAAATGGTGAAAGCGGTCTTTAATAAGATGCTGTTGACGAGGTTTGCTTTGAATTTATCAAACATGTCCAAAAATAAAGTTGATTGTTTACAAGGGTTTTAGTCTCATAATTTGGTGTAAATGTCATCTGGGGAAAGGTGGCAAAGAATATTATTGTAAGCTGTTTCTTCTCACACTTTAAGGGCCCAGAATGACCACATTGACCAGTGTCCAAGATCGCCGTTGAAGATAAACCTTATCGTTTGTAATAATTGTAATGGAAAATTGAATTATACCACGAAATTATTTGTTAACCGATTCTTTATCACATTTTGATATCGAGTGGTTGTAATTAAAGTTACGGATACAAGATTATATTTCAATCTAAAAAACTAAAAATGATCTCACATATTATACAAAACCCTATCTTGTTGGTATTCATTAGAATCGTCTCCTTGAGACGGTTCTAATGAGCACCAACAAGGTAGGGTTTTAACCTGAAATTATGAAATTATTATATTTTTTCATAGTTTCTCCGGAACATTAATGGTAATACTTTAAACATAACCAATCGTTATAGCTAGACACATAGACTAGGCGTAATAGGGGCCCCGGGGACATTGAAGGGGCTGTACCTTGCACCGCCCCTATACCACTTGTTATTAATGCATTCCTGAGCTCGGGTTATCGGGGTGATCTGAATCAATATTGATACAAAGTAAAATTAACTCTCAATCTGCATCGCCGCCTCTCTGTAATGGATTCATAACATTTAACGTAAATAATAACACCTATCAACCTCTGATTACTGTGTCCGGGATCTGACCGTGCTCTTTCATAGCATTTGGATCAGGAATTTATCTTTTACGAGAAAATGAATTACCAGTAGCCGTTTATCTTACTATCTTCTGATTCATTTCAACTCTGAGATATCATAAATTGACGAATCGCTGTTCACCTCCACTGACCTCCGACAGGAAGTTCGACTTATATATTAAACGGCGTTTTAAAAAATATACATTCAGTAACATGAAGAAAAATGTTGACTGGCAACTTGAATATGCTGTAGTTACGACTTTTAAGTCGCCAAAGGAGCAAAATGCTCAGCATAAAGCTTGGGGATAAGTGTTCACATCATCGTTTGATTGGTCAATCATTTTTTTAACAGTGACAATCTATCAATTAGATAGCAATGATTATCATTTACGAATGATTGAGTTTTCCATTTCTTTGATTCATAAGTATGTTTGGAAAAAAACATGGCATTAATTGACCAATCGCTGGCCCCACCCACTTACTCCGTTGGCCGTTCTAAACAGCAATATTTTACAATATTTATTGTCAGTAGTATGAAGAAAACAAGTAGAATAGTTGGTTGGCCAGGTCGAAATATGTACTTACGACGTTTAGGTCGCCAAAAATATAAAATGTTTCATAAAAATGTCGGCCAATAATTGATTTCAAATCTGAATTCCGGACTGAAAGAATGATTCGATTAGTCGATTGATTTCTTTATTGACAGCCGTGATTGGTCAGTTTGGCTAGGCTCGCCACCACTATATCAGGTCCGAGGGGCGAATAATGACCTCTATAAAGTATCCAGTCAGAGTGTGCATACTGCATAGCCCTTGGCAAGGATCGAACCTTTCTCTCTTTGCAGATTTTTTTAAACAACATTGGCCATTCTACCTTACTAAAGGTTTATTCCTATGATCACTTTATTTAATTGATCTCTACTGGATCTTGTTACTGTCGATTAACAAATATTTATTTCGAGGAGCAGCAGATACCATACGCGAGTCGGAATATTGAATAATTTGGAGAAAAACCTGAGTACATTTTCTTTTAAATCTCATAAAAGATCGTGTATTTATCAAGAACAACAACAAGGTAAAAACAACAGACGGATCGTGTTTGTCATTCAAATAATCAACCGACCTATCAGATCATTCATTCAGAATGGAAGTTAACTTTCAACGCCTACATTGGTAGACATTTATCTGAATCAATTTTGTTGGTTTTGCGACTCAAACGTCGTAAATACAGCTTATTCAAGCTAAAGATACGACGTTTGGGTCGACAGCAAACCATTTTACTGCTTTAATACAAGGTATTGGCACTAAATGTTTCAAAATAACGACGTTTGATATTAAAGTAGAACCTACTGTAGGAGCTTAGTGGACTTGGCGAGCGATCCGTCAGTTTAACTAGATTTATTTTTTATTCCATATAAGAGATATGGTGGTGTTTTCTGTAACTTTAAAAAATGTGATAAGATAAGAAAATTGTTGTGCTTTCTTCTGGCTGTAAACAGATACACTTCAACTTTTCCTATAACTTGTGGTATCCGCGGTCTAGAGATAGAGCGTCGGTTTCCTAATCAAGAAGTCCCGAGTTCGATTCCCGGGAGAGGCTATCGATCTTGGTTCTTTCATTGGCCCATATAATCTGCGCGAATACTGGTGTACCCTCCAGGGAAGAGAATTGAGAGGGATTAATCTAAGTTGGAAGAACCTGTTTTCCAATCGATATAAAAGAATGGTTTAAACAACCTAAACCTATAATTTGTATATAAATGACAGATATCTGGTCACGCCCACTGATGCCCGACAAGGCCTTTCGATTGAGATATCAAACAGTACTGGTTTTCAAAATATATGGTCAGGAATTAAAAACAAATCGTTGTTTTGCGATCGAAACGTCGAAACACAGCTTGAATACACTGTAGTGAAGACGTTTAAGTCTCCGAACCAACAAAGATGCTTAATGAAAGTCGGAGTTTAAAGTTCATTTTTGGTCTATATAAATGATTTGATTTGTTAATCAATTTTTCATTGGCGCGTTTATAAAAAGAAAATGCGTCCATGAAGATCTACATCATAAAGAGCAGGTATTGTGTATGTTCGTTAATTCATCGTCGCCATCGTAGCATTTGCATGAGAAGAAATCACAACATTTTTTTAAGTGAACAAGGTACCTCTCGAAAAGGCGGGTAGTCTCACACAATCCTTCATTTTTACCCCCTCTAAAAGACAGTTTTAGAAAACATTGTTTTACAATTCTTACGTATTACCTATTTTTGAATTTTGCTGTTCAGTTTGGTAGAAAAGAGCTTAGTGTTGGATCTCTAAATTTTGTGTGCGAGAAGCCCGTGTTTTACTAGGCATTTCAGCAAGAACAAGTTCGATTGATCTTTTTTCTACATTTAATTGGTTAACTTTTGATAACCGATGTAATTAACACACATGTCTCTTAATATATAAATGTAGAAATAACCTTTTGCCAGGGTATATGACAGACGTCATTTCTTTTAGTAATAACACTTACTACAATTTACGATCAATTACTCATCATGGCATAACTAACTCAAAGTTTAATACATTGTACAAGAAAAACTCATTTTCATACTACAGCATGAGTGTGTGGAACGAAATTCCTTTTTCACTAAGCGATGCAACATCTTTAGCCAGTTTTAAAGTCCGTTTAAACAATATTTGCCATTGAAACAATTCTAAAGTCTCACCAGAAGATACCTAAGTAATTTACATAAAGGTGTATCTGTCCGTAGATTTACTATCCTCATATCATATTAAGCATTTCCCCCCTTGTTTTTGTTGTTGTTGTTTATCAAACTCTATACGCATGTTTGTATCATTGCATCATTTACAGTAATCAATTTCATAATAGCGAAGGCAACATTGTAAAAAAAACTATTCAGGTATTCTAATTTGAAAATGTCTTAATGTTCTACCTTCATGAAATAAAGCTGTTATTATCATTATTATAGAAGAAATTGCTTGTTTCAAGCAATTTTTCACTGGCTAGTATGTTTTCTACCCCAAAGACAAAGAATTTTAGAATTCAATTAACCTAAAATTAATGTCTGCATTTTCTTTCAATTTGGATCGGATGTAAAATGTTCTCAAGTGGGAATGGGTTAACGACATGTAATCTATCTCGCTCATCGACGAGAAAATTTTACTTGGACAGAAAAAAGATTAATTAAAGACAGCGAAATATGACATCAAAAATCAGGAAGCGTTCTTGGGAAACACAAGCGATATCATTCGCATTCAGACTTTTCGAAAATCTGTGAAAATCTTTAGAAAATATTTATCTTGCTAATGTAGTAAGCTTTCTTATTATCATCTCATGAATTATAATTATTTTCACTTCACAAAAGATATATAGGTAAAAAAAAGAAGAAAATAAAGATTAATTACACTAAGCTCGGAAATTTCAATTTAAATAAGCAAAGGGAACGAACTATTGAATGGGGAAATTGATACATATAATTTAAGAAATGGCAAAATGATTATTTTTAATCGAATTCCGTCATTTAAGTTTACATCTAAACACTTTTCTGACCCGTCAAGTGAAAGGAGACCTCCTGGCATTCCGTAAAACAAACTTTCCTTAAAGATTTATGAAATTTTTAGATTTTTCAACTTTCTGGTGTGAAAATATTATGGAAAATGAAGAAATCGCTTGATCCAAGCAATTCCTTCATTTTACACAATGTTTTCCGAAATATTATTCTTTGTAACGTAAGCAATGACCGTTTAGATACACTATTTCCCCAATAAATAAATAAATAATAGAGTGTATTATATTGTTCTATGTCAAATGACATTATATTTACGATTTGCCCGAATTGAAAGAAATCTACTTCAGTTTATGTCGTCAATTCAACACAAATGATTGAAATAAATGTCGGAGTCACTTTCGATCAAACTGAGTGTATTGTCATAAAAAGATTGCCAAATGTTCAACCGAAAATTAAGGTAGTCTTGGAATTTTTTCTGAAACTTGTATTACCATTTAAACTGCATATACAGTATCAGCATTATTGAAAATGATATCAAATCAATATATTGATTATTTTTCAATATGCTTTTATCACAAATACTACCCATGCCACTTATCCCATTCTCACACAACAAAATTTAGACTGGTTCAAATTCAAAGAAATTGCATAAGACAATTCAAGTTTATGTAATTCCAATTTATTTCATTTTTTTTAATAGAAAATATTGTGGATAATGAAGAAATTATAAAACTAAAAAAGATCCTGGATATAAATATCGGAATGCGCCATTTAAACTAGGTCTAAATGAATGGTTTAATTGGTCTATTAATTATAACGTTATTTCTAACATTTCAACTTATTTTTTCTAAATAATCTTCTCATGGTAGCAGTATTTGGTTTACGTTACGTAATTTATAACTAGATTACTTGAGAGGGAGCCAGAAATCTGACCACTGTCCATCTATCTGGTGTCCGATCAGTCATTTAACGTGTTTTATGGACTCAGCAATGACTCATTTATTCAAATTGTATTGCCTTTTAACTTGTACTGATACATCTAAATAGAAATACCCTCTTTAATTAATTTGGTATTTTCGGATTTTTATTAAGAACCAAAGAGAACATTTTGTTTTTATTAAAGTATGAACCCAAAAACTTAACAACACATATGTATTGGTTAAGTTTTTGTGTGGACATACCTAAATGAAAACAAAATAATCTCTTTATTTCTTATGATTTAATGCAATCAAGTTAAGCAAAGCAAATGTTTTACAAGTTTTGAGCAAAATTTGTGGATCTACTTTGTGAGCAAAATTTGTGGATCTACTTTGTGAGCAAGAATACCAAATAATTGCGCGCTCAAAATTATCTTGATGAAAGTATCCCTCCCCCGAAAAAAGAGATAGAGAAAAAAACAAACACCCAACAACAACAACAACAAAACCCAGCTTATAAAATCTTGATAAATGGAATGTAATTAAATTATTGTATCATTAAACCGGTGACTACATTCCTAGGAACTAGTTGTATTTTTTCAAGCAACAGAAGCAATGGTGACAATATTGTTGTGAGATTATTGAGAAATTGGCATAAAGCTGTCCGATGCTTCTTCATCGTTATCATCATTATAAAGATGATTATCATTGTTCCTATTATTATCATCACTTCTACTGTATTACCCTTTCCCATTTTCAAAATTTTAGACTTGCCCAACTTGAAAGAAGTTGCAGACAACACCTAAAAGTGAGTGCAATCTGAAAAGTAACCAACCCACAGGGTAGAAAATGTTGTGGGAAAAGAAGAAATTGCTTGTTACAAGCAATTTCTTTTTTTCCCACAATGTTTTCTCAGGTATAGAATTACGGGGACGTAAAGACCAGGGATTGAACAGGAAAGGGTTATTATTACTTTTATGTTCACCATATAAGTAATTAGTATTGGAATAAACTCAGTCATATGAATTCTAATACGCACACTTTATAGTTATCAAAATGTAAATTGTGGTAAATTTTAGAAGTTCAAATACACAAGTACACAAATAAACAAAATTAAGCAAACGATAGTTTAATTTTTAGTTTCGTCTATCAAAAACGAGCGTTCTGATTGGTCGAAAAATTTATTCATTACTCCATGAACAAAATTTTGAGAACGCAGCGATTTTGTATGCTTCCGCACAAAATATTCCCATACAAAAAGGTATCAAAATTTGTAAAGCTTTTTTTTTTCGCTCGAAAAACCTAATCACAGAATGTATGAATCTGCTTCGCGTATTCATACAATGTGATTAGATTTTTCGGTTTATACCTCCATTAAAACAAAAAATATTCTCTTCAACTCTTAAATAAAAAACGGACATGGAAGTTTACGCTTATTTAAATCACCGATGTATAAATAACTGCATTTTTGTGAACCGTTAATTCTAAATAGCATTTTGGAAATTCCATCAAGTAAATGTTTCCGGAAAATAATCGGCTCCTATCGTATAAAAATGTGTTTGCCATGGTGTAATTTAAACAAATCTATTATTGTTCATTTAACCCAATCTCGGCTTTGACACCCCAATATAAAAACCTTTCTGGCACATTGGGGAAAATGAAGAAATTGCTTGTCACAAGCAATTTCTTTATTATCCACTATGTTTTCTATCCGAAAAGAATTAGACTTTTAAAATTCAACAAAAGAGTCGTCTGCTACTTCTTTGAATTAGGACTTCACTCTAATTTTGGGTTAAGATGCTTAACGCATTATCAGTTGAACAATCGCGGCTGTCAATTAAGGAATCAACCGACCAATCATATCATTTATTCGGTCAGATCTTTCAACTCCAACATTGGCCGTCATTTTTGTTAATCTTTTCTTATTGGTTTTGCGACTTAAACGTCATAACAATGTAGTTACCACATTAAGGTCACCAACTGACCATTTTACTTTTTTTCAACATTCTACAGGCCATTAAATTTTGCAAAAATAAGTCATTCAAAATAAAAGGGGAACTTCCTGTCGGAGTACATGGGCGGAGTCAAAGGAGTCAATGGGCGGTATCAGCGATTGGTCAATTACTCGCGTTTCAAGCGTGGTGTCTGTATCAGTACATTGCTCCAGCTATATGACAGATAGTCAAACGAAATTAGACAGTGCGGTGTGCTGGAATTCAATGAAATTAAATCTTTTTAAGCATACACAAATAAATAAACAAACAAACAAACAAAAAACAAGTGGAAAAAGAAATGATACGGTAGCCTTCGTTTCTTCAAATGAACGTCGATTAATTTCATATATGTGAATCGTCATTAATAAAAAAATAAAAAATAAAAAAAAAATGAGAATTTCTTCTATAACCATTCCGAGGAAAAATCGGTTACTATCAACCAAGAGAGTAGAACAAGGGCCTGCAATCACCACGTTGCAATTGACAAATTGTTAACCCCGAGCTTTGATTCCGACAGGAAGTCCCGCTTCCATTTTTTCACGGCGTTATTTTGCAAAATTTATGACCAGTAGCATTTAACAAAAGAGTAGAATAGTTGGTTGGCGACCTAAACGTCATAACTATAGCTTGGTAATAACCAACAAAAACAAAAAAAAATACATAAAATAACAAAAAAGGTGGCCAACGTTGGAGTTCAAAATCCATTTCTGGTCGCAATTAATGATTTTATTGGACGAATGGTTCTTTGATTGACAGCCGCGAATGGTCAATTCTAAACAAATCTATCATTGTTCTTTTCACCTAATTCCTTCTCAATCCCGCCTTTTGACAAGGAAAAAATCTTTAGAAATGTTGCGGAAAATGAAGGAAATTCTTGTTACAAGCAATATGTTCATAATCCGGTGTGTTCTTCCTGAAAAGAAAAATACCTTAAAATTACACCAACTAAAGATTGAACTTCTTTGAATTTCGATCGGTCTAAAATTATGTCGTCTCGTTATGGGTTTAAATGCTTAACTCATTCCCACACAGTGACGCTGTTAAACGCCCTTCAATATAAAAGCTTGGGAAAACAATTGTGGAAAATGAAGAAATTGCTTGTTACAAGCAATTTCTTCATTATCCACAATGTTTTCTTCCAAAAAAGACAAAGATTTTGAAGACCTCTTGAACTTAGAATTGTTGTCTACAGCTTCTTTGAATTTGGACTGGTCTAAAGTTTATCATGTGGAAATGGGTTAACTCAATATCAAGTACTGGTATTTCAAGCGCGGTGTCTGCACCGGTACTCTGCTCCTGTCCCCATGACAGATAGTCAGTTGAAATTGGACAGTTCGACGTGCAGGAATCCATTGAAATCGAATCTTCACGAAATTTGTCTATAGATCAGTTTATAAACTATCACTTAAAATCAAATAGCGTAGAACAATGCTCATTAGTCTGCCCATTGTTGACGGAAATATTAATTAAATGATTGTCAATGATTCAGGGAAAGTTTGGGCTCGTGACGGCCATTTATTTCGCCAATGACTATAATTAGATCGGGAAAATCCCTCCCCCATTCCTCGTGACCATAAAGGTTGGAGCACCCTGACAATGGAAAACTCTTGACCATCGTATGGCTAGCGGCGAGAGTGACCGATAGCAATCTTGTTAAAGGCATGATCAAAGTGTTAAGAAAGGGCTATATTACAAATTGACATGAAAGCTTATCAGTTTAAACATCTATCTTATGAATTGGGCGTAATTACTGCTATTGAAGGTCGAGCCCGTGGGTTGCACCGTGCCATCCTGCACAAAAACCGACGTTTAAGGAACAATTGGTGGACCCTTACCTACCCACAATGGAGAACTACGAAACAACATTCAAAGTTTCTATTGACAATACCTGTGAGAAACAAGTTTCTTTTTTCATCGTGCGATTGTGAAATCGTTGCATATCGTCGGTGCGCCAATAAAATGTCGTAACTACAGCTTTATTAAAAATGAAGTTACGACCTTTTGCTTGCTCACCGACGATGTCTTTTTAAACACAGTTTGATTCAAATCATAACTTTTCTGAAATGAAAAGCACTCACTGTGCCGACTTGCATTAACTTTTAGCTGACTGTTTTTTTTTTGTTTGTTTGTTTGGGTTTTTTATATATATATTCATGTTGTGTTGCATACACTTAGTGTTTGTCTATATGTATTTAATTGAAATATTACTGTTACAAAAAATAATGGTGATAAAAGTAACAATATAGTTAAAAGTCTCAGTATACTATTTACATCGCCCACCACGTGAACAAGAGCATTGTAGTGTCATTACTTTTGCCTAATTTCTGTCTATTTATGCAGAAAGGCACTTGATCGGAGACTCCTAAATTACTCACTCCTGAAAGGAACACCATCATTTGTCATACGGACCGACCCGATAGGATTGTCGAGGTATGGGGTTCGAATCCCCCCCCCCTCCTACATGAGTAGATAGTGGATTGCATGTTCTCTTCTGAGAAATATCAGGTATGACTTAGTTCATAAATCTACGAGGTGAAGAAAACTATACATAAGGCCAATTTGACCAAAATAAGTCCCAAATTGACTAATCGCTGGCCACGCCCACTTAATGCGTTGGCCACTCCAATTGTCTCCGCCAGGAAGTCCCGCTTCGAATTGAAACTGCTTTTTTATGTGGGTTTCTTTGCAAAATATATGGCTAGTAGCATGTAACAAAAAGTAGAATAGTTGGTTGGCGACAAATACGTCGTGACAATAGTCTAAATAAGCTGTAGCTACGACGTTTAAAACGCCAAACCAAAGAAGCTCAACAAAAATGGCGGCCAATGATGGAGTTCAAAACTCATTTCTGGTCTAAAATAACGATTTAATTGGTCGACTGGCTATTTGATTTACAGCCGTGATTGGTCAATTGACTGTAGACACAACCTCGCACTTTATGATCATTAGACCTCTACTTCCTTATTTCGCTCAACCATTTTCAGTACAATTCCTGATTTTTACGTCTCTGCGATATTATACTTGAGATAACATTGTGGATAAAGAAGAAATTACTAGTGGCAAAAAAATCTTATTTTTCCGTGATATTGGGTGGTTACAGACTTCGGTATCACCTTGCCCCAAGGACACACCAGGTTGACCGGCTGTGCATTAGTGTATCGAACCTATAACATTGTACTCCGCGGCAAACGTCCGCTGCATTCAACACAAGAGTCACGTAGGACATATGAAGTTGATTTGTGTTCTTAGTGTATTAATCCATTCTCACACAATGACGCTTTTTGCCCCCCCCCCCCAAGAAAAACACTTTGGAAAATATTGTGGAAAATGAAGAAATTGCTTGTAACAAGCAATTTCCTCATTTCCTACAATATTTTCAACTCAGAAAATTAACGACATCCGAAATTTTATAAACTTAAAGTTGTCGTCTGAAACTCCTTTCAATTCGGACCAATTTTGCTGTCTGGTTATGTGTTATAATTAAATCATATTATTTAATTGCAATAATAGTAGAAGCATTAGTGCTATATATATTAGAGAACAAGTTGGGTAATCTTAGAATCAACAGAGACCTTTACAAGCATTACTTTATGCAAGTATCCTATCTCATTTCATTGCCATATATCCATTTACGGTATAAAGGGGTTGGTCTACCAACAAGGTGTTATGGTGACACATACAGTGTGGTGCCATGACTCGTGAATGGTCAATCCCGGGGTTATCGGTCCTTCAATCTCAATCCACTCGGAAAGAAGTGAGAGTTTAATTTCATAAGTCACACCGCCCAGCCATTATCCGGGTATAAAAACCGACAGGTTACGGGTTGAGAAGTCAAAACGATTGACTTCTTTAAAAACAGTACTTTGCGTTTCAATTTTCCTAATTTGTATAGAAGAGCGGGCGACTTTGAGTTTGAATCTAATTTTTGGAATATGAATTAAAACGCATAATTTGTGACATAAGATAATTGATCGATTGTTCTTGAAATTATACCATCATCGAAGATTTAGTGCTAAATTCCATTTATTCATGATGTGAATAATCAATAATAACTGGGAATTTGAATAGAATTATACTCGTGTTTGATTTTAGTGACATAGTTAATACATAGCGAGAATTTGCTGTATGTATCCATCATAACCTTAAATCTTGTATAGCGATCACTATATCTGACTTTATCTAAAAAAAGAAAATGGAAGTCAAACCTGAAAGTCCGAGACTCTCGTTTTCAATAGACAGTATTCTATCCCATACGGGACCACGACAGCAAAAAGACGGGTCGCCCTATAAACGTTTGACCTATATCAACACAGGAGAGACTGTGAAGGATGAGAGACCTGTTAGTTATGGTACTGAAGCTTTAGACAGTCGGCTACAAGAGTTCCAAGCAGGTTTGTTAAAATACGTTATAATTAAATAATTAAATTTTAGCTTCGTCCTACAAGATTCAACCGTTTCGATTAGCCGATTTTTTTTTATACTTTCATGAACAAAGTTTTGATCAAACAACTATTTTGTATGTTTACGCAAAAAGTAGATCCATAAAATTTTACACAAAACTAGTAAAATATTTGTTTTGGTTTTATTGGTGGTATTAGATAATAAGAAATGATGAGAGTATTTTTGTTGTTGTTTTGGTTTTATTTGGGTATATAAACTAAAAACTTAACCACACTAACATATAAATGCGATTTGCGTATTCATACAATATGATTAAGTCTTTGTTTCTTAAAAAGACTGGATTTTAATCATCATTAACACAAATTAGTTCATATCGGCGCTGGTTGACCAAAACCTCATAACTGTAGTTCAAGTTTAAGTTAGGAGTTTCGGTCGTCCTTGGACAATATCAATTCAATAATCCAGATACCTGAAGGTCTGTCTTTTAAATTAGCTCAAACCTTCGATTCTAAAAGCATTAGTCGAGTAAAAGTGCTCAAGATATATAACTCTAATGGTGTAAGGATTGGCCAATTGTAGCTGTCAATCGAATGGCTAGTCTACCAATAAAATTACTCATTCAGATCAGAAGTGAGTTTTGAACTCCGATATTGGCCGATTTTTTTGTAAATATTTTTGTTGTTGTTGTTGTTATTGGTGGTGGTTTATCGACTTAAACGTCGTAACTACAGCTTATTCAAGCTCTAATGCGACGATTAGGTCGCGAACTATACTTTTTTTATATACTACTGGCCATAAATGTTTCAAAATAACGCCATTTAAATTCGAATCAGGACTTACTGTCGGAGTCAGTGGGCGTGGCCAAAGGAGTAAGAAGGAATAATTGCCAAATAATTGAAGATGTATCGTTATTCCTATTAGTTTTCTTGTTTATGTCCACTTAATTCATTTTTGACCAATTTTCTGTCCTATACAATTTACACATGGGCAATTATTTTGCTATCGTTCCACTGTCTTCGTATCTGATTAATATCCTTCTAATCAATTATACTTAGATAATCGTTGGGTTGTACAATGTATATTTGGGATTTATTTATACATTTTCGCAACTGGTGAGCCAATGGTGGTGTCCGTGGTCACGAGGTACAACATGGGCTTCGCGATCTAGAAGTCGTATGTTCGAGTAAAGGAGTGGCTATAAAACATGGATCTTTGATCTTATATTGACTCGCTGCGAGCACTAGAGCGTTCATCGAGTGGGATTAATCTACGCTTTTCGATGTAAAATGAATGGTTTTAAAACAATTGAAAGAGACAAAAGTCTTAAATAATGCAAATAGTTTAAATGGCATATTTATTAAATAGTAACTTATGTCGTTAAAAGGATCAAAAGCAAATATTTCGGAAAAAGATATCGAACCCAGAACAGGACAACATAGAGTAACCATTTAAGAGATGAAGAGAATTTTTTTTGTTTTCATGGAGGTTTGAACCGAAAAAAACTAATCACACTGTATGAATACGCGAAGATTAGGGTTTTCGGTTCATACCTCCATGAAAACAAAAAAAACATTCTCTTCATTTCTTATAATTTAATAGCACTGAGCGAAAAGGGAAATAACCTTACAGTAACAAATTTTGATACTTTTTTGTATGGGACTATTTTGTGCGGAAGCATACAAAATGACTGCGTGCTCAAAATTTTGTGCATGGAGTTGTTCATTGTTGTTCATTTATTTATTCATATGTGTTTGTATTCGGATTATCCATACTTATGTATATTACGCCTCCAATAAAAATTGAGTGAAAAATAACTAGAATCGTAGAAAAGATATACATGTATATCAATATGGTCAACTGGCGACCCAAACCTCATAACTACAGCTTGAATAGTCTGTAGTTAAGAGTATTTGGTCGCTCACCGACGATGTTTAGTTATTTAGAATATTTTGTTCCCGATATTTTCAGACGACAACCGTCACGATATCGATATCGATGACTATTCCCATCTTAGCCATAGTGACAGCGATGGTTCCCCATCCAAACACTCTGAGTGTCTACCCAGCGACATGCTGAAACTTAAACCTAAAAAGAAAACAAGGACTGTCTTCTCTCGTCAACAGGTGTTCTATCTAGAGGCCGCGTTCGACGCCAAACGATATCTATCCAGTGCAGAAAGGTCAGAAATCGCCACGTCTTTAAGCCTCACAGAAACACAAGTCAAAGTGTGGTTTCAGAATAGAAGAAATAAGTGGAAAGCCCAACTAAATGGTGACGGAAAGGGATCAGCGAGTGAGGACAGCCCACCGGTTTATCTTCCACCATTTTTATGTGGAACAATTGCAGCTGCGGCTCAGGCCCAGGCACAGAGGGTGCAAGCGGGAGGTCTAGCTCAGTTACCTCCCTTCTATAGAACAACAATGTTCTTCTGAATATGGCACTGTGCTTTGTACTAAATCTCGCCGACAATTTTCACTTCAAAACTCTCATCTTCAGTGACTTATAAGCCATTACCAGACGACAAGATTTTAGACTGGTCCGAATTGACAGAAGTTGCAACCGGCAATTCTAAGTTAAGAAAATTTAAATTCCTTTTGTCTTTAAGCAAAGACAAAAATGCTGGAAATATAGAAAAATGCCTCATTTCCTCATATCACTAAAGCTCAACTATTCTTCATTTTCCACAATGTTTAACAAAGTCTTTTCTTGTGGATTGCAAAACGAGTTTTGCAGAAATTGGTCAACTAGAGGACAAATTGGTCCATATTGAAAAATGTGAAATTCGATTGAGAAATTAAATTGCGTTATTTGAGAAATACTGTGGCCACTGACGTGTAACGAAAAGTATGATTGGTTGGCGACTTAAACGTCGTAAATACAGTTTGGATAAGTTGTAGTTACGACGTCTAAGTCGCTTAACCAACAGATGCATAATGTAAACGTCAGAATTTAATTTCACCTCCTTTCTATAGGAATGATTTGATTAGTCAATCGATTTTTGGCTGACAGTGGCGATCCCTTTGTTGCCTGTCCAAAGAGATTTCCCCCGTTGAAAATATTTTTATTTATTTTCTTCAGCGCTTGAACCTGCCGAATCTGCAGAACCTACATGAATAAGTCTGGATTCACACGTAACCGGTCACATAGAAACATATCTCCTGGTAAATGTGAAAGACTTCCATAATGACCAGATATAGGGTTCGGGAATAGAAGAATTGAATTATAATTTCTTGGGGGCAGCTCTCGGTTCAAACAGACCATTTCTCCCTTTTAAAGTCCAAATTAAAAAAAACTGCAGACAACAATTTCAAGTAGACGGAATTTTAAAAATATCAGTCTTTTTTAGGGGGGGGGGGGGGGAGTAAAAAACATTGAAGTTAACCTGGTCACGATTATTAATTTAAAGCTAATGTAGTAGTAAGATATCAAAAACATCGAGGAAAGGGCTAAATCGTTTGTAAATGGAAATTTCTATTTTCAAACAGCTTCTCCGGCCAAATTCTTTCACATTTACCATTGGGTTTTGAACGCTACGACAATTCGGTGAATGTTTTAATTCATATTTTTTTATAAATAGCAAAGCGTCAGCTTTGGTAGCCAAAGTTAACTGACAAAATTTGAGGTCGACTCAAAGTTCAACTGCCACTGGAGGATTAACCACTTCATCCGTTAAATGCCTACGCCATAAAAATAGTTCTTATGTATTTCAAGAATATTGTAAACTCTATTCAAATTCAGAGAACTCTGTCAAGAGCATGCTATTTCATCCATCCCCACTCAATTCCGCTTTTTAAGCATCTCAAGACAAAGCTTTGGAAAACATTGTGGACAATGAAGAAGTTGCTTGTAACAAGCAATTTATTCAATGTCCACAATATTTTCTACCCAGCAAGGGAAAGATTTTCTAAATTCAACCATGCTTTGCTAACTTACAGTATTTTCAGAACTTTGATTTTATTTCGTAATTACAGACAAGGAGTATTCACATTTTGTTTGTAAGAACAGTATGGTCATATTATTTCCTGTAACATTCTGATGCCAAATGTCGCCTATTTTCTGAGTTCCTCTTATCTTACTTATCTGACTATTCTTTCTCTACTTTTATATTTCTACCTGATTCCGCTGATATTGTTTATAAATATTTGTTACCATATTCATGTATCTGTTGATAATAAAATCGTATGTAGAATCTCAGAAAGGCATTCGTTATTTCCATTACTATCAATTAACCCTTGTCATGCTTAAACCGGAATATTCCTGTTTTGACATGAGGTATAGACAAAGATCAGTCTGCACATATGTGCAGTCTGATCTTTGTCTACACCACCTGTTCGTCCCTTTAAGTTTTCAAAAGAAATATTGACCAACAATCACGACATCAAGTACCTTCAGTATTTTGATTTTGATGAAATTTTAAGAAAGTTAATCAGCATGACAAGGGTTAATTAACTAGAGCTGTCAATAATTGTGGTTGATCCTTGTAACACAATGGGTCCTTGCTTGAGATTTTATAATGCTGTGTAGATTAGTAAACTGTGCTAGACAATTAAAATGATTGTCCAAGGACAACTTATGTCTTAACCCTTTCCTGTACAAACATGGAAATTTACGTCCCTGTGATTTTATACTTGAGATAACATTGTGGAAAAAGAAGAAATTGCTTGTGACAAGCAATTTCTTCTTTTTCCGCAATATGTTCTACCCTACTGAATGATTATTTTTCAAATAATATCGACTTTAAATTGTCGTCTGCAAAACCTTTGAATTTGGACAAGTCTAAAATTTTGAAAAATAGGAAAGGGTTGAACTTCAAGCAAGACCTTTGATCTTCATGGGGTACTTCCTCTCATAATGGAATGCACTTGTGAACTTTCTTACTGTAATCTCTCCTAAAAGCAGGATTCATAACTTCATTGAGTTCAAAGGACTGTAAGAACTGAATGCACTAGTAATTTCTAGTTTTGAAAATTTAATTTATAAACAATTGTGTTTTAAAAGGTTCAAGCAGATGGTGTAGATTAAGATCAGACTGCACATATGTGCAGGCTTATCTTTGTCTATACCTCCTGCCAAAACAAAAATATTCCGGGTTTAGCATTACAAGGGCCATGAGGCATATAAAGATTAAACTAGCGAACATACAGTCATATGCACTATAGGTCTCTTCTCTCGACCATTAGCAACACTCGAGTACAAGTTTAGAGTCCTAGGCTAAATGGATATTAGGTAAATTCGCGAACGTGTTTTTGAAAAAAATATTCATCTGAGGCCCAGACATTTGTGATCTAAAACTCACATGACACCAACACTTGATATTAATGGCAAACACCCGTTTAAATGTTCAATGGCGGATCCAGGATTTCTGTAAAAGGGGTTCAAACTTACCAATGGGGGCGTTTTCCTGTTACAGTAAATCGCAAATCGTGTATTGAGACGATTCTGATGCGTTCCAACAACATAGAATTTATTTGTTATTTTACCTTTTAGCACAATATCTTCACTTCTCAGTACCTTTTGCTTTTAAAAATGGAATTCTATTATGGTCACTTAATGAACGTGGTCGCTTAGTAGAAGCGGTCGCTCGAGCAAGATCGATTGAATTATCAGATTTATATTTAATTTTCCGAATTTCATGAAAATAAAATAATTAGGACACACAGGAGGGGGGAATCAATCGAACCCGCCGAACCCTTTTTATATACACCACTGATTTTCACGGTCCTACATCAAATGGCGATTTATCAGTCATATCACTGACATATATAGTTCTCAAAGTGTGTAAAGTTCAAGGACATAAGTCTTGAACTCTACTGGAACTAGAGGCGCTTGAGCGTCTGTATCGCTCCACAGGCATGAATGTAGGCTGATTAAGCAATTTTTTTCATGAATTTAAAATAAACTGAATATAATGAAAATAAATCTAAATCATTGAAATCTTTAAAATAATTTTAGAGAATCATTTCAAATTTTTCATTGTTTTTACAAAAGTCATGTCAAGTTATGTAAAATTCATTGTTAATTTTCACAGTATACCATGTATGGACATAACCTATCACCATACTAGCCCTTTTTTTCAACCAATCAAAGTTATATGAAGGAATCTGACAAACAGTCATCTGGTTATCATTCCCGTGAAATTTGGTTGAACTAAAATTTACAAAGTTTTCAGTACATACAATATATGGAAATTAGCCCTGTCCATTAAAGCCATATTTTTCATTCAATCACAACTCTTTTTTAAAATCTGACAAAAGGTCACCCAATGATCGAACCGGTCAAATTTGGTTGAAATCCATCCACTGGTTTCTGAGAAGACGATTTTCAAAGCTTTCACCATATAAGGTAATTAGCCGCGCCCATTTAAGCCATTTTTTCAACCGATCAAAATTATTTGAAGGAATCTGCTGAAGGTTCACCCTTAGGATCATTTCTTTGAAATTTGGTCGAAATCCATCCACTGGTTTCTGAGAAGACGAATTTCAAAGCTTTCACCATATAAGGTAATTAGCCGCGCCCATTTAAGCCATTTTTTTCAACCGATCAAAATTATTTGAAGGAATCTGCTGAAGGTTCACCCTTAGGATCATTTCTTTGAAATTTTGTTGAAATCCATCCACTGGTTTCTGAGAAGAATTTCAAAGCTTTCACCATATATGAAAATTAGCCCCGCCCATTAAAATTATGTTTTTCATCCAATTAAAGGTCTTTGAAGGAATCTGATAGAGGTTCACCCAAGGATCATTTCTGTGAAATTTGCTTGAAATCAGTCCACCGGTTTCTGTGAAGAAGATTTTCAAAGCTTTCACCATATATGGCAATTAGTCCCGCCCATTAAAGCCATGTTTCCCATCCTATCAAAATTCTTTGAAGAAATCTTATGGAGGTTCACCCAAGGATCATTTCTGTGAAAATTGGTTGAAATCTGTACAGTACTTTCTGGGGAGAAGTTTTTCATAGTTAAAGTTTACGGACGGACGGACGCACGCACGACGGACACAACGCAATTACAATACAGCGAGCAATTTCATTTTTCACAATATTTTCTAACCAGAAAATTGAAAAATATTAAAAGTTCATGAACTTTAAATTGTCGTCTGCAAGTCCTTTCAATTTGGACCAGTCTAAAATTTTGCCGTCAGGTAGAATATTCTATAATTAATTTGGCACATTTTTTTCAAGTTTAATGGTAGGTAGACTCAAAGAAAACTTCCAAGATAAGGATGTATTGTATCCGTGGGTATCAATTGACGCACGGCGTCCTATGTGCACGCTCGCGGTCAGGGTCCAGTGTTCGAGCCTCCGTTACATCATCGTGACCCTATGAAGGCTGTACAGGTCTGGTGGAAATTGCATGCTGAAATCAAATTCTTGCTCGACGGAATTCAGACCCGATAATCAAACAGACGTGTCAATCGGATATAATTTTTTTTCGCTGTAGCTCACGCTTGTACGGTGGAGCGGGCACAACAATAGGTGATAATGAATTCCTTAATCTATATTGCCAGACGACAATTTTTTGACTGGTCAAAATTCATAGAAAAGTAGACGCAATTTCAAATTGCTTTCTAATTGCCCGGAAAATGAGTGCCAAATACTGGCTAGAAAACATTGTGACGAAAGAAGAAATCACTTGAAATCATATTTCCTCGGGGCATCGAAAGGCGACATTGAGTGGTAACGGGTAAAACTTATCTACAATTTCATGTATTATACTGATGACAGTTGAGGCTTATCCCTGCCCAAACCAGATAAACCAATCGTTGGTGTTCTACGAAAACTAAGCTAAACTTATTCTAAGCTGTAGTTACAAGATTTTCGTATAACACCGTCGCATTGCTGTTGTCATATTCGTCCATATTCAAGTGATGGAATCTGTAATTTAGTCTTTTCCACAAGTTAAGTTTGTTATTGAATTCTAGACAAAAACTGTAGCCTGGTCCAAATTGAACCAAAAGTTGTGGACGACATTTGAGATCGGGTTAAAACTGGGGAATGTGTCAAACAAGGTAGAAAACTTTGTGGAAAAGGGCAATTGTTTGTTACGGGTTATTTCTGCATTTCCCACAAAATTTTCCATGATTGTACGTGTATTTCTTCAGGGGGTCCAAGAAGGCGCCGGAGCCGCCGTCATAGCGCATTTGGTAGCACGTCGGACTGTCAATCTAGAGGTCCCGGGTTCGATCCCCGACGGCGGCACTCATCCTTTCCGACTATTTGTCTCCCACCAATGGGTCGATAATCGTAGACCTATGTGGGATAGCAGCTGGAGGCTAGGAAAGGATGTGATGGCGGCACTGGTGTGAGAAATCCATTGGAATCCATTGTTAGGTGCTCCAGCCACCGCGATATAACTGAAAGATTGTTGAAAGCGGCGTAAAACCCCATTCAAACAAACAAACCAAGAAGGCGCCATTGTGCGGTAAAGGGTTCACAAGAATCCTTGCAAATTCGAGTCTGTCTTGCACGCGCTGTCCCATCAAAGGAACGCGTATAGCCGCCTGTTGTTTATCTTGTCGTACCAAGGGCGGCGAACGTTCTACTTATCTAACAAGAAAAAACATTGTGGACATTGAAGAAATCGCTTGTTACAAGCAATTTCTTCATTGTCCACAATGTTTTCCAAAGCTTTTTCTCTAAATGCTTAAAAAGCAGAATCAGGTGGGAATGGGTTAAATAGCATGCTTTTGACAGAGTTCTCTACAATTTGAATAGAGTTTACAATGTTCCTGAAATATAAAAGAACTATTCTATGGCGTAGGCATTCCAAATATTTGGTGGTTAAGCCTCTAGTGGCGGTTTGCACTCATTGAACTTTGAGAACACCTCAAAATTTGCCTGTTAACTTAAGCTATCAAAGCTGACGCTTTGCTAGCTAAAAAGATAACCTCGATATCCTTTCACTCGTGAGGATGCGTGTTGTTATTGGTCGTATACTGTTGAAATCTGTTTGAACAAATTTGTATAGAAATGCGAGTTTCTGATTATGATGGCTTAAGGATTTATGATATATACAAAATATCAAAGCCCTAAACCTAATTATTTTGGAGAAGATTTTTTAAAGGTTGTCTCTTTAAATCCTAGGTATATTGAAAATCCTACCTTATATAGCTATTTCCAGAGTACGGTAAGTATTTTGGTAGAGGGTCAATAGGCATGGATACATGCGAAATATCGAAGCTCTAGGCCTGATTTATGATGAGATTTTTAAAGATATCCTTTATTCCTGGAATTCCAAAGGAAAGGGCTGTTTTTCAGAATATGGTAATTCTATGAAGTATTTCGCTAAAGGGTCAATAGGTATTAATACACAATTTTTTTTAAACTTTATGGTTTGGGAAAGGATTTTCAAAGATTTCATTCTTTATTTCCATGTAAAATCAGGGATCACACAGAAACGTGCTGATTTTCAGAGTGCAGTAATTCTTTGGTAAAGGGTAAATAGAAATTGATACATACAAAATATGAAAGCTCTAGGAATCATGGTTTCGGAGAAGAAATTTTTCAAAAAATTTCCTTCTTTATCGCTTTGTAAAATCAGGGATCACACAGAAGCGGGCTAATTTTCAAGAGTACAGTAATTCTTTGAAGTATTTTGGTAAAGGGTAAATAAACATTGATACATAAAAAAATATTAAAGCTCTAGGCCTTAAGGTTTGGGAGAAGACTTTCAAAGAGTTCCTTCTTTATTTCTATGTAAAATAAGGGATCGCACAGAAAAGGGCTAAATTTCAAGATACGGCAATTCTTTGATGCATTTTGATTGAGAATCCTAAGATCATTATATATACCAAAATTAAAAATCTCTTGGCCTTATGGAAGATTTTTTAAAAGTTTTTTTTTTCACTACTTTGCCATGCTGAACAAAGTCCTAAATGGGTTTCCAATTCTTGAAGTATTTTGAAAGAGCATAACCTAAAAATCATTTCTGTGAAGTTTGGCTGAAATTCCATGGTTAGTTTAGGAATTTCTGTTATTGTGAACGGATGGACAGACAGATGGGTGTACGGACGGACAGACATATGGAATTAGGACGATTACAATAGCTCACCCAGAGCACTTCGTGCTCAGGAGAGCTAAAAATCACTGGATATCATAATGGACATAAACCACAACCATAAAAGCCATATTTTCAACGAATCAAACTTTAATTGGTGGAATCTGAAAAAGAGTCACCCGTTGACCATTCCAGTGAAATTTGGTTGATCAACATCAACTGGTTTCAAAGAAAAAGATTTTCAAAGGTTTTAGCATATATGGAAATTAGCCTCGTCCATAAAGCCATGTTTATAATCCAATCAAAATTCTTTGAAGGAATCTGATATAAGGTTACCCAGTGATTATTCCTGTAAAATCAGGTTGAAATCCATCCACTGGTTTCTGAGAAGCTTTTTAAAGCTTTCACCATATATAAAAATCAAAGGACTGAAAGTACTGAGAAGTTGGAATGCACTGAAAGGGTCATAACTGTGGAATTCGGTTCAAATTCATTTATTACTTTCCGAGTAAGCCTCCCTCCTTAAAACTTAAACCAGCATTCACATTCGTGTACGTATGTGCGTGAATAACGCACAAAAACATAAATTCACATACAGAAATCAAAAACTAGCATTGTCTTAACCCATTCCCAGACAGTGACGCTTTTAAATGACCCTTATTATGAAAGCTTTGGAAAACATTGTGGAAAATGAAGAAATTGATTGTTACAAGCGATTTCTTCATTATCCACGATACTTTCTGTCAAAAAAGACCAGGATTTTAAAGATTTCATCAACTTACAATTGGCGTCTGCTACTTCTTTGAATTTGGACTGGTCTGAAATTTTATCGTGTTGGAATGGGTTATAAGCTCGTGTTACGCACAACAAAATTAGAATTTTCAAGCATAACATTCTCTTTTTGATCAAATGGAATACGTGAACTCCTTTTAGAATCTTGAAAAGAGAGAATAACAGCTTCTACAGTAAGAAATCAATGACCTCGATGATTATTTGACCCTCAACTCGGCCAATTTTGAAACGATCATACTGAACTCGCGTAGATTTTCGCTTGAAGTTTATGAGTATAAAAATTGCGGAAATGCGCGGAAACTTGTTTCAGGGTGATCGATTTGAAATACCGGTTTAGACTTAGGAAAAAAGAATATTTAAAGCGTTGTGAGTAAACTTCAAAAGAAAAAAAAGACGTTAACGTTATTGTAACGTTATTGTTTGCACATGGTAGTTTTGCCCTTTTCCTAAAAATTCCTATAATATGATGAAGATAGTATCAAATTATCTTCGGCGCCCTGTAGTTGCGCGATTTCCTTATTCGTTATCCTGCTTAAGAACCGTAAAATTCTTAAGTAAAAAGGACCAAGCTGAAAGCTAGATGACACTTGTTAAAGGTTTGATGTGTTATTATTGATTTAAACTTGTGAATAACGACATAATAAAGCGTAATTATCTAGCAAATAAGTAGAAACCGGAACTTGATATGTTTACAATCTAATTTTCAAAATCTTCTACTTTTGTTTGCATCTATTTGATTTTTATTGAGTAAAAGCTGTAAATCCCACAACAATCGTGTTTGCTTGATGCGTACGATCCCCCTTAATCGCTCTAGAATGTTTTAAAGCACTGGGCGGCGTGATTATTGTAAAAATGCATTTGCGACCTGAGCCATAAATGTAAACATTGCCTACATGTATCTATGGCCACATGACTACCACATGTCACTTGAGTTCACGCGATTACCAAACACGGGGCTGCGAATCAAAATAAACAAATTACTGCGCTGATTATCACCTAATTTTTCAATAATTTAAATCAAACTAAAGCACGTTTAAAAATCTCTAAACGAATTTTTTATATTATCCTTTACATGTGCCATATTATTGTCTTCGGCTACAACTAACTGATTGTCCGTGGCAAGTTGAGATGAGTAGTAACCCGAGGTGTATTCATATCTAAGAGATCACGTGATATGTGTTATACCCGAAATGAAATTGTCTTTGTGTTCATTTTGCGGTTTTGTTAAATCTAAGTTGGAATTGCTCGGAATTCCAACTTAATTAGTCCCAGCCATTGAAGCCATGTTAAACTGCATAATAAGAGAGAAATTTGACAAACAGCCTTACAGGATTTCAAAATCCGTCAGGAATAGTAGGAGAGCTGCGCACACATAAATGTTTGACAACCAGTTTCCTTATAGCGAGGCGCAGCAATGAATAAAAAACGCTGGTAATATGCGCTAGGTCACATGAACATTCAGTTTAAGTCTCATCAAAATTCTCACCAATCGTAAAAATAGTTGCTCAATCCGTCAAGAATTTTACGAGTAGTTGCGCACGCCCGCCCAGCCGACCAACCGCCAATGCACCCACCAAGTCGCCAGCCCCGACATTTGTAAATCTGTTAATAAGAATTTTCCTTCAAAAAACCTAGTTAAACACGGATCCCTGTTAAGTTTTGAGAAGTGTACTCTCTCACTATTTTGTTTTTAAGAGATTAAATTCAAAATACAATATACATGGATTAAGTTTTTATTCTCTCATAGAATACTTTAATAAAAGATTTCAAGCTTAGTGCAGGTAGTTGAATTAGATAACATACAGACAAATAAAATAAGAATATCTCAACAGTAAAGATTAATAGCAAACAATGTATCAAGAAAACGATGATCTTAATCATTATACAAAAAAAAGATGATATCCTTAAACCTATTACATGATAAAAGTTACAAACTACATGTATCTTTTTTTATTTATCAATGATGAAACTAGACCTGCATTCACAATGAATGTAAAATGCGATCTTTCAAAATGATATTTCAACTCATTCCCTTTCATGCATTCTTTTTAAGAACCCTCAAGGAATAAAGACTTAAATACTTATTGATAAAGGGTATTTTTCTTTCTTTTTTTTTATTTCACACACCTAAAATTGTAATGTACAACTTCTTGATGGCCAAATCTAAAATTGTGTGGTCTGGTAAAAGGTTAAGCAAGTGAGAGGGGCTATCTAGGAATTCTATTGAAAAAAAAACCTAATACTATAAGTAAATGAATACAGATTCAGGTACCAGTAATTGGGTTGGTATTTCAAAAAGTTATTTAGTTACATGTAGTATGACAATTAGTTTGTACACAAAACAAACCTACCTTAACCCTCACCAGGCTGAATAAGCATCCTCTAAAAAACTGCATTCCAATCAAAGGGCTAACTGCACTGGATGCACTAATTTCAGATTAATAATTATTTTGAAAAATCATTTCATAAACAACTTTGGCTTAAAAAAGACAAGCAGGTGGTGTATACTAAGATCAGACTGCACATATGTGCAGGCTGATCTTTGCCTATACCTCCTACTAAAACAGGAATATTCTCGGTTCAGCATGACATGGGTTAAGTGAAAAGCATAAAATGATTTATCAACTACATGTACTCGTTTTGTTTAACGCATTACCAGACAACAAAACTTTAGACTGGTCCTAATTGAAAGAATTTGCAGATGAAAATTTCAAGTTGGTGGAGTTTAGAAAATCTTTGCCTGTTATGGTAGAAAATATTATGGACATTGCAAAATTGCTTGTAACATTGTCCACAATGTTTTTCAAGGCTTTTTATCAGAGGGGTGTGTCAAAAGCAGTTTGGGTGGGAATGGATCAATAGCAATGAAGGAGGGGAGGTAACCATCTTTGAAGTCAGAAGTTAATCCACTCTAAACCTAAAAGGCTATCACAAGCAAGAAATTACCTGTATTGCATCAAAGCAAACATTGTGAAAAAGGGAAAAGCTTAACCCACTATAGGACAACAGAATTTCAGACTGGTCCAAATTGAAAGGAGTTGCAGAGGATAATTTTAAGATTATAAAATTCCAGATTTTTTCAACTTTCTGGGTGGAAAACATTGCGGATGAAGTGATGTCTTCATTTTTCACAATGTTTTTCCAATTGTTTTTCTTGAGGGGCATCAAAAAGTGTCATTGTGTGGGAATGGCTTAACTCATTATCTTTCCCAAAAAGTCTTCCACATCTCTATTTCCTTTACTAGTTTTCTGAAACTTCTTTCAGCTTGAAATAGTCTTTAAAACCTCGTACATGTACATTGTACAAAAGGACAGTATATTAGACCAATCCAAATTCCGAAACATTGTGAAATAAGTGTCACATATAATACAAAACAATCAAAATTAAAACAGGAACCAATGTCTAAGGGTTTTGAAATGAAAATTAAGCATCATATAGAGTACTATACATTGTGAAAAAAAGAGAGAAATTGCTCATTATCAAATTTTAAGAGATTTCTGTAATTTGTTATGTTTTCCACTGTATTATTCCATTATATTGTAAAAAGTCTTCATTATGTGATAGAGGGATAAAAAGTGTAGGCAAACAGGAAACTAAGGGAATTACAACATTCATCATTCGTGGTGC
The DNA here is from genome assembly GCA_946902895.1 of Fragum fragum. Taxonomy (NCBI): domain Eukaryota; kingdom Metazoa; phylum Mollusca; class Bivalvia; order Cardiida; family Cardiidae; genus Fragum; species Fragum fragum. Next base: position 19,590,081 of record OX336374.1, on the reverse strand, counting down.
AAATCTTCAAAAGGTAGAAAAGTCTTGTTGCCATTTGCTGGTGCTCGACATATAGGACAGAAGTGATTCTCTCTCATTAACCAGGATAAAATACAAGCACTATGGAATACATGATAACAAGGAAGACCGCGTAATAGCACATTATCTGTAAAATTATCCAGACATATAACACATTGTTGGGTGTCCTTATAGCCTACAGGCATAAAGGAATGCATGTTTAGGTTTTCTGTTTCATAAGATTTGGCGAAGTCTGTGAACGCATTTTCGTGTAATTCATCAAGCTGTGGTTCCTCTGGGTCAACAGGGGGTGTGCTTCTATGGAAATTAGCAGAAGCATGTGTGCATGTACTGGTGTGATTGAGTGTTGAATTCTCTTGTGCACATTGACATAGCTGTGGGCACTCACATGAATAATTACTGTCCAGTAACGAATCTGCAACATTTCCAGTAGAAGAAACAGTCTGTGATTTCAAATTTATATCACAAGATGTTTGCCCTTTTGTAGAATTCACTTTGGTTATATCTGCATGTTGACTGTTAGAGGCTGCCTTTGTTTTGATGTTCTTTGTTTTGCTCTGATACCTCCAAGTTGGCAGATATTTGATGTATTCTTTAGATATGAGTGGTTCATGAAAATCAAAAATTGTATCAGCCTGCAATCCCCTAATTCCAGCAGTTGGATTAAAAATCTGATCAAAAGGTCGTAATCTTGTTGTTTCCCACCAGTTCGAGTAGTCAAGGGTTTGTAAATTTGAAAAGTTCCACCAATCAAATTCCTCATCAGAGTTTTCTTCATCAGGGAAATACTTGGATTTTATTTTGTGGATTAATGACATGAGACTGCCAAGAACAAGAATGGGTATCCATAAATGTTTGGCATAAAATTGTAAATCTTTCAAAATAAAGGAAAATGTTGTTGATGTCATAAGAAGCCGTAATCCTTTAAGTCCAATCAAACACAAACTTCTAACAATTCCTGTTTGAACTATGCCTAAGACCAATATCCAGAAGAGCATAAGAATTAAGTTGAATTTAAACATGCACAGAAAATAACGCACTACTCGTTTGATAGTATCTCCAGATATCAATATTATTTCAAAACAGCACGCTATATTAGTCAATATCATACTGCATATAAATAAATCATTCATATTTGGGTAAACAGATTTCAGAAATAATTCAAAAGCACGAAATGTAAGAGTTTCTCCAGGTCCATGCCCGTAAAAGAATTTCTTATCCTTTGTTACAATAAAATATCCCTGTGTTGTTATGTTAAGTTTCTTTGTCATAGATTTGCCCTTATCTGTTTTGGTATCAATATGTCCGATTTTTACTCGACCTGGAAACTTGACGCTCAGTGCCGACAAAAATAAGGGAACACTGGAAAGTGTGGAGATGAATATCACTCTAACTTCGGGATCAAGGGCAGAATTATAGTTCAGCCATTGTGACTGAAGGGATTTAAGACTGGATATCTTCTCTATCTGGGTATTCACCTTGACCTTGATCCAGTCGAAAAGAGAGGTAATTCTGATGGATCCAGAAAAACTGTACAGAGCAACATTGGCTTTGGTCTTGTAGGTATCAGGTAGTGCCAGCACAAGTTGGGGTGTATACCACTGCCGTCTTGTACACATTCTGTAAGCAAAACAGGACATGTTTTGTAAACAAGATGACTATGATTGTCCTTAATTGCTCAACTGAGGCATTAGACAAAGTTTGAGCCGAATAGATAAAACAAATATAAGATTTTGGGCATAGTAAAAAGCTATCGAGTGATGCCATCAAAGAAAATAGGTTTAAAAAAACATTGTGAGAAAGGGATAACTTGTAGTTACAAGCAATTTCTCCATTTCTCACAATGTTTTCTACCCTAAAAACTTGTATTTATATTTAAATCAAACTTTAATTACCATCTGCAACTTCTTTTAATGTAGACCAGAGTTAGAGAAGACTTTGAAATTACTCTTATTGAGAATTCTACCAACCTAGGGGCCTCTGGAGCTGGGCCATTTTGACCCAATAGGTATTATTTTAGCAACCTTGGTAGAGAACAATCTGGATGTACTACAAACCAAATATGAATGCATTACAACTTATACATTTGGAGAGAAAGATATTTGAACATTATCTTATTAAGTGTTTTAATAACTTTGGATGCCTTGGGAAGGGTCATTTTTGTCCAAAGGGGTATAACTTCAAGAAACATGGTAGATAACAATAATGTTATGCTACATTTTTTAATATGAAATTATGCTCTAGCCCCTTTACATTTGTATGTAAGAAGATTTTTTCAAATTGAGCAATTCATCCAATTTTCAACCCCTGGAGAAGAGACATTTTTTATCCTAAGAGCATATTTTCATGTTTTTCAACCTACAGGCATGATTTAATAAAGATTGATAGATTACAGCCGAGCTATGCTACATTCGAAAATGAATGTCCTTGGCCAAATTGTGAATATTTTTTTTCTTTACTTACTCAAATTTTGCGATTGTCCTATTTTGGTCACCTACTGCAGGGCCGTTTAGTACTGCTACATACCAAATATGAATGTCCTAGGGCTTATAGTTTACGAGGAGAAGTCTTTTGAACTTGCTCTAATTAAGCATTTCCTAAACTTCAGACCTCAGGGGTGGGCCCATTTTTCGACCTAAGGGAATAATTTTTTAAAAACATGGCAGAGAAAGTGATTAAACTACAAATGACATATAAATGCCTTTGGCCTTGTAGTTTCTGAAAAGAACAAGAGGCCAAGGCCCCATAGGGCCTAATTGGTCACCTGAGTCCAAAGAGCACAAAAACAGATTAAAGTCCGCCAGATGATGCTACATACCAAGTATCAAAGCTCTAGACCCTCCTGTTTGGGTGAAGATTTTTTTTTAGACTTTTCACAACATAAACCCTATGTAAATTTTGAGACATCCAGGGATGGGCTAATTATGACCCTGTGGCCATAATTAACATAATCTTGATAGAGAGCCATCAGATGCTGCTGCATACCGAATATCAAAACTCTAGGCCTTTTTGTTTGACTGTTTTAGACAAGAAGTTTTTTTGAAAATTTCACTATATAAGCCCTATGTTAAACTTGTGACATCTGGCAAGTGGCTAATTTTGATACTGGGGCAATGATTTACACAATCTTGATAGAGATCAACCGGATGATGCTGTATACCAAATATCAAAGTTCTAGGCCTACCAGTTTGGGGAAAGAAGATTTTTTAAATTTTCATAAGCGCCTATGTAAAACTTGGGACGTCCAGGGATGGGCTATTTATTACCCTGGAGCCAAGATTTATACAATCTTGATAGAGGTCCACCAAATAATGCTACATACCAAATAACAAAGCTATAGGCCTTTCTGTTTTGGAGAAGAATATTTTTGAAAGTTTTCACTATATAAGCCTATGTTAAACTTGTGACATCCAGGAGTGGGCAAATTCTGACACTGGGGCCATAATTTATACAATCTTGATAGATGTCCACCAGATGATACTACATACCAAATATCAAAGCTCTAGGCCCTCTTGTTTGGCAATTGAAGATTTTTAAAATTTTCACTATATATAAGCCTATGTTAAACTTGTCATGTCCAGGAACAGGCAATTTTGACCCTGGGACCAAAATTTATACAATCTTGATTCTTGATAGAGGTCCACCACATAGAGGTGCCACATACCAAATATCAGAGCTGTAGGTCTTTTGGTTTGGTAGAAATAGATTTTCAAAGTTGTCACTATGTAAGCTTATGCCGCACTCCTTCCCCCCCCCCCTCCCCCCCCCCCTCAACCCAGCATGGCCATTTCTTGACAGATTTTTTTTTCTTGAAGAAACTAAATAGTCCTTGCCCTAAAGACCCTAAATACCAAATGTAAATCCTATTTAACAGCTGGTTCATGAGAAGAAGATTTTTAAAGATGTACCCTTTTTTGCCCCTTATGGGGCCCCTAGGGGAGATAACTCCATGAAGTGAAAAAAATCTTGAGCGATGGGGATGCTTTCTGCCAAATTTGGTTGAAATCCGTAAGGGGTTCTTAAGAAGAAGTCATTATAAAAAGTTAATGTACATGACAAGAGACAAAACACGATTGCAATGGGTCACCATGACACAGTCATGTGATATTTGAAAGTACAAGAGTAAAAAGACTAACAGTCAATTTTTAATTTAAAATCATTTTCAATAGTCCATGATTCACTGAAAGATTAGAGGTAAACATATCCTTTTTTGACTCTTTGAAATTCCTCTCAGGGGTCTACATGAAACAAGATGTTTTTGTGAAACACCATGCCCCCTGAAACAGGAATTCTTTAGAAACGGGTGATATTTATTGTTTTTATTTCTTTGTTTTATGGAAAAGGGTTAAAATTTTGACCTTGACCTTGATGAAATGACCTTCCAAAGTTGCACCTTGTTGAGACCTATCTATATACCAAATATTAGAATTGTAACTTAATTAGGGATGAAGTTATAGGAAAATGTTTCGATGCGGGGGCATAAAAATTCTACAGACAATAAAGGATATTTTCAGGTTTTGAGGGTCGAAATAACCTAGACAGTCACACACAGTTAGAGAATATTTCCTGGTCTTAATCCTTGTCATGCTGTACCCAAAATAATCCTGTTTTGGCAGAAGGTCTAGACAAGAAAGGCTGCAAATATACTTTAAAGCCATCATTTTTTATACCATTAATTTTTCTAAATAATTACCAACCCAAAAAATTAGTTCTTTCTGTGCTTTTAGTCCTTTGATTTTAACATAAGTTTTATAGAGGGTATTATTATGAATGACAAGGGTTATAAATATTCTAATCATCACCTATCTACAATACACATAGTGAAAACTCTAATATGGCTGTGCAGATTGATTGATTGATTGAATGGGGTTTAACACCGCTTTTAACAGTATTTCAGTCATATCGCAGCAGCTGTAGCACCTAACAATGGATTCCTGGTATTTTACACAAGTACTACCACTACATCCTTTCCTAGCCTCCAGCTGCTATCCCACTTAGATTTACAATTATCCACCCATAGGTGAGAGATATATGTCGGAAAGTATATGTGCCGCCGCCACTGGCTGTGCAGATGCATCGGCTGGTCTGAAATTACTTGGTAAACATGTCAGGTAATTAGAACTGTCGCACATACTTATATCATATTGATTAAACAATTTGCAATCCCCCATCAAAAAAAAAGCTGTACAACAACTAGACTATCAATGATCGTGAAAATATCCCCAAACATATCCATGTCACAGAAAAAAACATTTCTACTGGAATAAAGCCTAAGTAAATAGGCTGTAACCAAATCAGATTGTGCAGATCTTTGGTTGATACCAACAACACTTCGGAAATTTGAATCAATTCTATTCAGTAACTGAAGAAAAAATGAGTGGACAAGATTATAAACAAAGGGCAATAACTCTAAGAAAAATGAATTCAACTTTACCAAATTAGCAAGTACACATATATGCTTAACTCTGGTCATGCTGAACCCAGAATATTTCTATTTTGCAGGAGGTATATATAAAGATCAGACTGCACATATGTAAGATCAGACTGCTCATATGTGCAGTCTGTTCTAAGTCTAAATCACCTTATTAATTCTTTAAGCCAGAGTTCTATAAAAAGATAAAAATATTGACCCACTTTTGGTGCATTCAGATCTTTGATTTTTATGCAATTCTGAGTAAGGGTTTAATTCAGCATGACAAGGGTTAATAGTTGCTTGTGCGAAATTTGAAACAAATCCAACAAACAGTTTAGAAGGAAAAGGACGCACAAGAAAACGCCACGGATCAACAAATGGACCAACCAACCAATAAGCTGATAACTACATAGTTTTGTGGGGTACAATTAATCTTTATATGTCTTCGTACTGTATTATACCTCACATTTAGGTGACAATAAAATCTCCCAAACCGCACACTAAATTTGGAAACTTTTTTCTGAATTATATTCCAACTTGTATCAGACAGGACTCCCCCTGTATCCCCCTTATATGTCTTTGTACTCTATTATACCTCATATTTAGGTGACAATCAAATCTCCCAAACCGTACACCAAATTTGGATACTTTTTTCTGAATTATATTCTAACTTGTATCAGACAGGACTCCCCCTGTATCTCCTTTATATGTCTTTGTACTCTATTATACCTCATATTTAGGTGACAATCAAATCTCCCAAACCGTACACCAAATTTGGATACTTTTTTCTGAATTATATTCCAACTTGTATCAGACAGGACTCCCCCTGTATCAGTTCTTACTTCTACAAGCCACATACTGTCTTTGGCGTCTTCTACCTACAATATAGGACAATTATTTATTACCTCAAGTGGAACTTATATTACAACTTTTGATATTGCCAGCCAAACATGAAACCAACACTAAAACCAAAAATACTTAAGCTCGTTTTTGTCTCTTTGTTTTTTGTAAACAAAAGCTTCACCCAAAATGAGACAACAAAGTTTTGATTAGATTAAATCCAAGGAAGTTGCAGACGATAACTTTAGGCGATGAAATTACAAAAATCTTTATCTTTTGTTACACAATTAATGTTTTCAAAAAAATCAAAGGGGGGGGGGGGGGAGGCCGAAAGTGGGATTGTTTGGGAATGGTAATGCAAAAAGATCTTGAAACACTTCAGGTGTTGACAAGTGCAAATTGCTACTGGAGATTTTTTATAATAGAAGGAATGATTTTCTGCACATTGAAAATAGTCCCTCGGTGCAATAACTTTGTGATTATGAAAATAGTTCTTTGTTTTGAGACGGGATGGCCAAAGGCTGAGTATACTTATGTAGTTATTTAATGATAACAGCTTGAATTACTTTCAGTACGTGATTATCAATACCTATAACTCTCAACAAAAGAAGAACATCTGGCATGCTTCAGTTATAAACAAGAGTGAAATATATAGTCACAATATATGCTGCCAAATATTTGTTTTTTCAAGAGGGTAGCTATAGAGTTATAAGGGTTAGAACTCATGGATACACCATCGAGGACAATAAATTTTGCATTTGGCACCCTTTTCTGTGATATAGTCTAAAATGGCTAAACTGGACAATATGTGCAAGGTCAGGTGACTAGGAACATTCTGTGAAATTTTCATTTATATTGGTCCGTAAACGTAGGAGATTAACCCATTCCCACTCAATCCCTCGTTTTTACGCCCCTCAACAAAAAAGCTTTGGAAAACATTGTGGATAATGAAGAAATTGCTTGGATCAAGCAATTTTTCATTATCCACAATGTTTTATATCCAAAAAGACAAGAAATTAAAATTTCATCAACTTGATATTGTCGTCTGCAGATCCTTTCAATTTGGAACGGTCTAAAATTCCACTTTGTTGGAGTGGGTTAAAGAGATATGGACATACAGATGGATATCTGGAAGGACATATGGAGAAGATGATATAGTAGAATCCTTTTGACTGCACTCCTGATAATAGCAATTCACTGATTAATTGCAACTGACTTTTTTCACAAACATTCAGATTTAAAGAATAAAAGGTTCCTTTCAATAGCAACTTCTGGTTAATTGCAATAAAAATGTTGACTAACCAGTGTTGCAATTAACAGGATTCAACAGTACCAATATACATTAACCTTCAGCAGTATATAAATGTAACTTTGTAAAGTTTAGAAATATAGACACTTTTTTTATTTTGTGAACCAAAAAGATGAATAAGCCGCCACATAAAGGTCCCATTTACTATGACACATCCTGGAATGGTAAAAAATCTGACATCATTGATAGTATGCACAATGTCAGGTGACTAGGAACAATTTTGTAAAATTTCTTGCAAATCTGTGGCTAAATGGAGGAGTTGCTTTACCAAAAATTTTGCATTCAGATCCCTGTCAAATTCCTCCAGATGTGTAGGCAGAGATATATTTAGAAGATGCGGACGTACATACAGATGGATGGACTGCCCTGCCCACCTGACAGACCGACGTTGGGACGGACAGACAGATGGAGAGATGACATCAATATACGTCCATCGATAAAAATAGGTTAATGGCACACCTCACGCCAATCTCATGCCATCAGGAACTTCAACATACATGACATTGTATTGTGAGCAATTGCTAAAGACAAACAATTTCTCCTTTCCTCAAAATACTTATTTAACATGTAAGACAGAGAAGATGACAACAACATAGGTCCACCCATAAAAAGTTGTTAATGGCACACCAAACCAACCATCATTCCCTCTTATTTCTCTTACAATATCAGCAACTTCAACATGTACTCAATCCAGGCCACTAATTGACTAATCGCAACTGCCAATCAAATTATCTGTTGACCAATAAAATCATTCATAGAGACTGAACGTTAACTTTGAACTCAAATATTATCCTTCATCTTGCTGAATCATTTTTGTTGGTTTGTTGACCTAAATGTCATAATTACATCTTATTCAAGTTGTAGTTACGAGGTTTAGGTCGCCAACCAACTATAGAACTTTTTGTCATATGCTACTGGCCATAAATTTTTCAAAAATAATGCCATTTAAAGCCGATTCAGAGTCAATGGGGTGGCTAAAGGAGTCAGTGGGCAGGGCCAGCGATTGGCCAGCAATTGATCCATTTTGCAATCACTTCAGCACTCAAAAATACCCCAAAGTGGAGAACTAAGCATAGATTGCAATAGCTTACGTAGCAGATCTCACTACCAACGAGTTAACAATACTGCATTGTACTGAGCTATTGGAGGTCTGCTTTTGTTGATATTTAAAGAAATCAATGCTTTGTAACAGTATCTTAAAGCGGCTCTCGAACAGAATTTCATGAAAATTTGATATAGCAAAAGTATCTGCTTTTCAGATAGTTGATCATGTCATGTTTACAATAAATGTTCTTTCTTTGTATTAAGTCTACTAACTTTAATAAATTAAATTTAATGTAGTATATTCCCTATGTCCTACTTTGAAACATCGTGGTTCATTGGATGTAGTCTTTGAGTAATGCCGATAATGCCTGACTTGCTAGCAGAAGCTTATGATGTAATTGATATGTCATAGAAACCATAAATAGGCCTAAGACTGTTTTCAGTGCAATCAACAGATAAAGTGTTAACACAATTAATTCCTGTTCCATTTGGATTTTTCCTTTTTTGACTAATTTGGCGTCTCATAAGGTAAAATATTCTTGCATATTTTCTGTCTTTTAAGTTATTAACAAGACATAAATTTTCACTATAAAATCAGAATAATATCCTTCTTTTTCAATTGTCTGAAAGCATTACAGTTAGGGATATGAAAATCTGGAGAAAAAGTTTTTCTTCTGTAATTAGTGCAAGAACCGTTTAAGTTGACTGATTGTGACTGTCAATTAAAGAATCAATCAAACAATCAAACTGTTCATTTTGACCAAAAGAGAACTTTGAAATCCAACATTGGTAGACAGGCATTTTCGTTGGTTTTGTGAGCTACAATGTTTAACCCTTTCCCGTTTTTTGGAAATTTTAGACTAGTCCAAATTGAAAGAGGTTGTAGACGACAATGAAAACTGGATGCCATTTGAAATGAAACCATCCTTTATGGTAGAAAATATTGTGGAAAAAGGAGAAATTGCTTGTTACAAGCAATTTCTTCTTTTTCCACAATGTTTTCTTGAGTATAAAAATCATGGGAATGTAAAATCCCATATTTGAACGGGAAAGGGTTAAGCAGCCAACAACCTTTTTTTTAAATACATGTCACTGGCAATAAATTTTGCAAAAATAAGGCTGTTTAATTTCAAATCTAAACTTCCTGTAGGGACTTGGTTGGCCACAATCCATTAAACTTCAATGAAATAGTGAAATAGCTGACTTTGAATTCTGATTTGTGTATATAGCTTTTTAATGTCAGAGAAAAACTCATACATAAATCAGATACCTGCTCATAAAAGTTGAGATGTCCAGTAAAGTTGGTTATAGGTGTCACTTCTTCAACAGCTGTCACTGCAGTGCTCTCCACTTCCTCTTCTGACACAGAGCCTATCATAGAAAATATACACACTGATTGATTATCCCACTCCCACATGACAAAATTTTTAGACTGGTCCAAATTCACAGATGTTACAGACAACAATTTTTAGTTGATGAATTCTTTAAAATATCTTTGCCTTTTGGGGTAGAAACATTGTGGATAATGAAGAAAACCCGACTCCTTTGAAGGTGTCAAAGTGTGTCATCGTGTTGGAATGCAGGGGTGTGGAATTCCCATGCCTGACTTGTCCAATACGGGCTTTTCTACCTGCAGGCAAGTCCAATTTTCACGGCTACTTGACCGTGGACAAGTAAATATCAGGGCAAATCTTGGAGTGGTACTAAACAGATAGAAGAGATTCTTTGCGTTATGTTTGTCTGAGTTCCAGCATTTTCTTCTTTAAAAATAATGTTTTCTCAAAATTTATCTGTTCTTCATCTTTTCATGGGCAAGTCAATTTTGATTCTGGACAAGTAGAAAATCACATTTTACTTGTCCATGGACAAATAGAGAAAATCCGTATTTCCACATCCCTGATTGAATGGTTTACACATGTAACCAATTTTGTCATCAGACAATGTCATGGAGTAGTAAGCATAATCTTTTTCTGAATTTTGATTAGCCTTTTCTGATTCTGATTTCTATAATAAGTTCAACTTCCATAAACATTGTTATTTTGCAAAAGTCATAGCTAGGACAAAATAGCAAAACAGTAAAATGGTTGGTTGGCTACCTTGAATAAGCTGTATGTATGACATTTAAGCTGCCAAACCAACAAAGACAGATCAAATAAATCTATGCAAATGTCAGAGTTTAAAGTTCACTTCTGGTATGAGTAAATGACTTGATTGGTCAAATGATTCTTTGATTAATAGCCACGATCACATGTAATACTGCTGGCAAACTATAATAACTTGTTGACATATAGTAATTTCTTTAATTTTGCTTCTGTGTTAAACCTGCTTTATGTATCCTTGTTAACCCTTTCCTGTTCAATCCCTGGTTTTTATCCCTGTGATTTTGTAATTGAGAAAATATTGTATAAAAAGAAGAAATTGCTTGTAACAAGCAATTTCTTCTTCTTCAACAACATTTCTACCCTACTAAATGGTTATTTTTCCAATTAAATGCACTTTAAGTTTCGTCTGAACAACCTTTGAATTTGGACAGGTCTAAAATTTCGGAGAACAGGAAAGGGTTTAAATGAAAAGTTTCTCATTTTAAATTCCTTTGAATTAGCTTCTACAATTTCTATCTTTTGCCACCAGTCAAAAAGTTTGTTTTGTATGGTAACATGATAGTTATGAGATCAATGGAGTCTGAGGTCCAGAGGTAGAGGCTGACCATCTGCTTCTGAATGAAGATGTCCTGAGTTTGATTCCTAGGAGCAGCTATCGATCTTAGTTTTGTCATTGGCCCACATAATTGGCGTGAGTACTGGTGTGTTCTCCAGGAAGAAGAATCAAGAGGGATTAATCTAAGTTGGAAGAACTTGTTTCCCAATCGATATAAAATGAATAGGTTTACATCATACCATGAGATCTAAGCTTACATAACCTGCAATACCTGTTGCCTCAACCAGCTCTTTTAGCTCTGTTTTCTCCACCACAGCCTCATAGCTTACTCCACGCTGTTCCAATAGAGCTTTCAATTTTAAAACTGACAACGCCATTGGATCAAGTAAACGTCGAGAGATCTGCCCATGCTCGTACAGGGACACTACCTCTAGCAATCTGGCGAGAAGAAACAGCACTGCCAGGTAGATCAAAAGCAGAGTTACCTGAAAAATATTCATTCAATTAATATATCACTGGCCACTCTCCAACATGAAATTTCACTTGGAAATAAAACTGAATTGCTTTGCAAATTTTATGGCTAGTAACATGTAAAATGGTTGGTTGGCAAAGCTGTAGTCACGACATTCAAGAATTGAAAATAGGTTTAACTTAAATAAAAATCTATCAGTAATGTAGAAAATACATGTATTGTACCCTACAATAGCGTAGAAAATATTGTAGAAAAAGAAGAAATTGCTCATTACAAGCAATTCCTTCTTTTTCTACAATGTTTTCTCAATTATATAATCACAGGGACATAAAAACCAAGGATTTAACAGGAAAGGATTAACCCTTGTCATGCTGTATGAATTACCTTACTAAATTGCTGTTACATCAAAGGGCTAGCTACCTTGCCGATAAAAGTTGTTCAAAAATCAATATTTCTTCTAGAAATCAACTTCATAAACAACTCTGGCCGGAACAGTACAAGCTGGAGTTGTAGACCAAGATCAGACTGCACTTATTTGAAGGCCGATCTTAGTCTACATCTCCCACCAAAACTTGAATATTCCGGGCTCAGCATGACAAGGATAAAGTCGCAAACCAACAAAATGCTTCAAATAATGTCAACCAAAGATGGAGCTCAATGTGTACTTCCTGTAAAATTTTTGTTTGTAACAAACAAAATTTTTGTTTGGTCAGTAACAAAAAAGTTAATTCTTTGATCGACGGCCATCAATCCATCAATTTATGTACAGATTGAACTTGTCGATTGAAAAACAATCCAATTATCCTTTAAGACATGAAGTGAATGGTGACATCTGACATCAAGCATTTCCCTGGTTTAGAGACTTTTTCCAAAAAAAAAAAAAGGCTGTAGTTATCAAGTTTATGTCGCCAATCCAACAAATTGCCCCCTTTTTTTACACATCCATAGCCACATATTTGGCAATTTTAATAGTTTGACACATTAGTTCTTGAACTACTTTGTCACCTCATATTGTTAAGTGTACCAGTTGCCAAGACTAAGCAATTAGAACACTGTTGGATAGGCTGTAGTTACAAGTTTGTAGTCGACACACTGTGTCTAGAGATAACAGTAAATAATGTTGAACTAGGTAACGAAATAAGATTGTCTTTTAACCCATTCCAACACAATACTGCTTCTACACACCTGAAGAAAATAGCTTTAGAAAAAATTGTTGACAACGAAAAAATTGCTTGTGACAAGCAATTTTTTCATTGGCAATAATGTTTTTTAATGCTATAAGTCAAATAATCTTTCATTTTCATCATCTTAAATTTGCCTTCTCACCTTCTTTGAATTTGGACCAGTCTAAAATTATGCCGTGTGGGAATGGGTTAAATAAACTTCAAGGTGCTGACGAGTCCTAAAAGACAAATTAGGTCAGCTCCTAGGACCAAATTAGGGCTACCAGAAGTCCAATACATTATCAAACGAAAGTTACTCTGGGCGGTGAAATAAACTGATTAATGAATTTATTCATGTTTCTATTAAGTTAAACTCAAATTACCTTTAGCCAAACGGTCATAATGACTTAAATCCGTAAAAAAAGTCAGAGTTTGTTTATACGTTGGACTCCATATCGAAACGGAAATGGCTATCTAGGTCAACAAATGATTGACGTGTCTTCGCGCCAAAATGTCAAAATCATTTAGAGTGTTAATCTGAGAAACATTTCACACATATATTTAATGATATTAAAAGCTAGTGGGCAGTGATCGACAAAACTTTGTTGTAAAGATGTTCTTTTTCCAATTAGAACTTCGCTAGATTAACGATACACTGAGGCGGGGGGGGGGAATACTAAGGAGGCCAAACATTGCCACAAACTCCTACTGGCTACCTGTATATCAAGGAACGGTAACCAGGTCTAAACATTGTCACTGCTGATTACAAACTGTCAGATAAACATAATATACTGATCATAAATGGAAACATGCCATATTTTTGAAGTTTCTAATATCTTGTTCCCCAGTGTAAAAACATTCTGAAAGGTAGACCTGTATCGATGTTTTTTCCATGTCACAGATTTTAATTATTCTTATTGACTTTAATAAAATATTCTGAAAAGTAGTTTTGCGAGAACCAGGGGTCGTTTATCAGAATAAACCGGGGTATTTTCCTAAAAGCATACATAGGTTGTTAATCTATTTTTAGATTAAGCCGATACAGCTAGTTGCAATGAATTATATTGGGTCATTCACGTGTTGTTTATAACCGTTTGAATCCAGCATTCACTTTGAATTCGCTGATACCAACGTCATCGCAACGTCATCATGAGTTATGTTTGCTAGCCGGTCTTCAATTCTGTAAAGATCAGTCCAAAATTCTCGAAATCGTTTATATGAATATTGACACTTAACCTAGTTTTGCGCTAACCATTTGATATGATATAAATAGGACGTTGGTTGTTTCGCTTGTCAATTTGTAGCCTTCTGTTTACTTTGGGTAATATGCAAATGAGTTCATGCGGTGTCGACAACCGAAACCTGGAATTTCGCTGAATCATTCCTATTTAACCACAAAAGCCATTTTAAGCATATCAGATTGCAACGAAGATAACAACAACATGTAAATATTAAATTTTTGTTTGGGCGTATTTTTGTGCAATTGGCACTTTTTTGTTCTTGGTTTTAGAAACAATGGTACCTCCCTTTAAAGGCATATCTGCCCTCCGAGGAAGGAAAATCATTTTAAATAATTTATACTTTATTTTGACACTAAGATCGATACGACTGTATCCGATTCTTCACCGAAATGCTTGTTAATCTTCGACATTGACTGTTGTGTGAGCATGTATTACTTACTAAACTTTACGAGCGATTTTGTAAAACTCCGTGACCGAACATGTTGATTAAATGACTAGCGAAAGTTAAAACGTCATCACTGACGTCATAGTTTTATGTAAACAAACCTGAAATTGTTGTGGGTCATAATTTAGATTCTCGAAACTTCTTTCTTGAATTGTAGGCTTACCGCGTAGAATATCTTTTATCTAAGAATTTTAATCGTCATGTTTATTTATACTTTTGAGCATGAAGTATGGTTTTCTTACTAGTTTTGTTGTTCGTTTTGGGGGAAGATATGGCTTTAAGCTGTGTCATAGAAAATATGTATAAATTCAAAAACGGAAAACAGTTATTGCACATGCATGGCATTAACCTAGCTGCCATTAGGTTTAAAGTTGTCTTAACTAAGCGTATAATGCTTGATGGATATAGATTGGGCTTAGGTGATTCAATAGCAGTCCCAAACAATATTAATTTTGATTAACATCTACATTAAACGTGGAGCCCTTTGCTAGAATATGTGTATACCAAATGGTGACTGTTCTGTGCCATCATTGACTGGACTTAGATAATTCACTTAACAGTCCACAAACAATAGTAATTCTTGGTAATTTTAATTGGTCACAATGCCAATTAGTGTTACTAGATTTTTGAGATTTGTTTCGCTCCACTTTCCCCAAACTGCCTTTAAAAAGCCAAACTGGACGCATACAGTAAAGACGAACTTATAAACAAACTGTTTCGATTATTGGTACTATCTGAATTTCTTTGAAGATTTGGTCAAAATATCATCTTTATCGTGTTCGATAAAGGGTTGAACAGTCAATTCCGGAGATAAACAGCAAAATATAATTGCATTTACAAGTTAAGAATATCAAAAGGGAGTAAAAGAAAAACAGCACGGTCACATGATTTAAACAGGCTACAAGGAACCAATAAATTTTTCCACTTGTGTTGTACGCGTTGATAAGTCACACTACCAACTCATTCGCTAATGAATCAGGTGATGTAAAGAAGCAAGAAATGAACCAAGCTTCATTATAGATGATATATCACATAAATATTTTCCAGCAAAAAATCATTCAGGAATATGTCCTAATCTATTGATATATCGAGGGGAAGTTTAATTGGGATAGGTCTTTAAGTCTACAGTAAGGTAAACAAATGAGTCACGTGACGAAAGAGTTCCTTCAACGTCACATGATTACAAATAAGGCTTTATCTTATGATTAGCATTTCTCATAGTAATTATAATTTCTTTATCGCTTATAACAAGCAATTTCTACACTTTCTATATTTGTTTCATGAACACTTTTCTTCGGGGCACAAAGAGGGGGATTATGTGGCGCCTTCTCCGCTCAAATCAATATGTCATTTATTGAGGCACATCATATATTGGGGTTTATTTCGTTAAAGCCAGCACCATCATTATCCTTCCCTCTCTCTGACTCGTGTCGTCTCCCATTTTTGGACTTTAACCTTGAACTGTGACCTTGAATTTCGGACCGTGATTTTTTTCTCTTTCTTTCCACATTTCTCGAGTGGATGAAAAAATGCATTGAAATAAATTTGGAGTTTCTAGAAAATAAGTCCACACTAAGGCATCGGAGCTCATTTTGACTCTTGACCTTAACCTGTGATCTTGAAATTTGGAAAAACAAAATATATCTTGCTTCTTGCACAACTATGATCTATTCTGACCAATTATAAAAAATGCAGTTGAAACTTGCGTATTTGGGATGGATAAGACTTTATTCTCAATTCTATTATAATTCTCTTTTCATACCCCCACAAGTGAATGAAAAAATGCACTGGAAAACTTTAGGAGTTTATTGGAAATTAGTCCATACTAAGGCATCAAAGCTCATTTTGACTCTTGACCTGTGACCTTGGAATTTGAACAACAAAATATATCTTGCTTCTTGCACAACTTTGACCTTTACTGACATGCGTATTTGGGATAGATAAGACTTTGTTTTCTCAATTTTACTATAATACTCATTCTAAAGGGTGGATAACTCTATAACACTTTGGATTTTTTCTCTGACTAAAAAGTTTTGACAATACCACTATGTCATCTAAATAAATTATACATAAAAGGCATTATTGATAATTAAAAGTAGCCCTGTTTTACAATCTGGCAAAGATGGTACCAAATAAAATTGAGAAAATCAATACAATTAAAGAATGGGAGATAATCCCTGCAGATTGAGTCACAAACAATCATTTACCCTTCATGCCAATATAGGATTGGATATCCAATTGATATACACAAGTTTTTTTTTCTCCTACCTATAACACCAAAAATCGAGCATCTTAACTATAACACTCTGTTTCGTAGTACAATTAGCCCACCCACTTTCAACAAAGCATAGACAAAAAAAGGGTATCTACAAGGAAATATTTTGTGAGAAGACGGAGATAATATCATAGTATACATATCATAAGTGTTAAAAAAATCAAAGATAACCACGAAAAGGCCCTTTTGGACACCCCTACCTTATGTACTGCTTTTCACAAATGCAAATTCCAAGTCAGTAAAAATCAATAAGCCGTAGTAACGGCGTTTAAGTCGACAAGCCAACAACATCATTTGGCTCTCCCTTTCTCAGTCGCATGTGGCACTTGCGTCAGATCACCAATTAGCTGAATCTATTTCTTGTACCTTAGTCAATGTTAACTAATTTATCCTGGAAAAACTCGGGATGATCGTCGTTTACGGTATGTAGAAATGTAATTTTCCGTACAAAGTGATAAGAAATCATGTTCTGTTTATCATGGAAATCACTGTTCTTGGTAATCATTTTTTCCAGTCGCGGTCGTATCTTTTGTTTGATTTCTGTTCTGTTCGTAAAATTAAATCAATGTCTCTCCAAAGAAGCAGTGTTTCTTTGTTATACTTTGACAATTTTGCAACCACCTGATCAAATGTTAATCAGTTTCATCATCTGTTTCCTCGAGGGTTAAAATTACTGGTTGTACTTCTGTTTGTGTAATTCATATGATCTTCAAGTTTCGTGATCTGTCGTTTATGCCAGAACCAACAACATAGCACATCCGCTAGATAAATAAATATTTTCTCCATCGAAACTAAATTGCTCAGTCATTGCTTCCAATGAAAGACCACTTTATGAACAAAAATCGACGGTTGGGGATTTTCGCGGAATATTAACACAAAATTACTGACTAATTTCCATGCCGTCCTGTTTCTGTTTTCAATATATGGAGATGATTTTTCCCATTACGGGTAAGGAAAAAACTATCAAGGTTAGAAAAGGCATTATATGGTCAGTCCATGGGACATATAAAGACTTAAATTGCAGATACTATACATATAATTAGTCTTACTATCTTACAAACTCAAATTATTTATCACTGCGGGCATAAGACACGTGATAATATGAAACGAGCATCTTATTATTTACCAGCGTGCACATAGATTGGTCTTGTTCAGGCCGGGAAATATTTAGAAATGTTATTACAGTTAGGTCACTGGCGCTTGTCTATTATATCATGATAAATTCCTTGTAGCGTGAAAATACATTATAAGACTTGTTTTGGTGCAGTGGAGTCATCATCATTTCCACAAATAGATTTAAACCGATACCAGGGTCTGACGTGACCTGATAGCTAAATTGCTAGAAGCTCCTGCTCTCTAAGTGAAGGATCCAGGGGGTCGAATTCCGGTTTTTGGCGCTACACTTCTCTCCACGTTGAATATTGTCAGCAATATGAGTTTATGCGTGACGTTTTTATGGCACTATACTGACTGGGAAGCATATTCTTGTGACCTTGATGGTTCAACAGATAAGGTAAGACGATCCGTCTTATTCCCATACAACAAAATTTTAGACTGTTTTTTTATATATGGGATATTTTGTGGATGCTTAAGAAATTGCTTGATACAAGCAATTTCTTCATATTCCACAATTATTCCAAAGCTTTTTTCTCGAGGAGCGTAAAAAGGAGGGATTTAGTGGGAATGGGTTAAAGTTATTCTTGTAACTTCCGTTTATGTTACAAACTCGTCTGGCTGTATCAGAAGATGTTTATTGTTTAATTCTATGAATTGATTTTCACGTTTTATTCTATCATTTTCTATATCGAATCTTTCGCAGTCTTAGACGAATCATTTAATAGAAAGAGATATTTCTAGAGAACATGTCAGAACACTGCATAATTTGCAGGCTGAACTTGAGTATATATGTTAGAATATTGAACTCCTGCAATTGCCATGGCTATCAATACTCTTACTTAAGTCGACGAATCAAAATAATCCACAAAATGTGACATGTACCAAGAAAGAAAGAAAGCCACGTACGTGATATACCAGAATTATACACAGGTGCCGTTTTGTGTTTATTTTCTTTCAAATATTTATCTTTAGATGACTTTGTTTGAAAAGGTAATTGTTTACGTGACTCTACTTGACACTGGATGTTTAGAAAAATAAGTCATCGACATTTTTTAAATGGAGATTTAATTCAAGATTTTCCCAATTCTGTACTCTCATCTTTTTAACTTCTAAAGGGACAATGGCAACAATGAAAGTAGGTCTGCTTCTCAAAAAAAAACCCAAAAAAAAACCACATGCATCTAAATAGTATTCCTTAATTTGAGCAATCTTTTAATGTTTCGGCATTTATTGTGCACCATACGATAGAGTGAAAACTTCGATAAAGCAGTTATTCCGCGCACAGAATATTTGGAATTCTTTGTTTTCATTCCCAACTTCGTAACGAATCCGTATTGGTTCCCTAGCCATTCAAAACGATATGCGTTCATGCCGAAAAGCGGATAACCAGCCATGACTTTCTACTCGATGGAGATTTAAGGACATAATGAAAAGAAAAAATACAGCAAAAAATATTATATAGGCTTTGTAGAAGAAGAAGAGCCAGCGGTTACTTGTAAGAGTGAATCATTAATTGTTTACATGAATTTCATGAACACTGAGAGCGTCTGCTATTTGAAATTTTGAATTTAAAAATCGAGCTGGAACAAATTCATAAACAAAATGGCGGGCTCGTTTAGTATGTTATGGCGTGGCCGCGAGCCAAAGTAAGTCGAGGCGAAATTTGTAGTAAAAATGATTCACATGATGACTCGATTCGCGAATTATTGGACTATACGATGAATTTTTTGTCCTCGTACATTTTTTTTATAAATGCATCCTTTTAATTTCACTAATAATCCGAAATGAGTTACCAATCTAGTTTTATTTGTAGCCTATTCTGACTGATGAATGTACTGCCACATTTACCATTTATTTAGATCTACGTAGAGTTTCATCTGCAGAATGATGCTAGCAAAATTATTCTACTGGGTACTTTGCATGTTTTATAATAGAATACCTGAATACTATGTTTTAGGAACCAGAAACAAGTAGGACAGTGCTTACTTGTTTCTACTTACTTGTACAAGTGTGTACAATTTAGTACATGAACCCAGGGCTCTGCAGAGTGGCGTCTTAGAAGTAGCCTGGTTTCATAGAACTTCGCCTGAGTTACTGATCAAAGCAAAGTAAAAGTCCCCTTGAAAATATGGAAAGCCGCCTCGTTATGATAGATGATGATCACATTTTGCCTAGAGGCTATCAAATCGGGACAGTAAATCAAGCATACAACTGCTGATCGGAGGCCCTTCGTAAATCAAGTGTGGATTGATAGTAACATGCTTGCTTTATTTGCACCTCAGCTGACTGGCTGATTGCAAGCCAGTTAACTGTCAGCACTATAGTAACTTTTTAATACCAAACCCTTTCCCTTCTGAAGATTTAATTATTTTAGTGGCACATGATGTTAACTTATCAATTTACGAGATTTCTTGCGTACTTTAAAGCAGCAAGAATAATGACAGATTTTATTATGGACATCATTTCATTTAACGTATTTTAACCCTTGTCATGCTGAACCCGGATTATTCCGGTTTTGGCAGGAGGTATGGACCAAGATCAGCCTGCACATAAGTGCAGTCTGATCTTAGTCTACACCCCCTGCTTTTATTTTTCCTGCCAGAGTTGTTAATGAAGCTGGTTTCCAAAAGAAATCTTGATTTTTGAATAAGTTCTATCAGTGCTTTCAGCCGTTTGATTTTACAGTGCAATTCAGTAAGGTTATTTATACAGCATGACAAGGGTTAAAATTCATTGACTTAAAAAATAAAATCTTGGTGATAAAAGACTGATTTTCCCACTGAACTTAATAGAGAGAAAAAAAAATTAATCCTTGGGCTCCAGTTATCTTCTTTGATTGAACAAATATAGACAAACTAAAACAAACAATCTAAGGCTTCTACGATCTTTTCATAATTAACATTGTTAGGATTTTAAAATTGAATTTTACTTATCTTGTTTTTGGTAATTAATCCATTTAATGACATGACTAGAAAAAATGGTCCCATGTTAACATAGTTTCAAATTCAAAACTCTACACAGTCTGTGACTTATGTACTCAGCTTTTTTCTGTGGAAATAACCGGATGAAACTTCTTAGATGATGGCTATCAGTTTATAGATCAGTAGACCTCAATGGGCCCCTACCGATATCCAGAGTAACTCCGCTTAGTTTTAGTATTAGAGTGACCTCCCTTAAATCTTTGGGTAGTTCCGGTGAAAAAATTGATGACATGGGTATCGAAAACATGAACAGGTTGTTGCCAGCTCTTACTACGTGTCATCAATGTTGAAACCTTAGATGATCTAGAGACTACTTTATTTTATCAGCTGAACTTAACTTTTAAAGCTAAGTGACGTTTTATGTGCTTATAATTGTAAATGAGCCGATATGAAAGTATATTTTTCGGATATACCCTAATTCCGAATATACATATGAATAACCATAAAAAGAGCTTTTTTATCAAAATAAATACAATGATACTCACAGAAATACATTTCTTTATTTCCCTTTTTAAAAAATGGTTTCACATATCAAGCAGGGCTTTGAATTTATATAATACCTGTCATTTAACAAACGGGAACTGTTACAAAGAAGCTCTCCATACGCCTTCATTTCATGACCATGGGAATTTACCAAATACCCTTTTCATTGATGAATATAAAATAAATTTAGCCAGAATTTCACTGCAAGATCCTCAACAAGCTTTGTAAAGTGTCTGAAGGCTTGTGGAAATGATTGTTGCCTCTGTAGGTCCTCCCAAGACCTATCATTCGTTTCAAGCAATTTTGTTATTTTACATAATGTTTTCCCAATCATTTTTCTTAAGGGGCGCCTAAAAGCGTCACTGTGTGGGAATGGATAAACCAATTTAAATCTATCAACCTGCACAAGCTTTAGCATCTGATATTAGATGAGTGAACAAATTTATATTTTTCATATAAAATTTATACTGGTTAATCCTGTTTTATACGTCCCTGTGGCTTTCAAATTGAGAATGCTTTGTAGAAAAAGAATATGCAAATTGAGAATGCATTGTTGAAAAAGAATTTACTTGTTGCAAGCATTTTTTCCTTTTCCACAGTATTTCTACCCTACTGAATGTTTTTCATTTAAATTTATTGTTTTATTTATCATTTCATGTATCTAAGTATTCGATAAAAAGTGAGAAATAAAAAAAGTGGAATATAAAAGAGATGACCGCAAGAAGTGTTACAAAGATCAAACTAAGACAATCTGTTTGAACGTGTTAATCCATTTACCAAATTCTTATTACTATATTGAGATATATCATGCAATAACATATATGATACAATGTATATTTACTAAAAATTCAGATATTTTTGTTTTCAAAAAAAGAGATCTTAAACCTGTTTTTTTCTTTTTTCAGATTTTTCTTACTAAAACATTTTTATCTCACTTGAGCAAGAAGTGCTCGTGTTAGCTATTGTGATCACCTTTTGTGCAGCGTCCGTCCGTCCTTTGACTTCCGTTAACAATTTCTTTAAAGGACATCTCCTCCCAAACCACTGGGCAAATTTAAACCATATTTGGCAGAAATGTTCCTTAGTTGTTCCCCCTCAAAAGTAGCTAAAAGAATACCGATCCGTTAAAAACTCTGGTTGCCATGGCAAAAAAAGTGAAATTTTAAAATAATCTTTATAAATCTTTTCCTCCTGATCCAGAAGGCATAGGGCCTTGATATTTTGCATGAAGCATCAGTATATTGACATCTTTCAAAATAGCTAAAATCATGATCCTCTGGTCCCAAGGGTGGAGCCCCAGGGGAGTGGGGTTTATAAGGGAATAAAGAACGATTTTTTAAATGACATCTTCTCCCAAACCACTTGGAAAATTTAAACCAAATTTGGCAGAAATGTTCTTTAGGTTGTCCCCTTTATAAAGAGCTAAAAGAATTGAAATCCGTTAAAAACTCTTGTTGCCATGGCAAAAAAAAGTGAAATTTTAAAATAATCTTTAAATATCTTCTCCTTCTGACCCATAAGGCGTCGTGCCTTGATATTTTGCATGAAGCATCAGTATATTGACCTCTTTCAAAACAGCTAAAATCATGATCCTCTTGTCCCCAGGGGCGGAGCCCCATGGGGTGGGGTTTATTAAGAAATAAAGAACTTTTTTTTAATGACATTTCCTCCAAAACCACTGGGCAAATTTGAACCAAATTTGGCAGAAATGTTCCTTAGATGGTCCCCTTTGAAAATAATTAAAAGAATTGAAATCCGTTAAAAACTCTGGTTGCCATGGCAAAAAAAGTGAAATTTTAAAATAATCTTTAAAAATCTTCTCCTGATCCAGAAGGCGTCGAGTCTTGATATTTTGCATGAAGCATCAGTATATTGACCTCTTTCAAAACAGCTAAAATCATGATCCTCTTGTCCCCAGGGGCGGAGCCCCATGGGGTGGGGTTTATTAAGAAATAAAGAACTTTTTTTTAATGACATCTCTTCCCAAACCACTGGGCAAATTTGAACCAAATTTGGCAGAAATGTTCCTTAGGTTGTCCCCTTTATAAATAATTAAAAGAATTGAAATCCGTTACAAATTCTGGTTGCCATAGCAACAAAAGTGAAATTTCAATACAATCTTTAAAAATCTTCTACTCCTGACCTAGAAGGCGTAGAGCCCTGGTATTTTGCATGAAGCATCAATATATTGACCTCTTTCAAAATAGTTTAAATCGTGATCCTCTGGTCTCCAGGGTCGGCCCCATGGGGGTGGGGTTTAAAAAGGAATAAAGAATGATTTTTTAAATGACATCTTCTCCCAAACCATTGCCTGGGCCGATTTGAATAAAATTTGTCAGAAATGTTCCTTAGGAGGTCTTCCTTGAAAGTAGCTAAAAGAATTGAAATACATTAAAACTTCAAGTTGCCATGGCAACAAGAGTGAAATTTCAAAATAATCTTTTAAAATCTTCTCCTCCTGACCCAGAAGGCGCAGAGCCTTGATATTTAGCATGAAGTATCAGTATATTGACCTCTTACAAGATAGCTTTAATCATGATCCTTGGGTTTCAAGGGGCAGAGCCGGGGAGGGGAGGAGGGGGTTATAGGCATGAAGCATCAGTTCACAGACACCTTCCTTATTTCTGAAATTATAACCAATTGATTCAGAGGGAGAAAAAAGTTTTTTCCTTCTTTCAAATCAGCCCTTAAGCCTTGGAATTTGTAGTTTAGACTTTTGGATCCCCAGGTTCATAGTCTTTATATGTAAGTGTGGCCCACTTGTATCATAATCCTAACCTGAACATGAAATTAGACTGTTGAAAGAAAAAGAGCCTTTATCTCAGGTGAGTGCCCCAGGGCCAACGGCCCTCTTGTTTTCATTTTTCTAAATGAGAAACGTTTTAAAATAAATTTCCTTCACCTCTTGCATTTATAATCCTATTTAAAATGTACAAACCCGTAATTTCCTTAGAATAAGAGGGATTAGAAAACAACTTCCTTTGTTACTTGTAATAAGGAGATATAGGTTGAAAATCAATAGCGAATAGCCGATCATTATGAGATATATCCAGTGTATATCCCAAATACCACCTTTGGTCTATTACACAATACCGATCAGAAGCGTGTAAGTTACTTGGATTAAAACAGCAGTTTATGAGAGGACATTGTTAACTTTTTCGCAATATTGTTATTCTTGGTTGTTGTTGTGTGGTTTCCTTGTTTTAAGAAGTCTTTTCAAGTTAAGTTAAAAAGTTAAAGAAGTAAACGCAATTATTCCTATAAAGGACGCCTTTGCTAATTTTGTTTCGAAAATGAGAAGTAAAATATGAAACCTGGACGAGAATGAAATTGGTTCCTAGGTTAGGAGAGAAAAACGATTAAAACATGTCAACATTAATATAGACTACCACAACAATTCCATATTCTAAGACTATTTTAAGAGTACTCAACATTCCTCTGTATGAAATTCTTAAAATAAATCTGATTCTACGCAAAATAGGAGCATTTAGTCTCAGCCCTTATATACTCTATATAGCAAATTTAAACCGGAACTGCCCAGTCAAATCAAGGGAGTTAATTAAAGGGCAATTTTTAGGACAACCCCTTATATCGGTAGGGTCCCATTATCACATGCTGTTCCCAGAATATTACTTCTTTGGCAGGAGGCATAGACAAAGATCAGTCTACACATATTTGTAGTTTGATCTTAGTATACACCAACTGCTTGTCCTTTTAAACCAGATTTTTTCATAAGACCATTTTCGATACTAAATAATGCCCCTAACAACCAAACTTACAGAGCCTTCAGCTGTTTGATTTTAATACATTTCTGGACAAAGTCAGAATAGGAAGGATTAATATTAATGTTTTTATCATTCCACAGAGAGTGAATGGTAAAGATGGACACAGGAGGGGAGACAGGTTATAGTCTCATCATAACAGAAGATGGGCAGTATAGTCTGGTTAGCGGTGACGCCCGTGGATCAGTCGATGAAACATCAGGTTAGCTTCCGACCATGAATTTATATAGGAGAGCTACACATGTGGAAGTTATTCAGGGATTTACTCTGACATCAACCTAACATCCTCATTCGATGTTAACCCTTTCCTGTTCTATCCCTGGTTTTTACGTCCCTATGTTTTTATATTTGAGAAAATAGTGTAGAAAAAGAAGAAATTGCTTCTTTTTCTACACTATTTTCTAACCTACCAAATGATTATTTTTCAAATAAATTTGATTTTAAATTGTTGTCTGAAAATCCTTTGAATTTGGACCAGTCTAAAATTTCAAAAAAATGGGAGAGGGTCAATGAAGAAAGCGCCTACTTGTGATCAATGTTCAGATGTGTTAACATTGAAAAGTTGTTTCAATGGCAGATAGGACATAACAAAAAGCTAACCCATTCCTACACAATGATGCTGTTAGATGCCTCTCAATAAAAACATTTCAGAAAGCAATAAGTAAAAATGAAGAAATTGCTTTTTGCAAGCAATTTCTTCATTTTCCACATTGTTTTCTATCCAGAAAGTTGAAAAAATCTAAAACTTCATAAATTTTAGATTGTCATCTGCTACTTCTTTCATTTTGGACCAGTCTTTGGTGAAGGGTTAATATCTATGTTTTTGGATGTGCCCCTAAATTTGAAAAATAACCACCAAAAATATGTCCTATTTAAGAGCTTTAACCTACAAAACTGATGACATTATTCATAAGAACATTCTTCTTGTGTATAAAATTGAGGTGTAAAAAAGACGGATTTTGTACTGAAACTATTTTCCTGTCTTGTCTTTGCAGGCCTGACAGAGGGTACACAAGTGTTTCTAGAGGGAGATGGAGGAGTTGAGATAGTGTATATTGTACAGCCAGAGGTAAAAACTACAGCTTTTAGATTCCATATTGGACAATGTTTATTTTACGGGATTCTGTAGATCTTCAGAATTAAGGTAGGATTGACTTCACCTTAGTCTTAGAATGGGGAGAAGTTTTTTCAAAATAAGAAGAAGCAAGTCTTTCAGGAAAAGTAAGATGCACCTGAGGAACACATTTTAATGTGTTTTTAGCTCACCTGAGCACATAGTGCTCAAGTGAGCTATTGTGATCCCCTTTTGTCCAGCGTCCGTCCGTTGTGCGTTGTCCGTCAAAAATTTCTTTAAACGACATCTCCTCCTAAACAACTGGGCTAATTTGAACCAAATTTGGCAGAAATGTTGCTTAGGTGGTCCCCTTCAAAAATAGCTAAAAGAATTGAAATCTGCTAAAAACTCTGGTTGCCATGGCAACAAAAGTGAAATTTTACAATAATCTTTAAAAATCTTCTCCTCCTGACCCAGAAGGCGTAGAGCCTTGATATTTTGCATGAAGCATCAGTATATTGATCTCTTACAAAATAGCTAAAATCATGATCCTCTTGTCCCCAGGGGCCGAGCCCCAGGGGGGAGGGGGTTATATAGATATAAAGAACATTTTTTAAAGGACATCTCCTCTCAAACGACCGGGCCGATTTGAACCAAATTTGGCAGAAATGTTGCTTAGGTGGTCTCCTTCAAAAATAGCTAAAAGAATCAAAATCTGTTTAAAACTCTGGTTGCCATGGCAACAAAAGTGAAATTTTAAAATGATCTTTAAAAATCTTCTCCTCCTGACCCAGAAGGCGTAGAGCCTTGATATTTTGCATGAAGCATCAGCATATTGACCTCTTTCAAAATAGCAAAAATCAGGATCCTCGGGTCCCCAGGGGCGGAGCCCCAGGGGGATGGTGGTGTCATATAGAAATAAAGAGCGATTTTTTTAATGACATCTCCTCTCAATTCACAGGGCCAATTTGAACCAATTTTGGCAGAAATGTTGCTTTGGTGGTCCCCTTCAAAAATAGCTAAAAGAATTGAAATCCGTTAAAAACTCTGGTTGCCATGGCAACAAAAGTGAAAGTTCATAATAATCTTTAAGAATCTTCTCCTCCTGACCCAGAAGGCGTAGAGCCTTGATATTTTGCATGAAGTATCAGTATATTGATCTCTATCAAAAAAGCTAAAATCATGATCCTAGACACTCCAGGGGGGGATGTTTAGGCATGAAGCATCAGTTCACAGACTTCTTTCTTATTTCTGAAATTATAATCCATGGAAAAAGTTTTTTCCTTCTTTCAAATCAGCATTAAAGCCTTGGAATTTGTGATTTAGACTTTTGGATCCCCAGGTTCATAGTCTTTATATGTAATTGTGGCCCACTTGTTTCATAATCCTAACCTTAACATGAAATTAGACTGTTGAAAGAAAAAGAGCCTTTATCTCAGGTGAGCGCCCCAGGGCAAATAGCCCTCTTGTTGTTTTTCTATAGGAAAATACACATCGTATACAACCAAACAGTTTCATATAAGTTCATGGGTCGACACTAACAATGTCCCAGGACCAAAGGATCCCTTAAAATTCATTGTTTTTTGAGTGGTCCCCTTATAAATTACCAAATGAATTGAAATCCATTGAAAACACTGTATGCCATGGTAACAAAACTGAAATTTTTATAAATTCTTCAAAAATTATCTCCTCCTTCCCCAGAAGTTATAGAGCCTTGATATTTTGCATGAAGCATCAGTACATTGACCTTTTTCAGAATTGCCAAATTCATCAACCTTGGGTCCCCCGGAGCAGGATTTTTTAAAACAACATCTCCTCCCAAACCACTAGGTCGATTTCACCCAATTTTGGTAGAAATGATCCGTAGGTAGTCCCCTTGAAAAAATGCCAAAAGAATTGAAATCCATTGAAAACTCTGGTTGCCATGGAAACAAAATGAAATTTAAAAAAATCTTTAAGAATTATCTACTCCTGACCCAGAAAGCGTAGTGTCTTGTTATTTTGCATGAAGCATCAGTACATTGACCTCTTTCAGAATGGCTGAAATCATCACCTTGGGGTCCCCAGTGTCAGAGCCCCAGGGGGATGAACCCTTTACAAAAATAAAGAATGAGTTTTAAAATGACATACCCTCACAAACCACTTGGCCTTTTTCAACCAAAGAATTGAAATTAGATGAAAACTCTGGTTGCTATGATAAAATGATAATAAATAAAAAATCATCTCCTCCTGACCCAGAAGTTGCAACAATCTTAAAAGTTTTTGTTGTTGTTCTTGGATTCTACAAATCTGCCTAACCCCTAAGCTCATGCTAGCCTGAGAATTGAATGATTAGTATTTTATGGCACATTGACAGCTACAATCATATAGCTCACAAGAAATTTAAGGATAGTATAACATAGAACAAAGACAAACACAAGAAATTTAAAATGAAAGATGAGGTGTGGAACAAAAATGATAAATGAAGACCCTTTGGTTGCCTCTTACGACATGCCTGTTGTTACTTTTGTTCCACCAGATTTAATGGCAGGTATACAATGGGTAGGCCTGCAGTGGTTTATTGTCGAGCCCGCATGCTGTGAGCATGACATAGTTGTCACTATGACAAGTTGGAGTATGTGTGTTGGCACGTTAGTCCGTCCGTCCAAATTTGTCCGGACAATTACTCCTACATTTATTGATGGATTTTTAAAATAACTAGGCACAATTATTCTCCATCATGAGTGGATGTGCCATTTGAAAGAATTTTATGGATAGCTTCAAGTTAAAGGTCACAGCTCAAGGTCAAACACTAAAATTGTGCTTGTCTGGAGCATTTCTTCTAAATTCATGGATGGGTTTCAAAATAAATTGGCACAATTTTTCCCCATCATGAGTTGATGTGCCATTTGATAGAATTTTTTGGATTGCTTCAAGTTCAAGTTCAGACTCTAAAATTGTGTTTATCTGGAGCATGATACCTTCAAAATTTTGGGGTTTGACAGCAATTGTCCTGGGACAACCATCTAGTTCTTATACTCTGTTTAACCCTCTACTATTTTTCCAAAATTTTATATGTCACTTGACCAAATTCGTAGGGGTAGCAGATACCACTATAAAGTAAGTACAATTTAAAAAGTATCCTTCCAATATGATAGAAAATGTTGTGAAAAAAGAAGAAATTGCTTATGACAATATCATGCACTTAAATGACATTGATAAAAGAATTATTGTACACATGTGTGAGACAATAATTACTGTTAGATTTAGAAAACAAATCAAACTACATGAGAAGTTAACATGTGTTTCCATTATTTCTTTTCAGTCAGGGGATGCATCAAGTATTGGGTATAACTTAGAACCAGTAGATGGCTCTGGGGAAGCTAATAGTAATGTTATAACTGTTCTTGAGCAAGAAACAAGCTATTTAGGAGATGGGAACACTGTCCAAGAGGTCAACGATATACAAGAAATACTAGTGGCTCCCCAAAACTCTGACAACATAAATAAGGTTGAAGAAGTGGGAACTGAGAAGGAAGAAGAGATAGACATTCTCTTTTTTTGTCAGTATTGTGGACAGAATCTGCAAACTTACAATGAACTAAAGGTTCATTTGAAAGAGGAGCATGACGATGATGCAGACGATGAATGCGAGCCTGACCCTGTTGATAGTGCTGTAGAATCATTGTTTCCTACATGTAATATCTGTGGTTCTACTTTTGTAGATGAGTTAGATCTAGCAGAACACAAGCAGAAATGTGATCCTGAATACGCTGCACAGACTGTGGTTGAAATAAAAGATGTTTCTTCTATTATAGAGAAGGAAAATGATACACCAGAATTTGATAAACATGTATGTCAGTTATGTGGAGCTAGATTTCAAGCGCGAGAACACTTGGATGCTCATTTTGAAAAGCGCCATGGTGACCAAGAAGATGAAACAGGTGCATCAAGATTGTACCATAAATGCCCATACTGCCCTAAAGTGTACATGTCTAAATGGCACAAAAGATCAATGGTCAAACATATTAAAGATGAACATAAAGGTCAACCCTGGGATGTTCTGTTTGATGTAGTGGAGTGTGATGAAACAATAAAAGGACGTAGAATGAATGCAACAAATGGACCTTACAATAACTCTCACCCATGTTTGTATTGCAACAGAAAATTTCTCTGGCAAAAGAGTTTGGCTCGTCATTATAAAGATATGCATCAGGATAAATTAGATACTCTAGAGGAAGCAGTTTTATCCAAGCTGTTGGGAAATAAAACAAAACGGTCAATTATTGTTTTTGGGGATGGAGGGAATTTGTCCTGCGATAAATGTGGTAAACTTTTTCTGTGGAGAAAAAATCTAGAAAGTCATATAGAAGAATGTAATGGAAGTAAGCAAGATTCTGTAGAGGGTTCTGAAAGTTTGAGACCTAAACTGGGTGAGGGCCTTCTGTTGAAGTGCTTGTTTTGTGATTTGGTGACCAAGTATGCTTGTAGTATGAGAAAACACTTGACACGTTTTCATGCCAATGAAATCGATGGTATAGATGTACGATCACTGAATATACCTGTAGTAGACAGGAGAACTCATGGACATAACCTGATATCCATGGACAGACGACAAACAGACGAAAGGTTAAAGGACTTGCCAGTCATTTTCAAATGTAAATTTTGTGACTATGTTACTGGTGGGCAGAGTAATTTGAAAAGACATTTAATGTCTATAAAACATGGTATAACAGAAGAGCAGCTGAAAGAGATTAAATTATCCTCCTTCAAAGTCATTCAAAAAACCAAACCAAGATATTCTCGGGGACGTGGTAAAAAGTCTGACACAGGTAATCTTATTCATGGGACAGATAATATTAATAGTGAGGAAGATGCAATTGGTGAGAAGGCCAATCAAGATATTGCTTCCATTGATGGAACACAAGCAGAGAAGGCTGATGGTACCCTTATTGATGAGGATTTTATCTTGAATACAGAGGAACTCAACGCAACAGTGGAAGATTTATCTGAAAATAATTCTGAAAAACCTGATAACATTCACAGATCAGATGTAGAATTTTTGAAAAACAATAGTACATCAATGAACAAAGTATATACTTCAAAACAGGGACTAGTAACATCAGTAAATGATGAACTTGAAAGATCAGTATCAGAGAAAAATGAAAATATTTTATGTCCAGTTTGTGATGGCATATTTGATGACTTCTCATCCTTTGTAGATCATGCCTCTGACCATATAAATTTGAAAATTGATTTTGCCTGTAAATACTGTGAGAATAGCTTCCCATTCTTTGAATCATTAAAAAAGCATCATGATAAAGACCATTTAGGTCTGAAATTTCAGGAAACAAGAGTGAACAGTTTAACAGTAGAAGAAGTAAAAGGAAAGCAAAACAGAGTGAAAGCATTTGAATGTCCATACTGTGACTTAATACTTTCACAAAGTTTACCTCTAAAACAACACATAGCTGATAATCATGAGACTAATGTCATGTCCATCTCAATCAAAACTGAAGCTGAGTTACCAATGAATATGAATGCTGTTTTATCGGGCTATAAGTGTGGGTTCTGTGAGTTAAACTATCGTTCTGTTGAGGATATAGTTTACCATATGCAGAGGATTCATCCATTTGCAGACAAGACAGCTCTAGGTCGAGGTGTTTGTGATTCTGGATCTGTACGTAAATCTGGTAGGAAGAGGAAGACAAACTTTAGAATATTAGATGTTGAAGAAGCAGAAGTTGTTCCATTTAAAAAGACAAAACTTGATTATAGATCTCAAGTTTATCCTAGAACTGTTACTGCTAGAGTTAAGAAATCTGAAATGA
The DNA here is from genome assembly GCA_946902895.1 of Fragum fragum. Lineage (NCBI taxonomy): Eukaryota > Metazoa > Mollusca > Bivalvia > Cardiida > Cardiidae > Fragum > Fragum fragum. Next base: position 19,557,977 of record OX336374.1, on the reverse strand, counting down.
AAAAAAGCACTACAAAAGAAAGCTCAAATAAAGTCAAAACGTCTGATGATAATGTTGATACAAGCACTAAAGTTCCAACACAAACAGATAGTGTAGAAGAATGCATAGCCTCAAATAAAACAGACCAGAAAAATGATCTTCAACCAAATATGTTAAACACTGGAACAAATCAAGGCTTACAACCAGTTGTAGTTTTGGATAAGTCAGTCATTACGGATTCACTGAAAACAGAGGAAAAGGAAAAAGTTATGAAAAAGAAAGTTGGGAGAAAAAGAAAGGAAGCCAAAGTGGAAACAATCAAAGAAGTTTCACCTCAGGTCAAGAATAAGATTGATGTTGATCTTACAACCGGAAATAAATGCCCATACTGTGATTTCTCATGTAAAAGGAGTTCTGCCCTGACATTTCATATAAACTTTAATCATGCTAAAATTAAAGAAGAACCCATTGATGAGTTCACATACTCAGAAAGTTCATCCACACATAATATATACAGTTTTGGGATTAACAGAGAACCTGCTCAGTATAATAGAGAAGTTGGTGAACATACATATAAGCATGTTAAAGAAATAATAGCTCAAGGTAGTAGATTTAAAGATATAAAGGCAAGAATTGCAGATGCGACTAATAAAAGCCCTTATACTAATATTGTGGAAATGCTTGATGGAACTGTTAAGGTTAAAGATGAACTAGATGAATTTGAAGTCCTGGATGATTCTGATGTGGATAAGAATTATAAGCCATCAGGTGACGAATGTGAGGATGATGACCAAGATGATGATGGTGATGATGATGATGACTTTCTAGATGAAATTGAGGCCAGTCAGGCAGCAGAAAGTGGTAGTGGCCAATTAATGAATGACACTGATTTGAATGATTTGCAAACTGGAGTAAAACAGATATCTAAAGTGGTGAAAGAAGAGCCTAATTCTCGGTCAGGTACAAAGTGGAAGTGTGTTATTTGTCAGTTCATTTGTAAAACTAAGGAAGGATTGAAAAGACATGTGACCCGCTGCCATCCAAGCTTCCGGGGAATTGGAGGAGGAGCAATAGAAATAAATACTGACACTGAAGCAAACTCTTGCAATGAGTTTAAGTGCCCGTATTGTAAATATTTATGCCAGCACAAGAATAGTCTATTGAGACATGTAAAAACTGTACATCCTGTTAGATTTAAACAGTTTAATGTTGATTCCGCAGTTCATGTGGTTGACAAAGAGAAATGGAAGAAAAAATTGGGTATTGCTCCACTAGATGGTCATTTCTATTGTCCATTTTGTGGGATCATTAACAAGTGGAAGAAAAGCATTGTGCGACATATACGAACTGCTCACCCAACTATGCCCCCTGATACTGAAATATTGCCTGTACTCATTGATGATAAGAAAGTGAACAAAGATAAACAACGATTTAACATTGGCTACAAAAAATTTCTGAAATGCCTTCACTGTTCATTCTCATGTAAGGGTTTTAAAGAAATGAAAACTCATGTAAAAAGAATGCATGATGTCAGGCAAGATCAATTAAATTATCAGTTTATGTATCAAAAATCAGATGACCAGAATGACCTTTACGTGAATAAGGGACAGGGGGAGACCGGGCATTTTGTCTGTCCATTCTGCAAGCTGGAGTATAGCTGGAAGAAAAGTCTGCATCTCCATATTAAGAGACGTCATAAACAATTTCTGCAGACATATGAAGCATTGGATAAAGTAGTCACTATTATTGATGAAACAATAGGTAAGTGTAGTTACCAGACAACATTATAAACCAATTACCACACAAGAACAATTTAGACTCGCCCAAATTCAAAGGAGTTGCAGGCGCATTTTAAAGTTTATGAAAATTTATATTGCTTTAACTTTCTGGGTAGAAAACACCATGTAAAAAGAAGAAATTGCTTGTGACAAGCAAATTTTTCATTTTGCACAATGTTTTCTCAGTTGTTTTTCTTGCGGGGTGTCCAAAAGTGTCACCATGTGGTAATGGGTTACTGGATTGCTGGCCCACTGAGCTCCGATGAGAAGTTCCACCTAGATATTAAGCGGCATCATTTTGCAAATTTATGGCCAGTAACATGTAAAAAAAATTTAAAATGGTTGGTTCAATGTCCATAATGTTTTTACCCTAGAAGGTAAAGATTTTCTAAATTGCATGAACTTGAAATTGTTATCTACCACTTCTTTTCAATTTCAATTGTTGAAATTTTGTTGTGTTGTAATAGGATAATTTAATTGGTTTGTTATTGATTTGGCAAGTTATAATTTACAAATATCTGGATAATCCATTGTTTACCCATTCCAATACAGTGACACTTTTGGATGCCCCTCATGATAAGAAAATCGGAAAACATTATTCAAAATGAAGAAATTACTTGTTACAGGCAATTTGTTCATTTTACACAACCCAGAACATCGGAAAAATACATAAATTTCGTAAGACCTAAAATTGTCCTCCTTTGAATTTGGATCAGTCTAAAATTTTGTCGTCTGGTAATGGGTTAATTATTAAGGATGGATCTGACAAAGTTGCAGAATACCTTCTAAATGTAAGTAGATTCATTTAAGAAGGAAAATGCAACTTCGAAAACTTATATAAATAATGTTATATAAATACAGAAATAATTCGTTTCTCTTAAATTTCCTGGCATGATATAAAAATTTCATACATGAATATATAGTTGTAAATTTTAGTTTCGTCAATCAAAAACAGGCATCCCGATTGGTCAATTCATTTATTCATACAGTATGGTTCGTTTTTTGGGGGTTCATACCTCCATGAAAACAAAACATATTCTCTTCATCTCTTAAATGAATTTTTCTGGAAAATATGAGCATTTTGAATTAGAATTTTGGACCTGTGATACACCTTTTAACATATAAAAACATTTAAATTCATAAGGTTGCAAATGAAATTTCTGTGTCTGTTTAAACTAGAAATGTTGTACAGGGTAGAAGACATTGTGTGAAACGTAGAAATTTCCTGCCCTGTTTTCAAAAGTTTTATTTTCTTCAGTGCATCAGAATGAGTGATTGTGTTGTAATATGTGTACTCATTCCAACACAATTTCCTCATTACCCACAATGTTTTCTATCTCGAGTAAAAATGATTCAAAGTATAATCAACTAAAAAATTTTGTCTGCAACATCTTTCAATTTGGACCGGTCTAAAATTGTGTTATTTGGAAATGGGTTAAATATTAGTGTATAAAAGTTGTCAATTTATTTACTGTCTTATTTACAGGTCCTAAAACAACTAGTAGAAAGCCAAAAGGTATCAGATGTGGATTGTGCAGTGTTGTGTGTAGTGGTCATGTTGCCTTGAGGACTCACTCTATGAAGAAACATGGTTTAAAGAAAAGGTAATATTATCGAAATCTAATAATCTTTATGTCTAAACCCAATAGAGAAAATTTTAGGTGTCCAAAATTGGAAAGTTGCAGAGGACAATTTCAAATTGATAGAATTTTAAGTATCTGTCATTCAAATTGACAAATTCTCAAGAATCCTCCAACGAATGCATGTTTAATTCCTTATTACCTCTGGGCATCTTGGCGAATGTGTCTATAAATACACTATGTCGGGGTCAATGAAGGTCATTGGGGAATTGGGTCCTCGACTTGACTCTATTTAAAATTGAAGCAATTTGCCTTTGTTGAGGTATTAATCAACTCTGAGAAATTTCAAAACAACTTGGTATTTATACTGAAATGACACAGGTGGTGATGTCATATCTCGTGAAATTCTAGCGGAAGTATACTACTCAATCGGATTGCAACTAATACTATCCTTATCCCTCCTTTAAAACTAATAGTGAAAATGCATCCTTGTGGATATGGAAAAGTATTGACAACGTCCCAAGAATTTCACGAGAACTAGAGTTAAATACAGTGATGTACTTAGGAATAAATGCAATAGTTATTCATCAAGGTAAATGAATAACATAAAAACTACTGCAATACATAAATACAAGTTAGTTTCAACCTCAAAGCTATCTAGCACCTAGTTATAGACAAAAACATCTACAAAAAGCAGATACCATAACAATCCTGATTTTCAAGATTGAACAGTCTATGGTGAAGTTGCTAAAATGCAAAGCTATGGATAGACCCATGTTACATTACCTTCCAAGTATCGAATTTGATCTAAAATAGGCAAGCAAAACAATAGACAAGTTCTACAAAGGGTCATGTGCTAGATACATTGTTACACTTACATATTTAAGTTTAAAACAATAATGCATCTTAAAATCACAAGTTATTTGTTCTGTTTATTTCAAATTTAAGTTCAATATGCATTGTTTGTAGTTCAGAACACTTTCAAAACTTCAATTGCAAAAGTGGTAGTAATTGTTCAATCAGTATCTCCAGTACTTTGATTTTTCTGATTGTTTTACTACACTTTATCTTAACTGGTTACAAAGACAATAGGTATACTTGTTTGCAAGGAAACACTCCCTAATGACATATATTACATCCAGAAAATAAGAAAAAAAGTCCGGAAAATCTGAATGGACGTAAATTAACATCTGAGATTTGAGAAAAACTTGCAGAATTCATCACTTTGATGTTTTTCTTTAGTCACAAGATAGAGGGTTTGACAATCAGATGTATATATACTCTCCCCAAAAGTGGATACAATACCCTTGGGTAAAATTAAATCCACAAGCAGTTTAACAAAATATCTCCATGACAACCAATGCAGATGGACAATTTACCGTGCATAGGGCGTACTCGATTGAAACCTGGGGCCAAAATCGGAATATTCTTGTATCTTAAAATATGATGAATTGTCTAATAAATTGTCTAAATGAGAGAAATAATTTACTGCGTTTCAAGGTAGAATCTAGGTCAGTGGTGTCAAGCAAATACATGTAAACTCTCTGTGTGCTACAGCACATATACAGATTATGGTAACAGCTCTGCATAGACTTTGCCGAATCAAAGGCCCTTTCACCTCTTGAATTTGAACAACATCTTATTGTGCATGTAGCACTTCATGTGTAATAATAATGAAACGCTCATTGCTAAAAGAATCTTAATATGTTAGTTTTGATTTCCTTGCTTTTTAACTTTTAACCCATTATCACATAATCCAAAGCAATTTCAATGTTTTTCCCAATATTTAACTTGGGGGGGGGGCGTCCAAAAGCGTCATTGTGGGTAAATGGGTTAATATTGAAAATCAATTGCTTGTAGGCTCAAAAAACTTTCCTGCAGACAGTCATTCAAGTTACATGTCAAAAAGAAATTACTTCTTTTAATCCATTCCCACATGACAAAAATTTAAACTGGTCCAAATTAGAGATGTTGCAGACGACAATTTTAAGTTGATGGAATTCTAGATTCTTTCATCTTTCTGGTTAAAAAACATCGTGAATAATGAAGAAATTGCTTGTGACAAGCAATTTCTTCATTTTCCACAATGTTTTTCCAAGCTCTCTTTGAGGGGCGTTTAAAAGGGTCATTGTGTGGGAATGGGTTAATCCATTCCCAAATGGCAGAAATTAGGCTGATTCAAATTCCAAGAATTTGCAGCAGACTACAATTTCAAGTTGAAAGAATATAAGTATATCATTCTGGGTAGAAAACAATGTTGAAAATGTAGAAATTACTTGTAACAAATAATTTTTTCTTATTCCTGTTTGTTTTTTTACTCCACAGCGAGCTATTGTCATGGAATTGTGTGCGTAGGTCGGTGTGTGCGTACCTCCATCCTTTAACTTCAACTTTAAAAATCTTTGCCACAGAAATGATCCTTGGGTGACCCTTTATTAGATTCCTTCAAAGAATTTTGATCGGATGAAAAACATTGCTTTAATGGGCAGTGCTAGATGCCATATATTGTGAAACCTTTAAAAAAAAATCTTCTCAGAAACCAATTGATTGAATTCAACCAAATTTTATAGGAATGATCATTTGGTGACCCTTTAACAGATTACTTCAAAGAGTTAAGGTGGGATCAAAAGCATGGCTTTAATGGGCTTTAATTTCCATATACGTGAAATGTTTAAGAATCTTCTTCTCAGACACCAATCTATGGATTTCAACCAAATTTTACAGGATTGATCCTTGGGTGACCCTTTATCAGATTCCTTCAAAGAATTTTTATAGGTCATGGCTCTATTTGGTGCGGCAAAGAATTGATTGGCTGTAAACTTTGCTTTAATGGATTGAGCATATTTCCACATTATGGTAAACAGTGAAAACCTAAAATCTTCTCAGATTACAAAAGATTATAAGTTTTCAACAAAATTTCACAAATAAAATGATCCTTTGGTGACTCTGTGTCAGATTCCTTCATAAATTATGCCTCAGATGAAAATTTTGGCTTTTTTGGGTGTGTGTGTGTGTCCATTTATACTGAAATTTTGAAAATGCGATTCTTGCAAACTGCAGGATGGTTTTCAACCAAATTTCTCAAGAATTGTAAGCAAATTCAGTCCATTGGAGCAAATCAGGCATTCAAGTGCCTCTAGCATTAACTGCTTTTTTTAAGAGCATACAAGTTCAGGATCATATGGTAATGGGATAAAGGAATGTTTTTTCTCGAATGTCTTAAAGCGAAGATTTCAAGATTCAGCAATTTGCCTATTGCCATTTCAGACCATACATGAAGAACAAACTATTCAAAGTCAGTGGACTGTGGAGACAAATGAAGGTTAACCAAGGTTATAGGTACCCAGTCCTGGCCTGTCAAGTGTGTGGTAGACAATGTAAAGGCTCACAGGCCCTGAAAGTACATCATGCTGTATATCACACAGAGAAGAGGTAAGAGTGTAATTGATTGATCATGGCTGTCAGTCATATAACCAGTCAACCAATGAAGTCATTCATTAAGACCAGAAAAAACTTAAAAAAAAACAAACAACCCCACACTCTATTTTATTTTTAATTCACTCTATTGTTCATTAACCCAAATCTTCCTTGCAGTGTACCGGTACATACTACTTTTATGGCATTAAAATCCTGAATCTTTGTAAGAGCGTCTTTCTGGTTTCTTTACAGGTGACTTTTGGCCAGAATTAGGTAACTAACACCTTGATTACTTCTGCAGTCATGGACTGAGAGGAGTGCTTTAGGGCCAATGGCCATGTTGTTTGTTACATGCTAATGGCCATAAAATTTCAAAATAACACTATTAAACCCGAGCCCATGCAGTGACGCTTTTTGACACCCCATAAGTAAAAAAAACTCTGGGAAACCATGTGTAATATGAAGAAATTGCTTGTACCAAGCAATTTCTTCATTTTACACAATGTTTTCTACTCAGAAAGTTGAAAAAATCTAATGTTTCATAAACTTTTAATTGTCGTCTACACTACCTTTCAATTTGGACCAGTCTACAATTTTGCTGTCTGGTAATGGGATAAAATAAAAGAAGGACTTCCTGTCAGAGTCAGTGGTTGTTGCCAGCAGAGTAAGTGGGCGGGGCAAGCTACTCATCAATTACAATGATTGTTCTACATCTTTCCTTTTTTGGTCATGTAAATTGTAACAGGCATAAAGAGTTTCCTCATTCAATTTGCTAGTGCACGTGTTAGTGTATGTGTCCAATTTTTGTCCAGAGCATATCGATGGCTTAGTGCAAAAATATCATAAGTGTCCATACTTTGTATTTACACTAAGCTATCAATATCTTCTATATTGATAGATGGATTTCAAAATATCTTGGCACAGTTGTTCCCCTTGAAGAATACTAGTGTCATGTGTGTGACACATATCTAAATCCCACTATTTTCTGCCCTTGTTTAAAAATCCGACTGATTTTACAACATCTAACAGTTACAGTGAGAAGGATAGGCTAAGGAGACTGTTGAGATGTCATTATTTTTATGCCCCCCGCATCAAAAGATCGGGTCATATTGTTTTAACTTTGTCCGTCTGTCTGTCATTCAGTCTTTCCATGTGTTGGTCTGTCTGTCTGTCTGTCTTTCTGCAAAACTTAACCAAAAAAGTTAACATTGCCAATTGCTACCAGCATATTCAAGATACAATGCTCATATTTGGCATGATGATACATCTCCATAATACACATCTCATGTCAAGGTCATGTGATAAGGTCAAGGTCACAAACCACAGTCAAACATTTAGTCCTGTTGCAGGAGTATTGTGTTTCACAAACACATCTTGTTTTGTCTTGTAACTGGGCAATATATATAACAGCTTAGCCTAGAATTTTTTTTGCTGGTCTTTTCGTCTAGACTGTGAGATTTAATTCTTACTTTGCCCATGTACAGTCAACCTACTTAAGCAACCACTTTTAGAAAGTCTCAACTTGCCAAAGGTTACCATTTCAAGATATGTCTAGGTAAATTACTAGATTATGTACTGCAATTAGAGCACAGCCTATATAACTAAGTCAAAAACAATATTGTTTTGTCATAAAGTAAGGGAAGTAATACATCTAAATGTAACAAATTGAATGAAATATTACTGACTGTGATGTTATTATTTGCAAGGTTAATCCTTGTCATGCTTAGACCAGAACACTCCTGATTTGGCAGGAGAAATAGACAAAGAAAAGCCTGTATATATGTGCAGTATGATCTTTGTCTAGACTTGCTTGTCCCAGGGCGTACTCTGGACAGAAATTTCTTTTAGCCAACCTTTTAGCCAATTTGAAAATTCTTTAGCCAATTTGGCTTAACTGTAGCCAACTTATTAGCCATTTCAAAAATATTTAGAATTTATAGGGATTTTTTTAAAAGAATTTATCAAACTTTCTATTAAAATATTTCCCTAAGTTATTGATTTCTTTTATTCTTTTTAACTTCACGTAAATTAATTCAACCCATTCCCGAATATTCCTACTGTAAGAGCTCCTCTAAAAGAAAAGCAACAAAAAATGTGGACAATAAAGAAATTGCTTGTGACAATCACTTTCTTCAATGTTCACAATGTTTTGGACCATTCTAAAATTCCACCAACTTAAATTGTTGTCTGCATTTTCTATCAATTTGGACCAGTCTAAAATTTTGTCTGGTGATGGGTTAATCAAAATTTCCAAAGTATGTTGGGAAAAAATAAAAATTGATTTTGGAATAGTCCAATTAAGTCATCCCACTTTTGGCTTGCATTGGCATCTTTTACTCACAATTCCAAATCTATTTTTAGTAACAAATGAACTGAATTTCCCTTTCCATTTTCCAACTCGTCAGTGTGCAGAATAAAACAATTAAATTGGGAAACTTTAATTGGAGGTTCAAATTTTAAACCAGTGACCTGATTAATGGATCCATGACACAATATTAGCAAGGAGGACATGCATTCTGTGACGATCTTTTACCTGTCAATCATGGTAATAAACAAAGGTCTTGATGCGTGAAAGGGATTTTCTCATGTCAATCCCATAATTACTTTACCAATCAGTCACTTATCTTCAGTTGTGTTTCAGTTTTCCATAGAAATATTATTTTGCAACACTTTTCCTCCCTTTAGCCTGCATTTTCACCATTCGAAAAATTCTCTAGCCATTTTCTCGAAATTTTAGCCATTGGCCAGCGTGAGCCCTGTTGTCCCTTTAAAGCTAAAGAGTCAACCCATACCCAGAAAACTTTAGGCTGGTCCAAAGTCAAAAAGTTCCAGGCAGAATCTTCAGTTGATAAATTAAAAAAAGACACTCTCTGTCTTTTGGGAAGAAACCATTGTGGATAATAAAGAAACAAGCAATTTCTTTATTGGCTGCAGCCATAGCGCATTTGTTAGTGTGTCATACTACTAATCAAGGGGCCTGGGTTTGATCTGCAGCCATGGCAAATACCCTTTCCAACAGTAGTCTCCCACCATTGAATGGCTGCAACCATAGTGCATTTGTTAGCGCAACAGACTTCTTATCCTTCGGTCCTTGCCTTGATCCCCAGACGCGGCAAATATCCTTTATGACATTAGCCTTGCACCAATGTATGTGTAATCATGAGCCTAAGTGGGATTAGCAGCAAGGGGCTTGGAAAGGATGTTATGGTAGTACTGTTGTCAGAAATACCAGATATCTATGATTAGTTACTCTAGCCTCCACAATATGACTGAAATAATGTTAAAAGTGGTGTTGAGCACCATTCAATCAAGCAATTTCTTCAGTGTTCACAATTTCATCAGAACTTTTTTTCTTAGTAGGTGGGTAGGGGAAGTGGGAACATCCAAAAGTGGGATTGTGTGGGAATTGGTTAAACTAAACAGGATGAGTTAGATCATTGATTGTGGTGAAATGTTTCACAAAAGTATTCTATTTACAGGTTTACTAGGAAAATTGCACAGCAGAAACATATACATGTACATACAGATCCAGAACAGAGCTTACAAGATATTGGTAGGTGTCAGCAGGGCTCCGGAAATCCGATAAATTGCCGGTCTGAACCGAATTTTGAGTTGCCAGACCAATTGGAATCCCAAAAAAGAACACCAAAATCGGTCCGAAAATTTCATTCAAATATTGGTAAACTCGTTCATTATCAATCAAAATCAACTATAAAACCGAAATAATTCAACGGTTTCACACCTTATCTGCAGATTAAGGGATTAACAAAAGTGCCAAAAATCGATAATTAGTTTACCTGCCGGCCAGTCAAGTGACCATCCGCACATGGACCTAATTAGCAGTTAGCCAGTTTTGCGCTTGACCGGACTTCGGGTATGGAGTATAGAAAATCGGTTTGACTTACACACGTTCGAGGTCTATATCAAAATGGACATCTAAAACAGCGTCATTTTAAATTGCCGTTACTGATGAAACAAATTTTTTTTTACTATAATACGGGAGGATTATATAAATCGAGACATGAATAGGCTTCAGTTGCTGTTCGTATGAATTTGGAAAAGTTCAGCACAACGCTTTTATGAAATTAATTTATCACAAGTAAGCGCGTGAGACTGAGTTTGAAGTTTGTATAAAAAAGTCATGTCGTTAATAATGGTTTTATTTTCATTCACAGTAAGACAACGTAGCCTTTAGAATTCAAACAATAGGTGGTACCCGCAAAATGCAGATAATTTGAATTTGAACGAAAACGTCGCTTAATAATATCGCTAGTTCCGTCAATAAAATTAAAGAAACAACGAATCATGAAATCTTACTTCAGGGGAGGAAAACGTCCGAATTATAAATCGCAAATTAACCACAATTAATAAATGACCGAGATTTGTGCACAAATACTACTCTGAGAAAATACTGCAACACGTGGGCGACCCACTCGTCGGTCTTTTTGATATACCTCACGACTCTGCGATCCCTTGGGGTAGAATGGACTGACCCGACATTTTTGTGACGTCAGCTGTGTTTTTCCATCATCAGAGGCTCGTGTTGAGAGAAAATCACTGTGACTGTGTTACATTTACAGAACTTTGGATATCTAGCTAATGAAAAAGTACATCATTACTATAATTAAATGGGGGGGGGATGCGTACGTCACGAAAATAAATTCTGATTGTCTAATTTTACAATATATTGGAATTTCGTGGACTGCCATACATTTTTGCAATTTATATACAGCCGAATTTTCAAAAACAAAATGAAAGTAGGATCTGTCAGTTGTTTTCATCTATCTTCCACTTGTTGAAGATTATAATCATCTTCGGAACATTTGAAAAAGAATGCAACTACCGAATGAATGATGAACCCTTTTACATACGGGAAAGGTGAAAAAAAGCGGGGTATTTGTTTTTGCCGGGGGGGATTCGTTTTTGCCGGCCGGGGGGGGGGGCATTGTCATTGTCCCGGACCAATTTTAATTTCCAAATTTCCGGAGCCCTGGGTGTCAGTACCTTTGTGAGAAAAGGTGTAAAACAATACTATTCAAATCAACTTTTCACAAGAAAATAGGATAGCTCAATTAGTATCAATACTGCCTACTGGGGTCATGTATTCAAATCTTCCTTGTCTATCATCTTTTATCTCTCATATCCCATTCCCACACAGTGATACTTTTTGATGCCCCTAAAGATAAATGATGGGGAAAACATATTATAAAATGAAGAAATTGCTTGTAAAAAGCAATTTCTACATTTTACACAATGTTTTCTATCCAGAAAGTTGAAAAACTTAAAAATGTCATTAAGTGGGATGAGCAAGAAAGCCATGTAAGGGTCTTGTGATGCAAAATTTTAGGCTGGTTCAAATTCAAAGGAGTTGTAGATAGCAATTTAAAATTTATGAATTTTAGATTTTTTCAACTTCCTGGGTAGAAAACATTGTGTAAGAAGACTAAATTGATTGTTGCAAGCAATGTCCTCATTTATTCACATTTTTTCAATTGTTCTTCTTGAGGGGCGTCCAAAAGCGTCACTGTGTGGGAATGGGTTAAATCCTTTATAACAATGGACCTGCAGTAGAAGAACTGGTCTATTGAACAGTTACTAGATGACAAAATTTTGAACTGATCCAATCTGAAAGAAGTTCCAGACAATTTTTTTTACATTGGTAACATTTTAAGAATCCCTTTCCACCTTGATTTGAAAAATTGTGGGAATTAAATACATTTTTATTTTAATATTTTTTCCTTAGGGGTTGTTAAAAAATGAATTCTCTGGGAATAGGCTAACCTACTAAAATTGTATTATCTGGTAATGATTTAAACAATATTTCTTCTTCTTTCAGACAATTCTATCCAACTGAAATGTGAAGTGTGCAACAAGTACTTTGGTTCATCACTCGAACTGAAGGATCACATCACCAATGACCACCTGTTTTGGAAGCCAAAACGAAAACCCTTCGAGTACAAGTGTAAAGCCTGTAGTAAAAGCTTTGATACACAAAATCTTCGAGACTTTCACTTCCAGACGGAACATATTGAGCTGACAGAGATATGTGACATATGTGGTGGAGTGTAAGTAGTGCTGAATGCTTAACCCTCTCCTGTTTTACGAAATTTTAGACCTGTCCAAATTTAAAAGTTTTGCAGACAAAAATGAAAAATGGATTTAATTTGGGAAAATAACCATTCAATAGGTTAGAAAATATTGTGGAAAAAGAAGAAATTGCTTGTTTATCCATTACTGATCCCCATAGAAGGATCCTGCAGAAGACATGGTGTAATATAACCTTTTCCAAATCCATCCGGCTTTTTACAAGAAATTATATTGGGGAAATATCATGAAAATCAAGAGATTTCTTATAACAGGCAATTTCTTTTAATCACCATGTTTTTTAACCCTTTCCCGTTCAAATACGGGATTTTACGTTCCTGTGATTTTTTACTCAAGAAAACATTGTGGAAAAAGAAGAAATTGCTTGTAACAAGCAATTTCTCCTTTTTCCACAATGTTTTCTACCACATAGGATTGTTTCTTTTCAAATGGCATCCAGTTTTCATTATCGTCTGCAACCTCGTTCAATTTGGACTGGTCTAAAATTTCCAAAAACGGGAAAGGGTTAACTAGATAGACAAGGGCTTTTAAATCTATCTACTGGAAAATGCTGATTGCAACTTTTTCAATCTGAACAGGTAAATAAAATCTTGTTGAGTGGGAATGGGTTTATGGAAAAAATCAAATCCATATTGGGTAAAAAATGTTTGTGAGCAAAGGAAAATTTACTTTTCCAAGCAAATTTTAATATTAATAAGCTATATTTTGCAAAAAATTATGGCCAGTAACAGGGAACAAAAAAGTTAAATTGTTGGTTTGTGACCCTTAATGTTATAATAGCAGCTTGAATAAGCTGTTCTAAAGATGTTTATGTTGCCAAACCAAATTGCTCCATATAAATATCAGTTAACTTTTATGTCTAAATGTCTGATTTGAATGGTGGTTTGATTCTGTGATTGGTAGTTGTATTCTGTCCATCGTCATGACATTGTGTCTATTCATTGTTCACTCTTTCTTTGAAATTTTTCTGTAGTAGCTACTGGATAGATTTTAACCCAATTCCACTGGGAAAGTTCTTGGATGATTTCTTCAAGAAATTTTGATCTTCAAAAACATGGCCCTTTTTAGATAGGCCATATTTCTGTTTACAGTATAAGATGCAAACTATGAAAAGCTTTTCCTTGTGAACTTCTGGCTGGGTTATAATCCAATTTCATGCTTTTACGTATCTTGTTGTTATTAAAAGTTTATGATTGCTATTACAGTACAGTAAAAAATATTGAGATGAAACTTTCAAATTAATGACCAACTGCTGGCCCTGCCCACTTACTTTGTTAGCCACTACCACAAACTCCAACAGGAAGTCCTGCTAAGATCTTTAACGGCAGCAGCATTTATCAAAAAAGAGAATAGTTGGTTGGCAACCTAAATGGCATAGCTACAGCTTGAATAATTTGTATTTACGACAAATAAGTTACAAAACCAACAAAAAGGTTTAACAAAAATGGCAGCCGATGTCAGAGTTGAAAGCTCAGGTCTTGGCTAAATGAATGACTTAATTGGTAGGTTGATTCCTTGATTGACAGTGGTGATTGGTCAATCGTCTGTCATCAAACTGAAATATTGCTGGCCACACCAACTGGAATTGCCATTTCTATATTTGCCCTTTCCCACTCAATCCCACGTTTTTTATGCAAGATAGGAAGTTAACATTGGAAATCATGAGAAAAGGAGAAATGAGCATTTGTCTCCTTTTCTAAAAATATTTCATGCGCTATCTGTCACTTTCAAATTTACACAAGTTTTTTATTGTTGTCTGCAACCTCTTTTAATATTAAGGACTGGTCAAAGGTTTTAGTCTGGGTAAAGCAACTTTTATTATGTACACAAATAAACTGCATGAAAAATATGAAAACAATTTCATTTTTAGAAGTAATGAAGGTGTTAAAATAATACCGAATTAGGTGTAATATACTGTTAATAGCTTTCTACTCTACTTTTCTTATTAGCCATTCATTAATTTGAAAGAAGGGTTTAAAAATTGACAAAGGTGACATATTTAGGCAGTAAGGATGAAATTGGCCAATATAAATCACTGCCCACCATTAAGAAAAATGTCAAATGTGGACACCACCAAATAAACAGGTTTGCAGTATCAATTCAATGCTAATCACAGACAGTTTCATGATTTTAAGAATTCATGTATCTATATGCATATATGACAGTAAAGCAGGTGAAAACCCTGAAGAGTTTTCTAAACTGACTGACCTTATACTATTATCATTAAATTTTAGTTCACCTGAGCACCAAAGTGCTCAAGGTGAGGTATTGTGATCCATCATCCATCCATTGACAACTTCTTTAAACATCTCCTCCTTAACTAATGGGCTAATCAAACTGAAACTTGGCAGGGTTTTCCTTTTGTGGAAGCCCTACCAATGTTGTTAAAGGAATAGAATTCCATCTAAAACTGTAGTTGCAAATAGTAACAGAGAGGCTAAAAGAGAGGAATGTTTTTTAAAAAAAAACTTCTTGTAAGTTGTTAAAATAATTCCATTTTGTTTCAATTTAGCTTTGTCACGATGCTGCATTTTATAGAGAAATAAAGGATGAAATCTTCCAAAAAAATCGTTGGACAAATTATTGCCTTAGTACTCTGATTTCATTCACAAGGCTACTCTGGTGAGCAATATTTAGGACCATAAGGATATTGTTTTTTGCTATTTTCCAGAGGGCAGCTCAAGTACATGTACTTTTCAATTAGACATTTCAACTTTAACCCCTTCCCACACAAGGACCCCTTTGGATGCCCCTCAAGAAAATATCAGGGAAAACATTGTGGAAATGAAGAAATTGCTTGTAATAAGCAATTTCTTCATTTTCGACAATGTTTGCTGCCCAGAAAAATGAAAAAAAATCCAAAGTTTCATAAACTTTAAATTGTCGTCTGCAACTTCTTTCAATTTTGACCGGTCTAAAATTTTGCAAAGTGGTAATGGGCTAAGCAATTGCCAGATGCAAGAATTTAGACTGGTCGAAGTTCAAAAAAGTTGCACAGAAAATGTAAATCAACAGAATTTTTAATGTATCTCTCTCTCTCTTGGTTGAAAATGAAGAAATTGCTTATAACAAGCAATTTCTTCATTTGCTACATTGTTTTCCCAAACTCTCTTCTTGATGTTCTTAAAAAGTAGGATTATGTGGAAATGGTTTAATCTCCTTTTATGTAAGGGTAATAATGTTGCACAGAGAAGATAACACCCATTGAGTAAAAATGATAAATGATAATTTCACTTTTTGATTTGAAACTTACAGATAACAATTTGATTTTTAGCTCGGTTGTCTTCGGAGAAAACCGGAGGTATTGTCATTATCTGAGCGTCGTTCGTGTGGGCGTTGGCGTGACAAACTTTAACCCTTGTCATATCTCTGTTGTTATTGAAGATATCCTCATGAAACTTGGCATGTATATTGGCCATCACAAGAGCTATCTAGACTATCAGGGGGATAACTCTAAAAGTGTAAGAGTTATGCCCCTTTTTCGACTTAGAATATCCAGCACCTGCAGCCGAGCGTTTTGCACCCGTGGGCGGTGCTCTTGTTAGTTTTTTCTATCAAAATCAAGCATTCTGATTGGCAAAAAAAATACTCATACCTCCATGAACAAAATTTTGAGCACATTGCTATTTTTATGCTTGCGCACAAAATAGTTCCATAAAAAAATCAACATTTGTAAATATTTGCTTTTTTCACTTAATGTCATTAATTATAAGAAATGAAGGGAATATGTTTTCATCGAGGTATGAACAAATATCCTAATCACACTAATGTATGAATCAGCTTCGTGTATTCATACAGTGTGATTAGGGTTTTTTTGTGTGTTTATTTCATACCTCAATGAAAACAAAAGTATTCTCTTCACAACTTTGATAAACATAGCTCAAAGATCATGAGTATCTGTCTTTATGAATTTAATCACTTCAGGTTTTCAAGTAAGAAGAAACTTAAACAGCATTTGAAAGTCCATACAAATCACCCTGTTGAATCCACCATCATGTGCGACTTCTGTGGGAAAACCATGCACAAGAAGAGTATGCAGAAACATCTCTTATTCAAACACACAGAAACCCTTCTTTGTAACTGTAGCACTTGCTCAAACCCAGAACCAGTCCACACTTCACGCAATAAATGTGAATTATGTAATAAGTCATTTTGTCAAAAGCTAACCCTTTATGCTCATAAGCGTATACATCATCAAGCAGAAGAAAAGTTTTTTAATTGTAAAATATGTACTGCATCTTTTCCAACACAGAAAATGCGCAATATTCATCTTCACGAAAAACACCATTCAGCTAAACCTGTACACAATATTGATGATACAGAAAACAACACAATGGAAATATGGAGGTCTCTTAAAGAGAAGGACCAAACAACTCATGTTATAACTCTAGGACAGGATAAAGGGACACAATATCTACCCAAACTCAGTGAGTCTAGCCTGAGTGCGGTTATAAAGGAACTTGTCGTGATGAGCAATGACAAGAATGCTCCAAAACCATTCAAGTGTTTGCTATGTGGGAAATCATTTTCTAGATCAAAGTACATCAAACTCCATATTAGGAGAAACCATGTTAAAGATGAAGATAAGCCATACCGATGTAAAGTTTGTGGATCAGGGTTTGTTCGTTTGACAGAGTTTCGCAAACATTCTAGAGCGCATTCTGGATTCCGTCCTTTCAAATGTAAAGTCT
Source organism: Fragum fragum (assembly GCA_946902895.1). Classification (NCBI taxonomy): domain Eukaryota; kingdom Metazoa; phylum Mollusca; class Bivalvia; order Cardiida; family Cardiidae; genus Fragum; species Fragum fragum. The sequence goes on along the minus strand of OX336374.1, from coordinate 19,540,427 downwards.
GTGGTAAGGCTTTTAAGCAGCAAGCTAATTTGAAAGATCACATGCACATTCACAAGGAGAGTAAAGATTTCCAGTGTTTCATATGTAAACGTGAATTTCAGCAGCGAGGAGGAATGATGTCTCACATATTGACACACGATACAATCAAACCATTCAAGTGTATGTACTGTGAGAAAGGTTTCACAACACGCGGAGAATTGTCTAGACATATGCAGAGGTATTCCTCACAACTGGCAGACTCCAAGTCCTTCCTTTGCCATATTTGTCAAACAACCTTTCCGCATTTTCCAATGCTCCTCAGACACATTGAGTCACATAATCCTGAGAAACCTTTTCTGTGTGAGGCCTGTGGGGGAAAATTTGGATCTTTTACGTCCCTTTACAATCACAAGTTGAAGCAGAATCATTTCCTGCTGTCTGATATCCAGTTGGCTGATAATGTTGTGGATGAGAAAGAAAACATAGATGCTCAAGCTGTATTGGAGATTAACTTGTATCAGGATGATAAAGCTGAATTCTCTAATGATAATCAAGCATTGGAGCAAACTATCTTTATTTCTCAAGATGGCTTTGGTAGCATTGTAGATCCCAATAATCCCAAAACAACCATCGTAATGGAGCCGCAATCAGAAGAAATTGTTCATACAACACACAAGCTACACGAAAATGAAGAACTGCTTTCTATTGCCAAACAATTAACCGAGTTGTCTACATACACTGAAAATTATTCAACAATGGAAACTGTTATGAATGATGAAAATGAAATAATAAAAGATATGTTGGATGCAGATACAGAAGTGCTAGCCCATGTTGATAAACAGACAGTGAAACAAAGACTGGTTATAGAGACTCCAAAAAGAAAGATCCCAGAGACTATTGAAGAAATATTGCAGATTCAGCATATTCATCAGCAACAGGAGGATTTGATCATCAAGGAAGATGATGGATTTATTGTCAATGAAGAAGTAGGTGACTTTCTGGAAGAAGAATTAGAATTAGAGGAAACAGTTACTCACCAAGATGAACAAACAATCATTGATGAGCCTGATGTTAAACAAACAGATCTAGCTGAGGCTAATTTAGAAGTCTCCATTGACAGTAAAGCACCAGTTTCTGCTCCAACCAATATGGAGGAGTTAGCTGCCTTTATTGCACAAAATCAGATCCAAGATCAGGGTACAAACCAAATTACTGCATATGAGATGGGAGACGGGACGATATATGTCTGTATGCCTGAGCCTACAGAGAACACATCATATGAAACTGTCATCGACAATGCAGTACAATCAATAACTGATGAAACTAGTCATATACAACAAGAAACTGAGAAATCGTATGCAGATGAGCCAGCTATAGAAAATGATGGACATCCTAATGTGAAAACTCTGGAAGAGAATACTCAAGTGATTCATGTAGATATAAACAAACTACCTGAAACTGCTGAAAAACTGACTGGAGGAATTATGCAAATTTCAGTACCAGAAACTGCAAACTCTGACTTTCTGCAACAAGAAACACTGAATATGTACAATGACCAAGATAATTCAGTTATAGAACTGGCTAATGATGAGAGAACATTTATCAAACAGGAGATGTTGGATGAAAACTTTAGTTATGAACCAGTTAGGACAACAATGGAAAATGGAGTCTTCACCTTCCATGATATTAAATTACGATATGAAGTCACATTAGGAAACTATAAATGTCTGGAATGCGGAAAAATGCTTGGAATTAAGAAACGCCTTAAAGATCACATGAAGAGGCATCTCCCAGCAGAGTATAGAGAATATGTGTGTATGTTTTGTAACAACCGATTTGTAACACAAAATGAACTAAATCGTCATCTAACAACTCATACAGATGACAGAAGGTTCAAATGTACGCATTGTGGGAAAAGCTTTCGACAAACTGGCCATTTGGCCGAGCACTTATTGATTCATCAGGGTGTTCGTCCTTTCAAATGTTCTAATTGTGATATGTCATTTAGAACAAAGCATCAACTTGTGGTACATAACCAAAATAAACACCAAAAGGCAAAGTTTAATTGTGACGAATGTGACAGGACATTTAAAACTAGAGTGAATCTCCTTGTTCACAAGGGTTCAGCTCACTCTAAAACCTTCAAACCTGGCCAACGCGGTAAAAAACCAAAAGGTGGCACTGAATCAGGACATCACCAGTGTCATAAATGTGGAAAAGCTTTCTCAAGCAAATACAGTCTCAATCAGCATCTAAAAGCTCATGATGGTATCCTTAAAACAGAAAAGAAGTTCATGTGCGAATTCTGTGGAAATTCTTATTCCACGAAAGAATATGTGTTAGAACATATTTCCATAGAACACTCGGACAAAGCATCAGAAATATGTGAGAAATGTGGGGAAGCATTTAAGACTCTAAAACAATTGCGTGAACATACTCGTAGAAAGCATAGTAACAATGTTTCGGTGACGAGACATGTGAAAGTAAAGCACCAGTGTGTTGTGTGTAGCAAGAAATTCAGTACAAGACATGCTCTTGCATACCATATTGGAGCTTCTCCTGAGTGTAAAGTAATGCCATAGGTAAAGTTAATCTCTTCCTACTTGACAAAATTTTAGACTGGTCCAAATTCAAAGAATTTGAAGGAAACAATCTTATGTTGATGATATTTTAAAATTCTTTTACTTTAGGGTAGAAAACATTCTGGATAGAAATCATTGTGGATAATTAAGAAACTGCTTGTAACAAGCAATTTCTTCATTTTCCATAATGTTTTCCCAAGTATTTTTTTAGGGGTGTAAAAAAGAATGGGGATTATACATATGATATGCAATTATGTTTTGCTCAGGAGTGAATAATGCACGGATATTATTTGTTAGCTTAACTAGTGAAATAACATTGTTAAAATGATATAATACTGTGTACAAACTATAGTGAAATAACCTAGTTTTTCCTGCTTCTTTTATTGGAGCAGTTTCCTTATTTATATGTTTTGACGGAAAGAGAATTATTTCAAATATTATATGTCAATAAAATTGTATTCATGTTTATTTTATTTCTTCTGAAAGTCTCGGTTTTCTTAGCTCAGCTGTTTTTGATGAAAACCACAAATCAAATCATACATTTATATCGGAAGTGAACTATAAAGTATTTTTGTTAGTTTAGCAACTTAAACATTGGGACTACAGCTTATTCAAGCCAATGTTTAGGTAGCCAACTAACATTTTTTTCCATTTGTATTATGTTCAACCATATATTTTACAAATATGCTTGTTACCTCGGTAGAGCTGTCATGTCAGATTTAACCCATTCCCATTGAATAGAATTTTAGACTGGTCCAAATTGAAAGAAGTTGCAGACAAACATTTTAGTTGATGAAATTTGAAAAATCTTTTCTTTTTGGGGTAACAAGCAATTTCTTCATTTCCAACAATGTTTTCCAAAGCTTTCTTTCATGGGGGCATCAAAAAGCGTCATTGTGTGAGGATGGATTAAGTGGACGTAGCCATTAATCTGTCATTTGAAAGCGTAAGGTGATGTCAATTTAAGGTTATACTAAGATGTGCTCATTAGCAAACATAATTTAAGTTTTGTCAAAATTACAGGTACATGTACATCTGTTTGCAAACAACAATTCCATGTATTGTTTAAAAAAACTTTGCCATTAAGGGAAGAAAATCTTATAGGAAAAGAAGAAAGGCTTGTAACAAGCCATTTCCACCTTTCAAACAAATATTTCCAATTACTTATTTTCAACATGTATCAAAATGCTTTATTATGTTATTATGATAAGTGCTGAATAGCCATGTTTCTATATGGCATTCAGTTCTGTCCATGTTTTAATACCCTTGTATTGTAAGATTGGGGCCCTTTGTTTAACATTGTCTGTCCTTATGCCAGACCATCTGTCTGATGGCAACCTGTTAACCCATTCCAAGACTACAAAATTTTCGACTGGTCCAAATTGAAAGGAGTGGCTGACAGTTTAAAGTTTATGTTTTTCAATTTTCTGGATAAAAATTTCTTCATTTTACACAATGTTGCTCAGTTGTTCTTGAGGGGCATCGAAAAAGAAAACTGTATGGGAATTGGTCAATTATAAAACTTCTGATTTCAAGGCATGATGTTTTAATTTGGCACGAGAAACCTTTCATTCTTTCACCTTCTCTTAAACCCATTACAAAACAGTCTAGTATTTCAGTGCAATGCAGAAAATACCTCATGACTAAGAGTATTGCCTACAGGTGCTTGATGCTCAGCTTTTGATTAACCCTTTAATGTACAACCTCTGATTTATGTCCTTGTGATTTTATGACTGAACGCATTGTAGGAAAAGAAGAAATTGCATGTGACAAGCTTTTTTCTTTCTTTCCACAATATTTTCTACCCTACTTAATGAGAATTTTGCAAAACAGGAAAGGCTTAATGGATACTCATTCAAAAAGGTTTTAAAGGGGCATAATTTTTAGAAAATGCAGTTATAGTTATCCATTTGATAGCATGGCTAGTGAGGGTATAGTTCAAATTTTGAGAGGCTATGTTATTAGCTCACCTGAGCACAAAGTGCTCATGTGAGCTATTGTGATCATCTTGTGTCCAATGTCCGTCCGGCGTCCGGCAACAATTTCTTTAAACGACATCTCCAAACCACTAGACCAATTTGAACCAAATTTGGCAAAAATGTTCCTTAGGTGGTCCCCTCTGAAAATAGCTAAAAGAATTGAAATCAGTTGAAAACTCTGGTTGCCCTGGCAACAAACGTGAAATTTTAAAAAAAAATCTTTTAAAAATTTTCTCCTCTTGACCCAGAATGCATAGAGCCTTGATATTTTGCATGAAGCATCAGTATATTGACATCTTTCAAAATAGCTAAAATCATGATCCTGGGGTCCCCAGGGGCTGAGTCCCAGGGGTATGGTGTTTATATAGAAATTAGGAATGATTTTTAAACGACATCTCCTCTCAATCCACAGGGCAAATTTGAACCAAATTTGGCAAAAATGTTCCTTAGGTGGTCCCCTTTATAAAACAGCTAAATGAATTAAAACTGTTACAAACTGTGGTTGCCATGTCAACAAAAGTGAAAATTTAAAATAATCTTTTAAAAATCTTCTCCTCCTGAACCAGAAGGCTTAGAGTCTTGATATTTTGATTGAAGTATTAGTATATTGATTTCTTTCAAAATAGCTAAAATCATTACCCTGGGTCCGGGGGGGGGGATGTATATGCTTGGAGCATCAGTTCACTGACTTCTTTCTAATTTCTGAAATTATAACTCATGGATCCATAGGGAGGAAAAAAAATTCTCCTTTCAGATTTGCTCTAAAGCCTTAGAATTTGTAATGTAGATGTTTAGATCCCCAGGTACAGAGCCTATATGTGTATAAAGTATTGTCCACTTGTATCTTAACATGAAATTAGACTGTTGAAAGAAAAAAAAGAGCCTTTATCGTAGGTGAGCATCCTAGGGCCAATGGACCTCCTGTTACTTATAGAAGAGATATGACAAAATGTCAGATTTTTTGCTAGACGAAAGTGCTAGCTATGAACATGACAAACAGAGAAACTGCTAATTAGCTAACCTGAGCACAACATACTGATAGTGAGCTGTTGTGATTGGTAAATGTCTGGCGTCCGTCTGTCTGTCTGTAAACAATTATCAAAAAAAATTCTCCTCCTAAACCATAAGGCCTAGAGCTTTGATATTTGGTACATATCATCACCTATTGACACTCTACCAAAAGACTTCAAAGAATTTCTGTATTCTGAAAATTTGCCCTTTTCTGTGCAATCCCTGATTTTACAAATGATATCTTTGAAAATCTTCTCCTCCAATACCATTAAGCCTAGAACATTTATATTTGTTATGTATCTTCACCTAGTGACCGGCTACCATAATACTTCAAAGAATTACCGTATTCTGAAAATGAGCCCCTTTCTTTGTGATCCCTGATTTTACAAAGGAATAAAGAATGATATCTTTTAAAATCTTCTCCTCCTATACCATTACGCCTAGAGCTTTAATATTTGGTATGTATTGATATATATTGACCTTCTAACAAAATAATGCAAAGAATTAACATATTCAGGAAATTAGCGCTGTATAGTGGGATCAGAAAAGAGAAAATCCTGAAACATCTTCTCCAAATAATTAGACAGAGGGCTTTGCTGTTTTGTTATCATAAAGCCATGAACCATCATGGTCCTCTTGTCTATTTAACACATTACCACATGACAAAATTTTAGACTGCTCCAAATTGAAAAAAGTTGTAGACAATAATTTCAAGTATGCAGAATTTAGAAAATCTTTGCCTTATAGGATAGCAAACATCCTTGATATTGAGGAAATTTCTTGTTACGAGCAATTTCTTCATTGTCAACAATGTTTCCAAAGTTTTTTTTTGGGGGGGGGGACGTCAAAAACCATCAATGTGTGGGAATGGGTTAAGCCATTGTCACATAATGAGATTTTAGACTACACCAAATAGAAAGATGTTGTAGATTAAATCAAAGTTGATGATATTTTGGAATTCTTTGTAACAAGCAATTTCTTCATTTTCCATAATTTTTTTCAAAGCTTTTTTCTTGACGGGCGTAAAAAGGTGGGTTCAATAGGGTAACCAGTTTTGTAATAGCCTTTTTGTCCTTCGACTTATGTAATATTTCAATTACTTCTAAAATATTGTCAAAATTTTGCCATCTGGTAATGCGTTAGGGGATAATTTGGTGCAAGTTGTATGAATATCATTGGTTTATGACTAGCCTTTTACCCCTTACCCAACAACAAAATATTAGACTGGTCCAAATTGAAAGAAGTTGCGAACAAGGATTTCAAGGTTATTGAATTTTAGACTTTTTCAATTTTCTGGGTAGAAAGCATTGTAAAAAATGAAGGAATTGCATAATACAAACAATTTCTTCAATGTCCATAATTTTCTATCGTAATATTTAAAGATTTTTTTTTTAATTTCAAGAACTTGAAATTGTCATCTGCAACATCTTTGAATTCAGTTTGTCTAAAATTTTGTCAAGTAGGAAAGATTGAATCTTGTATGCCATATTATCCTCTTCCAATGAATCATTTCGGATTTAAATTCATTTTCTTTCATAGCCCTAGTGTCATAAGCTTTAATCCATTGCCAGACAATAAAATTATAGAGAGGTTCAAAATGAAAGAACATGCAGATGACATTTCAGTTTGTTAAAATTGGAAAATAAGTGCCAAGTAAGAGATAATGATATTGTGAGAAATGGAGAAATTACTTACTACAAGCAATTTCTATTTTTCTCAATAATTTTTCCATAACTGCATTACTTAGGGGCTTGAAAAAGCATGCTTGTGTGGGAATTGGATAAATTTAACCCATTTCCACACAGTGACGCTTTTGGATGCCGATAATCGTAGACTTATGTGGGATAGCAGCTGGAGGCTAGGAAAGGATGTAATGGTAGTACTGGTGTGAGAAATACCAGGATTCCATTGTTAGGTGCTCCTGCTGCCGCGATTATGAAAGATTGTTGAAAGCGGCGTAAAACTCCATTCAAACAAACAAACAAATTTGGATGCCCTTAAGAAAAACAACTGGGAAAACTTTACGTAAAATGAAGAAATTTTTGACACAAGCAATTTCTTCATTTTCCACAATATTTTTTACCCAGTAAGTTGAAAAAATCTCAAATTTCTGAAACTTTAAATTGTTGTCTGCAACTCCTTTGATTTTGGACCAGTAAAATTTTGTTGTCTGGTAATGAGTTAAGGTCACTTTTCAAATTGGGATTTATTTTCTAACAGGTTTTTACGTTTTGTCTTTGAAAATCACTATGATTACTAATTTTGCCTCACACTTGGCTGAGACTTGGTTTTAATATAGTGTAATCGAGTTAGTTTTGATAAATTTACCCTGAAATGACGACAGTTCAGGGTAAAATTTCCTTCTTCCTAATATTGCACTGGAATAGGGAGATGAGTTTTTGTTTCTAGTTGGTATATTGATATTATTGTTATATTCGTGTTTTGTGTTAATGTATTTAACTGTTCTAATATTATTCTATGATATTATTAAATAGAATGTAACTACATTTATGTGTTGTCCTTTGTTAAACCAGTTACAATATGGCAAGATTTTAGACTAGTCCAAAATTGAAGAAGTGGCAGATGATAATTTCAAGTTGTTGAATTTATAAACATCTCTGTCTTTCTGGGTAAAGAAATTGAAGAAATTGCATAGATCACAAATGGTCAAAGTTTTTAGAGAATACCTTGGCTTAATCAATACCTTGAGTTTTCTCTGAAAGCACAAAACAGATGAAAAACTCTTAAACCCATTACCACACAATTTTTAGCTCGACTGGCAGAAGGCCACTAGGCTTTTTCCTGTCCGGCGTGTGTCCGTCTGTTCGGCGTCCATCCGTTAAACTTTTCCTTATTAACACTCCAAGAGTCCACAGTTTTCATTTGATTCCCTTTCACAAAATGATTGAATCAACATAAGGATCATTCCTTTCGAAATTGGGTCAGATTCGTCAAGAAACATGGGAAAAGGGGCCTAATTAAAATTGAATTAAAAAATCCTCATTAACACTCTAGAGTCCACAGTTTTCAGCGGATTCTCTTCAAACTTTCACATAATGATTGTAACATCATAAGGATCGTTCCTTTTGAAATTGGATATGATCCGGCAAAAAATGGGAAAGGGGGCCTTATGAAAATTAATTTGAAAATTCCTTTAAAAATCCTTGTTAATACTCTAGAGTCCACATTTTTCATCAGATTCAATTCAAACTTTCACAAATGATTGTACCATCATAAGGATCATTCCTTTCAATATTGAGTATGATCCATCAAGAAACATGGGAAAAGGGGCCTTATGAAAATTTAATTAAAAATTCCATTAAAAATCCTTGTTAACACTCTAGAGTCCACAGTTTCCATCAGATTCTCTTCAAACTTTCTCAGAATGATTGTACCATCATAAGAATCGTTCCTTTCGAAATTGGGTCAGATCAGCCAAGAAACACAGGAAAAGGGGCCTGATGAAAATTTAATTTAAAAATCCTCGTTAACACTCTAGAGTCCACAGTTTTTATCAAATTCAATTCAAACTTTCACAGAATTATTGTACCAACATAAGGATCGTTTCTTTCGAAATTGGGTATGATCCATTAAGAAACATGGGAAAAGGGGCCTTATGAAAATTTAATTAAAAATTCCATTGAAAATCCTTGTTATTAGAGTCCACAGTTTTCATCAGATTCTCTTCAAACTTTCTCAGAATGATTGTACCATCATAAGGATAGTTCCTTTTGAAATTGGATCAGACCCGCCAAGAAACAAGGGAAAAAGAGCCTAATTAAAATCTAATTAAAAAATTATGGTTAAAACTCTAAGAGTCCACAGTTTTCATCGGATTCTCTTCAAACTTTCACAGAATGATCGTACCATCAGAAGGATCATTCCTTTCAAATTGGGTCTGATCCATCGAGAAACATAGGAAAAGGGGCCTTAGGAAAATGGAAAATTCAATTAAAAAGATCTTAATTAATGCTTTTAAGTCCACAGATTTCATGGTGTTGTCTTTATACTCAAACAGAATCAATATACTTATGTAAGTAAAGCTGTGGGATTCATTGTGTTAACAGGGTTTTATTAATTGAATTTTCATATAGCCCCTTTTCCCATGTTACTTGATGGATCTGAATCAATTCCAAAGGGAACTCTTCTTACAAAAGTATAATTATTCTTTTTGAGTATAAAGACAACCCCATCTCATTTGTGGACTTACAAGCATTAATTAAGATTTTTTACTTGAATTTTCCTAAGGCCCCTTTTCCTATGTTTCTCAATGGATCAGACCCAATTTGAAAGGAACAATCCTTATGATGGTACAATCATTATGTGAAAGTCTGAAGTCAATCAGGTGAAATCTAGGGCCATTATGTGTTAACTAAGACTTTTTTATTAAATTTTCATAGGGCCCCTTTTCCCATGAAACTTGACGGATCAAACCTACTTCCGAAAGGAACAATCCATTTAATGTAATAATCATTCTGGAAATGTTTGAAGAGAATTTGTTGAAAACTATGGACTCTTATTGTGTTTACGAGGACTTTTTCAATCCAGTTTTTATCGGGCCCCTTTTTCCTGTGGTCCTTGACTTATCATACCAAATTTTGAATGGAACAATTCTTATGATGGTACAATCATTCTGTGAAAGTTTGAAGTCAATCAGATGAAAACTTTGGACTCTAGAGTGTTAGCAAAGATCTTTGAATTAAATTTTAATAAGGCCCCTTTTCCTATGTTTCTTGAGGAATCATATCCGATTCCGAAAGGAACAATCCTTATGATGGTACAATCATTCAGTGAAAGTTTGAAGAGAATCCATTGAAAATTGTTAGGTCTAGATTATTAATGAGAATGTTTTATTAAAATTTTCATAAGGCCCCTTTTTCCTTTGTTTCATGACCGATCTTACCAAATTTCGAAAGGAACAATCCTTATGATAGTACAATCATTCTGTGAAAGTTTGAAGAAATTCTGATGAAAACTGTTGACTCAAGAGTGTTAAAGAGGATTTCTTAAAGATTTTTCGATTAAATTTTCATAAGGCCCCTTTTCCCGTGTTTCTCTGATGGATCTGACCAAATTCCGAAAGGAACAATCCTAATGATGGTACAATCATTTGTGAAAGTTTAAATATAATCTGATGAAAACTGTGGACTCTAGAGTGTTAACGAGGATGTTTTAATTAAATTTTCATATGGCCCCTTTTCCCGTGTTTTTTGACAGATCAGACCCATTTTCGAAAGGAAAGATCCTTATGATGGTACAATCCTTCTGAGAAAGTTTGAAGAGAATCCGATGAAAACATATCGCGTAAACAAGGATTTTTAATGGAATTTTTAATTGAATTTTCATAAGGCCCTTTTCCCATGTTTCTTGAGGAATCAGATCCAATTTCGAAATGAACCATCCTAATGATGACACAATCATTCTGTGAGAGTTTAAAGAGAATCCAATGAAAACTGTGGACTCTTTGCGTAAACGAGGTTTTTTTAAATAAGTTTTAATAAGGCCCCTTTTCCCATGTTTTTTTACGGATCTGACCCAATTTCAAAAGGAACAATCCTTCTGTTGGTACAATCAGTCTGTGAGAGTTTGATTTGAATCTGATGTAAACTCTGGACTCTAGAGTGCTAACAAGGAATTTTTAATTAAATTTTCATAAGGCCCCTTTTCCCATGTTTCTAGACGGATCATATCCATTTTCGAAAGGAACGATCCTTATGATGGTACAATCATTCTGAAAAAGTTGGAAGAGATTCCGATGGGAACTGTGGACTTTATCGCGTAAACAAGGATTTTTAATGGAATTTTTATGAAATTTTAAAGAGGCCCCTTTTCCCATGTTTCTTGACGGATCATACCAAATTTCAAAAGGAACGGTCCTTCTGTTGGTACAATCATTCTGTGAAAGTTTAAATACAATCTGATGAAAACTGTGGACTCTAGAGTGTTAATGTGGATTTTTTAATTAAATTTTCATAAGTCCCCTTTTCCTGTGTTTCTTGACGGATCATACCCAATTTCGAAAGGAACAATCCTTTTGATAGAACAATCATTCTGTGAAAAATTGAAGGGAATCCTATGAAAACTGTTGCCCCCAGAGTGTTAAAGAGGATTTCTTAAAAGATTTTTCAATTAAAATTTCATAAGGCCCCTTTTCTCATGTTTCCTGATGGATCTGACCAAATTTCGAAAGGAAAGATCCTGATGTTGGTACAATCATTCTGTGAAAGTTTGAAAATCTGATGTAAACTCTGGACTCTAGAGTGTTAACGAGGATTTTTAATTTAATTTTCATAAGGCCCCTTTTCCCATGTTTCTTGACAGATCAGACCCATTTTCTATCGTGTAAACGAGGATCTATAATTGAATTTTTAATTAAATTTTCATAAGGCCCCTTTTCCCATGTTTCTTGACAGATCAGACCCATTTTCGAAAGGAACGATCCTTATGATGGTACAATCATTCTGTGAAAGTTTGAAGAGAATCCGATGAAAACTGTGGACTTTATTGTGTTTACGAAGATTTTTAAATCAAGTTTTAATTAGGCCCCTTTTCCTGTGTTTCTTGACGGATCTGACCCATTTTCGAAAGGAACTATCCTAATGATGGTACAATCATTCTGTGAAAGTTTGAAGGAAATCTGATGAAAACTGTGGACTCTATCGCGTAAACAAGGAAAAGTTAAACGGACAGACGGACGCCTGACGGGAAAAAGCCATCGCTTTAGCTCTAGTGGCTTCAGCCAGTAGAGCTAAAAAAAACAAGATGTGTTTGTGTAACACAATGCCCCTGCAACAGGACTAAATGTTTGACCTTGGTATGTGACCTTGACCATATCACATGACCTTGACCTTGAAATGAGAAAATGCGTAATATGGAGATGTATCATTATGCCAAACATGAGCATTGTATCTTGAATAGGCTGTTAGTAATTGGCAATTTTAAGTTTTTTGGTTAAGTTTTGCAGACAGACTGACTGAAAGACTGAATGACAGACAGACAGATGGACAACAGTAAAACAATATGCCCCTGATTTTTCAATGTGGGGCATAAAAATCCGACCAAATATCAAGATATTTGAGCCAGAAAATTAAACCTCTAGATTGCACAAACAGCATTTCATAGGTTTGACCTATTGACTTAGTTTATGAACCAATGTAGCATAATGTTGAACTTACCAAGATATCATACAGGCAAACATTCTGACAACAAGATGTGTTTGTGAAACACTATGCCCCCGAAATGGGAATTCTCTAGAAACGGGTAAAGGGTTCAAATTTTGACCTTGACCTTGATGAAATGACCTTCCCCAGTTGCGCCTTGTTGAGACCTATCTACATACCAAATATTAGCATTGTAACTTAATCAGGGTTGAAGTTACAGGAAAATGTTTAGTTGGCAGGTTAAGTTTTGCAGACAGACAGACGGACAGACAGACGGACACCGGTAAAACAATATGCCCCCGATCTTATCGATGCGGGGGCATAAAAAATCTAGACATCTGTGCTAAAAATATGGGCTCTAGATGGCTAAAAAGGTTTTACCAAATATTTGACCTAGTGACCTAATTTTGACCCAATGTGATCCAATTGTAAAGTTTTCCAAGATCTATACATAGATTCTGATCAATTACCAAGAATTTCAAGTCAAAATGAGACCACTAAATTGCACAAAGTTTTTTTTAAATGCGACACAGTGACCTTGGTTTTGACTGCAAGACACCCAATTTTAAACTTGTCCAAGATATCATGCAGAGAAACATTTCTACCAAATGTCAAGACATCTAAGTAAAAAATAGGGCCTCTACAGTACACACAAGGTTTGTCTAAGAATTGACAAAGTAACCTAGATTTAAACCCCATGTGACTAAATATGGTACTTAACCGTATCATGAAAACAAATACTTTGACCAAATATCAAGAAATTTGAGACTAAAATTTGATTTCATGAGTGCACAACACAGCCCACAATAACTCACCTTGATCACTATGTTGTCAGGTGAAGAAGGCCAAAATGGCCCTTAATTGCTCACCTGAGAATGATTTCCATAGGTGTGATAAGGTCAGCCCTACAATGCCCACATTTTTTTGCAAATTAATATTTCATGAACAAGTTTTGAAAAAGACGACCAAAGAAACAGTTTTGAAACATTTGGTCATAATTGGTCCAGGGATCTTGGAGGAAGATTTTTAAGTAATTATTTCATGATTTCCCTAAGTCTGATAAGCCCAGCCCTGCAATGCCCCTATTTTTTGCGAATCAAATTTTCACAAACAAGTTTTGAACAGGTTCACAAAAGGAAAACATTTGCCAAATTTGGTTGAAAATCTGTTCAAGAGCCACAATTAGGGACCATTCTCTTAGACTGCCACATAATGGCCATCCCCCTGGGAGGTCCCTTAATAAAAGTTTTCTCCTACTAATATTGTTCCATTGTTGTCTAAGCAGACAGCTTAGACCAGGGCTCCGGAAATCCGATAAATTGCCGGTCTGGACCGAATTTTGAATTGCCAGACCGATTGGAATCCCCAAAAATTACACCAAAATCGGTCCGAAATTTTCATCAAATTCACGTTAAAATATTGATAAACTCGCCCACCATCTATCAAAATCCACTTGAAACCAAAATAATTCAAGGGTTTCACACGTTACCTGCAGATTAAGATATAAACAAAAGTGCCAAAAATCGATAATTGGTTTACCCGCCGGCCAGTCAAATGCCCATCCGCACGTGGACCTAATTTGCAGTTTCACGCTTGACCGAACTTCGGGTATCGAGTTTTGTAAACTATTTGCAATACAGAATACTGGAATGGGTTTGATTTACCACGCGTTCGAAGAAAACTGCGTCGATTTGAATTGCCGTTACTCGTGAAACTATTTTTATTTTACTATAACATGGGATGCGTATATAAATCGAGACACGGACACGCTTCAGTTGCCGTTCGTTAGACCGTATTAAAGTCGATAGTAGTACCAGTCTAGCCGTTCGTTCAAAGTCGGAATAGCTCAGCACAACGCTTTCATGAAATTAATTCATCACAAATTAGCGCGCAAGACCGGGTTTGAAATTTATATAAAAAAAAATCACGTCGTTAATATATGTTTTAAAATTTTTCATTCACGGTAAGAAACATAGCTGATAGAATTCAAACAATAATTGGAAATCCGCAGAATACAGATAACTAAAATATAAACGAAAACGACAGTTCCGTCAATAAAATTAAATTTTACTTCAGGGGTGGAAAATGATCGAATAATAAATCGGAAATCAACTACAATAAATAAATGACCGAGATTTGTGAAAAAATTCCACTCTAGGAAAATTGTGCAACACGTGGGCGACCCACTGGAGTTTGTCTCGTCGGTCTTTTTGATGTACGTCACGACTCTGTGATCCCATTGGGGAGAATGGACTGACCCGACATTTTTGTGACGTCAGCTGTGTTTTTCCATCAACAGACGCTCGTGTTGAGAGAAAATCGACATGACTGTGTTTAATTAACAGAACTTTGGATAACTAGCTTATGAAAATGAAAAAGTATATCTATACTATAATTAAATCGGCGGTACTCTGTAAAACCCGGAAAATTTTAATAATGTGATTTATTTTTCTATCTAATTTTACAACATATTAGAATTTCGTGGACTGCCGTACATTTCCGGAATTGCAATTTGTACTCGGCCGAATTTTCAAAAACAAAATGAAAGTAGGATCTGTCAGTTGTTTTCATCGTTGAAAATAATAATCATCTTCGGAACATTTGAAAAAGAAGGCAACTAATGAATGAATGATGAACCCTTTTACGTACGGGAAAGGTGAAAAAAAGCGGGGGTATTCGTTTTTGCGGCGGGGGGGGGGTCGTTTTTGCCGGCAGAAGGGGAGGGGGTCGTTTTTGCCGGCAGGAGTGGGGGGGGGGGGCAAAGTCCCGGACCGATTTAGATTTCCAAATTTCCGGAGCCCTGGCTTAGACAAAGATCAGCTTGGTGTAGTAGTAGTGAGATAGATTGTCTGCTTCATAATCAAGAAGTGCCCAGTTCGATTCACTAGAGTGGCTCTCCATCTCGGATCTTTCAATTTTGCCACAAGTACAGGAAACAGACTGGAGAAAAATTAATGCAAGGTTGTAAGAATTTATTTCCAAATTGATGTAAAAATAAATAGGTTTGAATGGATTAACAGATTGATTATCTTTCAGTATATCACTGACAAGTTCACTGTGCTTCCTGGATATTGCCAGCTCATGCTGGGTCTCTGAAGTCTAACCTTAGGAAAAACCAACATGACTAGCGTTGCTGCAGGAATTCGAATAAAACACCAAGCCAGACGAACAACCTGCATATATGTACAGTACAAGAGCAATAGCTTGTCCAGGGATAACTTGTCAAGTCCGCTGACTTGTACAGAATGTGGCGCACAGAAAGTTTTTTTTAAGCTGGGACCTCGGACATTATTTTCAGTTCCATCCATGAATGTAGGAGTTATGCTGTGGACAAGGTAAATTTTGCCGTCTCACCTTCAGCTGTGACCATAACCTTAGACGTATCACAACAAATGTTTTGCATGACACTAGCACACATCAAGGAGAACAACTGCGCCACATTATTTTCAAATCCATCCATAAAGGTAGAAGTTATGCTCCGGACAAGGTCAGTTTTATTGTTTGACCTTCAACTGTGAATATGTTTTTGAAGGTTTCACAACAAACATTTCACATTACACTAGCACTCATCAAGAAGAGCAAACATGTGAAGTTATTTTCATTTCCATAAATCATTTAAATGTAATAGTTATGCTCTGGACAAAGCCAATTTTTTTGTTTGACCTTCAAATTTGACCTTGACTTTTGAGGTATCACAACAAACGTTTTGAATGACACTAGCATTCATCAAGAAGAACAACTGTGCCAAGTTATTTTCAAATCCATCCCTAAATGTAAAAGTTATGCTCTGGACAAAATTCTGAACAGGCGCACACACACACAGGCACACACTCACAAACGCAAACACAAACACCAAAGTGAAATTGTGACAACTATGTTTTGCTGACTGAACGTGGGCTCGACAAAAATATTTGACCAAGTTACCTGTTTATAACTTTGTTCAGCAAGACGATTGAATTTGGGTTAGTAAGATCAAAGAAGTAGTCCACTTTTTATAATTATTTTAATCAAATTAATTAGTGTCGGACATAACTCATTCCTATCATCACCGGAAAATAAAAAAATCTCAAAATTTACTTTGGCCATTATCAAAAACATAAATCAAGTCTGATACAGAGTTAAAGAGGTTGCAAATGATATTTTAAAAGCACTGACATTGAACAAATATCAGTACAGTGAAAATCATTGTGATAATTGGCAAGTTTAAAGCAATTTCTACTTTTCAAAAATGGTTTTCAAAGCTACTTTTCTCTGCTGCATGAAATTGTGGGTCTACTTCGTAGACGGTTGACCAAAACATGAATTTTAACTTCAAAAGAATTGATCAATACAATCTTTCTTGTAAGATGCATCTATGTCACATCACTTCAAAATACATAACTAGAAAACATGTATAAATCTTTTTACTAACAGTTAGCAGACTGACTTCAAACAGCACTCTTGCACGGCCATTAAAGATAACAAAATATTAGTCACTAAAGGAAAACAATAAGTAAAATGTTGAAAATCTTTAACCTATCACATGACGACGGAATCTTAGATCTGTCCAAATTGAAAGGTGTTGGTAGATGACAATTCAAAATTAATCTTAATCTAGAAATATGCATTGAATAGGTTAAAAAACATTGAGAAAATGAGATTAATATCTAATAAGCCTCACAATAACTTATATCTTACATAGCATTTATTCTTAACCCTTTCCCATATAACACCTAATTTTTATGTTCTTATATTACACTTGGGAAAACATCGTGGGAAAAGAATAAATTGCTTGTAACAAGCAATTAATTCTTTTTCCACAATATCTTCTATCATATTGCTTATAACAAGCAATTTATTCTTTTCCCACAATATCTTCTATCATATTGATTGTAACAAGCAATTCATTCTTTTTCCACAATATCTTCTATCATATAGGATGGTTACTCTTTGAATTGCACTTAATTTGTAATGTCGTCTTCTGCCCCTTTGAATTGGACAAGTCTAAAATTTTGAAAAACAGTAAAAGTTAAATCAGAACACCTTTTGATTTGTCAACTGTATTAGTTAGGGAAGGTATAACTATGCCAATCCATTATGGAATCCATCCATAAATGTAGAATTTATACTCAGGTAACAAATAGGACACATATATATGACAAATGAAAAAGTTAGCCCTTATGCCCTTCTGCAAATATAGGGGAAATAAAAACAGCCAAGCTAACTAGAAAGTCATCCAAGGACAAAATGTCCAGTTGGCCAAATATTTGACCTTGAGTTGTGACCTTTACCTAGGAGTTAGATGAAAAATTGTTTCAATTAGTACATTTTATCCATAAAGGAAAACAATTAAGCCTAGTTGTTTTGAAATTGATATGTAAACATTTGACCTGGAGCCGTGACCTTGACCTTGGGCCTATCCAAAGTTTGGTTCAAATATCACCTCTACTTATGATGGAGAATAATTCTGCCAAGTTATATTGCACTCCATCCATAAATGTAAGAGATATACTCTCAACAAATTTGGATAGAATGACACATTAATGCACCATCTAACGTACAAACAGTCACACACATAATGCTGCTGTTATACATAACCAAAGATTATGTCACAAGCAATTTCTTTTTTTTTTCTACAATGTTTCCTCAATTCGAAAACCACAAGGATGTAAATCTAGGGATTGAACAGGAAAGGTTTAAGAAAAATTCTGTCTCTTAATTGCATTAAGAAAATATGATCGTAGTTTTTTATGTGTAAGATTAATATATAATTCATTGAGCGAACAACAAAAGCTATATTTTCTCTCATTTGGACTCATGAAAATATAGCTTTTGTAATCACAAATCAATGAAATACATTTCATTCCTCCACTGAAAAAATTATCCACTATCTATTTCACTTAGATGAAGAACAATCCACAGGTCCAATCACCTTAGCCTTTGCATGTTCCGCACCAGTTTTAGCCATCTGTGAAGCCTTCTCCGCACCACTTTTTGCCATTTCTGATGCTTTTTCAGCTTTGGAACGTGCCAAGTCCTTTGCCCTTTTTGCAGAATCCATAAATATTTCTTTTTTGGATTTCTTAACATCATCAGGAACTCCTTCTAATGGCATTGGAGTGTAAAGTTCATGCAGCACAAAGTTGAATCCTGCTGTGGCCTTTGCTGCATTTTTCTTGAAGCGATTGTATCCAAAGTTTGTGAGAATTGTTCTAAAGCCATATAAACCAGAATTTATCCATGCTTGTTTCTGACAGGTAGTTAAAATGTTAGTTTCTGGACACACTGAGTAAATGCATTTTTCTTCTACACTCTGAAATGCCATAAAGAGTCACTTTAACCCATTATAGGAATTTATTTTTATACTGATAGAAATTGCTAACAACACTAAGTTTTTATTAAATATTAGACTTTTAGAACTTTCTGGGTAGAAAACAGTTTGAAACAAGAGGACCATGATGGTCCTAGATCACTCACCTGAATTGTCTGCTGTTAAAAAAAAAGCAACTAGAGACAAATAACTACAGTAAATCCCCTCCTTACGACCACCCCGGAAATACGGGCACCCCGCTATTATGACAGATTTTTTAAAGAACGGAATTTTTTGTTCTTTATTTCAATGGTCGCGAACCCCTCTAAAACGGGCACCCGGCTATTCCGAATTACGACCACTAAATTCAGTACCAACTATAGCTGATACACTATTTTGAACCCAACTAAAACGACCAGTAACTTCACACATTGAGACCGACCACCCGAATTTCACACTTGATAAGAGCGACACTAATTGGGTACGAAAACATTGTAAATACATTATCGGATTTTTTATTATGTGATATCGAACCCTTATTATAATAGGTGTTATGATTAAAGTAGCCGATCACTTTTAGAAATTATAGCTCGTATTATTTTAATTGTTATTTGAATGTGTCACAGGTTTTGACTCAAGTAATAAATTCGAAAGTGAAAACGTATCCGAGAAGTTACGATTAGTTTGTTTACGGCGTTCCGAACAGTTAATTAGCAATTAAATTTTGATTTCAATGTAATTGATGCTTGGTATTCGCCTTGTAGAAGATATGATATCGAGTTTGACACTTTTAACCTGTACTTACGCATAAATAATCTGAGGTCGGACTTCTGAATCAGATGGATCAAATGGAGACTAGCGAAAGTAGATCTTATCGAAGATCGTAAATTTGAAAATGACATGATTCCGCTGTAATACACGTTCTTATAGTTTCATTTTTGTATTTATAGTATTAATATATTCAAATAACGAAAATGAAATAAACATGAATTACTTGACAACAAACGACCAAACCTCAGTATTACGACCACCCCTCTATTACGACCACTTTCAGAAAGTACCCCAAGTGGTCGTATTAGAGGGGTTTTACTGTACATGTATAACCAGCTTCATGAAAATTGAGCCAAAATTGAGGCCTCTAGAGAGTGAACGAAGAAATTGTCATTAAGGACCCTTTTCCTGCGTTTTCCAAAAGAACCTTCCTATAATCAATAGGGTTCATCCTTATGCCCTAATAATTTTTCAGGCCAATTTTCATGAAGATTGAGCTAAAATTGGGGCCTCTAGAAAGTAAACGAAGAAATTGTCATTAAGGACCCTTAGGGTCGCTATAAAAGATAGCTTGTACTGCAAGGCAGTATAAGCACTCCTTATACACTAACAAGCTACACTGTGTTTTCCGATAGAACTTTCCATAACAATCAATAGGGGTCATCCTCATGACCAAACAATTATTCTGACCAAGTTTCATGAAGATTAAGCCAAAATTTGGGCCTCTAGAGTGAAAACAAAGAAATTGTCATTAAGGCCCCTTTTCATGTGTTTTCGGAAAGATCCTTCCAATAATCAATAGGGTTATGACCTAATAATTATTCTGGCAAAGTTTCATGAAAATTGAGTCAAATTTGTGGCCTCTCGAGTGTATTAACAAAGAAATTGTCATAAAGGCTCCTTTTCCTGTGTTTTGAATAGAACCCTCCCATAATCAATAGGGTTCATTCTCATGACCTAACAATTATTCTGACCAAGTTTCATGAAGATTGGTTCAAAACTGTGGCCTCTAGAGTGTAAACTTTTCAGTTGTTGACGCCACACTCTGCATGACGGACAACAGATAATCGACGTTCACAGAAGCTCACCATGAGCACTTTGTGCTCAGGTGAGCTAAAAATGAAGAAATTGCTTGTTACAGGCAGTGTACATAACCCTTGTCATGCTGAACCAGGAATATTCCCGTATTTGTAGGAGGTATGGAAAAAGATCAGTCTGCACATATGTGCAGCCTTATCTTTAGTCTACATCTCCTATTTGTGCCTTTCAAACCAGAGATTCATATGGGATAAATTCCAAAGAAGAACTGTCCCTCCACTAGAGCTTCCTTTACCTACTAACAGTAACAGCTGTTTGATTTTAATGCAGTTCTGAAAATGATTTTGCCAAGCACAAAATGGGTTTAGCTTCAGATAGTTTTATAAAGTTTTGGTCATTAACTGACAATGTTCTTTCACCCATTACCAGATGACTTATTTCAGACTGATCCAAATTGAAAGATAAACACAAAATATTCAAGTTTGAAGAATTTAAATTTCATATGAGGGTTTGAAATATTGTGGGAAATTTTTCTACAATGTTTTCCAAAGCTTTTATCATTGAGAGGAGTCAAAAAGCAGGATCATCTGGTAAATTTATTTCACACAATTGTATATAACCAAAATGGTCCTAAATTTCTCACATGATAATGATTTTTCCAAGTCTGAACAGCCCAAACCCACATATCAAAATTTTACACATAAATTTTGAAAATGCCAGCCAAGTTCAGTCAAAATTGGCTCAGTGGTTTAGGAGGAGAAGATTTCATGAATTCTTTAAGTGTGATGAGCCCCATCCTGCCACGCCAAAATTTCAAAATTTCATACTCGACTTTTGAAAAAGGTCACTTAAGGAACATTCTTGCCAAGTTTGGTTCAAATTAGCCCAATGATTTAGAAGAAGAATTTTAAAAGAATTATTACATGATTTCCCTAATATTGATAAGCCCGGCACAGCCTTATTTTTGGCAATCAGAATTTCATCACTAAGGGATCATTCCTACAATATTTGGTCCAAACTGGCTCTGTGTTTTCGGAGGAGAAGATTTATAAAGAACTATTCCAGAATTACTCAATGTCTGATAAGCCTGCCCTGCAACGCCCCCATTTTTTATGAAATCAAAATTTCACAATCAATTTTTGAAAAGGGTAACCAAAGGAACATTCTTACCAAGTTTGGCCGAATGATTTAGGAGAAGATTTTTAAAGAATTATTTCATGATTTCTTCTAGTCTGATAAGGTCAGCCCCATTTTTTGGTAAATCGAAATTTCACAAGCAGGTTTTGAATAGGACCATGCAAGAAACATTCCTGTCCAGTTTGGTTGAATTTAGCCAGATGGTTACAGAGAAGATTTTTTAAAGAATTAACGACATCTCCCGACAGACAATGTCTGACACACATACGGTGATCACCAAACTTCACCTTGAGCATGTTTTGCACTGGTGTACTAAAAAGTCAGTTTTCAGACAATACCGATGCTGATGCAGACAACGACCTTGCTATAGCTATACCTCCTATTTTCTCCAAAAATAGCTCAGATAAAAATATTTAACCAATCACCCCATGGCAAAATACAAGACAAGTCCAAATTGGAAGGAGTTGCAGGGTACAATTAAAAATTTATCAAATTTTAGATTTTTCAACTTTCTGGGTAGAAAACAATGTGTAAAATGCTTGTAACAAGCAATTTCTTCATTTTACTCAATATTTCCCAATAGTTTTTCTTTAACTCATTACCGCACGGCAATTTTTTTTGACTGGTTCAAATTGAAAGGAGTTGCAGATGACAATTCAAAGCATATGAAATTTTGGATTTTTCTTTACTTTGGGATACAAAATATTTTGGAAAATGAAGAAATTGCTTGTAACAAGTGATTTCTTCATTTTCCACAATGTTTTCCCCAAGCATTTTTTCATTGGGGACGTCTAAAAGCGTCATGGGAATGGGTCAAGGGGCATCAAAAAGTGTCATCTGAGAATGGGATAACAGGCTCCTTTTCCCCTCATACCACATGGCTAGACATATTTACCATGATTTTTTGCATCCCAATGTTTCTGGTATATGTTACGAATGTTTTAGTTGCAGCATCTAGGATGGATTCTTCTATCACAAAAACATATTTGTTCCCCGACACAAACTTCTCCCCCCATTTTGGAATGGAATTCGTCTTGCAGATAATTCTTTTTGTAAACAGCTTGTTGTTCTCCACTCTTCTCTCAATCACATCTTCACTCAAGACATGCTTACTGAAAACAGATAAGCTCATTGTTAAACCCATTCCCACACAGTGAAATTTTAGACTGGTCCAAATTGAGAGAAGTTGCAGACGACAATTTAAAGTTAATGAAATTCTAGATTTTTTCATCTTTCTGGGTAGAAAACATTGTGAACAAGAGGGCCAGAATGGCCCTAAAATCGCTCACCTGACTTATGTAGATGATTAAAAATTTTGCCAACATCTTTTGAAAAGGGTCACCCAAGGAATATTCATTTAAGTTTAGTTGAAATTGGCCCAATGGTTACTGAGGAGATGTTTAAAAATTTCAAAGTAAAAAACTGCCACGCCCATATTTGGGCGTCAATCAAAATTCTGCGAACACCTTTTGAATAGGGTCATCAAAGGAACATTCATGCCAAGTTTTGTTAAAATTGGCCCAATGATTACTGAGGAGAAGATATTTAAAGATTTCTAAATAAAAAACGGCCACGCCCATATTTGGGTGTCAATCAAATTTCCCAAACACGATTTGAAAAGGGTCAACCAAGGAACATTCATGCCAAGTTTGGTTGAAATTGGCCCAATGGTTACTGAGGAGGAAAGGTTTAAAGATTTCTAAGTCAAAAACTTCCCCTTCCTGCCACGCCCTTATTTGGGCATCAATCTCAATTCCACTAACAATTTTTGGAAAGGTTCACCCAAGGAATATTCATGCCAAGTTTGGTTGAAATTGGCCAAATGGTTACTTAGGAGAAGATGTTTAAAGATTTCAAAGTCAAAAACTGCCTGACCCTGCCATGCCCATATTTCGGCATAAATCAAAATTCCATGAACAACTTTTTAAAAGGGTCACCCAAGGAACATTCACGCCAAGTTTGGTTGAAATTGGCCCAATTGTTACTGAGGAGAAGATGTTTAAAGATTTCAAAGTAAAAAAACTGCCAAGCCCTGCCACGCCAATATTTGGGGGTTAATCAAAAATCTGCGAACAACTTTTGAGAAGGGTCACCCAAGGAACATTCCTACCAAGTTTGGTTGAAATCCGCCCATTGGTTACTGAGGAGAAGATGTTTAAAGAATTGTTGAAACCTTCCGACGCACGACGGACAAAGGTTGATACCAAAAGCTCTACTTGAGCATGTTGCGCTCAGGTGAGCAAAAATGAAGAAACTGCTTGATTCAAGCAATTTCTTCATTTGACATAATGTTTTCCCAATTGTTTTTCTTGAGGGGAGTCCAAAAGCGTCACTGTGTGGGAATGGGTTAAGCCATTCCTGCTTTTTTCAACAAAAAGAACAAGGTGCCAAATTGTCACAAGATACGCCCGTCACACTGCTTAATATTAACTGGGGGTTTGAATAGAACTGATGTTATTTTAAATGAATATTTTTTGTCAAAGTATGAAAAACAACAAAGGGCAATTACTCAAAATATACGTTATGGTTCTTGTACACAGCACTCCCACTTGGTGAGCTCTATCCATCCATGAAGTTTCATGATTCTAGCTATCATACTTTTAGAGATATACTCCGGACAAATTTCAAGTATGAAAAACAACAAAGGGCAATAACGCAAAATATACCCTAGGTAGAGTTATGGTTCTTGGACACTGCACTACCACTTGGTGAGCTCTATCCATCCATGAAATTTCATGATTCTAGCTATTATACTTTATTTAAGAGACAGACTCCATACAAGATTCAAGTATGATAAACAACAAAGGGCAATAACTCATAAAATAGGCCAGGTAGAGTTATGGTTCTTGTGCACTGCACTCTCCCTTGGTGAGATCTATACACCCATGAAGTTTCATGATCCTAGCTATAATACTTTTAGAGATATACTCCGGACAAGATTCAAGAATGAAAAACAACAAAGGGCAATAACTCAAAAAAAAGGCTAGGTAAAGTTATGGTTCTTGTACACTGCACTCCCACTTGGTGAGATCTATCCATCCATTAAATTTCATGTTCCTAGCTATTATACTTTTAGAGATATACTCCGGACAAGATTCAAGTATGAAAAACAACAAATGGCAATAACTCAAAATATACTCTAGGTAGAGTTATGGTTCTTGTACACTGCACTCCCCCTTGGTGAGATCTATCCATCCAATAAATTTCATGATTCTAGCTATTATACTTTTAGAGACATACTCAATACAAGATTCAAGTATGAAAAACAACAAAGGGCAATAACTCAAAAAATAGGCCAGGTAGAGTTATGGTTCTTGTACACTGCACTCTCCCTTGGTGAGATCTATACACCCATGAAGTTTCATAATCCTAGCTATTATACTTTTAGAGATATACTCCGGACAAGATTCAAGTATGAAATACAACAAAGGGCAATAACTCAAAAAATAGCCCAGGTAGAGTTATGGTTCTTGTACACTGCACTCCTACCTTATGAGCTCTATCCATCCATAAAATTTCATGATTCTAGCTATTATACTTTTAGAGATATACTCCGGACAAGATTCAAGTATGAAAAACAACAAAGGGCAATAACTCAAAATATACTCTAGGTAGAGTTATGGTTCTTGTACACTGCACTCCCCCTTGGTGAGATCTAAACACCCATGAATTTCATGATCCTAGCTATAATACTTTTAGAGATATACTCCGGACAAGATTCCAGTATGAAAAACAACAAAGGGCAATAACTCAAAAAATAGGCCAGGTAGAGTTATGGTTCTTGTGCACTGCACTCCCCCTTGGTGAGATCTATACACCCATAAAGTTTCATGATCCTAGCTATAATACTTTTAGAGTTATACTCCGGACAAGATTCAAGTATGAAAAACAACAAAGGGCAATAACTCAAACAAGAGGCCCAGTGGGCCTTAACGGTCACCTGAGTAAAAGAGCACCAAGACAAGTGATTTTGTTTGAAAGAATTAGAAAAAGGTTTGGTTGAAATCCCCTCAGTAGTTCTTGAGAAGAAGATGAAAATGTTTAAAAGTTACCAAAATGACCCCCTTTTGGTCCCCATTTTAGGCACCCCTGACCTCCAGCCTTTTAATTTTCACAAATCTGTATAATCAGTACCCAATGATGCTTTTCACCAAGTTAGTTTGAAATTGGCTTTGAACTTCTTCAAAAGAAGGTGAAAATGTGATTTTTTTAACATGATGAACTTTGACCTCTGGGTGTGGCCCCATACATGACCCCAGGGGATTGAATTTCACAATTTATAATATACCTGTCCTAGTTGTCATGCACACAAAATATTTAAGCTCTGGCATTAACGGTTTATTAGAAGAAGATTTTTAAAGAAAAACTAAAAATTACCCCTTTTTGGCCCCTATTTTGGCCCCTTTGACCCCCAGAACCCCTATTTTCACAAACTTGAATTGGCATCCCCCAATGATGCTTTCTACCAAGTTTGGTTGAAATCCGCCCAGTAGTCCTTGAGAAGAAGATGAAATATTTAAAAGTTACCAAAATTACCCCCTTTTGGTCCCCATTGTAGGGCCCCCGGATCCCCTAGACTTTTTATTTTTACAAATCCAATTAACCATTACCAAATGATGCTTTTCACCAAGTTTGTTTGAAATTGACTTTGTACTTCATCAGAAGAAGGTGAAAATGTGATTTTTTTAACATGATGAACTTTGACCTCTGGGTGTGGCCCCATACATGACCCCAGGGGGATGAATTTTACAATTTATAATATACCTGTCCTAGTTGTCATGCACACAAAATATTTAAGCTCTGGCATTAACGGTTTATTAGAAGAAGATTTTTAAAGAAAAACTAAAAATTACCCCTTTTTGGCCCCTATTTGGGCCCCTTTGACCCCCAGAACCCCTATTTTCACAAACTTGAATTGGCATCCCCCAATGATGCTTTCTACCAAGTTTGGTTGAAATCCGCCTAGTAGTTCTTGAGAAGAAGATGAAATATTTAAAAGTTACCAAAAATTACCCCCTTTTGGTCCCCATTGTAGGGCCCCCTGACCCCCTAGCCTTTTTATTTTCACAAATCCAATTAACCATTACCAAATGATGCTTTTCACCAAGTTTGTTTGAAATTGGCTTTGTACTTCATCAGAAGAAGATGAAAATGTGATTTTTTTAACATGATGAACTTTGACCTCTGGGTGTGGCCCCATACATGACCCCAGGGGGATGAATTTCACAATTTATAATATACCTGTCCTAGTTGTCATGCACACAAAATATTTAAGCTCTGACATTAACGGTTTATTAGAAGAAGATTTTTAAAGAAGTACCAAAAATTACCCCTTTTTGGCCCCTATTTGGGCCCCTTTGACCCCCAGAACCCCTATTTTCACAAACTTGAATTGTCACCCCCAATGATGCTTTCTACCAAGTTTGGTTGAAATCCACCCAATAGTTCTTGAGAAGAAGATGAAATATTTAAAAGTTACCAAAAATTAACCCCTTTTTGTCCCCATTTTAGGGCCCCCTGACCCCCTAGACTTTTTATTTTCACAAATCCAAATAACCATTATCAAATGATGCTTTTCACCAAGTTAGTTTGAAATTGGCTTTGTACTTCATCAGAAGAAGATGAAAATGTGAATTTTTTAACATGATGAACTTTGACCTCTGGGTGTTGCCCCATTCATGACCCCAGGGGGATGAATTTCACAATTTATAATATACCTGTCCTAGTTGTCATGCACACAAAATATTTAAGCTCTGGCATTAACGGTTTATTAGAAGAAGATTTTTAAAGAAGTACCAAAAATTACCCCTTTTTGGCCCCTATTTGGGCCCCTATGACCCCCAGAACCCCTATTTTCACAAACTTGAATTGGCATCCCCCAATGATGCTTTCTACCCAGTTTGGTTGAAATCCGCCCAGTAGTCCTTGAGAAGAAGATGAAATATTTAAAAGTTACCAAAATTACCCCCTTTTGGTCCCCATTGTAGGGCCCCCGGATCCCCTAGACTTTTTATTTTTACAAATCCAATTAACCATTACCAAATGATGCTTTTCACCAAGTTTGTTTGAAATTGACTTTGTACTTCATCAGAAGAAGATGAAAATGTGAATTTTTTAACATGATGAACTTTGACCTCTGGGTGTGGCCCCATACATGACCCCAGGGGGATGAATTTCACAATTTATAATATACCTGTCCTAGTTGTCATGCACACAAAATATTTAAGCTCTGGCATTAACGGTTTATTAGAAGAAGATTTTTAAAGAAGTACCAAAAATTACCCCTTTTTGGCCCCTATTTGGGCCCCTATGACCCCCAGAACCCCTATTTTCACAAACTTGAATTGGCATCCCCCAATGATGCTTTCTACCAAGTTTGGTTGAAATCCGCCCAGTAGTTCTTGAGAAGAAGATGAAAATGTATAAAAGTTAACGGACGACGGACGACGGACGACGGACGACGCACGACGGACGACGCACGACGACGGACAAACGATGATTGCAATAGGTCACCATGACCATTCGGTCAGGTGACCTAAAAATAGGCCAGGTAGAGTTATGGTTCTTGTGCACTGCACTCCGTATTGATGAGAAGAATATAACTGCCAAACTTAAAGTCAATCGGACTAACGGTGACAGAGTTATGCTCCGGACAAAGAAGTGGACACCGCCGGACGCCCGGACGACTGGACGCCCGGACACCACGGGTGATCCCATAATACGTCCCGTCTTCGACGGGCGTATAAAAAGCTTGAGAAAAAATTTAGGAAAATGAAGAAATTGTTTGTTACTTGGAATTGTCATCTGCATCTTCTTTCAATGTGGAATAGTCTAAAAACAATTGTCTCGTAATGAGTTACTATGCAGAACAATATAGTTTAACTACCAAGTCTTTGGACCCCATATATAGATTTTAAAAAATGCCCCAGGGTCTCAATTTGGCTATGCCTGGGCCTACCCTATTATACAAAGAAACAAATATCCTCATGTGAAAAACCAAATGGACAATGTCTCCATAGACTAAAAATAGACTTGGGACTGTACATTCATGGCTATGTTGCAAAAAGCAGTAGATTACTGAATGTTTATAACTATAAATGGAAAATATAGTGGAAAAATGGAGAAAATGATAGATACCAGCATTTTATTCTTGTCACACATGGTTTTCTGTCAAATCTTATAAAGAATTTACAGATTTTGCCACATCTAAAATATTGCTGGCAATTTTTTATTTTTGGCTAGTCTACAATAGTCATCTGTTACTAATTACCGGTAATTAATCACAAAGAGATTGCGGGTGTTTGTTAAACCGATGTATCAACACCAATATTAAATATAAAACGCTATATCCTATTCTCAGTCAAGCGTGAAACATTATTGGCTAACTGCAAACACAATTACAAGATTGCTAGGTCTAAGTGCTGATGGCCATCTGACTTAAGTCAGTAGCACCTTAGGAAATTTCAAAATAAACAATACAGATAAAAGTGGGAACGATACACCACATACACAGCAGCATTACAAATCTAGCCAAATGACAATAGCTTGCAGGCCCCTGGCCTTGACAGTGATACTAAAAATTCTGCCCATAATCATTATGTTTATCATCTGGTAAAGATTCTATGAAGGAATCTGATTAGGGGGGGTCACTCAAGGACTTCCTGTGAAGTGTGGATGAATTTGAATCAGAAGTCAATAGTCCAGTTTCTGAGCATAAGATTTTTAACCGTTTTCATGCTGAATATATCCTTATCTGAACTTACATTAAAATCAAAGGACTGAAGCTGCAGACGACATTTGATGGAATTTCGATTTTTATTTGTCTTTTTGGATGGAAAACATTGTGGATAATGAAGAAATTGCTTGATACAAGCAATTTCTTCATTTTCCACGATGTTTTCCAAAACTTTTTTTCTTGAGGCATGTAAAAAGGAGGGATTGAGTTGGAATGAGTTAAGGGTCAAAAATCATTTGGAAAATTAAATTTAAAAACAACCCCAGATTGCAGGAGTCAAATAGGAGGTGTAGACTAAGACCAGACTGCACTTATGTGTAAGCTGATCTCTGTCTGTATCTCCTGCCAAAGCAGGAATATTCCGGTTTCAGCATGACCATGGTTATATAAAAGTTTATGGATATGACAAGAGGCCATGACCCATGACAATAGCTCTGTAGCTCACTAGCCTTGGACCATTAGATATCTAAAAAGTGTGTGTACTTAGATTTTAGATACCTTTGAGGGTTTGGATATCGCTTCCAAAATGCACAAACAACCTGGTCCCAAGTAAAGTGTAGCAAACCTCTATCTGAGTAGTACTTCATAGCTCATCTGTAAAAAATAGTAGTCATGTTAGGTTTCGATGGCATTTCTGGGCCAAGGAATCAACACTTAACCCATTCTCAAACAATCCCTCTTGTTGGCGTCTCACAAGAAAAAAGCCTCAGAAAACATAGGGGAAAATAAAGTAACTTTTGCTTGTATCAAGCAATTTCTTCATTTTGCACCATGTTTTCTACCAAACAAGAGGGCCAAAATGGGCCTATATAAAAATTACAGGTCTCACGCCTGAAGACCAGTGTTAACTTATTACCAGATCACAAAATTTTAGAATGTCTCAAATTGATGAGGGTGTGGAAATTTAAAAAATCTTTATCATTTTAGATAACTTGAGCATAACATGTTCAAGGTAAGCTTTTGTGATCACCCTTAAATAATTTAGAAAGATTAGAAATATTCTGTAATTTCTGTTACAATTAATAGTTTCCAGTGTCCACATAATTACAAATATATATGTTGTCAAGTCTCGATTATTGGCTTACCTGTTTCAAACCAATGGACAATACATCCAAATTCTGATTTATGAATATATTTTCAAATCTCAATTAACATGTTTACCTTTGTTTCAAACCAGACAAGTTCAATTTTGAACAAGAGGCCCATGAGGGCCTGAGACGCTCTACTGGTTATAAAGTTTTCCGTTAAAACAAGAGGCCCAGTGGGCCTTAAAGGTCACCTGAGTAAAAGAGCACCAAGACAAGTGATTTTGTTTGAAAGAATTAGAAAAAGGTTTGGTTGAAATCCCCTTAGTAGTTCTTGAGAAGAAGATGAAAATGTTTAAAAGTTACCAAAAATGACCCCCTTTTAGTCCCCATTTTAGGCACCCCTGACCTCCAGCCTTTTAATTTTCACAAATCTGTATAATCAGTACCCAATGATGCTTTTCACCAAGTTAGTTTGAAATTGGCTTAGTACTTCATCAGAAGAAGGTGAAAATGTGAATTTTTTAACATGATGAACTTTGACCTCTGGGTGTGGCCCCATACATGACCCCAGGGACATGAATTTCACAATTTATAATATACCTGTCCTAGTTGTCATGCACACAGAATATTTAAGCCCTGGCATTAACGGTTTATTAGAAGAAGATTTTTAAAGAAGTACCAAAAATTACCCCTTTTTGGCCCCTATTTGGGCCCCTTTGACCCCCAGAACCCCTATTTTCACAAACTTGAATTGGCATCCCCCAATGATGCTTTCTACCAAGTTTGGTTGAAATCCGCCCAGTAGTTCTTGAGAAGAAGATGAAATATTTAAAAGTTACCAAAAATTACCCCCTTTTGGTCCCCATTTTAGGGCCCCCTGACCCCACAGCCTTTTTATTTTCACAAATCTGAATAACCATTACCAAATGATGCTTTTCACCAAGTTTCTTTGAAATTGGCTTTGTACTTCATCAGAAGAAGATGAAAATGTAAATTTTTTAACATGATGAACTTTGACCTCTGGGTGTGGCCCCATACATGACCCCAGGGGCATGAATTTCACAATTTATAATATACCTGTCCTAGTTGTCATGCACACAAAATATTTAAGCTCTGGCATTAACGGTTTATTAGAAGAAGATTTTTAAAGAAGTACCAAAAATTACCCCTTTTTGGCCCCTATTTTGGCCCCTATGACCCCCAGAACCCCTATTTTCACAAACTTGAATTGGCATCCCCCAATGATGCTTTCTACCAAGTTTGGTTGAAATCCGCCCAGTAGTTCTTGAGAAGAAGATGAAAATGTTTAAAAGTTAACGGACGACGGACGATGGACGACGCACGACGACGGACAAACGATGATTGCAATAGGTCACCATGACCATTCGGTCAGGTGACCTAAAAATCTGATATTTAAGGAAGTTAATTGCTCAAAGAAGAATGCATAAAGAAAAAAAAAGGGGCTTTATCCCCTTTATCATTTTAAGCAACAATCCTCAAGGCCCCTTTTCCCATGTTTCATGATGGATCCACTCCATTTCCAAAAGAAAGGTACCTTATGACCCTACAATCATTCTGTGAATATTTCATCAGAATCTGACAATAATTGTGGACTTAATCACATAAACAGGATTGTTTTGAATGAAAATCAATAAGGCCCCTTTTCCTGTGTTTTCTGATGGATATATTTCATTCCAAAAGGAACTTTCCTTACAACCCGACAGTTGTCCTGTTGAATTTAAAAGACAACTTGATAATGATTGTGATCTTCATCACATACACAAGAATGTTTTGAATGATAATCTGTGAGGCCCCTTTTCCTGTGTTTCAAATGCCACAATTATTCCATGCATCTTTGAAGAGAATCCAATAAAACTGTTGACTTTATTGTGTTAACAAAGATATTAAATTCAAGTTCTCATAGGGCCCCTTTTCCCGTGATATTTTACTGTTGGTTTTATCATTCTATGAAAGTTAAAAGTGAATCCGATGAAATATTGGAAATTCATTATGTTTACTAGAATATTTAAAAAAAAAATCATATGGCCCCTTTTTACATGATACTTGATGGATTGTACCCAGTTCTGAAAAGAACCATCTAAGTATTTGTACAATCATTCTGTGAAATTTTGAAGTAAATCCGGTGAAATCAAGGGACATCATTGTGTTAACCAGAATATTTAAAAAAGTTTTTCATAAGGCCCCTTTTTATGTGACCCTTGCTATAGTCAGATCCACTGTCAAAATCAACAATTGGAATGATGGTACAATCAATGTGTTTAATCTGTGGAATTTATTGTGTTAATGAGTTTAATATTCATAGGGCCCCTTTCCTCATGATACTTTACAGAACAAACCAAATTTCAAAAGGAATAATTCTAATGAAGGTAGAATCATTCTTTAAAAGTTAAAGAGAATCAATGAAAACAGTGGACTGAATTGTGTCAAGAATTTTTGTAACTAAATTTTCATAAGGCCCCTTTTTCTGTGAAACTTAACAAATCAGACCCAATGTACAAAGGAACAATCCTAATGATAGTTTGAAGAAAATGATAAAGACTCAGGACTTTATTGTAATAATGATGTTTTGTAATAAAATTTTTATAAGGTCCCTTTTCTTGTGTCACTTAACCAATCAGACCTAATTTACAAAGGAACAATCAAAATGATGGTACAATCATTCTATTAAAGTTTGAATAGATTCTGATAAAGACTGAGGGCATTGTTGTGTTTATGAGGATTTGGTAATAATTTTTCATACAGCCCCTTTTCCTATGATACTAGACAGATCAGGCCCAATTTGGAAAGAAACAATCCTTATGATGGTACAAATATTCTGTGAAAGTTTGAACAGAATCTGATGAAAACTGCAGACGTTATCTTGGTGTCAAATTTTTAAAATAAAATTTTCATAAGGCTCCTTTTCCTGTGATACTTGAAGGATCAGGTCTCATGTCAGCATCAACAATCGTGATTATTGTACAATGATTCTCTGAAAGTTTGAATAAAATCCAATGAAAGCTCTGGACTTGGTTACAAGGATTATAGATAAAATTCTCTAAAGGCCCCTTTTCCCATGATACTAGACAGATCACGCCTAATTTGAAAAGAAAGAATCCTTATGATGGAATAATCATTCTGTGAAAGTTTTAACAGAATCTGATGAAAACTGTTGACTTTATTGTGGAACAACGATTTTAAAATTAAATTTCATAATGCTCCTTTTCCTGTGATACTTAACGGATCAGGTCTAATGCAAACATCAACAATCATTATTATTGTACAATTATTCTGTGAATGTTTGAAGAAAATCCGATGAAAGCTCTGGACTTGGTAACAAGGATATATAAATGAAATTTTCATAAGGCCCCTTTTCCTGTGCTTCTTGACAGTTCAAACCCTGTTATGAAAAGAATGATAGTTATGACCCTCCAATCATTCTGTGAAAGTTTCAACAAAATCTGATCAAAGCTGTGGGCTTTATTGTGTTAACAGGGTTTTATTAATTGAATTTTCATATAGCCCCTTTTCCCATGTTACTTGATGGATCTGAACCAATTCCAAAGGGAACTCTTCTTACAAAAGTATAATTATTCTGTTTGAGTATAAAGACAACCCCATCTCATCTGTGGACTTACAAGCATTAATTAAGATTTTTTTAATTGAATTTTCCTAAGGCCCCTTTTCCTATGTTTCTCAATGGATCAGACCCAATTTGAAAGGAACAATCCTTATGATGATACAATCATTATGTGAAAGTTTGAAGTCAATCAGGTGAAATCTAGGGCCACTACATGTTAACTAAGATTTTCTTTATTAAATTTTCATAGGGCCCCTTTTCCCATGAAACTTGATGGATCAAACCTACTTCCGAAAGGAACAATCTATTTAATGTAATAATCATTCTGGGAATGTTTGAAGAGAATTTGTTGAAAACTATGGACTCTATTGTGTTTTTGAGGACTTTTTCAATCCAGTTTTAATCCGGCCCCTTTTTCCCGTGGTCCTTGACTGATCATACAAAATTTTGAAAGGAACAATTCTTATGATGGTACAATCATTCTGTGAAAGTTTGAAGTCAATCAGATGAAAACTTTGGACTCTAGAGTGTTAACAAAGATCTTTGAATTAAATTTTAATAAGGCCCCTTTTCCTATGTTTCTTGAGGAATCATATCCGATTCCAAAAGGTACAATCCTTATGATGGTACAATCATTCTTTGAAAGTTTTAAGAGAATCCATTGTAAATTGTTGGCTCTAGATTATTAATAAGAATTTTTTATTTAACATTTCATAAGGCCCCTTTTTCCTGTGTTTCTTGAAGGATCATACCAAATTTCAAAAGGAATAATCCTTATGAAAGTACAATCATTCTGTGAAAGTTTGAAGGGAATCCGATGAAAACTATTGACTCCAGAGTGTTAACAAGAACTTTTTAATTAAATTTTCATAAGGCCCCTTTTCCCCTGTTTCATGACAGATCAGACCCATTTTCGAAAGGAACGATCCTTATGATTGTACAATCATTCTGAGAAAGTTTGAAGAGAATCCGAAGAAAACTGTGGACTCTATCGTGTAAATGAGGATTTTTAATGGAATTTTTAATTGAATTTTCATGAGGCCCCTTTTCCCATGTTTCTTGACGGATCATACCCAATTTCGAAAGGAAGGATCCTTTTATTGGTACGATCCTTCTGTGAAAGTTTGAAAAGAATCCAATGAAAACTGTGCACTCTATTGCATAAACGAGGATTTTTTATGGAATTTTTCATAAGGCCCCTTTTCCTGTGTTTCTTGACGGATCATACCCATTTTCGAAAGAACAATCCTTATGATGTTACAATCATTCTGAGAAAGTTTGAAAAGAATCCAATGAAAACTGTGGACTCTATCGCATAAACGAGGATTTTTAATTGAATTTTTAATGAATTTTCATAAGGCCCCTTTTCCCGTATTTCTTGATGGATCATACCCATTTTCGAAAGGAACGATCCTTATGTTGGTACAATCATTCTGTGAAAGTTTGAAGAGAATCTGATGAGAACTTTGGACTCTATCGCGTAAGCAAGGATTTTTAAATTAAATTTTCATAAGGCCCCTTTTCCCGTGTTTCTTGAAGGATCATACCCATTTTCGAAAGGAACAATCCTTATGATGATACAATCATTCTGAGAAAGTTTGAAGAGAATCCGATGAAAACTGTGGACTTTATCGCGTAAACGAGGATTTTTAATTGAATTTTTAATTAAATTTTCATAAGGCCCCTTTTCCCGTGTTTCTTGACGGATCATACCCTTTTTAGAAAGGAACGATCCTTATGATGGTACAATCATTCTGTGAAAGTTTGAAGAGAATCCGATGAAAATTGTGGACTCTATCGCGTAAACGAAGATTTTTTAATGAAGTTTTAATTAGGCCCCTTTTCCCGTGTTTCTTGACGGATCTGACCCTTTTTCAAAAGGAACGATCCTTATGATGGTACAATCATTCTGAGAAAGTTTGAAGAGAATCCGAAGAAAACTGTGGACTCTATCGTGTAAATGAGGATTTTTAATGGAATTTTTAATTGAATTTTCATGAGGCCCCTTTTCCCATGTTTCTTGACGGATCATACCCAATTTCGAAAGGAAGGATCCTTTTATTGGTACGATCCTTCTGTGAAAGTTTGAAAAGAATCCAATGAAAACTGTGCACTCTATTGCATAAACGAGGATTTTTTATGGAATTTTTCATAAGGCCCCTTTTCCTGTGTTTCTTGACGGATCATACCCATTTTCGAAAGAACAATCCTTATGATGTTACAATCATTCTGAGAAAGTTTGAAAAGAATCCAATGAAAACTGTGGACTCTATCGCATAAACGAGGATTTTTAATTGAATTTTTAATGAATTTTCATACGGCCCCTTTTCCCGTATTTCTTGATGGATCATACCCATTTTCGAAAGGAACGATCCTTATGTTGGTACAATCATTCTGTGAAAGTTTGAAGAGAATCTGATGAGAACTTTGGACTCTATCGCGTAAGCAAGGATTTTTAAATTAAATTTTCATAAGGCCCCTTTTCCCGTGTTTCTTGAAGGATCATACCCATTTTCGAAAGGAACAATCCTTATGATGATACAATCATTCTGAGAAAGTTTGAAGAGAATCCGATGAAAACTGTGGACTTTATCGCGTAAACGAGGATTTTTAATTGAATTTTTAATTAAATTTTCATAAGGCCCCTTTTCCCGTGTTTCTTGACGGATCATACCCTTTTTAGAAAGGAACGATCCTTATGATGGTACAATCATTCTGTGAAAGTTTGAAGAGAATCCGATGAAAATTGTGGACTCTATCGCGTAAACGAAGATTTTTTAATGAAGTTTTAATTAGGCCCCTTTTCCCGTGTTTCTTGATGGATCTGACCCTTTTTCAAAAGGAACGATCCTTATGATGGTACAATCATTCTGTGAAAGTTTGAAGAGAATCCGATGAAAACTGTGGACTTTATCGCGTAAACGAAGATTTTTTAATGAAGTTTTAATTAGGCCCCTTTTCCCGTGTTTCTTGACGGATCTGACCCAATTTCGAAAGGAACGATCCTTATGATGGTACAATCATTCTGTGAAAGTTTGAAGAGAATCCGATGAAAACTGTGGACTTTATCGCGTAAACGAGGAAAAGTTTAACGGACGGACGGACGCCGGACGGGAAAAAGCCATCGCTATAGCTCTAGTGGCCTTCGGCCAGTAGAGCTAAAAATATGAAATATTTGTACTTTCTGTTATAATTAATCTCAACCTAAATTTCCATTTGTCCAAAATGATGACATCCAAAATCTGACAAATTTATTGCCATATCTCAATGTGCCTACCCATGTTATTGTACATGACTTCTCAGAATTACGGACGTTTCATACCATAACCATTTCATACCAGTCATTTTGTACCATGGTATTGGTCAATTTGTACCATGGCATTTGTTATTTCGTACCATGCTGTGACCATTTCGTAACATGTTGTAGTCATTTCGTACCATATATCAAATATTTCGTACCATGTTAATTTAAATTACCCAGTGTGTGTATAAATTTTGTCTTTGCGTATGAGGTTTTTATTACATCCATTGGACCTAGAATTAAACTGCCCTTGACTTAGAGGGTCCATTAGCACTTTTTTGTGTGTGCCACTCAAACAGTTCAATTTGAATGAACTAAAACTTTCCACTATGAATCTCTATGACGTCCAGTTGTGCATGGGACCATTATTATTCAGATCCCTCAAGTGGATTAGAATTATCTGCCCTTGAGCAGATAATGTACATTGTGCGTCATGCGTAAGAAGTTGTCAACAATTCTTTAAAAATCTTCTCCTCTGTAACCATTGGGCCAATTTGAACCAAACATATGATTAATCAATGATGAGGACGTTTAATCACTGCTCAAGGGCAGATAATTCTAATCCATTTGAGGGATCTGAATAATAATGGTCTCATGCACAACTGGACATCATAGAGATTCATAGTGGAAAGTTTTAGTTCATTCAAATTGAACTGTTTGAGTGGCACACACAAAAAAGTGCTAATGGACCCTCTAAGTCAAGGGCAGTTTAATTCTAGGTCCAATGGATGTAATAAAAACCTCATACGCAAAGACAAAAATTATACTCACACTGGGTAATTTAAATTAACATGGTACGAAATATTTGATATATGGTACGAAATGACTACAACATGTTACGAAATGGTCACAGCATGGTACGAAACAACAAATACCATGGTACAAATTGACCAATACCATGGTACAAAATGACAGGTATGAAATGGTTATGGTATGAAACGTCCATAATTCTGAGAAGTCATGTACAATAACATGGGTAGGCACATTGAGATATGGCAATAAATTTGTCAGATTTTGGATGTCAGCGTTTTGGACAAATGGAATTTTAGGTTAACATTAATCATAACAGAAAGTACAAATATTTCATATTTTTCAAAATTGAATTTGTCTGGTTTGAAACAAAGGTAAACATGTTAATTGAGATTTGAAAATATATTCATAAATCAGATTTTGGATGTATTGTCCAAGGTTTGAAACAGGTAAGCCAATAATCCAGACTTGACAACATATATATTTGTAATTATGTGGACACTGGAAACTATTAATTGTAACAGAAATTACAGAATATTTCTAATCTTTCTAAATTATTTAAATTTTTTTGTTGTTGAAATTGTCTATTCGGTTTGAAACCAGATTATAAATGTCAAAGCATCTTGTGTAAAGAGCATGAGCAGATCAAGATAGAGTGTGAGCAAATATTGGGTTGGGTGAAATAAGGTACCTGGAGGACAAACCAAAATGAAAGAATCATGTTGTTAAGATTCATCAGGAAATCCATAGCGATCAGTAACTCAAGATGACATATTAAAGTATTACACTCTTTAAACCCAGAAAAATCCCCTGGAGCCGGTTGCATCATCCAAAAGTGTTGTGCAAAGCAAAGATGGAACTCAGTTACCCACGCTATTTGATTTTTTCACAATCATTTCTGGAAGAAAATATTCCTGAGGCATCGAAAAAAGCCATTGTATGAAATCTCCTATTTTTAAAAAGGGAGACAAAAAAGATCCTGCTAATTACCGTCCTGTGATATTGACTTCTGTGGTCTGCAAATTATGTGAAAAACTGATCAGGGATAAAATGATGAAACATGGATTAAATTACCTTTTTTCTGACACTCGGTACGGTTTTATTAGAGCTGGAAGATCATGTACTGTGCAGCTTATTGAAATTTTTGATGAATGGACACAATACATTGACTCAGGTAAACAATTTTATGTACTTTATTTAGACTTTGCTAAGGCTTCTGACTGCGTCTCACATGACCACTTAATATTCAACCTGCATAAAATGGGAGTATGTTGTAATTATTTAATTTTTAGTTTCGTCTATCAAAAATGAGCATTCTGATTGGTCAAAAAAATATATTCATAACTCCATGAACAAAATTTCGAGCACGCAGCAATTTTGAATGCTTCTGCACAAAATAGTTCCATACAAAAAGTTATGAAAATTTGTAAAGTTTTTGCTTTTTTCCCCTCAACACTATTAAATTATAAGAAATGAGGAGAATATTTTTTGTTTTCATGTAGTTATGAACCGAAATACCTAATCACACTTATGTATGAATCCTTTTCGAGTATTCATACAGTGTGATTAGTTTTCTTGGTTCATACCTCCATGAAAACAAGAACTATTCTCTTCATCTCTTAAATATTTTGAACTTGATCAAGAATTTCCTCAAAAACAGATTTCAATGTGTTAGAATTGGGTCATCCTTATCATCATGGACTGATGTTGCAAGTGGTGTTCCACAAGAAAATGTGATTGGACCCATATTTTTGTTATGTTTCATTAATGATCTTCCTGATGGGGATTCTGGAACGATAAGGTACTTTGCAAATGACACCAAGTTATATGGTAAAGTACCTGATACCAACTCATGTAAGAATCTACAATCTGACTTGGACAATTTGTGTAACTGCAGCGAAAAGTGGCAATTATCCTTTAATGCCAAAAAATGCAAAATCTTTTGTTTGTTTGAATGGGGTTTTACGCCGCTTTCAACAATCTTTCAGTTATATCACGGCGGCTGGAGCACCTAACAATGGATTCCTGGTATTTCTCACGCCAGTACCGCCATCACATCCTTTCCTAGCCTCCAGCTGCTACCCCACATAGGTCTACGATTATCAACCCATTGGTGGGAGACAAATAGTCGGAAAGGATGAGTGCCGCCGTCGGGGATCGAACCCGGGACCTCTAGACTGACAGTCCGACGTGCTACCAACTGCGCTATGATGGCGGCAATGCAAAATCTTACATATTGGACAAAAAATGAGAATTTCAGATACACAATGAAAGACACGTATGGTTAATATGTTAACGTGGATACTGCAGCAACAGAGGAAGACCTTGAAGTAACCTTTTCCAAAAACCTGACTTTCGAAGACCATATCTTGGATATTACCAACAGAGCACAAAGAACTCTAGGTCTGATATATAGCAGTTTTGAGTAGCGGCTTTGAGTGCCTGGATAAAGTAAGGTTTATACCTTAATATAAGGCTGTAAGCCTGTTAGCAGATCTAGTCTGGAATATGGGTCCTGTGTTAGGTCCCCATACCTAAAGAAAGACGTGAAAAAGCTAAAAGACGTACAAAGAAGGGATACTCAATTGGTTCCTGACACCTGTCATTTACCAAACAGTGTAAGATTGAAAGACCTAGATTTAGTGACACTTCAAAATAGAAGGGATAGGGCGAATATGATACAGTTATACAAGTCCTTATATGGTCTGGACCAAATAAAATTGGATAACTTATTCCTGCTTCAGGGTTCCCACGCTACGGCAGTTCCAAAATTCCGACATTTCCCTGACAAGAAAGTGATTTCCAATTTTGACATTTATCTAAAAAGATAATAGAAACTGAAGGGATTTGCGCCTCGATTGGTTCCTGACACCTGTCATTTACCAAACAGTGTAAGATTGAAAGACCTAGGTTCAGTGACACTTCAAAATAGAAGGGATAGGGCGAACATGATACAGTTATACAAGTCCTTATATGGTTTGGACCAAATAAAATGGGATAACTTATTCCTGCTTCAGGGTTCCCATGCTACGGCAGTTCCAAAATTCTGACATGTCCCTGACAAGAAAGTGATTTTTCCCTGACATGTTATCCACGTTTTAACTGATGTTTCCCTGTTCCTTAACAATTTTATCAAAGAATTACCATTGCTATTATGCATATAATAGTTATAGAACTGCTGCTTTGAACCTACTCATTTAGATCAAACACATTAAAGTTCATTATCTGCATTCCTAACAAAAAAAAAATGTAAGTAGCATGTTTCTAAAGAGTCAGTAGTTCATTGACATACTAATAATGGTGAACACAATTCAGTGAACAACAAAACTGAAACTATCACAGACACGACCATACTGCTCAGGAGGCAAGGGGCGCAAATCCCTTCAGTTTCTATTATCTTTTTTAGATAAATTTCAAAATTGGAAATCAGTACTTTTAGCAATTTAAACCAAAAAAATAAGAAACTGCCTTAGCCTTGAAGACTACTCCAATGTAAAATTCCCTGACAGTCTGTTCAAAATTCCCTGACATTTCCCTGACTTTTGCCTTATTTTCAAATTCTCTGACACTCATCAAAATTCCCTGACATTTCCCTGACTTTTACAAAATTCCATTTTCCCCCGACTTTTCCCTGACCCGTGGGATTCCTGTGCTTGCTGAAAATACTTAAAGGGGACACCATCTTAAATTTAAGATAAAGAAATGTCAACATAATACCAGACTTCGCTCATTCAATAGACAGTTCATCTGTGGAATGGTCTAAGTAAAAAGTACTGTTTCGGCCAAAAGTTTAAATATTTTCAAGTCAGCATTAAGCAATGAACACTGGAATGACACCAAATTCAACTCAACATGTTATGTGTAAAGCACTCACTGGTTACTTACTAGATTTAACTAGATTTTTAAGTCATTGTAGTAGTTAAAGAAGAGATTTACGAGAACAGCAATGATAGCTTCGGCTAAGAAGACGGCCCATCTAGGTATCAACTCTGCACGTGTCGGGAAAATGGGTCAACGAAATCTCGGTCAGCCTTGACGTTTTTTACCGAGTCGACTTACCAAGAGAAGGCCCCTGCCTTTCTTTCAGACTGCTTGCTTCTCAAACACTAAAAAGTGATGCCTGTAAAATTTATGTGAACGGTTTGCCAGACTCAATCAAAACAAAGTAGAAGCGCCGAACGTGAGTTAGCAGCCAATCTTGTCTCAAGTTCAATGTTTTTTACCCACTTCCGGTCTTAACTCGATCGGCCTCTAATAACCCGGTATACTTAACCCAGTATCTATAGTGTAGCTCCAGTAAGATTAAGTGCCTGCACACATATTCCACACATGAGTACAAGTAGTCCACTTTAAGAAACCACATGTGTCTATTTGTTCGTTAAAATATCATTAAAGGTCGGCAGCGTATAGCTGGATATCTCGTCAAAATAATGGAGTCAATTTTAATTACATGCACGGTCATAAAGTGGCCATCAAGCCCAGCCTGCTATCTATCTATCTATATATACTGCCCAACTCCCCTTTCGGGTATTACTGGCAGGTGCGCGTCTGTGCTGGAATAAAAACTGTTAGACATTTGTTAGGGTGCAAAATTTTAAAAGTATTGTGAGTGTTAGATTAAAAGAGCTGATAAAACATATTTTGGTCATTCAGGGACGCCTCACTATCTGAAAAGAATCAAGGCTCTTTTTGAACGCTGCAATATCAGGTTGCTGTACAATTGTTTCTGGAAGGCTGTTCCATAGCATCACTGTGTAGGAAAAAAAAGAATATTTAAAGTAGGCTGCATTGTGTGGATCTGTCTGAAAGATGCTGTGTGCATATGTCGGGTGGTCCTCACTGGTCTTTCAAGATAAGCTGGTACTGACACTGCAACAAAATTATTAACAATTTTATAAAACATGGTGACTCTGGAGATGTCTCGTCTGTATTGGAGAGTTTCCCAACCAAGCTCCTTCCGCATGCAGGTAACACTGTCATAATAAGAGAAATTATTTTGAACCCATCTTGCCGCTCTACGTTGTACTTTTTCCATTTTGTTGATATAGGTTTTTGTGTAGGGGCTCCAAACTGTTGATGCGTATTCTAATGGGGTCTCACTAAAGTTTTATACGCTATTTCTCTGATCTTCTTATTTTTGGTCTGGATGTTTCTGCGGAGAAAACCTAAAGTTTTATTAGCATTTGATGTTATATTTTCATTGTGTTTGTTCAAGGAAAGATCTCCAGATATTGTAACTCCTAGGTATTTGGCATTGTCCACAGTCTCCAGTACTTGCCATGTAACCTGTAATCAAAGGAAATCTTTTTCTTCTTTTTAGTAATATTTAGGACAATGCATTTGCTGGTGTTAAACTCCATTTCCCAGTTTTTTGGTCTTCTTAGTTTGCCTGGTCTTTAGCATTTACAAAGATAGATACATATTATTGTTATCTACATATACCGAATATCGGCATCGAATCTAAGTATTGAAGTAACAGGAATTCGTAAAGTTTCAGGGTAAGTTTTTAGAGAAGAAATACCAGGGAAAGGGTTTACCTTAAAAATGCTGTTCTCGTTAAATGCAGGATCCAAATCACCAAATATGGGCTTCGCACTTAAACAGTATCAATTTATGTTAAGTTTTGGATAGAATGAAAGACAGACGGGAAGACATTCAGATGGACTACTGTAAATCACTATGCTTCAAATCCTTTGAGAATTTGCAAAGCACGACCTGTCACGCTCAACCAAGTTGGCTGATCATAGAC
This sequence comes from Fragum fragum, assembly GCA_946902895.1. Classification (NCBI taxonomy): domain Eukaryota; kingdom Metazoa; phylum Mollusca; class Bivalvia; order Cardiida; family Cardiidae; genus Fragum; species Fragum fragum. Next base: position 19,496,338 of record OX336374.1, on the reverse strand, counting down.
AACTTGTAGGGAGAAACGAACACGCACTATACCTCCACAGTTGACTGGTCGCTGGCCACGCCTTCTGACTCAGCCAGGACGCTTCATTTGGATATCAAAAGGTGTCATTTTGCAAAACATATCGCCAGTAATACGTAACAAAAAGTAAAGAAGTTGGTTCACGACCTAATCGTCGTAAGTACAACTGTACTTACGCCTTTTAAGTCGATGAACCAACAAAAAGCTCCAGACAAATGTCGACCAATGACGGGTTCGCCGTTCACTTCTAAATGTATGATTTGACAGATCCTTCAACTTTTTGATTGACATCACGATCCATTAATTGGTCTAGATTGCTAATTTGGGCTTTTGAGATACAGTTTGAATAAATCACATAGTTGGAATTAAATCCCCGAATCCGTACACACACATTTAAAAAGAAGGAGAAAAAAAAACATAGACAATTTACATCTGAATGATTAATTCATCAAAGGTTGGTCATCAAAATGTTGGTTTATCACCAAAAACAAAAAAATAGAAACGTATTCTCCCACAAATAATTGAGATCGATCAAGGGAAAGTGGAAATACTGGAAAAGGGACCGGATTCAGAGGAGGTTAATTAGATATAGTGTTCGTGAATAAACTTATGATAAGTTAGGGGGACATTTTCGATTCAGAAGAAAAAAAAAAAAAGAAAAAAAGCGAGAAAGTCTCGACCTGTCAGAGTACGCAGCAGGTCCCCTTTCTCCTGATAGTTTCTATCTGAAAGTTTGTTTCAATATGAGAGATATATAAAGAATGGAGACTATGCCTAGTTTATTCACTGTGAAGAAAGTCAATACGGATGTACTAATTCAAAGGTTTAGAAGGGTCACTCCAAACAATCCCTGAAAAAAATTGTACTATCAGCCCACTGGTTAAGGGCAATGCGCGCGAGACGGAAAACGTTATTATTGCGGTCTTAATACATGAATATGTTGCACTAAAACGTGACATCCAAACAAAAACAAAAAATATCAGTTTTGGTGTCATTACACATATGTGTGTGATCCAAGTCTTCCCCGCGCACACATTTTCATAATCTAACAGGCACCATTTTAATACCACAACAGCGTTTAAATGAATATAATTACTGACATTACCTTCCCTGGGACAATACAGCACTATAGCCAATAGTGACCTTACATGATACCTAGAGTCTCACTTTATTTTACCTTTCACAAATCGTTTTAACTTGCAACTAGCATATTACTAACCCTCGATCGTCTTTATAGTTAAATTTCTGTTCTATTTGAATTAATCGCCCGTCCTTCTTCATCACAGTTAGGCTATTTGAAAGCGTGATGCTTGTCATTGTTAACAATTCCGTATACTTGACAAGAGACCACAAAGTATACCTCAATATAATATTTTCTATTATTGCCTATAAAATATAATCTTTAGTTTCGTCTACCAAAAACGGGCGTTTTGATTTGTCGAAAAAAATATTCATAACTCCATAAACAAAATTTGGAGCACGCAACTTCCGCACAAAATAGTCCGATACAAAAAAGTATTAAAAAAATGTAAATTTTTGCTTTTTCGATCAATGCTATTAAATCAAAAGAAATGAAGAGACAATTTATGTTTTCATGGAGGTATGAACCGAAAAACCTAATCACGCTAATGTATTAATCCACTTCGCTCCTCATCTCTCAGATACATTTAAAAAAAAAAAAGAATTGCGATTATCCGAGGTTACCTCAAACTATTTTTGTCTTTGGGTAGGGGTATCTTTCGCATGTCAAAGTTTTTACCCCCCATTTCAAATATTGCTCATTTATATTGGGTAGATGAATCATAATCATAATAAAATAGAATTGACGAAAATGGATAATCTCGGAAATGAAAAAAAGTTTCGATAGAAGTACTGGAGGAGTGCACAGGGTGACCAGGATCGAGCCTATTCACTTTTGCCATATTTTAGAATACTCATTCTATCTTGATATACCGTTAAAGGTTTTTATAAATGCCAATGTTCTATTGTACGCCCATGACCAGTTTTGGGTGATTTTCGACATCTTTGAAGCCTCTAATTTATCACCCAGTCATTAAATTGAGTGTTTCCAATTTGGAGACACGTTTTTGAAGTGTTGATTTATCATACAAAGATAGGCCGTTGACTTTTTGTCAAGCTCCACAAATGCTTGGGTACAAAACAAAAAAAGGAGGGGAAAGAAAAAACAGACTGTTGGTAGACCTTTATTGAATGCGTAGAAAAAAGTTAAAGCATACTGTAGGTGAGTCATGATTTTGGACTTGCACTGCGGCAATATTTATGTGATACGAGAATCAAATGGATCAAAATTCACTGATACACTGCACATTTTTAGACAGTCAGTTTTGAAAAACACCGAAACTAAAGCTCAGTATTAACATTTAAGCTATAGGTACGATGATTTGGTCGCCAAAATTAGTGCATAAATTTTACTGTAATTTTTACAGAGTGGTTCTAAGCTTACATAGCAGGAGGACGTGTCGGACAATTTGAAATCGAAAGTTTAAATTCCACAGAGCGTTATTATGTTTGCACACAAGAAAATTTATAAGCCCCGATGCTCTGACTACGTAGGGCCAAAATTTTGCAGTTGGAATCTTGCAGCACTCAATCAACCAAAATGTCTTTAAAGGTCTATTTTCATTTGTTAAAAGGGTTGTTATTTTGGTACGGGGTCGTAAAGTAGTAGAAGAACCAGTTATGAAAAAATAGACTTGGATAGAAACATGTATATGCTTTGACATAGGCCGTTAGGAAAGTACACATTCTTTAGTCAAGAAATTACTGGAAAGTTTTCCACTTTAAAATCAGTGTGTTTTTCCAAATCTTTCTCGCTCCGCTTCGACATAAAGACAGGAAGTCCTTTGTGTTATTGTAACTTTTTATAAGACAATTCATTAACCTACTATGATGCATGGTCCGATCTGCCTCTCCCCTCTGCTCTTTTCTCTGGGTCTCTCATCTCCTCTGCCTCGGTATCTGTCCTTCATCTTTTTCCCGGGTCTATCTCAAATACAATTTACTTCATCCAGCGGAACAGTGAAAAATATCAAGTACAAAACACTTTCGTATTTTAATTCCAAAGACATATCTCAAAAATATCAGTATTGCTTGATATATAAAGAATAATAATAAAAGAAAAAAAAAACGTTTTAACGTAAAAGGTAGTTGACTAGATACTTTTTCATATATCGATTGAAGCAATTTTCAGTCGAACATAGATCGTTTTATCACTTCGAACTTAAAGAAAATATCATTTTGTGAACAAACATCTAGTATCGAATATCTTGGCCATTACATCACAATCCAGCATTTTACGCGCTAGAGAAAATGGCTCAATAAATTATCGTAAGAAAAAAAGAAATTGTTTTAAACAAATATTTTCTTACTACTAATGCTGTTTACTAGGTTTAACGCTTAGTTTATACTAATGTTTTTCAGTTCGATTGCGACGGAACCGTAACAAAACTGGGCAAAATACCTACAAGGGATCCTTTTGGATCTCATATGGAATCTAGGTCCATGTTGTTAAGAAGGATGCTGAAGATAGACAAAATGCAAAAAGGGCTAAATTTTAAAATTTCGATCTTTGTCGACGCTGGTATTTCTCGACAGCGTGTTTGACTGAATTAAAGTGCACTTACAACTTATATGTGTGGGATTCCAAAAGATTTAGTTATGGTTTCAACCCAATGTCTGAATAAATCATCAACTCTGATATATTACAGCAACCAGTTCCGCTTTTTTCCGTTTTGGAAACATAAAATCTTATTTGATTGTCGTGCAGTATCATTTTTTCCGTCTTAACATTTTTTCTTAATCTTTATTTTGATTTTATTCTGTATAATTTTACAGAATTGCCCCCTTTATGTCTAAACATGTTTCACAAATAGACTGTATATTAAATTTTTGTCTGTATGTCCCACGTATTGTCAATGATAGATGATATTGCCCATCTTTGAAAATTATTAGTCCTTAAAGGCATAATGATGTCAATACAAGGCCCAAACGCAACCGTTATAGGTCTAAAAGCACACGCCAACTCGTCTGAACACCGATTCACTCATCTTCATTAGTAAAAGTAATCACCGTCATACTAGATGCAAATTCAAGCACAAGTGATTTCTTTTAAGTAGATCAAAGGTCAAATCACATTACAAGGTATAAACTTAACGCTTGTGGCCTGATTGTTCGAGATATAACCATTGGATATGTAGGGTTCAATAAGATAAATGGAGTTTCTTTCATGTAGGTCAAAGAGCAAAAACAAAAAGGGGAATCGATAAAAGGGGAATCGATGACATGGCGAAATTCTGTGTGATTTTGGTTATATAAAATATGAAATATGCTAACTTTCGTAGGTCAAGGTAAACGTCACCAAAACAAATGCATAGTGGTAGCCGATGACATGCTGAAGTTTTGTTGGAAAAATCCCCCGCAATACATGATATTTATGCTTTATAAAACCCATTTCAGGATATGAAATGTTCCCCCTTTTCTAGGAAAGCTGGTATGAAGCTTAAAGAAGAGGACATTTATTTACTTTCTTGTAATTTTAAAGACCTCGTAAAGCTGAATTTCAGTAATGTTAAGAAGGATGAGAAAAAAGCACAAACATAAAAATAAGTAGCAGGTTGATTGAGTGGGGTTTAACGCCACTTTTAACAGTACTGCAATCATATCGCGGGGAAGGCTGGAGCACCTAACCATGGATTCTTGGTATTTCTTTCACCTGTACTACCCCGACATCCTTTCCAAGCCTCCATCTGCTCATCCTACATAGGTTTTCACTCATTGGTAGGAGATAAACGTCAGAAAGTTTTTCGCCGCGACCGGGAATTGAACCCTGGACCCCGGGCATGATAATGAGTTATACGCGCAAGCAACTGCGCTATGGCCACGGTTATAGGTATCTGAAGTGGTCGAAATAAGCGTAGAAGCGAAATAATTGGCTTGTTACGAGCGAACCCCATATTTCTATAACGTTTACCGTGATTTAATACCTCAAAGTTGTAAAAGGTAATGTTTGTACTTTAATGGATATGGGACATAATATGTTTTTCAGTCTCCTTAGATTTAGGTGTTACTTTTATGACGTTCTCGCGGTCCGTATCTAATCATTTTTAGAGTTTCTTGGTATTCAGCACTATCAGTAGTTTGGTGTTATAAGCTGCTGATACTTGGTATATAAATCTTCGTATCATCTGTGTCTGTCCGTCTGTCAATTTCTAGATACATCATTGATAGATCGACACTTTCAACGAAAAACAAAAATGGTCGATAAATTAAATCATTCATTTCAGCGACCGGAAGTGAATGTTGACTTTCGGCATTAGTAATTGTGAAGTGTTTTTGTTGGTATGACGATTTTTAACCCGTTCCTGTCTAACTTAATTTTGTGTGGTTGCACATGACAACTTAAAATGGATTTTGTTCAATATATTACTCATGCTACACGACAGAAAATACTGTGGAAAAAGAAGACATTGCTTTTAACAAGCAATTTTCTCTTTTCCCACAAAGTTTACTAAAGTATAAAAACACGTGGCCGTAAAAAACCGGGACTGTACGGGAAAGTTTACGTGGGAACTACAACTTATTCAAGTTTAATTGATACCATTTTGGTCGCTAGGTAACGGTTTGTTATTTGTTTAATGTTTGTGATTATTGATTATGAATACCAAAGACGTTTGATGTTCAGTCTAACTGCTAGTTGATGACAGTGGGCGTGGCGAACCATTGTCAATTATCACGAATGTTTAAGCCAGTATTTATGTATTGAGTGGGCAGGGATTTAAATCTTTCCTGTTCAAACCCGGGATTTAACGTTCCTGTGATTTTATAATTGAGAAAAAATTATGGAAAAAGAAGAAATTGCTTGAAACAAGCAATTTCTTCTTTTTCCACAATATTTTTTCACCACACAGGATGGTTTATTTCAAACTGCATCCAATTTTCATTGTTGTCTGCATCCTCTTTCAATTTGGACCAGTCTAAAATTTCCAAAAACGGGCAAGGGTTAAACGTGGTTCACGGTTTCGGACCTCAGTTTGATAACACATATTTAGAGCTCTAGGTATAGGAAATGGTTTGTTTTTAAAGTGTTCAATTTCTTTACATGTATTTGTCCATTATACTCTATGTTGTAGGTTCTTGTCTGAATCGTCACATGAAGACGATTCAAATGAGATCCTACAACATAGTGTTTAAAACATATTTAACTTGCCAGCTTAAGGGGCATGAACGCTTATGGTTAATTAATTTCTGGATGTTTATACATGCCACATACATTGTCCGACATTTCTGTAAAGCTTGTTGGTTTAACGAGTCATTCAAGCTGTTGTTACGATGTTTTGGTAGCCAACCAATCAGTTAATTAAAATTTGACACATAAGTGCGGTTATAATTCAGTGCACTACAGATACTTTTCCGGATAAAATTGTAGGGTACAATGTAAACACTTCAAAACTTCTACAGACGTCGATTGTTGCTGATGTGATTGAACAAATATTTATATCGATTTCCATGGACAGTGCTTAAAAGTCGTAAGTGAACACACATTTATTTCATGCGCACAACACTATAGTGCTAAGGTATCGATATAAGTTTTAAGGACCTAGCACTTTTAAACAATAGTCAATGAATCGATAAGTTGGAGTGTTGACGATTTTTGATTATTGACTAGTGCAAACTCGTAACGATTGTAGTTTTCAAGATATTAAGGTCCGTTAAATAGAGCGATTGTTTCGGGGGGAAGATAGATAGAGAGAGAGAGAGAGAGAGAGAGAAAGAAAGAGAGAGAGAGAGAGAGAGAGAGAGAGGAAAGGAGAGGAGAGGACAGGAGAGGAGAGAGAGAGAGAGAGAGAGAGAGAGGGGAGAGGAGAGGACAGGAGAGGAGAGGAGAGAGAGAGAGAGAGAGAGAGAGAGAGAGAGAGAGAGAGAGAGAGAGAGAGAGAGAGAGAGAGAGAGAGAGAGAGAGAGAGAGAGAGAGAGAGCGTGAATGAAGAGAGTCTTTAAATGGGTGATAAAAATAACAAAAAAGGGGGAGAGGCGGGACATTGATCGTAGATTCATTACCGGAAATGTTCGCTAATCTTCGGCATTGACTGTTATAATCCTTTTTTCTGATGACTAAACTTTACGGATGATTTCGTTAATCTACGTGAGTGACTAGCGGTGGTTAAAACGCCATCATTGACGTCATAGATTTATGTAAACAAACCTGAAATTGTGGTGGGTCACAATTTAAAATACAAAACTTCTTGTAGAATTAATTTGATCGTATACTTTCTATCTTCATATTTATTTATTTGTTAAGCCTTGAGTAAAGTTTACTTTTTAATTTTGTTATGCATTTTAAGGAAAGATATGGTTTTTAAACTTCAAGTCACTACCCGTCATTACAAAACTCAGTTGACTTACAAAGCTAAAAACAAAGAACGCGGAAGCTTACTGATAAACCATGACCTGTTACACCAAAACGGGCTTCTTTCACCCATTACCAGACGGCAAAATTTTAGACTGGCCTAAATTGAAAGGAATTACAAACAAATTAAAGATTATTAATTTTGGATTTTTTCAACTTTCTTATTGGAAAACATTGTGAAAAATGAAGAAATTGCTTGGTTCAAGCAATTCTTCATTTTACACGATGTTTCCCAATTGTTTTATCGAGGGCGTCAAAAAGCATCATTGTGTGGGAATGGGTTAATACGCTTCGTTTCGCCGGGGATCGAACCCAGGACCTCTAGACAGTCCGACTGTGTTATGACGGCGGCACAAATTACAAAGGATTTGCAGAACGCTAGTCCCGCCCATGCACTTACTCCGCTGGATACGTCAATTGACTCCGTCAGGAGGTTTCACTTCGATATTAAACGCCCTTATTTTAAAAGTTATGACTAATTACATGTTACAAAAAGTAAAGTTGTTGATTGACGAAGTAAACATCGTTACTACAGCTTATTCAAGCTGCAATTACGACATCGAAGTCGTCAGGGTTCACTTCCGGTCTAAACGAATGATTAGATTGGACGAACGTTTGTTTGAATGACAGCCGTTTTTTTTTTTTGTTTTTTTTTGTGTGTGTGTGTTTTTTTTTTTTTTTTTTTTTCGTCGAAACACGTAAATATGGGCACTGCTAAAAAGTGAGGAATGTAACCAAAGTAGAAGGTTAAACATCTCCCTAGTAGCCATCAAACGTCATTTTAAAACTTTCTGTGAAATAGTGTGAGTTTTGTGAGGCATTCTTTTCGGTTAATCGTCAGTGGGCAAAGAAATACTCGTAGCTATAGCTTGGATAAAGCTATAGTTACTCGTGTGACGAAATTAGATCAGTTTCATCAGCCCGATAATAGTAGACTGTTAAGTCTACGCGGCTGATCGACTGGGAAATTTTCGCTTTACCATCTTTTCTGTATAAGTCAATTTCAATTAACTATTCACTAGTTAACCCTTTCCTGTTTTTCAAAATTTAAGACTAGCCAATTTTGAAAGAAGTTGCAGAGGACAACTAAAAGTGAGTGCAATTTGAAAAGTAACAAACCTACAGGGTAGATAACATTGTGGGAAAAAGGAGGAATTGCTTGTTACAAGCAATTCTTCTTTTCCCACAGTGTTTTCTCAAGTAGAGAATTACAGGGACGTAATTATTTATTTATTCAGTAGATGAAAATATTTAATGCATATATGAATAGTCCATAAAAAAGAAAAAAACAAAACAACAACAACAAAAACAACAATAATAAAATCATTTATTCAATAACATGAATTTTTTTTTCGGCTTGATTGATTGGGTTATAACACCACATCTAACAATATTTTAGTCGTATTACGGCGGCTGAAGCACCTAACCATGGATTCCTTGTATTTCTCATACTAGTACTACCACAATACCACAACACCCTTTCCGAGCCTCCAGCTGCTCACCACACTTAGCTTATTGGTCATCCTCACGAGTAAAGGGATTTCGAGATCATCTGTTTCTCGAATAAGTAGATAAGGAGAACCATCGTCACCCTTGGTACGACAAGATGCCCATTGGCGGGAAACAATCTCTGAAAGGTTATTCTCCTCGGCCGGGGTCGAACTCGGGAACCCATCTCTTGGTTTATTTGCCTTTTTTTTAAAAGCATAACTAGAAAAACAAATTACAAAATTCATTCATTTTTTAAAAACTATTTTTATCTACGCATTCATGTATTATTATTTACTTCAATACTTTCCCTTTAACCCGTTCTCACACAATGACGCTTTTCGATGCCCCTTAAAAAAATCAGAAGCGAAAATATTTGGTTAATTGAAAAAGAAAATAACAATAATAATAAAAAATACTTGCAACAATCAATTTCTTCTTTTTACACAATGTTTTCTATTCAGAAAGTCGAAAAAAAATCTAAAATTCATAAACCCTTAAAATTGTCGTCTATATCTCCTTTCAATTTGGGCCAGTCTCAAATTTTATCGTTTATTAATGGGTTAATTGACCATTCGCGACTGCCTATCAAGGAATAAACTGACCAATCAAATGATTTATTCAACACGGACCTGACCTTTTCAACTCCAACATTTGCCGCGATTTTTGTTAACCTTTATTGTTGGTTGGCGACTTAAACGTCGTAACTACAGCTTATTCAAACAGTACTTACGACGTTTAGGACACCAACCAACCATTTTAATTTTTTGTTTCATGCTGCAAACCATTAATTTTGCGAAATAACGCCGTTAAAAATCGAAGCGGAACTTCCTGTAGAAGGCATGGGATTCAGTGGGCGGGGCCAGCGATTGGTCAATTATGGAGGTTTTTCTGTGAATAATCACTTAATAATATCTCTGGGAAACCGGTAAAATGATGAAAATGATATACTTACTATTCTAGTAGATTTGGTAATATTTTCGTCTTTTTCGCGCTATTGAACCTCGGCCCAGCGGGACCAAAGAGACTTGCACAAGGTTGGCCATGTAAATTACGCGCGAGATGACCCCCCTCTCTCTCACTCACTCCCTTCCCCTTTCTCTCTCCCTCTCTCTCAAAACTTGAATAATTGATTAAAATAAATTATTTAAATGAAATAAAATGATATGTTGTCTCTCTTTGGTACAGTTTTCTTGTACACTCAATGACAGATTAATCAACCTTGCCCTTAAACAAACGATTATCCTTTATTTTATCAGTATCATTATTTTGAAAATAAAGATAGGTTTATAACTCGGAATATTATCTTTTAATAACACGAGAGAAATTATTCGATGCAGCAGGTGAACCCATTGCCAGACAATAATATTAAACTGGTCCAAACTCAAAGATATAACAGAGTATAATTTTTAGTGGAGGTAAATCTAAATTTATTTGCCTTTTGGTTAAGAAACATCGTAGATAATGAAGCAATTTTTCCATTATTCACAATGTTTTCCGAAGCTTTTTTTCTTGAAGACGTAAAAAAACACCCTCATTGTGCTATAATTTAATTTTTAGTTTCGTCTATCAAAAACGAGCGTTCTGATTGGTCGAAAAAAAATATTCATAACTCCATGAACAAAATTTTGAGCACGCAGCAATTTTGTATGCTTCCGCATAAAATAGTCCCATACAAATAGGTATCAAAATTTGAAAAGCTTTTGTTTTTATCGCCCGACGCTATTAAATTATAAGAAATGAAAAGAATATTTTTTGTTTTCATGGAGGTATGAATCGAAAAACCTAATCACACAATGTATGAATCCGCTTCGCGTATTCATACAGTGTGATTAGTTTTTTCGGTTCATACCTCCATGAAAACAAAAACTATTCTCTTCATCCCTTTAGTAATGGGTTAAGATAAGATATCATATGCGACATGTCAAACGAAAAAGGACAATCTGAAATGTCCGAAAAATCTCGATGCTGGTCAGACTGTGTCGAGTGTGCAGGTTAATCTTGGTAGAAACTGGATATATTTTCTGAAACTAGAATAGTCCTACTACGCTAGTTTATCTTCGGCGCGCGAGCAAAATAATTACTAAAGCTGTAGTTAAGACATTTGCCCGTGCACCGACGATGTGTTGATTTTCAAATATGACATCTAAATAACCTCTGTTGGATCATTAGTCTTTTTTCAATGTTTGTTTCACTGTGCTTGTGCTGGTATGAAGTCCCTGTATACGCGCTAGGCCCGTAAAAAAAGCCTCAAGTTCCCACGAAATTTAATGTTATCGTACAGAATGCGAAGAGAATGGCTTTATTCCAATATTTTGAAGTATGGAAAACAAACACCGTTTGTCTGTTTGATTCGCAGTAGAAAAATAACAACGTCCTTTTATCATTTGACGAAGAAAATGTCATTTGAATATGTCGATTTGAGGATCTAACCGATTCCAGATCATACTCCAGATTTTCTACGCTTTCGAAATCATTGTGGAAAATGAAGAAATTGCTTGTTACAAGACAATTCTTCATTAACCACTATGTTTTCTGACCAAAAAGACAAAAATATCTAAAATTTCAAAACGTATGATCTGCATCTTCGTTCAAGTTAGACCAGTTAAGAATTCTTGTTGTGTGTGAAAGGGTTAATCAGTTACTGACAACTGCTACTGTTTGGCTACCGGTGTCAGACAGGAATAGGCATATGACACGGTTACTGGTGCCATTTTCGGACGGTATATAACACGGCTTCAAGGTTTCATTTTGAAAATATATAACTCCTATAAAACTCTCGATCACTCTTATGTTGTTGGTATTCATCCTGTGAGTATAATCATTTAACTACCTGTCCAAAATCCTACATAAAACAATAATACTTTGTTCACTCTTCTTGGTTTACTGAACATGTAGGGTATAACAAACTAGTGCTTCGCAGAGCGGCGCATATACGCCCGAAGAACTTATCAGTCAAATATAATTATTTACCATAAGTTTTTATGATAAAAATGACCTTGAAGACTGACCTTGACAGATAAATTACTTGTAAACTTGATATCAACAAAATGGCAGTACCCCAAAGAATACAATTGTGCCTGGTCTTACAAGAGGACAATATTGCAAGTGTAGACGATTCTACCTAGTGAGACCGTGCAAATTGTGCATGCTGAGCAGGGATTGAACCATCACCTTTGAAATATTTTTTGTGTCTAGAATGATTATCAAATCTTACAATATAACAGTTTTAAAGATCTCAAGCACAAGTACACATTGTAGAATCATTGTAGCAAATTTCAATCATTTTCAATCAACACTATGTACAATTAAGTCATGAACATTTGGAAGCTGTTTACGCTAGAAATTAGGCAATTTTTCAATTCATGGGCAAATAATTGATGAAGAACTGGAGTTATCTTAATTGTAAAGGCTTAATGCACCACTAGAGACTATGTAAATTCATTAAGCAAAGTTATAACTTCTATTGATTGAAACTGTGGGAGGGGTTAGACATAAAAGAAATATGGTAATTTATTTCAATTCAAGGGCAGACAATTCAAGAAAAAAAGGAGTGAATCGCATTTCAAAGGTCTTATGTACAACTAACATCATAGAGATACATTGTAGCAATTTTCAGTTCATTCCTATTGATACTGTAGGAGGAGTTGCGCACACAGACAGACGGACGGACGGATGACCGGGGCCATAACATAATATAGCCCTCTTGGCGAATAAAAAGGGAATCGTTTGTTGTTGTTGTTGTTTTTCGTTTTTTTAGAACAGACTTAGACTCTTTCCCCGATTCATAAAAAGCACATTTTTTCGTGACGAAGTACATACTTCAAAAGTACAAAGGCCATATAGAAGGAAGGAAGTGGGCTAAACAACGTTCGGAGTTGACGATCGAAATATCTTAAGTGAGTGTTCCTCATAGAAAACTTCCCTCTTTTTAAACGGGATCACTTGAGCTTAAATCTTCTTCTTCCCTATTTAACTCTTTAGTTAATCGAACCACCAACAGATCTTCGTCATTTTTGTTACCTACCGAACGTTTGAATGAAATTGTCCCCTTTAATATATATTTTTAAATTTCAGACTTGCCCAATTTGAAATCAGAATGTTAAAGGAGTAGGGAATTACTTGCAGAAATACATGTTTATTCATTATTACGTCGATTTTTTGAAATAAGAAAAATGTTAATAAAATGAATGGACTAATATATTACGATAGCGATACATCTCGTATTTCATTTTCGCTGCGGAGAAAAAATTGATATTAGTCTGTGTCGTGAAATATCAAAGCTCAAAGCAAAGTCTCTTTCGTAACATAACATTCCCGATTTATTTGGATATTTAAAACTCTAGAGTGCTGATTCGTGATTTTTTTTCGATGCAGTCGGGTCTTTTAGAAATAAAGGAGATATCACACATGTTTGAAACTTAATAACTTTTTGACATGTTGACTTACTACTTTAGATAACTTCGATATAAGAAATCTAATTTCCCCTTTTCAACCATGTTCCAATCAATACTAAAGGCATTAAGCAAAAAGAATATATAGCGATTTCACGTGCTCTCAACCGATCCAGATATGGCGTATCTGGGGAGAGAGAAATCATGTAACTGGTTACCTTTTTGAACTCGTGCTTCTATCTATCTATCTATCTATCTATCTATCTATCTATCTATCTATCTATCTATCTATCTATCTATCTATCTATCTATCTATCTATCTATCTATCTATCTATCTATCTATCTATCTATCTATCTATCTATCTATCTATCTATCTATCTATCTATCTATCTATCTATCTATCTATCTATCTATCTATCTATCTATCTATCTATCTATCTATCTATCTATCTATCTATCTATCTATCTATCTATCTATCTATCTATCTATCTATCTATCTATCTATCTATCTATCTATCTATCTATCTATCTATCTATCTATCTAACTATCAATCTATCTATCTATCAATCTATCAATCTATCTATCTATCCATCTAACTATCTATCTATCTATCAATCTATCAATCTATCCATCTATCTATCTATCTATCTATCTATCTATCTATCAAACAATCTATCTATCAAACAATCTATCTATCAAACAATCTATCTATCTATCTATCTATCTATCTATCTTTCTATCTGTCTGTCTGTCTATCTGTCTGTCTGTCTATCTATCTGTCTATCTATCTAACTACCTATCTCGTGAGAGTGGCGAAAATCAGATCGAAAAAAGTATAATAATGAGACCACCAGAATGCCATGGTGAGAACTCGAGAGTATGCCTACGACGAAGCGATTTCTCGATAATTCGACGGCGAGACAACGAGAGTACATCATTACGATGACTCGAGATCACGATAATACGACTTCGAGACAACGAGAGTACAACACTACGACGACGCGAGTTCACGATAAAACGACGGCTAGACAACGAGACTACAACACTACGATGACACGAGTTCACGATAATACGACGGAGCGACAACGAGAGTACAATACTGCGACGATGCGAGTTCACGCTAATACGACTTCGAGACAAAGAGACTACAGCACTACGACGACGCGAGATCACGATAAAACGACGGTGAGACAACGAAAGTTCAACACCACGACGACGATGAAAATACGAGTTTTCTTGTACTCTAACGATTGTACTCCCGTATTCTCTTGTTCTCTCCTGTTTTCTGTTTCGTAATCTCCGATAACTCTACTAACACTCTCGTAATGTCTTGTCATCTTAGTCAAATTCTAATATCTTATTATTGACGGATGGCGACTGTCAGTCAAAAAATCAGTCGACCAATCCAACCCTTCATTTAGATCAAAAGGGAACTTTGAACTCTGACATTGGCCGACATTTATGTGGGGCAGATTTGTTGGGTTTTTTACTCAAACATTGTAAAGACAGCTTTTTAAAATAGTAGTTACGTTGTTATGTCGCCGACCAACAGTTTTTCTTTTCATCTGCTGCATGTTACTAGCCATATATTTTGCAAAAATAACACCATTGAACATCTAGATCGTAGAACAAAGCTCCTATAGGAGTTCACTGGTCGTAAGTCTCGTACTCGTCCACAAATGTTTGAGTTCGAATTTCACTTCCGCTATATATAAAACAATTGATTAGTCTATCGAATTTTTAATTAACAGGCGCAATATGTCAATTGACCAAAATAAGGTTGTCAAAGAGATAATCAGTCATTCATCTAGACTGAAAGCTAACTTTGAACTCCAACCTTGGCCGACATTTATGTGAATTTTTTTTTTTTTTTTTTTGTTGGTTTGGCGACTCAAACGTCGTAACTACAGCTTATTCAAATTGTTGTTACGACGTTTAGCTCGCAAACCAAACAATTTTACTTTTTGTTACATGTTAAAGGCCATGAATTTTGAAAAAAAAAAGTCGTTCAATCGAAGTGGAAGGTGCTGCCGGAGTCAATGGGCTGGGCCAGCAAAATAAGTGGGCGGGGCCAGCGATTGGTCAATCATCGGGCGTTCTGGATCTGTATCTGCTGAATTCTAAAACTACCACAAGAACTGTAGGCCTCCTTAAGGCATGTGTAACAAGAAATTCGATTTTTAGGGCGAAATGTTCGAACATTGTGAAAAATGCAATAGTAGTCATTTAATCCCGCAAATGTGTTACTAAAAAACAGTAAGTAGGCGTCGAACTGGGCGACCAGGAAGATAGCCTCTTGTTTATAATTGATACGATCAGTTCAAGTTCCTGGTTTATTTGTCACACGTCATAACTTGAGTTCAAGTGTTGTGATAGGTTGCCATGGTTTTAAACTTCAGAGTCGAAAGTCATACGCAAATTCTTGCTCGGGCAACTCCGGGAAGTTTTCAAATAGGTCTTATTTGAACTCGTTCCCACTTGAATATCATTTACCTATTTTTGTATTTTTAGATCGCAACTATTAGTCGGCCTATTTCTAGACCATAACTCGTATAAAGCGCCTTATGGATTTGATTGATTTAGAAATGGGTACTAAATTCATCACAATTTAAATGATATCTCTGTTCCTAAACGACCCAAGCGTCGTCCCAAGCGTCGTAACGTAAAGCTGTATGAAGTTTAAATGTAACCCATTACCAGACAACAAAATATTTGACTGGTCCAAATTGAAAGGAGTTGAAGACAACACTTTAAAGTTTATGAAATTTTAGATTTTTTCAACTTTCTGGTTGGAAAGCATTGTGTAAAATGAAGAAGTTGCTTGCTACGAGCAATTTCTTCATTTTAAACCATTTTTTCAATTTTTTTTTCTTGAGGGGCTTCGAAAGGCGTCATTGTCCGGGAACGGGTTAATTCGCCAAACCAACAAAAATGTTCCCAAAAATGTCGGCCATCGACGTAGTTCAAAGTTCACTCCCGGTCTAAATGAAAGATTAGATTGGTCGATTGATGCTTTGATTGACGGCCGCAATCTGTCAATTTCAGACGATATATTGATTTTTCGGTATATGGACGATAATATTTCGCTGAGGAAAACAATACGTATAGTGTGGACGGGCGACATAAATGTCTAACCAACAGGGTTCAGCTAAGCTTTAATTTTGACGTTACAGTCGCCTACTGTCTAAAAACAGTTTTACTTATGTGTCGGAGATATAAGTAGCGCCTCTGAATAGCATAACTGGATAAATAGTTCCTCTGATAAATAAATATTTTGATTGATAATAGCGATCCATCTATAGACCAATCAAATCAATTATTTAGGCCGGAAATGAACTGTGAACTCAAACATTTGTCCAAATTTATTTTTATCATGTGTGTTAGTTTGGCGACTTAAACATTGTAACTACAACTTCTTCAAGCTGCAGTTACGACGTTCAGGTCGCAAACTGTTCATTTGATTTTATTTCTTGTACATGGAACTGGCCATGAATTTGTATAATACTGGCGTTTGGTGTCTGAGTGGAACTTCATGTCAGAGGCATGCAGAGGGGCCAGCGATCCGTGACCAATCGCTGATGTCAATCAAAGAGAAAAAAAAGAAGAAGAAATCGCTAATTTATATCCAGTAGCTTGTGCTAAAAAGAAAAATGGTTGGTTGGTGACCTAAACATCGGATTAAGCCGTAGTTACGACGTTAAAGTCCCTAACCCTACAAAAAAGTTTTACAAAAATGGCTGCCAATATAGGAGTTCAAAGCTCAATTGTATGCTGGATAAATGATTTGATTGGTCGATTAATTTCTTGATTTATAGCCAAGATTGGTCAAGTTCACCAGCGTTATTACACGCTTTTGGAGATTTAATCTTTATCGTGTAAGATAGAATTATCTTTCATTTCGTGAACAACCAAAGCATTTTTTTCACGATTGACTGAGCCATTAGTGAAAATACAGGTTTGTTGTTCCCTCAATAAACGATAAATAGATCTTACACAGAAACAAACAATTTTTTTTCTTTATCTGACTCTAAGTTATCCTCTGAAATCGGTTATTCTCCGAAAATTCAGGCTTAAAAGTAAGAAACGGTAAATTATGTTTATAAAAAGGCTCTAACATACTGAAAATAACTCCACCAAAACAATGTATTTTAGGATAAGAGTTACACTCATTATGTCAAAACACGGACAACCAATCAATAATCAATCTAACAAGTGGGCAGTAAACAGCATAATACGGCGTTCATTTGATTCTAAACCGTCGTAACTATAGTTCAATTGAATCTGTATTTACGAGGTTTTGAAATAAACGTCCTTTAACCATGTTCTATAAAGTGCAAGCTGTCGCTGCAGATTTAGCCAGTTATTCGCGGTCAAAGATAACGACTGTAAGGGGGACCACGGTTTATCTGGTTTCAATGATGTTCAAAGTTTTTGTTTAAGTTGTATGATTTAGCTCACCAAGAGGAAGTTTTATTGATAAATGATAACGTTGGAGTGTGCATGTCTTTATCTGATATGAAATGGACTTTCATTTTATATATTATGATTTTACAGTGAACATTGATTTTACGTAACGATAAAAATTAATTATCCAGAAAGATTAAACACCTTGAATCTGTACTGTTGCGCTTCATATTTCAACTTGATACGGGATATTTGAATTACATATAATTTACAACAATCTGATTTAAATAAAGTTTGTTTCTGGTGAACTATACATGAAGTAAACAATGTTTAATGGTGAACAATAAATATTATGCAACCGAAGTTACATTTGAAAAGGCTAAAGTAGAACAAAGATCGTTTCTTTTGCCTTTTGACGAATAGTTGTTATTCCTTCTCTTTTTTCGAAAGTTACATTTTTCCGTTGTCATGGAAACGACAAAAGAACCATCCCTGGTGACACTTAGTGAAGTTGAACGTTTACATGAGTTGAACGGAGAAGTGCGGAGTGCCGCTATGCCAGTGATTGTGTTTGACTCCGTGCTCTGTGTGCTAGGATTCTTCGGAAACTTGCTCGTATTATACGTGTTTCTGTTTCGGTATAAGCCCTGTAACTTTCGGTATTTCGTCCTATGTCTGTGTTTAACTGACCTATCCAGCAGTTTAACCACGATACCCGGGGAGGTGGTCACACAAATGTTCTGGTATATGTACCCCAGCAGGATGATCTGTAAGGTGAAATCCTTCTTTAACGTGTTTACGGTATGTGCCGAGGCGTTTTGTCTACTAACTATTAGTGTTGATCGATATCGAAAAGTGTGCAGACCGCACGGGTGGCAGATCAGGCCCACAAGACTCTCTCTCATGCTATGCGGTGTGGTGTATGTAGCTGCTTTTATTCTAGCACTACCAGTTTCCTTTTTCTGGGGAACGCACGAAGAAAGTGTAGAAAATGTAACTGTAACCAAGTGTGAAAAAGATCAGCAATATGTTGCCTCAGACAAGCCCGTCATATACAGTGCCTCTGTACAAGCTATTGTGTCTGTATGTTTATTAGTCATGTTGATTCTGTACATTCTAGTGGCGAGGACATTACTTAAAAATAAAAACTCGAGCTCAACACCCCTGAATCGTAAACCAAATGCATCCGACAATTCGGTGAACACTGCGAATACACTATCGCCAAACACGGCCATTCCTGATGGTTCGAGACTAGAAGGGAGCGAATCAGGCTACTCAACTTATATGGAGGATCAGGCGTCACGTGACACTGATGGTGGACTGCGGACGGACGACGATACGTACACCAACAGCGATATGGACTCAGTGACAGAGAGGAGACGAGATGGAAATAAAAGCAAACCAGCACGATGCAACACTGCACGCCGACACCGGCGAACAAAGGACATGGCGAGCAGAATTCAGAGAAAAACAATCATCACTTTTATACTCAGTATCGTGTTCATCATTACCACAATCTTATATTTCACACTTCTAGATCTCATTGCGGAAAATATTCTTCCTACACTCAATTCTAGTGAAAAGGCGGCCTACTTCTTCTTCTTTCGACTAGTTTTCATTAATCATGTGATCAACCCGTTTGTATATGGCGTGCTCGATCCACAGTTTAGAAAAGAAATGAGGGGACTGTATAGTAAATTCCTGGACAATTGCTGCTGTTGGATTGCATCGAAAAAGTGAAATACCACTGTAACGCCAATACTGGTACAATAAATGAGCCTGTAAAAAAATTCAGACTGGTCTAAATTGAAAGAAGTTGCAGGCGACAATTTGTAGTTAGTGGATTCTTTAAAGAAGAAATTGATTGTAACAAGCGATTTCTTCATTTTCCACAATGTTTTCCATAGCTTTTTATCTTGGGGATATCAAAAAGCATCAATGTATTATGGGAATAGTGAAAATGAGAGAAACTTATTAAAGAGCGGAGGCCAAGTTTTTTGTCCAAGCTAACCGTTTATTGTTCAAAATCCAAAGGGGTAGCAGACGACATGATAAAGTTAGTACAAATCAAAAAGTAATCATTCTATATGATAGAAAATATTGTGGAAAAAGAAGAAATTGCTTATTACAAGTAATTTAATTTTTCCACAATATCTTTTTTTTTTTCAATTATAATAACACAAAGACGTAATAAATTAGGGAATGTAAGAGAAAGGGTTACCCCAAACTAAACGTCAATCCATGGTGTGACCAATACTTGAATGTTTGTTATATATCAAATGAGCCTGTGCGTGACATTTCAAACAATTTCGCATGTGCGAGACTTGCGCACATGTGTAATGGTTGGAAATGGCACGCACGCGCTCATATCATATACCTTGGTTCTATCTCTGCTTCCAATCCTAGCCAGAACAACACGTTTTTCATACTGGCAAATACATCAGATCCCAAGTGAAATAAAAAATGCACTAAAATCGTTTTCTGTTCGAACGATTGTACTCATGCCCTTGTTTTTATCAGGACTTGAGAAAATGTTGTGGAAAAAAGAAGAAAAAAAAGCTTGTTACAAACAATATCTTGTTTTTTCCCGCATTCTTTCTACCCTAATGATCGACTGTTTTTCAGGTGAAATCTACTTAAAATTTCCATCCGCAAATCATTTGAATTTGGACAGGTCTAAAATTTTGCGATATATTATAGGATTAAAAAAGCACAATATACCTCGACACAAATGGGAAAATATTCAAAGCTAATTAACGCCCTATTCAAATAACTTTTTGTTTGTTTGTGCGTGGGAGAGCTTGTTAGTTCCACACCTCTCCCTCCTTCCCTCTATATTCTCTGTGTCTGTCTGTCTCTCTCTATCCCTCTCCCTCTCTCTTTCTGTCTTTTTTCTGGCTCTGTCTCTCTCTAAATTTGTAACGTTTGTTCAGTTTGTTTATTGGTTTCTAATATCAATTTCGAGTCAACAGGGTACAGATGAAATAAATAAATCACTGAGACACCTATATGGTTCTAAACATTTTGTCAGAGTTTTATCATTTATGACCCGTTACTAGAAACGTACTGTCATGAAATAAAAAATGACACGTCAATCCAAAAATGCTTTCTTGAGAATTACCAATAAAAAACGTGCATGTTGAAATGGCATAGTATCCAACACAGATCATATCAAGAGTCAGGATTGGAAACTTTGGGAGGTGACCAAAATGTCGTAACTACTGTTTATAACAAGCTGTAGATACGATATTTTGCTTGCAAACCGACGCTTAATAGAAAAAATTAGGTAGAACTGTCCCTCTACATTAAGATCATTATCAACAACAACAACAACAAAATACAATGCCAAAAAGAGAGAAATTTCATCCCGACAAAGGTCTGGATACTTTTGGTACTTTGGTACTTTGGTAAAGTTTATAAAGCTTCAAAATTCTTCAAATGGTTCAAGAGATGAAGAGAATATTTTTTGTTTTCATGAAGGTATGAAACTAAAAACAAACAAAAAAAAAACACAAAACAAAACAAAAAACACATTGTATGAATACGCGAAGCGGCTTAATATATGAGTGTGATTAGTGTGACTATAGTGCCGCATTGTCCTTTCTATCTCATTAATATGGCCGACTAAATGGTTCAAAAGTCACGGCCCTAAATAAAACAGATGCATCCACGAAATAAAGATGAGCTTGCTTAAAAACTGACGATGCGAGCATATAAAATGTGCACACGTAGAACGAAGGAGCTGATATCTAACGTTGGTGCTTAAATATTCAGCGTGCACGCTTTGAATTATGCGTGATTGCTTAATTTTGAAGGTGCACTCTCAAGTTTTACGGATACACGACGCGTATTAATTAGACGTGCAGGCAATTTTAGGTGCTCCAACCGCCGCGTTATGACTGAAATTCTGTAAAAGTGGCGTGAAACCCCATTCAATCAATCATTAAAGCAACCTTTAATTCTAACACGACTTGGAGTTGACTTTTGATCCAAAAGTTACACCATACCTAAATGATGATACGGGTAGTTTATTGTTACGTAATTTTCCTTTCTGATTTAATTTGTTACCCCACTAGCCGAAGACCAATTGGGCTATCGTTATGGCGTTGTGTCCGTCTTGCGTTTGTCCGTGAAAGTTTTTTCTTAAAGATCTTCGCAGAAACTACTTCCAAATATCAACTAAAATTCAGAGGAATGATCTTTTGGTGACCCATCATCAGGTTCCTTTAGAGAATAGATAGAGAAAAAAAAAATATGATAGACACGGCTAATTTCAACATATGGTAAAAACACTTAAAATTTTCTCAAAACCCGGTGAACGGATTTCAACCAAATCACACAGGAACTATCCTGGAGTGGCGATCTTCGAGATTTTTTGTGAGATTATATTAATTGTTTTACAGGCGGGATCAATCCATATAATGTGTTTAAGCAAATATCTTCTTAGAAACTATATACTCGATTTCAACCGAAACTCGTTTGTAGGATCTTTGGTTAACCCATTGCCAGATTTCTTAAGAAAATTTGCCCGGGCGAAGAACATGGCTTTTATTTGGCGGGGATAATTTCCATATATGGTATATAAATGAAACTTTGAAAAAATTCTTCTCAGAAACTATTATCTGTATTTCGAAGAAAATTCACTGGATGGTACTTGAATAAAACTTAACTACTTCCTTCAGGAAATTTGAGATAATGATAAAGGTTTTTACGGACTGGAATTATTATTAAATATATTATTCAGTTCAAGTTTTTAAGTTGGAATGCGGATTTAACAAAAATGCAAAATGAACACAAGACAATTTCATTTCGGGTTTTTTGGTAACACCTATCACGTGATATCTTAGATATGAATACATCTCGGGTTACTTTTCATCTCAACTTGCCATGGACAATCAGTTAGTTGTAGCCGAAGACAATAATATGGCACATGTAAAGGATGATATAATATTCTTTTAGAGACTTCTAAACATGCTTTAGTTTGCTTTAAATTATTGAAAAATAAGGCGATAATCAACGCAGTAATGTGTTTTTAGTGATTCGCCGTCCCGTGTTTATTAATCACGTGATCTCAAGTGACATGTCGTAGTCATGTGACCATAGATAGGCAATGTTTACAAATATGGCTCAGGTCGCAAATGCATTTTTACAATAATCACGCCGCCTAGTGCTTTAAAACATTCTAGAACGATTAAGGGGGTCGTAGGCATCAAGCAAACGCGATTATTGTGGGATTTACAGCTTTTACTCAATAAAAATCAAATAGATGCAAAACGATAGTAGAAGATTTTGAAAATTAGAATGTAAACATACCAACTTCCGGTTTCTACTTATTTACTAAATAATTGCGCTTTTATTATGTCGTTATTTACAAGTTTAAATCAATAATTACACATAAAACCTTTAACAAGTGTCATCTAGCTTTCAACTTGGTCGTTATTACAAAATAAGATACAATTACAAGATAAAATTTTAGACCAGTCCAAATTCAAAGAATTAGCAGACGACAATTGTAAGTTGGTGAAATCTTTAAAATCCTGGTCCGTGTTGGAATGGGTTTTAAGCTCGAGTCACGCACAGCGAAATTAGAATTTTCAAGCATGACATTCTCCTTTTGATCAACTTTAATACGTGAACTCCTTTTAGAATCTTGAAAACAGAGAATAACAGCTTCTACAGTAAGAAGTCAATGACCTCGATGATTATGTGATCCTCAACTCGGCCAATTCTGTAAACTCACGTAGATTTTCACTGCAACTTTATCAGTATACTTATAAAATTTGAGGAAATGCGCGGAGACTTGTTTCAGAGTGATCGATTTGAAATACCGGTTTAGACTTAGGAAAAAAGAATATATAAAGCGTTGTGAGTAAAATTCAAAAGAAAAAAAAGACGTTAACGTTATTGTAGCGTAATTATTTGCATATGGTAGTTTTGCCCTTTCCATAAAATTCCTATAATATGATGAAGATAGTATCAAATTATCTTCGGCGCCCAATAGTCCCACGATTTCCTTATTCGTTATTCGGCTTTAGAACCGTAAAAAATCTCAAGTAAAAACGACCAAGCTGAAAGCTAGATGACACTTGTTAAAGGTTTTATGTGTAATTATTGATTTAAACTTGTATATAACGACATAATAAAGCGTAATTATTTAGTAAATAAATAGAGACTGGAAGTTGTTATGTTTACATTCTAATTTTCAAAATCTTCTACTTTCGTTTTGCATCTATTTGATTTTTATTGAGTAAAAGCTGTAAATCCCACAATAATCGCGTTTGCTTAATGCCTACGATCCCCCTTAATCGCTCTAGAATGTCTTAAAGCACTGGACGGCGTGGTTATTGTAAAAATGCATTATTGAAAAATAAGGCGATAATCAACGCAGTAATGTGTTTTTAGTGATTCGCCGTCCCGTGTTTGTTAATCACGTGATCTCAAGTGACATTTCGTAGTCATGTGACCATAGATAGGCAATGTTTACAAATATGGCTCAGGTCGCAAATGCATTTTTACAATAATCACGCCGCCTAGTGCTTTAAAACATAATAATAACATAATAATTGATGTTGAAAGTTAGTTAAACTGAGATTGGGTGAATTTGGTTTAACTTCACTTTCAGTTGTATTTCAGTAATGCCGCGGCAAGCAAGTGCATAAGATCATTAATTTTTTATCCTCATTGGGAGATGTACATATACAACTACAATAATGAACTTGAGACATAAGCTCATCGGCCAATTTAACAAGCAAATCCTTTCACATATTTCTATCGGTGAAAGATAAATGTGTCGAGAGGCAATGGTAATTTTTGCCACTGGGGATCGTGCTCATGACACAATTTAGAATATGGAGCATGCTGCATTACCTATTCAGCTAGCCGAGCCAGGCGATACGTTTGTTTTCTTTTCGGTGTAAATTCAGTAGTCGGATTGTACTCCCACTGAACTCTAGCAGGAAGTTTTACTTCGATATATAACATCGTTAGTTTGCAAAATTTATAGCAAGTACCGAGTAATAAAAGATTGAAATGGTTGGTTGGCGACCTAGATGGCTTACTACAGTTTAAACAAGCTGTAGTTACGATGTTGAAGTCGCCAGGCCAAATGCTTCACATAAATATCGGCCAATGTTGGAGTTCAAAGTTCACTTCCGGTCTAAATGAGTGATTTGATTGGTCGATTGATTCTTTGATTGACAGCCGCGATTTGGTCGATTTATCTAAAACAGGGTATCATAACTGGCATCGTTCAGCCCCAAATTGCTGTATCGACACGCGACAGTGCATGGCTCTGGTTCTTGGGTGTGGGTCACAGAACGGATTTAACGACAACCAATCGACTATAGTTTGGCCGCAATAGACAAGCATTTTACAATGTTTGCAGGCGTCTTGATTGCAGTGTTTAGGAGATATTGCGAATGGATTCGGTGATAAGGTTAACTTGACTATAATTCTGGTCTCTTCTTAAAGGGAATTAAATCTTCCCAATGTTTGTCAAGGATGTCAAATTAAGTCCCTAGTCTTTAAAAAAAAAAGAAAAAAAAAAAAAAAAAACGAAGTAGACACAAACATAAACTTGGACAAAGGAGACATGCTGGGTGGATAATCGTAAATATCTGGAGGCTAGGAAAGGATGTAGTGGTAGTAATGGTGTGAGAAATACCAGGAATCCATTGTTAGGGGCTCCAGCCGTCGCGAAATAACTGAAATACTGTTAAAAGTGGCGTTAAATCCCATTCAATCAGTCAATCAATAAGGAGAAATGCACAAGGAAAAATATTATACATTAAAGCTTTAAACAAAAACGATTGTGGCCAGTCTGCTAAGAATCATATACCATTCGACACGTGATAATCTTATAATACAGTTGTAGACACAAATAAGAGATAACAAGAGACAACTTCATTAAAATGATATTCAACTAATTGACGGATCGCCGATGTCAACGACACCCCCCCCCCCCCTACACTCACACACACACAAAACCCTAACCGAATTGCCAGTCAAATTATTCATCGAAACCAGAAGTGAACATTCATTTCTGATATTTATGTCAAGCGTTTTGTTGGTTTGGCGACTTAAACCTCGCGCTGTAGTTACCACGTTTAGATTGCCAACCAACAGTGTGTCTGTCATTTATGTCCCAAGCCACATGTTTTACAACATAATGCCCTATATACCCCAAATCGAAAAATCCATGTCGAAAAATCCATGTCGGAGGTCAATGGGCGTGGCCAGCAATCCGTCAATTATAGATATAAAATTAAATTGTTGTTTTCAGTATGTTGTCTTATAATACAATTCTTCGTATTAAATCGACAGATCGCTGACCCCGCCCTCTCAGCTCTGACAGGATAGTCGACTTAGATTTTAGACGGTGTTTTATTGAAAAATGTATGGTCAGTAAAATGTTATTAAAATGTGAGATGTTTGGTGAAAGTCGTAACTACAGCTTGAATAAGTATTTATAATGCTCGATAGGGTATCGGAGTTTCGGGATTTTACTTTGCATATAACTCCTCCCCGCCTAGCATAATTCATTCGTTATTCAAGCACACACACTATTACAAAATCAAAGGACTGAAAGTACAATGTACTGAGAAGTTGGAATGCGCTGAAAGGGCCATAACTGTGGAATTCGGTTCAAATTCATTTATTACTTTCCAAGTATGCCTCCATCCTTTAAACTTAAACCAGCATTCTCATTCGTGAACACATGTGCGTGAATAACGCAAAAAAAAAAAAAAAAAAAAAAACCATAAATCCACATACATTCCCAGACAGTGACGCTTTTAAATGACCCTCATTATGAAAGCTTTGGAAAACATTGCGGAAAATGAAGAAATTGCTTGTTACAAGCAATTTCTTCATTATCCACAATATTTTCTGTCCAAAAGGACCAGGATTTTAAAGATTCCATCAACTTACAATTGTCGTCTGATACTTCTTTGGATTTGGACTAGTCTAAAATTTTATCGTGTTGGAATGGGTTATAAGCTCGAGTCACGCACAGCGAAATTAGAATTTTCAAGCATGACATTCTCCTTTTGATCAACTTTAATACGTGAACTCCTTTTAGAATCTTGAAAACAGAGAATAACAGCTTCTACAGTAAGAAGTCAATGACCTCGATGATTATGTGGTCCTCAACTCGGCCAATTCTGTAAACTCACGTAGATTTTCACTGCAACTTTATCAGTATACTTATAAAATTTGAGGAAATGCGCGGAGACTTGTTTCAGGGTGATCGATTTGAAATACCGGTTTAGACTTAGGAAAAAAGAATATATAAAGCGTTGTGAGTAAAATTCAAAAGAAAAAAAAGACGTTAACGTTATTGTAACGTAATTATTTGCACATGGTAGTTTTGCCCTTTCCTAAAAATTCCTATAATATGATGAAGATAGTATCAAATTATCTTCGGCGCCCAATAGTCCCACGATTTCCTTATTCGTTATTCGGCTTTAGAACCGTAAAAAATCTCAAGTAAAAACGACCAAGCTGAAAGCTAGATGACACTTGTTAAAGGTTTTATGTGTAATTATTGATTTAAACTTGTAAATAACGACATAATAAAGCGTAATTATTTAGTAAATAAATAGAGACTGGAAGTTGTTATGTTTACATTCTAATTTTCAAAATCTTCTATTTTCGTTTTGCATATATTTGATTTTTATTGAGTAAAAGCTGTAAATCCCACAATAATCGCGTTTGCTTGATGCCTACGATCCCCCTTAATCGCTCTAGAATGTCTTAAAGCACTGGACGGCGTGGTTATTGTAAAAATGCATTAAATCATTGCCTATCTATGGTGTCATGACTACCACATCTCACTTGAGATCACGTGAAAACCAAACACGGGACGGCAAATCACACACACACACACAAATATTGCGCTGATAATTACCTTATTTTTCAATAATTTCAAAAAGCAAACTAAAGCATGTTTAGAAGTCTCTAAACGAATTTTAAATCATCCTTCACATGTGCCATATTATTGTTTTCGGCTACAACTAACTGATTGTCCGTAGCAAGATGAGATGAGAAGTAACCCGAGGTGTATTCATATCTAAGAGATCACGTGATATGTGTTATCAAGAAACCTGAAATGAAATTGTCTTGTGTTCATATTGCGGTTTTGTTAAATCTAAGTTGGAATTGCTCCGCATTCCAACTTAAAAATATCACGACCAGTGAAACTGTCAATGCCATTATTATTGGCAGTGTGTTAGCGATATTGTGAATGTCCATTATATCAAATCAACATTATTGTCAATATTATTCATAGTGTGTGAATTTCTTGATCACATACCTATAACGATTCCAAACAGTGTGATAACGAATCTTTTTGATGGACTCCGTAGGCGTTCAACAGTGTTACACAGTTTGGAAAATCTAGTAGGATGTTAGAATAGAAGTAGTGCTTATATAGGTTTGATTTATTATTTTTCAAAACCTGTCTCCCCCAAACAACTGTGCATTTTGAAAATGGCGTAATACGAGGGTTCTATATAGTTCATAGAACTAGTAAATACTTAAATACGTAAACACCTACCAATAACCCGCTTAGCGTAGATACATCATGGTTTAAAAAACGCGGAGTCTTTCAATCATATAGTGCGTAATTTAGCTTACACTAAAACTAGAACTAGGCATATCAGCTGTATACCGCGGGAGTGATAAGCTATACAGTTACATATATTTAAAGATTTTCATTATTATTTTGAATTTGCCTTTTCAATAGATTGCCAAACGAAAAAATGTTGAACTAGTTGGACAGACGACAATTCAAATCGCTTTGACATTGAAAACTAAGGCCCAGATAGGGTAGTAGGGTAGAGGGTATATACATAGAGTATAGGTTAGGTTAATCTAGTATTGTGCAAGTTTCTTGAATGATATTTTAATTATTTGTGGAATGTCTACGGAGAAGGATAATCTCGGAAAAGTTAAAAAAAAAAGTAACTATTTTGATCTTGAAAGCTAGTTGGATTGCGATCAAGTGAATTTGGTTTAACGTGACTTTCATTAGTATTTCAGTAAAACCACGGTTGGTAGGTGCACCCAACCATGGCTTCCTGTCATTCTTCCCACTAGTAACATGTACAACTTCAACGATAAATTTGGGTCATTCAATGAGTAGCTGCTCAGCCAACATAACAGGCAAATCACTTATTATATTTCCATCGATGAAAGACAAATGACGTATTTAACAATGGCATTTTTTTCCGAACTTGTGATCGTGCTTAGGACTCTAGAATAATCCTGTATTACATGTTCCTATTCAACAAAGCAGACTAGGAGAGAGGTTATGCTTAACCCTTTCAAGCTTTATAAATGTTTGATTGTTCCAAACTAAAAGTGGTTGCAGACGACAATGAAAATCGGATGCAATTTGAACTAAAACCTTCCTATGTGGGAGAAAATATTGTTTGTAAAGGAGAAATTGCCATTTCTTCATTTCCCACAATGCTTTCTCAAGTATGCAATCACAGTGAAGTAGATCCCGGGTTTGTACAGGAATGAGTTTAAAAAGATTATCTATATGAAAATTTTCATTTTTATACCGAAACGGGCATATTACTCTACTATGCCAACACGGACGTTCTGTCACAGGACTTTCAGTGCTTTGATTTTTGAGTATTATGAGAGATATACTTCGTTACCGAAGAATATCTCAGAAATCTAGTTCAAGGGAATATAAATTATGAATCAGGAATTTAGGTCAAATGGAGGTTTTATCAACAGACAACGAACTATTTTGGCCTATAACTGCGGATTTGGTGTTAACTATTGACAGGTCATGTAATAAACGAAATTAACATGTCACTGTTTCATGCTCTATTAAATCAATCAATTTTCCTAAACATGTGGCATGTCCAGTCTGTTTGGTGCAGCGTCTAAAAACATTTTGATATCAACAATAGATCGACCAATCAAAGCTTTCATTCGGTCCGGAGCTAAACTATTTATCTACTACAATTATCAAAATTTGTTTTAATTCTTATTGCTTCCTTGACGATGCGTCTCTGACAAGGTAGTGTGAACAAATGCCTATCGCGGGTGTTTTCTTTCATCCATTTATTTTCTTCGCTATCTTAGCCGCTTGCCCTGAAAACGGCTAGCTGTTTTGACGAAAAGTATAAAGAAACATAAGCCCTGCTTGGTTCTTAAACCAATTACTAGACGGCAACATTTTAGACTCTTCCAAATCGGAAGGAATTTCAGGCGACAATTTAGGGTTCATGAAATTTTAGATTTGTTCAACTTTCTGTGAAGAAAAAATAAATCAAAAAATTGCTTGTTGCAAGCAGTTTCTTCCTTTTACAAAATGATTTCCAATTGTTTCTCTTGGGGACGTCAAAAAGTGTCATTGTGGGGGAATTACAATCGGAACACACTCAGCTATTCCCGTAAACTTCCGAACAGACCTCGGACTAATAAGAGGTGGAGCATTATGTAGACTGGTGAACTTAACACATATTCTGCTCTCCGATATCGTAAGGTTAGGACAGGTTACTTTAAAACTACTAAAATGAAAAAATGAAAAAAATATTATCGTATTGAATGGAAATCACGCAATTTTGTCAACAAAGTAAGACAAATTTCTTAAAAGGACTAGGTTTCCCGTGGATACACCGGTAAATCGGTGTATACCTGTCGACTTTGTTAAAGTTGATATGTACCAGTCTAATACGATATTTGATTCGTTGAATTGAACGAGAAGTTCCATTGGGGTGGGGTTAATGTGCTTGGTCGTTGAAGAACCGTATATCAGGGTCTCGGTTTATCGCTACATCCGAAAAACGAATGGTTTGTTTGTTGGATCAGCCTGTGTTTCGATTCCATGGAGACCAGCCATGTGCTGCTTTTCTTGACAACACGCTCACTAACGTTCAGGTATTGGTACCCCGCTTTGCACTTGCTCCTGTGCCAAAAGTCATGACCTCAACCTTGGTATCTGCAGATGCGTATCGACATATCTATCTTCATGCAAAATATGAACATTGTATCTTGAATAGGCTTAAACTAATTGTTAATGCTATTTTTTCAGCTAAGTTTCAAACAGAAAGATCGACATACCGCCGTGACAAGGTTAGATCAATGACCCCCCCCCCCAAAAAAAAAAAGAGAAAAAACTTCGAGGGCATAAATACCGTCGACGCAAACCCCTATGAAATTCCTTAGGGTTATTATTTTATTTGAACATGTGACCTTAATGGGTTCAACATGGACCAAAGTTCCTAACGGTCTATGATGGAAAGATGTAACATAACAATATTGCAATTTTAGAATTAACCTGCTTTTACTCATCATTTGATTTTTACAATTAAAAAATGTAATTTATACAAACAGAAAATGCATTATTTTGGATAAATTGGTGTAAGTAAAGTGATAATTGCCAACCGACTTAATTTCTAGGCTTAATTTTCCTGGCATGGACTATAAATTTCCATAACTTACGCATTTTTTGTGACATTCCTTGATTTAACGAATGCCTTTTAGGATACAATTCTAGTGTTAATAATTTGCTTAAATTGTCATCGACTTGTTAAGATTAAGGTCAGAAAACCTATAAGCCGTTGCGATTAGCTGATTAAGCTCAACGGGGCATATATTTCGGAAGTCAAAATATTGACCAGTATGATACCTTTTCGGGGTGCGGAAAACCAGTTCAGACTGGATCTTATTTGCGGCGAAAGATACCAAGGACAATCGAAATCTTACAGCCAATCATAAAGTAGAGGAGATTGGAGAGAAGACACCTAGGACGTACGTCGTCCAACTTTTTCTCCGAAATCCGTTGTAAAAAAGAGTAGAATTGATACGAAAATTGGTAGTATTAACAGTTCCTGTATTGGTGACGTGAAAAATACCAAGATGAAAGGAACGTCGGAAATACTAGACAACAAACATACAGATAAATTTGTGTGTGGAGTAGTTGAAGGTAATAATATTCAAGATGGCCGACATAGCCTGGCAGATCGCCAACAAATTAATTGCGACTTACGTTGGGTGTGACTTTGAAAGGAATTCTTTGATAAGGCTATATTATGTATTATACACTTTAAAATTCATCCATTCTGTTTTCAATGTGTGTGAAAGTAATATCTAAATGAACAATATGTTTTATTTTAAAATGTCACATGATCAGAGATGAATTCGAATTTCAGGAAAGGTGATTCATTGCCATTTGGGGTTCATTAATGCTACAAATTTTTACTTAATTTACCCAATAAAATGTAATAAATAGGCTTCAAAGTGGTCTTAAAGGTAGGTATCAATGTTTTTTTCATGTCACAGATTTTAATTATCCTCTCTTAAACTATTTGAATACAATATGCCTCAAAATAGCTTTGCCAAAATCTGAGGTCGCTTATCAGAAAAACGCAGGGTATTTCCTTAATAGCCTACGTAGGCCATTAATCTATTTTTAGATTAATCCAAGACAGTTGCAAATATAAAAGGGCATTCACCTGGCGCGAATAACTGTTGGGACCTTGCATTTAGTTAAAATTACATCACACCAAAGTCATTGTTACTTCACCAGGAGTTATTTTCGCTAGCCGGTCTTTTAAGATCAGTCCAAAACTGTCGTAAGCATTATTTCGATTATAAACACTGTTTTGTGCTTAGCCTTTCATGTGACATGATTTAGGACGTTGGCTGTTTCGCTAGTAAATTTGTTATCTTTATTTGACTTTGGGGCATATGCAAATGAGGTCATTCGATGTCGACAGCCAAATACTGTGATATCTAAAAATAAGCTGGAATTTCGCTGAACCTGCTTCCGATATAACCACAAAAAGCCACTTTAGGTCTTAGGATTACCAACAAGACAATACCTGGCCTAAATGTTAGTTTGAGTCTATATTTCGGCACTTGGTAATTTTTTAATCTAGGTTTCAGAAACATCGATACCCCCATTTAACTGAATCCATATGAATATATGCAAGTTCATCCCAACACGAGATGGGTTATCAATGTTCAAATGGACTAATTAATGTCAACAAAGGAAGATAAAGTGTGGCTATTTACTTTTTTCATTGCCTGAGGATTTTGAAAAGATTGATAAGGAAAGAAACTTGTCAACAGTTAGTCACTTGAATAAATTCATTTGGAACTGATGGTTACACAAATTACATCGATGAAGCAGTTCTATCTATATACTGCCCAACTCCCCTTTCGGGTATTACTGGCAGGTGCGCGTCTGTCCTGAAATAAAAAATGTTAAACATTTGTTAGGGTGCAAAATTCTAAAAGTATTGTGAGTGTTAGAATAAAAGAGCTGATAAAACAATTTGGTCATTCAGGGACGGCTCTTTATCTGAAAAGAGTCCAAACTCTTTTTGAATGCTGCAATATCAGGTTGCTCTACAATTGTTTCTGGTAGGCTGTTCCATAGTATCACTGTGTAGGGAAAAAAATAATATTTAAAGTAGGCTGCATTTGTGTGGATCTGTCTGAAAGATGCTGTGTGCATATGTCGAGTGGTCCTCACTGGTCTTTTAAGATCAGCTGGTACTGGCACTGCAACAAAATTATTAACGATTTTATAAAATTTGGTGACTCTGGAAATGTCTTGTCTGTATTGAAGAGTTTCCCAACCAAGCTCCTTCTGCATGCAGGTAACACTATCATAATAGAGAAATTATTTTGAAACCAACTTGCCGCTCTACGTTGTACTTTTTCCACTTTGTTGATATAGATTTTTATGTAGGGGCTCCAAACTGCTGATGCGTATTCTACCTGGGGTCTCACTAAAGTTTTATACGCTATTTCTCTGATGATCTTATTTTTGGTCTGGATGTTAAATGTAGCATACAATCCCATCTTGCCTATGACTCCATCTTCAGGGAAAAAGACTGGCAATTTTAAGTTAGGGGCCCACACTGTCAAAATTCAATATTTAACATTAGGAGTATGAGCATTTTCTCTAAAAATCAAGGGGCCATGGGCAACTGGGCCCTGTTAGTCCGTTTTCCCTGATCTCCGCTTGGACGTCATCTCATCTTAGACTCCGATGATTGTTTATGGATTACCAGATGTCACAGACTTGTATTAACCCATTCCCACAGAATGACGCTTTAATGTGCCTGAAGAATAAAAGCAGAAAACATTGTGGAAGATGAAGAAATGGCTCGTTGCAAGTAATTTTTCATTAAACACACCATGTTTTCTACCCAAAAGGAAAAAAAATCATAAGTTTGAAATTGTCATCTGCTACACCTTTCAATTTAGAGAAGTTTTTAATTATCTGATGGATTGAAATAGAATGTTCCTTTCTCTTGCAATGGAACTATGAATAGCTCTTTATTCTCAAGTTTGGAATTCAAATGAAAAAAGTCACTAAATGCAACAAAACAGACATTTAACAGATCCTGTCTGGAGCACCTTAGATAGATGCTTCTTGACATCTGCAATATTAATGTTATTGTTTATTTTGTAAGTAATCACACTTTCTACATGTGTCTTTTCAGGATTCTATGGAATACCATGGACATCAGACCAAAGAAAGCTTCTTTTTCAATGGTATGTTCAACAGATTTAATTTAAAACCCAAATTTATAAAGAGTACGAGATATCAACAACTTTTGCAGTGGTTTAAATCTATGAAAAGCTATTTCATATACCTCTGTTATTTTATGCAAGAGGATTTCAGGGTTTTCATTAATAACCGATTGCTGATCTAAAACATCGGTTGAATTCGACTTTTGATCGGTTGTTTTCGCTGGAATATTTAAAAATATCAGTCTCGTTTTGTTTACAAAATAATCTTTAATGCGATAGAAGTTTTGCCACGACACTGGTGAGATTTTACCACACCACGGGCTTATTTACCGCGAAACCCGTCTTATTTGCGTAT
Organism: Fragum fragum; assembly: GCA_946902895.1. Lineage (NCBI taxonomy): Eukaryota > Metazoa > Mollusca > Bivalvia > Cardiida > Cardiidae > Fragum > Fragum fragum. The sequence goes on along the minus strand of OX336374.1, from coordinate 19,461,737 downwards.
CAATGTTACGAGGCCTATCATTGGATACTTTAAACCAGTCATCCAATCATATACAACAATACGAAATTGTTTTCGCATGTTGAAAACATGAATGCCAAACTAAAAAGAAAATAACCTCGACTGAAGACTATTGTTGTTTCTTCGACTTTGCATTTAAAAAGAACGATGATTTCGATAAGTTTAATCTGACATATAGTCATTTATGAACTTCGCCCCCCTGGGCCCCCTACCAGGGGCGTTGCCGTGGACCTACAAGGGGGCCTAAGGCAGCCCCCTTGATCCCCGGTCAATCTGTTGGTTTCAAAATTATATCTGTTGTCACAATACTTATTGAAAACCCTTGGATTTCCTAACCATTTAGCTCACCTTACAGCAGGGGTTGAAAAATTTCTTCAAACCTACTAGTCCTGTAGGACTAGTAGCTCTGAATTTCTACTCGCCCTTAAGGCAACCCAACTCGCCCTCAAAGATGAAGAAAATTACTACCCAAAAAAGGATCGGATGTCCGATGTTCCAGCCATGAGTTTTAAAACAGACAAATTTTATCTAGATCGACGTATTTTCGCTTTGCAATACACATTGCAGTGATCAATCAAGCGTTTAAGGATACGGAATACTATGCAGGCTAAACTGGAGATCCTGTCTATACATTATCGTGTATTTCGACATTGTCTCCAGTCTACAAATCAAGCGTCTATGAAGATTGATCAACATAAACTGGGAACGGTCTAATTTTACAGCGAATATTATTGTTTCCGATATGAAGTTGTTTGAAATAAATTCTTTCTTTTTTCGATCCTTTATTTTTTTCCCTCAATCAGCGTAATTCAAGTCCTAAATTTGCACTCGCCCCGATGGACTAGTTCGTCCCCAAATCTACTCGCCCTACAGCATTTTCTACTCGCCAATGCGAGTGGGCGAGTGGATTTTTCAACCCCTGTACAGTGCTCTCAATATGCGGACATCACCGTATATTACATCCAGAAAATCTGAAAAACGGCAGGAAAATCAGTCCCAGACATGAAATAAAGTTAAAGATAAGAGAAAATCATCCTGAATTAATCACCCAGATGTTTTCTGAGGTCACAAGATAATGGGTTTGCAGGAATCAACACTAACTTTGCTTCAAATGGGATCCCACAGGAATCCCTACCTATTACTTCTGGGGTTCCTCTAGATAATCAAGGATCCCTCCTTCATATAAATTAACTCATTCATATGCAATCCTGCCCTTCTAAGCCTAACTTGAAAAAAAGTTTGGGAAAACATTGTACTGTTTACAAGCAATTTCTTAATTATCCACAATGTTTGTTCAAAAACAAGCAAACAAAAATATCAAGAGCATAAGCTGATACACTAAGATATATTGTAATGGAGAAATATTGAAGGATCCTGACGGAATCCATAGCCTGAGATTTCTGGGGTCCCTTCCAATTTTCAGGGATCATCGGGATCCCAGGAAACTGTTTGTGTTGACCCCTGGTTTGTTTATACTGAGGCCAAAAGTTGATAAAATGCCCTCGGGTAAAGTTGAAGCAGTTTATCAAAATATCTCCATGATGACTGATGTAAATGGAAAATAACATTGGGCAAACTTGATTATAGCTAGTTCGCTAACCAAGTAGTATCTAAGACCATTTTGTTGGAAGTCACTTGCTGGGTAAAACTTGTGAAGGCAATGGAAATCATACTAGATTTCGTCAAATATTGTCCAGTCAAATTTTTGTGAACTAAGTTGCTGCCAAAAATTGTCCAAAATGTCAAGGCCTGTCTTCAAGTTTGTGGCAGATACACAACGGAGCATCGCCATTATCCCCAAATGTGAAAATAAAAGTTAAGTGGCAATAAAAATGGAATCTTGCAAAAACATGGCATTTAAAAAAATCAGCTATATCAATTCTCCTTTAAATTACCACCAGTGCACAGAAAGTGATTTCAGACTGCAATCAAGGCAGATTATCGTAGTCTAGGTATTTAAACGGTGAAACAATAAATTTCAATAAAAAAGCAAGTCAGTCAATAAAGAAGTTTGATAAAACAATAAACCAATTGAAAGACCTATGATAAAGGTGACAGTTTCTGAACATTATCATTGAGACATCTTAAATGATACTATCAGGGCTTGTTTTCTAGAAATTGAGAAGAGGCCTTAGCCTGTTCGTTTGGGAAATTTTTGCGCAGTTTTCAGAAGAATTGGGAAACATAACATTTATTATGGTTATTAATTCCTTTTTCCTAAACTTCTTATCCAAAGTAATGTTTTGTAAGACCAGTGTTTTTTTCTGTCTGCAAGTTACTCTAAAATATTCCTCTGTTGATTAAAAAATGTTGCTGACGGGTCTGTCCAATCTACCCTACAGGAGCGGAGGGTTGTGAAGTACATCAAATCGACCAAGGAGATGGACTGTAGAGAGTTGCCCATGATACACAATTTTCTGCTAGTAGAAATTAGACAGATTTGTGCACAAATTTCAGTCATTTGTATATTTTAGTCGATTTACGATTTGTTAAAAATCGAAAATATATTCTGGATATATTGTAAACCAGAATATATTGTAAACCCACTGAAGTAAGACTTTTCTGATTTGAATTTGTTTAATTTAATTGATGTAATGTACAATAATAACATTGTAGAAGTCTTAAGATCACTTTCAGAAAATGTCGCCTGTATTGTAGATCTTTCAATTGGTTTGTTTGTCACACTTAGTTTATTGACTGCCTCACTTGTTTGTTGAAATTTGACATGATATTCACCTAGACTACGATAATCTGCCTTGGTTGCAGTCTGCTGTATACTTTTGGAGCAAAGGTGATACTTTAAAGAAAAATCAATATGGCTTCCACGGCCTTTTTTTCCATTGCCAGCTTTTTAGCTCACCTGTGAGGTATTTTGATCGTCCTGTGTCTGTTGTGCATCATCCCTTGTGTGTCAACAATCTTAAAATGACATCTCCTAAACCGCCGGACTGATTTCAACCAAATTTGGCAGGAATGTTCCTTGGGTGGTGCTCTTTAAAAACTGCTAAAAGAATTGAAATGCGTTTAAGACTGGTTGCCAAGGCAACAAAACTAGAATTTTAATGAAAACATTAAAAATTATCTCCTCCTGACCCAGAAGGCGTAGAGCCTGATATTTGGCATGAAGCATCAGTGCAATGACCCTTTTCAGATTTGCTAAAATCTCTCCCCAAAACCGCTGGGTGAATTTCAACCAAATTTGGCAGGAATGTTCCTTTGGAGATGCCATATGAAAGTTGCTAAAAGAATTGAAATGCGTTTAAGACTGATTGTCATGGCAACAAAACTGGAATTTTAATAAAAACTTTAGAAATTATCTCCTCCTAAAAAGGATTTTTAAAACAACATCTCCTTCTGGTTGCTATGACAACAAGAGTAAAACTGAAAAAAAAAACAAAAAAACATTGTCTTCTGACCAAGAAGTTGAAGAACCTTGAATTTTGCATGAAGCATCAGTACATTGACTTCTTTCAAAATTGATTAAATTTTAGAGCCACAGGGTGACAAGGCTTAAATAGAAATAAAGAAGGCAACCCTTTCAAAACTATTTTGCCAATTTTAAACCAAATTGGGCTTGTTGATTTTAGTTAAATGTTAAAGCAGGTTTTCTCCCAACCCATTTTGAATTATGCCTTGAAAAAAGAGAGCCAGGGCCACGGGCTCTCTTGTTTTGTTAAAACTTTTTTCCTTGAGGACGTAAAAATATAGGAAAGTTTGGTAATGGATTAAACTATAAAGCCATAGGAATTCATATTTACTGAACAGCATTACTTGTTATAAAAATCACACACTAAAAATCTTGACTCGGCTGTAGCCTGTAGGTTGATTGAACAGTACATATGCATTGACTTAAGATATGTATCAAAGTATAAAGAAGAATGCTCAAGTTTTGATATCAATACATCATAGAATAGTACAAGACATGAAAAACAGAAGCGTACCTGGCTCTAGATAAGAGAGAGCAAAGATCATCTGCATCATCCTTTGAAGACTCCTTCAGCGAGTACCCACAACATACGAGGGTCTTGAGACAAAATAATAAAATTATTTATTTTGAAATTATAATCTTTCTATCTGATCTAAGTTATGAGCATGTAATTGTATTTGATAGGATGAACTCAATGGGAATGACCACATACATGTATGCTCCTAAAGATGACGCAAAACATAGAGCATTTTGGCGAGATCTTTATTCTGTTGAAGAAGCAGGTAAGCATTGAGCTTTGTCTTGTTAGATGATTTTAAGTACATGTCTCTCTTGTCGATTAGGCTGTCACTTCATCTTAGGTATTATTATTGTAGGTATTAAAACTTTGATGATATTAGATTGGTTGAAAGGGTTTTCTATACTGCTCTAAAGTCAGAGATGTTGCAGACAACATTTTTTATTTCATGAAATTTTGAGGTAGAAAACATTGTACATACTGCTTGTATGGAGCAATTTGATGATTTTCCACAATGTATTCATTAGCTTTATTTCTTGGGGCGGCACCAAATAGCAAGAGAGTGTGGTAATGGTAGAAATTAACTGCTGCATCTATCCGAAGCTAATGAATTTAAAGTTACTGAAGCTCCTATTGTCATGGTGTTGTTTCCATCGTCAGTCCCTCTGTCCATAATCTTTTACTTTGAAAATCTTCTCCTCAGAAAGTACTGAACAGATTTCAATTTAATTTCACAGAAATGGTCTATGTGTGACCTATCAGATTCCTTCAAAGAATTTTGATTGGATGAGAACATGGCTTTAATAGGGGGGGGGCTAATTTCCATATATGGTAAAAGCTTTGAGAATCTTCTTAGCACCTAGTGGATGGATTTCAATCAAATTTCACAGAAATGATCCTTTGGATAACCTCTCAGATTCCTTCAAAGAATTTTGATCTGATGAAAAACGTGGCTTTAATTGGCAGGGCTATTTCCACATAATGGTAAAAACTTTGAAATTCTTCACAGAATTCAGTGGATGGATTTCAACCAAATTTGACTGGATCAATCCTTGGGTGACCTGTATAAGATTATAAAAAAGAATTTTGATAGGATAAAAAAAATAAGGCTTTTATGGGCAGGGCTAATTTCCATAGATGGTAAACACTGATAACTTTTTAAATTTCTCAGAAACCTGTAGATGCATTTCAACCAAATTTCCAAGATAATAACTAAATGACTGTTTGTCAGATTCTTTTATATAATTTTGATTGGTTTATTAGTTTATGGTGGTGGGTTATGTTCATATATGATATACAGTGAAAATTTTACATAATTAATATACATAACTTGACTTGACTTTTGTAAAAACAATGAAAAGTTTGAAATGGTTCTATAGAACTATTTCAAAGATTTTAATGATTTAGATTTATTTTCATTATATTCAGTTTATATTAAATTCATGAAAAAAATTGCTGAACCAGTATATTCATGCCTGTGGAGCAATACAGACGCTCAAGCAGCTCTAGTGTTATCTCAACAGGCTATTGACATGGCGTTGTGCTTCTGTCAGTATGTGTGTGTGCCTCCAGCATAAATTTTACTTTAAAAATCTTCCTCAGAAATTACTGAACAGAACTCAACCAAATTACACAGAAATTATCCTTGGTTGACCCTTAATCAGATTACTTCAAAGAATTTTAATTGGATGAAAAACATGGCTTTAATCGGTGGGGGTAATTTCCATATATAGTGAAAAATTTGAAAATCTCCTTAGGAACAAACAGTTGGAACCAATTTCACTGGATTGATCCTTAGGTGACCGTCTATCAGATTCCTTCAAAGAATTTTGATAGGGCTGAAAACATGGCTTTAATGAGAGGGGCTATTTCCTTATATGGTGAAACCTTAAAATTCTTCTCAGAAACAATTGGATGGATTTCAACCAAATTTCACTGGAATGATACTTTGGTGACCCGTATTAGATTGCTTTTAAAAGAACTGATTGGCTTCAAACATTGCTATAATGGATTGGTCTAATTTCCATGTATGGTTAACAATGAAAACCTACAAACTTCTCAGATTACAAATAAGTTTTCAACAGAATTTCACAAAATGATCCTTTGGTGACTCTTAGTCAGATTCCATCACAAAATATAACTCAGATGAAAATTATGGCTTTTATGGGGGGGGGGGCTTGTGTCCATACAAAGTGTATAGTGAAATTTTGAAAATCTTATTCCTGCAAACTGCAAGATGGTTTTTGACCAAACTACTCAGGAATGATATGTAAATTCAGGCCAGTAGGGCGAATCAGGCACTAAGGCGCCTCTAGTTTGATAGAGAATGTAACTAACAAGGCAATAAGTATTTAAGTATGCTTTCTGCCCTTTTCATCTCACTTGAAAACGCAGTACAAGGTAAGCTATTGTGATCAATTATTGTCAATTTTCCGGTTTCAGTTGACAGTCTAGTAACATCTTTCTCTCAAAAACTGATCAGCTAAACAAGTCAACTCTTTACAGGGATATTCTTTATGTGATATTCTTTTTGTGAAACTCCACCAAATTATTTGAAAAATTTGATTTTGATAAAAAGCTTAGTTTCCTTTGCAGAGAAATGTTTGCACTGTTTGGTAAAGAAACAAATAGGGAAACATTTAATAAATTGCAAACTATCAGGACTAGATATCGGATATTTTGCATGTGACACATACTGGTAGCCTTTTTTTAAAGTTCTAAGCCAGAAAAGATCTGTTGGCACTTGCGCCTCCAAATTCATACTTATGATTGGCTCTTTTTGTTGTTTTGACCCCATTTAATATCAGCTTTGACCCCTAGAATTTCATTGTCAAGGAGTTAACCACTCCTAAAACATGGCTAGGATAGGTTTTGCATGCCATGAAGTAAAGATGTTTGATATTTAAGGTTAGATCTAATTCTACAACACCTGCTTTTCCGTTTCAAACCACAATTTTCAAAAGAAATATTGTCTGGTAACTAAAGCTTCCAGTGAATTCAGTCCTTTGATTTTAGTTCAATTCTAAACAGTCTTTTAGTCAGCATGTCAAGTGTAAAACTTTTATTTTGTAGAAAATCTGACTGGCCTGATTGAAGCTGCTTCAGAAAACAATGTAACATTTGTGTACGCAATATCCCCAGGACTAGATATCTCATTTTCCAGTTCAAAGGACACACAATGTTTAAAAAGAAAACTAGAACAGGTTTGTAAAGATTTACTTTTTATAATCAAAGCTCCTACTTTTTGGAATACTAGAAGTTTTTTGGTTTAGACTGTTTAATTCAACTGTTTTCAGAAAAAATCCAAGTCAATGCTAAAGCAAGGTTGTCCTTTATGTCTGCATCTTCTTCGTCCAAAGTCCGCGGCAATAGCATAGTGGTAGTGCATTGGACTCCAAGTCATGGTGTCCTGGGATCAGTGAGAGAATATATGTTCACTATCAAAAGAGACAGTTGCCATGGCATAGTCGTAGCGCATAGGACTACTAATCATGTGGTTCTGGGTTTTATCCCAAGCCACAGCAAATGTCCTGTACAATGTTTGTCTCCTACAAATGGCTGGATAGTCGTAAACCTGAATGGGATAAGCAGCTTGAGATTATGCAATTATAGTAATTTTGAGAGAAATACCAAGAATCCATAGTTTGGTGCTCCAGCTGAAATACTGTAAAAAGTGATGTTGAACTGCGTTCAATCCATCAATTTTTAGTTCACCTGAGCACGTTGTGCTCAGGTGAGCTATTGTTTTCGGTAAATTTCCGGAATCCGTCTGTCCGTCCGTAAACAATTATTAAAAAATCTCCTCCTCCAAAACCATAAGGCCTAGAGCTTTTATATTTGATACATATCATCACCTTTTGAGCTGTTATATTTGGTATGTTTCATCACCTACTGACCCTCTCCCAAAATACTTAAAAAAATAACTGTATTCTGAAAATAAGTCCTTTTCTGTATGATCCCTGATTTTACAATGGAATAAAGAAGGAAATTTTTGAAATCTTCTTCTCTCAAACCATAAGAGTTAGAGCTCTGATATTTGGTACATATCATCATCTATTGACCCTCTACCAAAATACGTACAAAATAACTGTTTTCTGAGTATAAGCCCTTTTCTGTGTGATCCCTGATTTTACAAAGGAATAAAGAAGGAAATCTTCTTCTTCCAAACTATTAGGCCTAGAGCTTTTATATTTGGTATGTATCATCAGCTATTGACCCTCTACCAAAATACTTCAAAGAATTACTGAATTCTGAAAATTAGCCCTTTTCTGTGCAATCCATAATTATCGAAAGGAATAAAGAATGATATCTTTGAAAACCTTCTTCTCCTAAACCATTAAGTCTAGAGCTTTTATATTTGGTATGTATTGTTGTCTATACTTCAAAGCATTGATTTATACAGGTAATTAGGTTTATATGGTGGGATCATCAACATACCCAGGATTAAAAGAAAATATCCTGAAACATCTTCTCAAAAATAATTAAACAAAGGGCTTTACTTTTTTGTATCATGAATCCATGAACCATCATACTCAGGGGAGCGATTTAGGACCATCGTGGTCCTCTTGTTGTCAAAAAACTTGGACATTTTTTTATATCTCTGGTATCACTGAACACATTTACTTGAAATCAAGAATATATATTCACATTCAAAAGAGGCTGTGACCATGGCGTAGTGGTAGCCCATAGGACTCCTACTAATGTGGTTCACGGCGGCACTCTTCCTTTCCGACTATTTGTCTCCCACCAATGGGTCGATAATCGTAGACCTATGTGGGATAGCAGCTGGAGGCTAGGAAAGGATGTAATGGTAGTACTGGTGTGAGAAATACCAGGGTTCCATTGTCAGGTGCTCCAGCCGCCGCGATATAGCTGAAAGATTGTTGAAAGCAGCGTAAAACCCCATTCAAACAAACAAATCAAGGATCGATCCCCAGCCATGGCTAATATTCTGTATGACAATTGTCCCCCACCAATTGGATAAATAATGGTTGAGATCCAAAACAGATTTTAGCGGGTAATCATAAACTTAGGTGGGGTGAGCAGATGAAGGCTCAAAAAGGATGTTGTGGTAGTACTGGTGTGAGAAATACTAGGAATGCATGGTTAGGTGCTCCAGCTTCTGAATTGTGACTGAAATACTGTTAAAAGTGGCTAAAAACCCATTAGACCAATCACTATCAGAAGAGCCATCTATACCATTAAGTCAAATAACTCAAATGTACTTTTTATAAACTTTGACATTTTGTAATGACTGGTATTACAGAACACATTCTCTTACAACTTGGAATTTATGTCCACTATCTAAAGAGCAATCTTTAATAATGAGAATGACAACTCTCAAATGTACTTTGTAGTGGATTATGCCCCTATTTTAGAAGTTTTTCCCACCATCAAGCACTTAAATAGCAAAGCAATGGCATGCACATGCCCATGCCATGACATGCCATGCTTTTGTTTTTTATAGATACAAAGTCCTTAAAAGACACTTTTAATGAATCCATTTAATTCTAGAAATAAAAATTGTGCTAGATTAATTAAGTCAATCATGATAAAATTTTTGAAAATATCTTGCTTCATTGTCTTCATGCTTTTATTTTTTTTTGGAATTAGAGAATTTTTAAGTTTGTGTAATTTTTCATTGTCTTTTTTTCATAGGTGTCCGCATTTGGATGTAAAGCTTTTGCACTTTTGTTTGATGACATTGATCCAGAATTGAGTTTTTCTGACAAGAGTGCATTTCAGTCTTCAGCCTGTGCCCAAGTTTCCATTACAAATGAAGTGTATGAACATCTTGGTCAGCCAGAATTCTACTTCTGTCCTACTGGTATGTATTTTAAACAAAGTCAGGATCGAGAAAAAGGAGTATGAAAAGACTATCAATAGGTGCACTCTGCTTTCCATAAGACCTCAAATTTGCACATGATTTGGATGATAAATAACAGTCAAGCTCAAAAATAAATTTGAGTTTGGTTGTTTTGAAAGACTTAATGACCTGAAGCATTTAAGCTGAAGAGTCTGCGAAGACTGCTATTTCCAATTTGCTCCTTTCTAATTCTGTAGGAAACACAAGGGATTTTGACAAGAAGAATTTTCAATTAGAAACTATTAAATCTTTTTTATACTTTTTGCAATACAATATTCTTAATCTACTATGGAAATAGATCATGTCTAAAATAAAAACTTGATGCTTTAAAAACTTCAATGAAATTGTTGATCTATGTTTAGTTTTCTTTGAAAAATTTTGAATATTCCATTTGACAACTTTACATCACAGAAATTATTAACTTTTCACCATCTTAAAATAGTGTTGCTAGGTTTATAGAAAAAATAATTTTAATTTCTGTTTTTGCTTGTGCATTAGAAAAGGATATGATGCAGTTCAATTTCCTACAGCATAAGTTTAAGTTTTAATGATACATATATGTTAGCTTTAAACCAATTTATTTTCTCCCTTGCAGAGTACTGTACCTCAAGAGCTGTACCAACACTTTCTTCATCTGGCTATTTAAATACCATTGGTGCTAAACTGTTAAATGATGTTAATGTATTATGGACTGGTAAGAAATGAAAATTTCCATTTAGTCTGTTGGCGCTACTCTTTCTTTGAAATAAAGCAATAATAAGGTTGTAATATTTAAGTGCAATATGAAATTTTTTATGCCCCTGCATCGAAAGATAGGGTGCATATTGTTTTATTGTTGTCTGTCTGTCCGTCATTCAGTCTTTCCGTCTGCAAAACTTAACCAAAAACTTAACATTTCCAATTACTACCAGCGATTTCAAGAACCGATGCTCATGTTTGGCATGATGATACATCTCCAAAGCACACACGTCCTCATTTCAAGGTCAAGGTAATGTGATAAGGTCAAACACCAAAAAAGAAATACTCTATTAAAACTTGTGTACAAGTCAATAACACTTTTCATAAAAATTCGAAAAAAGGGAGGTCCCCATGAAAAGTTTGTTTAAGGCATTTGATAACATACAGTAGTTTGTGCCGCCGTCATAGCACAGTCGGGCTGTCAATCTAGAGGTCCTGGGTTCGATCCACGGCGGCAGCACTCATCCTTTATGACTATTTGTCTCCCACCAATGGGTCGATAATCGTAGACCTTCGTGGGATAGCAGCTGGGGGTTACAGGGCTTTTTCGCCTATTCCTCCGGGGCTGAATTTCGGCCCAATTCCCAATCCAAATAAAAATTCCCAAACCACTGTTCAATTTTCTTATTAGCTAACCTGAGCACGTAGTGCTCAAGTGAGCTATTGTGATCGTCTTTTGTCCGGCGTCCGTCCGTCGTCCGTCGTGCGTCGTCCGTCAACAATTTCTTTAAACGACATCTCCTCCCAAACCACTGGGCCAATTTGAACCAAATTTGGCAGAAATGTTTTTTAGGTGGTCCCCTTCAAAAATAGCTAAAAGAATTGAAATCTGTTAAAAACTCTGGTTGCCATGGCAACAAAAGTGAAATTTTAAAATAATCTTTAAAAATCTTCTTCTCCTGACCCAGCAGGCATAGAGCCTTGATATTTTGCATTAAGCATCAGTATATTGACCTCTTTCAAATTAGCTAAAATCATGATCCTCGGGTCCCAAGGGGCGGAGCCCCAGGGGGGTGGGGTTTATATAGAAATAAAGAACAATTTTTTAAACGACATCTCCTCCCAAACCACTGGGCAAATTTGAACCAAATTTGGCAGAAATGTTCCTTAGGTGGTCCCCTTCAAAAATAGATAAAAGAATTGAAATCCGTTAAAAACTCTGGTTGCCATGGCAACAAAAGTGAAATGTTAAAATAATCTTTAAAATTCTTCTCCTCCTGACCCAGAAGACGTAGAGCCTTGATATTTTGCATGAAGCATCAGTATATTGACCTCTTTCAAAATAGCTAGAATCATGATCCTCGGGTCCCCAGGGGCAGAGCCCCGGGGGGGGGGTTTATATAGAAATAAAGAACGATTTTTTAAATGACATCTCCTCCCAAACCACTGGACCAATTTGAACCAAATTTGGCAGAAATGTTCCTTAGGTGGTCCCCTTCAAATATAGCTAAAAGAATTGAAATCCATTAAAAACTCTGGTTGCCATGGCAACAAAAGGGAAATTTTAAAATAATCTTTAAAAATCTTCTCTTCCTGACCCAGAAGACGTAGAGCCTTGATATTTTGCATGAAGCATCAGTATATTGACCTCTGTCAAAATAGCTAAAATCAGGATCCTCGGGTCCCCAGGGGCAGAGCCCCGGGGGGTGGGGGGGATGTTATATTGAAATAAGGAATGATTTTTTAAATGACAACTCCACCCAAACTACTGGGCAAATTTGAACAAAATTTGGCAGAAATGTACCTTAGATGGTCCCCCTTAAAATTAGCTAAAAGAATTGAAATCCATTTTAAACTCTGGTTGCCATGGCAACAAAAGTGAAATTTCAAAATAATCTTAAAGAATCTTTTCCTCCTGACCCAGAAGGCGTAGAGCCTATATATTTTGCATGAAGCATCAGTATATTGATCTCTTACAAAATAGCTAAAATCATGATCCTCGGGTCTCCAGGGGCCGACCCGGGGGGGGGGGGGGGTATAGGCATGAAGCATCAGTTCACAGACTTCTTTCTTATTTCTGAAATTATAACCCATGGAAAAAGTTTTTTCCTTCTTTCAAATCAGCACTAAAGGCTTGGAATTTGTAATTTAGACTTGGATCCCCAAGTTCATAGTGTTTATATGTAATTGTGGCCCACTTGTTTCATAATCCTAACCTTAACATGAAATTAGACTGTTGAAAGAAAAGGAGCCTTTATCTCAGGTGAGCGCCCCAGGGCCAACGGCCCTCTTGTTTTTTAAAAAGGGAAGAATGAAATAGTAAAATGCGCTATGTGCAATCAATGTTATTAATTTTGGAATTGATAAAAATTTCTGTACAACATGTATAAGTGCCGAGTAACCTGTACGTGTAAAGCTAGTCAAATATGAAAAAAATCGATAATATGGTCCCCGCATAAGATAGCGGTATGTCATAGTACGCTGGAAAACAATCTCCCGAAAATATGCATATTTTCGTGTAGCTTTACTGCTTATGATAACAAATGAAAGATCGTTGTTTCGTAGTCATTAGCGACGATGTAAACAATGGCCAAATTATAAAAGCAGGGAAATATGAAATAAATTTGCGATGTTGGGCTCACACAATAGTGAATATTATGTGAAGAGACTTCAAAAAGGCGATTCCAAATCTTGTTTTAAACTTGATGCATTTGGCTTCACAACCGTAACTGAGAAAGGTGACAACAATTCCCCTAAACCTTCAACGAGTACAGCAGCTGTTGAGAGAGGATTCAGTCACATTAATATCATATGTACACCCCTTAGAAGTTCTCTCACCCAGAACACTAGTGGTGAAACGGTTTACCGGTATATCGATTAACCGCGGTCTGTTCATGCGAGAAAACCGAAACCGGTTCGAATTTTCTGTACCGGTTTTTCTGCTATATGTCATCTTATCATTTTAAGTAGGATATATTAACACTATTAATCCAAAAATACGTTCTGAAATCGATCATCTTTAAAACTTACGAAAGAATTCAGAAAGCGAAAGTAGAACTTGTTTCCCCCGGCGGTGTTACCGGTGTATAGGTAAATAATTACCCCGTCAAATTGGGACTTAATTTTTTGTTTACGGCTTCATTGCATTCCGTTGACAAATTTGATCGCTTTTATTCTTTTTAATAACTGAACTCCTAGTTGATTTGCATTTTGATAGATCATATGCAAGTGAAATAATTATTATTCTGTTGTACTTCCGAATTTCGGTAGTACAGTTTGTTTTAAAAACGAGTACTCAATCGTAAATGGCTGACGAAGATCGTCATTTGGCGGATGAATTCGAATTTATAAAAAATACGAAAGGAAAGAGCGCTGTATGGGCGCATTTTTCTCTATAAGAAAGTGAGAGTCCCTGGAGATCGTTGAAAAAGTGGCCTACTGTGACAGATGTCACGTTGCAGTGAAATGTGGAGGTGGAACCACAAATCTTAGCACTCATTTGGAAAGACATCATAAAATTTTGAAGACGAGTGCATTCAGGTCAACATGTACTACGTCAACCTTTAAGCAATCAGAACAACCCAAAGTTTATGATTTTTTCCAAAAATCGAGCCTTTATAAGCCATCCTCGGAAAGAGCTAAATTTATTGCACAGAAAATTGCAAAATTTATGGTGAAAGATCTTAGACCTTTTAGTGTTGTTAGTAATGAAGGCTTTCGTGAACTTGTTCAGACTCTTGATCCTAAATATGTCATAATGTGCTACCTTCCAGAACTTACTTCTAACAGACGGTTATTCCAGATATGTATTTAAATTGAGCAAATAAAGTCACATGTAATAGCAAGTTTGTATAAGACTGACTTAGTCCCTATCACCACTGATGGATAGACCAGCAGGGCCACTGAATCTTATGTGACAATAACATCATGCCATATTACTGAAGACTGGCGTCTTAAAAACTATGTGCTTCAGACTAGATCTCTGCCAATAAGTCACACTGGAAAGAATATTGCCAATGTCATCCAGCAGGCCATTACAGAATGAGGCTTGCCAAACACCCTCCCCTTGTGTCGCATAATGCTGCCAATATGACAGTGGCAGCAAGAGAAGTTGGCAGCAACCCTCATTTGCCATATTATGCCCATACATTAAATCTGGCAGTTCAAAAAGCAGCAAATGCATTGTAGACAGTAATTAAGTGGTTTACTAATAAATTTCAGGACAAAAATGTTGAATTACTTAAAGAGTATATTGCAATATGTATTGCAATACGGTTTGCCCATATCGCAATATATTGCAATACGCTTCTTACTGTATTGTTTCACCCCTACAGAACACCTATTGATATAGAAGGCCCAAGATATCTACGTGTTTCCCAATTCAATGTTGGATGAACTGTGTGATGAATTCAGGGCCAGAAAAGCAAGAAAACTGAACAGTTGAGGGTCAAGGAAGTTAGCTAGTCTGATCAATTAAGCAAATGTTACAAGTTATACAATTTTTATTTTTTTCCCAAATAAGGCTTTTGATGATATTTTTTTCCCAATTTGGGGACAGGGGCTCTTTCCCAAAATACCTGGAAAAAGCTCTGGATAAGGAAAGGATGTCATGGTAGTACTGGTGTGAGAAATACCAGGATTCCATTGTTAGGAGCTCCAGCCGCAGCGATATAACTGAAAGATTATTAAAAAGCGGTGTAAAACCCCATTCAAACAGTTAAGTCCTGTAAATGGGCATTGCGTTTGATTAATAGACAAATACAAATGAACACGAAAAAACATACAGGGTGCCCATTCACATACTGCAGTACGTAATTCACGTACATTTACGTCGGTTCATGTACAAATCTTTCACCAAGACGTGCATGAACGTACAGAAAAATAAATGAACATAAATGCCATTATGTGTGTGTGCATTGAAAAATTATTAGCTTACAAAACAAGAAACATTATGTGCGTATTTTTCCCTAAAAACCTGAAAAATTGCAAGCAAAGTAGACCAAAATCATATCAGACGCAAGTGATTTCCCTTTCATTCAACAGGAATCATCACTTCTTTACTGCCTATTTTCCTCTATATAGAGAATAGGGGAACCTGTAAAATGACGTATTATGCGGATCTAGATGGCTTGACCAGTTTCGCTATTTTTCAAACAAAACACAAAACATTTATGTGTTTTTGGCGAGAAACTGACCATAATTCATACTATAGAATTTGATTTTGAAATGAGTTTCTCTCGTGAGTTCCGTTGTACATGTAAGTCGGGTGTGACAAAATGGAGTCGTTTATTTAACATTGTAGTTTTGGTTTAACTACCTAATTTGCTGTCTGCAAAATGTCACAACAAAACCTATTCTATTTCTCTGAAAATGGTGACTTTTGGAGAGAAATAAGGCCAGTTGATATTTTCTGTGCCAAAATTGATTCAATACCAGAGTTTGAGCTAACAATGAGCTGACATGCCTGGTATGGCCGGCTCCAAAATGCCTTCACCACCCTTGTAATTAACCTGTTAGAGTTGTTTAGCCATTGCTCTCATATCCCATTCAGCCCTTCCAAAATCCAATAATTAAGAAAAAGCATATTGTCAAAAGTCAGCTTTGCTATCCTTCACTCTATATTTATCTGAAACTGACAGACGACGTGTGGCACTTATTTACTGCTTATTAACATGGTAGATGTAACTATAACATTGTCATTTGGTAAAGAGTTCAGTTTAGTATAATGTACCCTTAACTCTGAAAATAAAGGGTACACTGTACCCTCAGATTTTTCTTTGTACCCCCATTTAAAACCTAAGGGGTACATACACCCCCAAAATGAAAACCCAATGGGCATGCTGAACATAGTAAATCATTTTATACGCCCATCAAAGGTGGAATATATTACGGGATCACCTGCTGCAGGTATTCTGACTTTTAACAGATTATGAGAATAGAACTTGTATGCCATTTTAATCCTAGATGAAGTGTTGCTTCAACTGGTCACTTGCTATATGTCAGCATTGGCAACCCTTCAGGAAAATAAGGTAAAGGACAGCTTTAAACAAGGCTGTTGACACTTGAAAACAAAAGTAAATAATGAGAATAAAATTGGACAACTGAAACAATCTTGAACTTGCTGTCATAGTCCTGGAAATATGTAGCCTTATACGACTTATTGAACATCATTTGTGTCACCCTAATATTTTATGGGCCAACTGCCTTTAATGATTGAAGTTAGAATCACAATGGACACAGTATCTCTAAAACGACATAAGCCTTAAGAAATGCATTGAACATAATCTTCTCCTCCTAAACCACAGGCCAATTTGAATCAAACTTGTTCCTTGGATGATCCTTTTCAAAACTTATTTGTGAAATTTTTTTTCGTAAAAAATTTAGGCCGTGTTAGGTAGGGGCTTATCAGACTAAGGGAGACCATGGAATAATTCTTTAAAAAAATTATCCTACTACATTTTGCAGATTTGGACCTGATGTGGCAGGAATGCTCCATATGTGACCCTGCTCAAAACTTAATCATGAAATTTTGATTTTTAAAAAAACAGGGGCGCCACAGGGCTGATCTTTCAGACTTAGAGAAATTATGAAGGTATTCTTTAAAAATTGGCTTAGTGCAAAAACATTAAAAGTGTCCATATAAAGCAAAAATACTTACGATATTTTTAGCTCACCTGAGCACATTGTGCTCAGGTGAGCTATTGTGATCCCCTTTTGTCCGGCGTCCGTGTGTCGTGCGTCGTCCGTCAACAATTTCTTTAAACAACATCTCCTCCCAAACCACTGGGCCAATTTGAACCAAATTTGGCATAAATGTTTTTTAGGTGGTCCCCTTCAAAAATAGCTAAAAGAATTGAAATCCGTTAAAAACTCTGGTTGCCATGGCAACAAAAGTGAAATTTTAAAAAAATCTTTAAAAATCTTCTCCTCCTGACCCAGAAGGCGTAGAGCCTTGATATTTTGCATGAAGCATCAGTACATTGACCTCTTTCAAAATAGCTAAAATCATGATCCTCCGGTCCCCAGGGGCGGAGCCCCAGGGGGGGGGGGGTTTATATAGAAATAAAGAATGATTTTTTAAACAACATCTCCTCCCAAACCACTGGGCAAATTTGAACCAAATTTGGCAGAAATGTTCCTTAGGTGGTCCCCTTCAAAAATAGCTAAAAGATTTGAAATCCGTTAAAAACTCTGGTTGCCATGGCAACAAAAGTGAAATTTTAAAAAAATCTTTAAAAATCTTCTCCTCCTGACCCAGAAGGCGTAGAGCCTTGATATTTTGCATGAAGCATCAGTACATTGACCTCTTTCAAAATAGCTAAAATCATGATCCTCCGGTCCCCAGGGGCGGAGCCCCAGGGGGGGGGGGTTTATATAGAAATAAAGAATGATTTTTTAAACAACATCTCCTCCCAAACCACTGGGCAAATTTGAACCAAATTTGGCAGAAATGTTCCTTAGGTGGTCCCCCTTAAAATTAGCTAAAAGAATTGAAATCCATTTAAAACTCTGGTTGCCATGGCAACAAAAGTGAAATTTCAAAATAATCTTTAAGAATCTTCTCCTCCTGACCCAGAAGGCATAGAGCCTTGATATTTTGCATGAAGCATCAGTTTATTGATCTCTTACAAAATAGCTAAAATTATGATCCTCCGGTCTCCAGGGGCGGACCCGGGGGGGGGGGGGTTATAGGCATGAAGCATCAGTTCACAGACTTCTCTCTTATTTCTGAAATTATAACCCATTGAAAAGTTTTTTCCCTCTTTCAAATCAGCACTAAAGCCTTGGAATTTGTAATTTAGACTTTTGGATCCCCAGGTTCATAGTCTTTATATGTAATTGTGGCCCACTTGTTTCATAATCCTAACCTTAACAGGAAATTAGACTGTTGAAAGGAAAAGAGCCTTTATCTCAGGTGAGCGCCCCAGGGCCAACGGCCCTCTTGTTACACTAAGCTAACGATCTGCATTGCAACTGAGGCTATGTTCAGATCATTCTTAGAGAAGCGATTTAGGGCCATTTTGGCCCTTTTGTTTTCAAATTTGTTACAATTATAAAATTGAATTTTTAAGTAACAAGATATTTTCATTTCATGTCTAGAGATATGAAGGAATGTTTAATTTTTCAAATTGTACATAAGATGCATCAATGAAAAATTTGGAAATCAAACCCCACCACCCCGAAATATATTTCCAACAGGCACGTTGGATACTTTTAGAATTTTAAGAGTTAACCCTTTCCTGTTCAAACACGGGATTTTACGTTCCTATGATTTTATACTTGAGAAACCTTTGTGGAAAAAGAAGAAATTTGTTGTTACAAGCAATTTCTCCTTTTTCCACAATATTTTCTACCACATAGGCTGGTTTCATTTCAAATGGTGTCCAGTTTTCATTGTCGTCTGCAACCTTTTTCAATTTGGACCAGTCTAAAATTTCCAAAAACGGGAAAGGGTTTAACCCCTGGTTTTTGGAGGCTAACACAAGGCCTCATCCATTTCCATTAAGATTGATATAAGATTGTTTGGGGAAAAAGTAGAAGTGGTTACAATCAGCAACATTGAAATTAGGTTCTTTCTGATATCACTTTACCCATTCCCACACAATTAGGCTTGTTGATGCTTTGGAAAATGAAGGAATTGATTGTCGCAAGCAATTTATTCGATATCCACAATGTTGTCTACCCCATACACAAAATTCCACAAGTATAAATTGTTGTCTGCAACTTCTTAAATTTGAACCAGTCTAAAGTTTGTTGTCTGGTATAAGGTTAATACTAGCTCCATTGCAGGATAACTGATTAGGCATATCCACTTGTATTGTCCATTCATTTAACTGTCCATTCATTGTTTCAGGTTCCAAAGTGATAAGTAAAAAACTTACGATAATGGAACTTGAAGAAGTTTCTAATGTGTTAAAGAGACCACCTGTGATATGGGACAACATTCATGCAAATGACTATGACCAGAGACGGATATTTTTGGGACCATATGATGGACGATCACCTGAAATCATTCCATATATAAGAGGGGTGCTCACAAATCCTAACTGTGAATTTGAATCCAACTTTGTGCCATTACATACCTTAGCCCAGTGGTCCAAATCAAATCCCACTGGAGTTAAAAAAGACATTATTACAGGTTTGTTGAAAGATTTTTCTGGTTGTGGTTAGGTTGTATGATCAAAATTAAGATGATTGGGAGCTCATCTAACTTTTCGGACAAATCTAAGGGCTTAGCCCTAGGATTATGCCATTACTGTTTAGAACATCTTATACCATCTTAACCCATTCTCACACAATCATGCTTTTTAAGGCCCCGCAAGAAGAAAGCTTCGAAAAACATTGTGGGATTGAAGAAATTGCTTGTGTCAAGCTATTTCTTAACTGTCTACAATGTTTTTGACCCAAAAAGACAGATTTACTAAATTCTGCTAACTTGAAATTGTAGTCTAACTTCTTTAATTCGGAGGGAGGTATATTGGAATGAGAGGTCAGCTATTGTGATTGTTGATTGTCTGTCATCTGCCCATCTTACTGTCTGTCCACAATTTCTTTGAAAATGGTCTCCAAAACCAGCAGACCAATCCAGCTGAAAATTTGCAGGGATGATCCTAGGGTGAAATTCTACAAATGTTGTTAAAAGAATTTCGTTCTGTGAAAAACTAGTTGCAGTGGCTCGATAAAAGCAAGTTCAGAAGTCTTCTAAATTTTGGGGCCTAGGACATTCATATTTAGCATGTAACATAACTAGATGATTTTGTAATATGTTATAGAAAATTATGCCCCTTAGGTTAATAATAGTCCCACCCTGGGGTCCAAAGTTAGGAAAAATGCTCATTTAGAGCAAGGTCAAAGTCTTCTCCTCCTCAACTACATGTCCGTGGCCATTCATATTTGGTAGGTAACATAACTAGCTGGTTTTGTAGTATGTTATTAGAAGATATCCCCCCTTGGGTAAAAAATGTCCCTGCCCCAGAGGTCCAAAGTTGGAAGAAACGCTCACAGCAAGTTGAATAGTCTTCTCCTCCTCAATCAAATGGCATAGGACATTCATATTTAGCATGTAACCTAACTAGATGGATTTGTTGTTGTAATTGAAAATTATGCCCCTGTGGTAAAAAAATGGCCCCACAGCTGGGGTTAAAAGTAAGGTAATTTGCTCAATATGAGCAAGTTAAAAGAAAATTCTTCCTCTTAACTATAAGGCCTTAAACAATCATATTTGAAATGTAGCATAACCAAATAGTTATCTACCAAGTTTGTAGGGATTTATGCCCTTTGGATAAAAAACAGCCTTTCCCATAGAGTCCAAAGTTTGAAAAAGCACTCAATTACAGCATGTTCAAATATATGTTCCTCCCAATGTGTAATGGTATAATGCATTCATATTTGATAGTATATCCACATGGTACTCTACCAAGTTTTCCAAACTTATACTGAAAGGATCAAAATACCTACCCATGAGGTGATTTAAAAAAAAAAAAAAAAAAGCTCAATTAGAACAAGTAAAAAAGTCTTGTCCTCCTTAAGTATAAGGCCTAAGGCATTCATATTTGCTATTTAGCATTATTAGATTATTTTGTACCATGTTAAAAGAAATTGTTCCCATAGGGTAAAAATTTTTTCTAGTTTAATACCAAAAAAACTACTTTAATTAGCAGATGACTAGTGTGAGTGATTTAGGACCATCATGGTCCTTTTGTGAATTTCACCTATTTATTGTTGCCTGTGGCAATACTAATGTAGTTTTGAGTGCTCAGAAATTCAATTTAAATGTGCTATTATGATTGTTTCCCTTTTATCTCAATCATTGTATATCATGGGATCCCAAGTGGCAGCACATATCCTTTCCCACATTTGTCTCTCACCAATTGGTGCATAATCGTAAACCTAAGTGGGATAGCAGCTGGAGGCTAGGAAAGGATGTAATGGTTGTACTGGTGTGAGAAATACCAGGAATCCCTTGTTAGATGCTCAAGCCACAGTGGTATGACTGAAATACTGTTAAAAGTGGCGTTAAATCCAATTCAATCAATAAAAAAGCTTTTATTCTCCCCTTTAAATTTTAATAAGTATTGAATCATAGCATTACTTCCACATAATCGTAGGCACTGCTCAAGAATTTTGTGTATATGAGCAATTTTGATGGTCTTGCTATCATCAGTTCCCTAATTATCTCCATTGATCTTATAATTTATATAGAACTATTGTTTTCCGAAGCATTAAATTAATCCTACAGTATTGTATGCTCTGAACTCAAACTTGCCTTTTATGCCCTTGTATAATACTTTAAAATCAACTTTTAGACTGAACTATTTTGTATTATGTGGCAAGAATTACTTTTCTGGCAACATGCTGGTGGTGGTATAATTAAGATTAGTGAAAGCTCTAGTTCATAACAGAAATGGACTTAATTTTTGCCTTTAATTTTAGGTTAACTTGAAGGAAACAATCTTCTCTGAAATGAAAAAGCCTAGAGCATTGATATTTGGTATATAGAACCTCCTAGTGAACTCTAAAAGGTTGTTCATGTGTTGAGCCTTGGAATATATTTGGACTCTGCCAAAGGGCACCTTTTTTATGCCCCCACATTGATAGATCGGGGCATATTGTTTTACTGGTGTCCGTCTGTCTGTCTGTCCTTCTGTCTGTCTGCAAAACTTAACCTGCCAACTAAACATTTTCCTATAACTTCAACCCTGATTAAGTTACAATGCTAATATTTGGTATGTAGATAGGTCTTAACAAGGCGCAACTGAGGAAGGTCATTTCATCAAGTACAAGGTCAAAATTTTAACCCTTTTCCCTAAAACTTTACTCAAAAGCTCAACCTGCCAACTAAACATTTTCTATAACTTCATCCCTAATTAAGTTACAATGCTAATATTTGGTATGTAGATAGGTCTCAACAAGGCACAACTGGGGAAGGTCATTTCATCAAGGTCAAGGTCAAAATTTTAAAGCTTTTCTCTAAAACGTTACTCAAAAACTTAACCTGCCAACTAAACATTTTTCTGTAATTTCATCCCTAATTAAGTTTCAATGCTAATATTTGGTATGTAGATAGGTCTCATCAAGGCGCAACTGGGGAAGGTCATTCCATCAAGGTCTAGGTCAAAATATTAACCCTTTTCCCTAAAACAAAGGAAACAAAACAATAACAATCACCCGTTTCTAAAAAATTCCTGTTTCGGGGGCATAGTGTTTTACAAACACATCTTGTTTTCTCATTGAAACATATTAGAAAATCTTACTTATCTCAACCAATGCCACACCCTATTCTATTTTAATTCACTATCTAGTAATTGGTTTAATCTATGAATCTACTTCAAAATATTGTGTACAGGAAGATGACAGAGTAGAATTCAGAAATGGATTTGTATGAAGTAACATTTTTATCATGCATGATAGTATAATAAAATGTTAAACAGTAATGGACCTTGATTTTGAAGACTCAAGGATAACCTGTAAAAATTGAAACAGACTGGTCCTATGGCAAAAATGGGATTGTTGAACCAAGGTCATTAACATTTCTTCGATTGTTTAAATACAAAGGAAAAAGTTGACTTGCTGTACTTATTTTTGACACAAATTTTCTTGCAGATAACAGATTAAGTCCAGTTGCTTCAGACATTAAACTAGAGAATGAAAATGACTATACATCAGATGAAGATGTGCCATTTGATGCAACTTATAAGCCTAAATTGGCATTAAAACGTGCAATAGTTGACTGGCATATGGAGGTTAGAAAACATAGACTACCTCCAAAACCAGTGAGGGTAGCCACTCACACAACTTTACCCCCTATAGTACCTGTCCCCCCTCCTACAGTGACAGACAGTACTATACCAACATACAGGGACCTGGAGACCCCTACGCTACCAACAGGGACTGTACCTCCTGTAGGGCTTACACCTGTAGACAATCCATCATTCTTACAACCAACAGGTACTGTACTTGTCAACAGTCTGGTAGATCCTGCCTCATCACCGGAACGAAAAGAGGAGTCAGACTCTGAATCAGATGTGTCTCTAGATACTGAACCAATGGAGTGTGTTCCTTCAGCAATCACTGACAGTTTAAATGTGTTAGACAATAATACAGATCTACCAAAGAACCCATCATGTGATAGTTTAATGCAGGTAGAGAGTGGACAATGTATGTGCTCAACTGATTGTGATAATGAGATCAAATCCACAACAGTATGTGACAGTTGTTCAGTGTCCATTCAAGATCTGGATATGTTAATAAGCTTATTTTATTTACCATTTGAGTATGGATCAAAACCTTTGCAAGTATTAACAGATTTCCATTGGTTAAAGGTGAATGCCTCCCTGGTCAATGAGAAAAACTCAGAAGAGGTGAGTATTTTATTATGTTATTAACCCTTGTTCTTTTTTATGTTTATGATAAAACAGTAAAACAAAAGGGAATAAGTTTGCTAAATCAAATTCAGTTCATTTGAAATCCTGTGTTTTCAATTAGGTATCAGGAGTAGTGTTTGAAGTGTAAACCAGGGTTTTGACCCTCTAAAATGTGAAAATATCATGTTTTACCTTAAGAAAAATTTCTCGAAGAGGGTCATATATAAGGGTCAAACAGGTATTATCACTCAAATTTTTAATGATGTATCTTATACTATATATGTATTTGAAAATAATACCATTCTTTACAAGAAAGGGTTAGTTGGAACTCAATCCTTCAAAATCATGCTCATGATTTGATCTTTTTATGGTTTGGAATTGTTGAGTTGAATATTTTCAATTAAAATTTTATTCCCTTTCTTCATTTGAAAATGAAATATTTTTGTTGAACACAAAGGATCTGCAATATCTAGCAAGTCCAGCTTTTTTTCCCCAAGTCTATTTTCATTTTTCATCTGAAAATAAGTGTCTAGACAGTTCATTGAGGTCATTATAATGCTGATGCCATGGTAATATTTAGTTTTTGGCGCAGTAGTAGGGCATAGGACTCCTAGTCATAGGGTCCCTGTTTTGATCACAGGTCGCAGCAAACATCCTTTCCCACATTTGTGGATAATTGTAAACCTATGTGGGATGAGCAGCTGGAGGCATGGAAAGGATGTAGTGGTAATATTGGTGTGATAAATACCAGGAATCCATGATAGGTGCTCCAGCTGTCATGATATGACTGAAATGCTATTAAAAGTGGTGTTAAACCTAGTGGTGAAACGGTTTACCGGTATATCGATAAACCGCGGTCTGTTCATGCGAGAAAACCGAAACCGGTTCGAATTTTCTGTACCGGTTTTTCTGCTATCTGTCATCTTCTCATTTTAAGTAGGATATATATACACTATTAATCCAAAAATTCGTTCTGAAATCGATCATCTTTAAAACTTACGAAAGAATTCAGAAAGCGAAAGTAGAACTTGTTTCCCCGGGCGGTGTTACCGGTGTATAGGTAAATAATTACCCCGTCAAATTGGGACTTAATTTTTTGTTTACGGCTTCATTGCATTCCATGGACGAATTTGATCGCTTTTTATTCTTTTTAATGACTGAACTCCTAGTTGATTTGCATTTTGATAGATCATATGCAAGGGAGATAATTATCATTCTGTTGTACTTCCGAATTTCGGTAGTACAGTTTGTTTTAAAAACGAGTACTCAATCGTAGAAAAACGGCTGACAAAGATCGTCATTTGGCGGATGAATTCGAATTTATAAAAAATACGAAAGGAAAGAGCGCTGTATGGGTGCATTTTTCTCTGAAAAGAAAGCGAGAGTCCCTGGAGATTGTTGAAAATGTGGCCTACTGTGACAGATGTCACGTTGCAGTGAAATGTTGAGGTGGAACCACAAATCTCAGCACAAATCTCATTTGGAAAGACATCATAAAATTTTGAAGACAAGTGCATCCAGGTCAACATGTACTATGTCAACCTTTAAGCAATCAGAACAACCGAAGGTTTGTGAATTTTTCCAAAATTCGAGCCTTTATAAGCCATCCTCGGAAAGAGCTAAATTTATTAAACAGAAAATTGCAAAATTTATGGTGAAAGATCTTAGACCTTTTAGTGTTGTTAGTAATGAAGGCTTTAGTGAACTTGTTCAGACTCTTGATCCTAAATATGTGCTACCTTCCAGAACTTACTTCTAACAGACAGTTATTCCAGATATGTATTTAAATTGAGCAAATAAAGTCACAAGTAATAGCAAGTTTGTCTATGGCTGACTTAGTCGCTATCACCACTGATGGATAGACCAGCAGGGCCACTGAATCTTATGTGACAATAACATCATGCCATTTTTCTGAAGATTGGTGTCTTAAAAACTATGTGCTTCAGACTAGATCTCTGCCAATAAGTCACACTGGAAAGAATATTGCCAATGTCATCCAGCAGCCATTACAGAATGAGGCTTGCCTGAACACCCTCCCCTTGTGTCGGATAATGCTGCCAATATGACAGTGGCAGAAAGAAAAGTTGGCAGCAACCCTCATTTGCCATATCATGCCCATACATTAAATCTGGCAGTTCAAAAAGCAGCAAATGCATTGTAGACAGTAATTAAGTGGTTTACTTATAAATTTCAGGACAAAAATGTTGAATTACTTAAAGAGTATATTGCAATATGTATTGCAATACGGTTTGCCCATATAGCAATATATTGCAATACGCTTTTTACTGTATTGTTTCACCCCTAGTTAAACCCCATTCAATCATTCTATCAATATATTTAGTTTTCATACAACTGTTCCTGTTTAGAAGGCTTGTTCTTTACCCAAACTTTAGTTCACTCAATCGTCTTGCAATGAGTTTTCTCTATATTTGGATGGAAGTGTAATTAAACAGAGAAATGATAAGATTTTGGATTTGAATGCTTGTGAAAAAAATGTTTTTTTAAATTGTTACAGGTGTCAGAATGGTGGGAGAAGTATGAGAGATTAATATCTTGGGTAGATCAAGTCCAATCCTTGAGTGACAAGCTGAAACAGGCACCAAATCAAGCCATCAACTATTACTTCTTTCCTTACCTGTGGGATCTTATTGGAGTTCTACAATCTTGCAGTGCCTTTGTCAAATGGCTAGGTAAAACACTCATCTAGTTCCTTGCTAGTTATATTAAGATCTGGATGAATAATATGCTTAACTCATAGTAATATCTGATGAAGGTAGACTTGAATAGATTTACCAATTTGGCATATGAACTTCCAAGCTTTAACCTTTTAATTCATTGAAATATAAGAATATGTATCATGTTAATTTCAACTAATATAAACCCTTGTTATGCTAAATCAGGAATATTCCTGTTTCTGCAGGAGGTCTAGGCAACAATCAGCCTGCACACAAGCACAGTCTTAGTCTGCACCATCTGTATTTCCTTTTAAGTATGAAATAAATTTACGATTTGAAATACTGACACACAACCATCCTTCAAGTGCTTTGAACCCTATGATTTTAATGAGGTTCTTGAAAAGGATTTTATTTGTCATGATGAGGGTTTGTCTTGTCTTTGTAAATAAACATGTGTTAATCTCAGACTGTTATACTTGTATATTTCAGGTTTAGGACATGTGGTTAAAGGAGCTGTGCACCATCTACAGGGACCATATACATGTAGGCACACAATGTTAATGTGTTTCTCTTGAATTTACAAACATTACATAGAGTTTCAGATAGTATTGGGTGATGGCATTTTACTAAGAATAAGTTGACACCTTTATAAATATATACACATTACATGACCTTCATGTTTCTTTGGTTATAGAGCTCAAATTCTATGAGGTGATAATGGTTGTTAATTTTGACAATCTCTTTTTAGCCTATTTTAACTAGTATTATTATGGCCATTTATTTGAATTATATCATCAAGATGATTCAGCCTCAGTCATAGCGCACTTGGTAGCACGTCAGACTCCTAATCTTCAATCATGAGATGTCATGGGTTCGATCCCGGCGGCGGCGGCACATATTATTTCCGACATTTGTCTCTCACCAATGGGTGTAAACCTATGTGGGAAAGCAGCTGGAGGCTAGGAAAGGATGTAGTAGTAGTACTGGCGTGAGAAATACCAGGAATCCATTGTTGGGTGCTCCAGCCGCCGCAATATGACTGAAATACTGTTAAAAAGCGGTGTTAAACCTCATTCAATCAATTAATCAAGATGATTCACATGATGGGCTTTGATTGTGAAATCATATAGAACTCTAAAGGTTACAATTCAGACTGAGTTTTTTGAAAGTTTCATCTAGTCAATAACTTAATAATACCATCACTTCAATTCATCTGTACTTTGTGTTATACCATGTTCAGTCATCATTATTAGATACATTTTGTCTTTCAGAATTACTGGTCTTTATAGAGCCATGTACTGTATACTGTAGATTTATTAGTGGTTGAAAGGTAGATTATTTTATACAAGTCAGAGTGCAACTATTAAGAGTTTTATATCTGTTGTGTGAATTGCTCTCAACAGGAATTTTGTTTCTTTGATCTGTCTACCAAAGAAGGAAAATTTTGAGGAAGAAAACATTGTATATATTAAATATGGTTCAACTTCTACTCTTGTTGAACTTTTGCTCTTTTTGACTTACCTTGCTAGAAAAACATTTGCTTTCTTTTGAAATGTCCATGCTTATCCTGTTTTTTGCTTCTTTGGCTTTTAAGCTCACATCCATATATATTAAGCATGAACATAGAGCTTGTACTATTCTGTCATAATCATCTCTGGGTGATTAAGGATTATAAAATATTTCCTCTGTACAAAAAGACACTGCTTGAATTGGAATATACAATACTTGCATCTGACTATATGAACCTTACAATCAGCCTTTCAACAGCATTTTACATCCTAGACATTTACACAGCTGTTATGAAATATACTGTAAGAATTTTTTTACTGGAAATTGGGGTGTGGTACAAATCTATAATAATTGGTGTAATCTATTACCCAAATTTATAACTACAAGACTTGCAGATCCATAGTATTAGAGAGTGTGATGAAAACCCATTTTATTTTCACACTGAAACAGATTATCAAATCAATTGGAATGAGTGGCAATAACTAGGTTAATTGAAAATAAATGGTTTTATTATCACTCCCTCTTTAAAACAGACCTGCAGATGTAGAAAATGTATGTACAGGAAGATTAGTACTTGCTAAGAGTGCTGTTTTCAATTTATGTGTTTTGTGGTATGGAAATGAAGGATTTCGGTTTTACTAGTAGAAAAATCTACAGCTGGTATTTTCAAAACTGATCAGCTTATTTGAAAACTTTTATAACATTTCTCTTGGCTCAAGAGATTCTGAAACTGTATACAAATGTAGATTTTCATTGTTACCTAATTGTTGTGAGTGCTTGCATGAATCATATTGTCAGTGTGATTCAATGAGCTCAAACAACATGGTTCAAATAAGTAATGATTAATTTACAAACTGCATTCTAGGATAGTACCTTTCTGTGTTTGAAAAATATTTTTTATGGCTTCTCTTGAACCTAATTTTGTTGATTTGTACAACTTACAGTATCTTCTGATCTCTGTTTTTGAAATGTCATTTAGCATGAATTTGATCAGATAAACCTCAAAGTAATGTTTAGACAAATGCACTCACTCAAAGTTGAGATAAATCCTGAAACTTCATTAACCCACTTCCACACAACAGAATTTTGAACTAGTCAAAATTCAAAGAAATTGTAGGAAACAGTTCCGAGTCCCCTTGGGTAAAAAACATTGTTGGAAAAGGAGAAATTGCTCATTACAAGCAAATTCTTCAATTAAAACACTACTTTTTTTATCATTTTTCTTGAGAGACGTAAAAAAGTAGGATAGTGTGGAAATGGGTTATACTTTTTAGTAAAACAAGAGAAAATACAATTGAAATTGATTATTTATATATTTTAACATTCTAGATTTTTTACTTTATGAGCTTGTAAGAATCAACAAGATTTTTCCCGGCCTGAGTGATTGTATTGTGATAAAAATTGCTTTCTGATACATGTCATAGTTAATTGACAAAAAGTCCTGAAATGAAACGACTTTCAAGTGACTTGAGATGACTGAACATGGTACTTTACTCATCCAGGGTATAATTTTTTTATAAATAAGACATTTAAAGAGATTTAAGGGGGAAATGACGATAAATTTGCAGTGGTAAGTGGTCTGTTAACGTAAGTATGATGTTTTTTGGTTTCTTGAATTATTACATAAACCTATTTGATAAAAACCAAAGGTTATCATTTGAATACTTCAATAAATAAAGCTTTATAACTGTACAATGTTATTACTTAAATTTTCCGTAATACTTTTACTTTGAATTTTTTTTCGTCTCAATGGATTGAAATAGAAGCATTTTGTTAAAAATATGGACTAGGCTTCACTCAGGGAGTTAAAAGACAATTTATTCAAGAGTATTAATGCAATGTTTTCCCTTTTCTCTCCCATACAGGGATGACTAAAGACTACCGTGATTCGTTCTTAAGTGGAGAGCAAGAACCCTGGTGCTTCAACGGGGGCTTACAAGCCGAGTTTCAAGTATGTATAGTGTATTGCTGCTGTCACCACTTCCGATCAAATCAGCGAGAAAACTCAAGATGGATGGAATCAACTTTTCATGCTTTGATTATATTTAAGCTTTGAATGTATATTTTTCATTAGTTTTTCAATTAATGAACAATGGATGTGTCCTTATCCCAAGTGTATTATTTACAGGTCACCAGCTGCTTCTATATACATACCAGGAACTTGAATGTAGAGTTGATTCATAGCTATATTGCAAGTCTGTGTCCCTTCCTGATTGTTTCCTTTACTATAGGAGTGCTGCATTTTAATTGTGTATAAATACAGGCAAAAAAAATAAAAAAAAAAAAAATCTGGAAGAACTGCAGAGTATTTATCATACTTTTTCTATATGAATCACTATGCTGTTCTGCAATATGGAGAAATAATCAATTTTGGAGGAGACTTGCCAGTCTAGTCTGATTTATTTTTCATACTGGATTTTTTTTATAGAATTCTTTGAAAATTAATTGGCTTCGCTTGATAGGTTGAAAAATCTCATATAAAGACAGTGATAAATGATTTCAAACAAGAGCCATGAGTCAAGTCTTAAGTTTAATAGTTCCTGAAGAGTATAGACTAACAAATTGTTTTCAGATTCCACAAGCATTTGGATATCTCAAGAGTCAAAGAAAATTCCACTTGGAAAAGAAACATGAACTGCTGCTAAATTTGCACAAACAACATTCTTATAAAATGTATAAGAAAATATGTAAAATGTATAAATGGGGACTATTGTCTTACAATATTCCCTATTCTTATTTCATGGTGAAATTATATCTAAATAAGAAATTTATGAGTTAGGACTTTAGCTTGGTTTTGTTTGACTCTGAGTATTCACATGCTTTCTGAATATATGATCATCGATAAATATCTTTTTTTACAGACAAAAGATTGCGTTTATACAGGCTTGACTTTAACTTGGTGAATAGGAAAAAAGATCATTGTCAAAAAGGTTGAGCTAACCTTTATTATTGAAAAAATCTAAGAAGAAGAAACAGTTACAAAGAATGAATTCAATTTAAAATTTCAGGAAAGTTAAGATATATCTTATATTTTCAGTGTTACATCTTTAACATACAAGGATCTTGCGAGTTTTTGGTTTCAATATGTCTGAAAAGAACTTTACAGAAAACCAATTGAAATTCAAGAATTATGTTTGACATGGGAGTCTCTACTGAAATAATAAAAAAAGTAAAATACTCCCATTTTAAACATGTTAAAAAAGAGATGTATTTGCATAGATTATCTGTATGTTAAAGACCAGAGATTAACAGTTGAAGATGAACTTAGTCAAAGTCAAATGCCTGATGTAACTTTAATGATGAAAACACTTGAGATAAGGACCATGTGTTGTTGATATGGCAGCTCTTCTAGTTTTTGTCAAAAAAATAATTTGGATTCGAAAGTCTAAATCTGATCAAAAGCTGAGAAATGACATTTTAAAGCTGTCATGCTAGATTTTATATAAGCTCTGGGTCAGAGGGACTAACAGCACTTTAGTTATTACTCATTTCTAACTTTTTGTTGTGGGTACCAATTTGAGTCGCCTTGAGATGATGCAAATGAATAACCACAACATTGGTTTAGAATTAGTTGTAAATATTTTCAATTCAAATGAAAATACCTCCCTCTATCTGGTGAGCTGTTTTATCTTTTCAGAGCATTAAGTAGCGCATGCATAAAGGGTGGCCTTGTTCACGGGTCAGGCCTGCGCAACAATTTAGGGTGATATTTGACTAAACAAGTGAATTTTTCCTTTACAGAGAATGTTACCCTTGAATACTGTGGTTGATCTACTGTTTATACGACCTCCAGATAGAATACTCACCAAGAATTACAACTACAGACCTTACAAACCAACAGATGAGGTCAGTAGTAAGATCATTGTCAGAATTCATCGAATAAACTTACCTTAAATCTTAATGCATTTGATTATATTTTAAATATTTATACATAAATACTGTGTTTCCACATTAGAATCGATTGCATATTTCAATCTAGTCTGTCAACTAGAAACCATAATAACATATACCCATTACCAAATGAGAAAATTTTGAACTGGAACAAAATGAAAGAAGGTGCAGGTGACAATTTATCAGTTGCTGAGATTCTAAGTCTAAAACTTTATGGTTGAACTATGTCGTGGATAATGAAGAAATTAGTTGTAACAAGCAATTTCTTCATTTTTCACAATGTTTGTCAAACCTTATCCTATAGGAGCATATAAAAAAGCAGTATTGTTTGAGAATTGGTTGAAATACATTTGTATTTATTGAATTAAGATTATTTGAAAGACTAATTGATTGTTGAAGTAAAATCTGAAATTATAGTATAAGGGTGTGTGTGTGCCTCATAGAAAATGAGTGTGGATGTCTCCAAAAGGTTGGGAAGCCATAATGGTGTATTTCCCTCATCCGTGTGTCCGACATTTGTCTCTCACCAATGGGTTATTAATCGTAAACCTGTGTGGTATGAGCAGCTGAAGGTAGTGGTAGTAGTGGTGAGAAATACCAGGAATCCATGGTTAGGTGCTCCAGCCGTGTGATTTGATAGAAATACTGTTAAAAGTGGTGTTGAACCCCATTCAATTAATCAATCAGTCTTTATCCTGCATGTTTCAACACATTTTTCAGGATTTTTTATTTTTTCTTACTTTTGAGGTTATAGTAATTTAACCTATGAATGGTAATGGAGTATTTCGTTACCAGGGAAGATTGAATATTTGACATGAAATTTTCATTTTGTTGGTTACTAATCATATGTTATGACTTTCAGACTGCTGTATATAATGTATGTTTAAAGACATGTGATGATGGAATGGATGGATCTGAGGTGTTCCCTGAATATCCTAATGTTATTGGGGACAAGTAAGTGCAACATTTAAACTTGACAGTGATTTTTCTATGATATTGAATGTGAAGCAACTTAATCTCTGCTTATTAGCTCACCTGAACACAACAAGATGATCTTTTAAGATCATTCTCCGTTAGTTGGACCAAACTTTGCAGCAATGTTTCTTGGATGACCCTTTTCAAAACTTGTTCATGAAATATCTGGAGAGGCAAGCTGAGCTTATCAGATTAGCAGAAGTCATGAAATAATTCTTTTAAATATCCTCCTCAATCACTGGACAGATTTGGAACAAACTTGGTAAAAATGTTTTGATTTGCAAAAAGTTGAAGTGTTGAAGTTAAGGTGGGCTTATCAGACTGAGAGAAAACATTAGGATATTTTTAAAATCTTTTCTTCCTAAAACATAGAATTTTGTTTTGTGAAAAAATGGGGGCCTGGCAAATAGAGCTTACAAGACTTTAAGCAATCATGAAAATATTCTTTGAAAATTGTTCTAGTCCTAAACCACTTGGCCAAGATAGATCAAACGTGTTATGAATTTCTTTCTTCCTCTTCAAAATTTTTTCATGGAATTTTCATTCGAAAAAAAAGAGTGGGGGGGGGGAGGGAGTGACAGGGTAAGGCTTGTCATCAACCGTTTCACTAAACTATTTTATCAAACAACAATCTGCAATTGAACAAACATGTTCTATAGGATGTAATACTAGAAAAAATTACAACATGTACAGATTCCCTATAAAAGGGACAAAACTCAAGGCTCTTCAACATCCAGCCTGGTCAACAAAACTGAGCGTAAATGCTCAATCTCAGCCTGTCGCAAGTTGCCGCACAGGCCAAATTGGAAATGATGGTCCACAAACAACTTGCCGCAGTCATAACGCAGTTGGTAGCGCGTCGGACTGTCAATATAGAGGTCCAAGGTTCGATGGCGGCACTCATCCTTTCCGACTATTTGTCTCTCACCAATGGGTCGATAAACGTAGACCTATGTGGGATAGCAGCTGAAGGCTAGGAAAGGATGTAATGGTAGTACTGGTGTGAGAAATACCAGGATTCCATTGTTAGGTGCTCCAGACACCGCGATATAACCGAATCCACAAACTACTTGATTTCTGGACAGTAAAAACAATCTAAAGCTGGCCAATGCAGTCAAAACTACCATGATTTCAGCTACTTTTTCACTATCTCGGTGCCTATTCCTACCATTCAAAAATGCCTGCCCTGACAGCCAAAATCCGCAGAACTACCATCTTGCACTTCTGGTTCAGCCGAAAACATGTGCACATTCAAAAAGCCATGGACCTTCAGTTTCTCATTTGCAAAAAGTCTCTTTTTCATGTTTTAGAGTCTTTTAGAACAACAGTTTCCACTATTACCTATAAATTGGCAGTCAAAAATGACATTCTTCTATTTGAGAAATTGACCATGGCTAATTTGAATATTTCCATCAAAACCGTAGACTGGCACAATCTTTATGGATTTCAAAATAACTTGGCACAATTATTCTCCATCATGAGAAGATGTGCCCTGTGAAAGAGTTTTTGGGATAGTTCTAATTTCAAGGTCACAACTCGGGGTCAAACATTAAAATTGTGATTGTCAAGAGTATTTCTCCTACAATTATGGATGGATTTCAAAATGAATTGGCACAATTATTCTCCATCATGAGTAGATGTGCCATTTGAAAGAATTTTTAGATTGCTTAAAGTTCAAGGTCAAAGCTCAAGGTCAAACACTATAATTGTGGGCTCAACAGCGGTTGTCCTGGGACAACAATCTAGTATGGTTAAACATGAAATTTTATGGTTAACCCATTCCCACACAGCAAAATTTTAGACTGGTCCAAACTGAAAGAAGCTGCAGACGACAATTTCAAGTTGATGGAATTTTGATTTTTTTTTTCTTTTTGGATAGAAAACATTGTGGATAATGAAGAAATTGCTTAATACAAGCAATTTCTTCATTTTCCACAATATTTTCCAAAGTTTTTTTTCTTGAGGGGCGTAAGAAGGAGGGATTGAGTTGGAATGGGTTAAACATAAAGTGAGGAAATGGCCCTGATTGTCTCATCCGTAATTGTGGCAAATAGAAATTGGAATAAAAATGAGCAAATCTGCATCATTTCTTGGTATCTTTCCTCACAGATGAAGGGCTTGGTAATACTTGTCATACTGATCCCGGAATTTGTTTTGCAGTCGGTATAAACAAATATCAGCCTGCACATACGTGCAGTCTGATCTTAGTCTTTACCTTCTGTTGGCCCGATCAAATTAGAGTTGTTCAATTTTCAAAGAAATATTGATCCACTACTAGTGCTTTTAGCCTTTTGACGTTATTGCATATCTGAGGATTTTATTTCTTGGACTTTATTGCATATCTGAGGATTTTATTTCTTTGACTTTATTGCATTTCTCTATATGTTATTTAATACGGCAAAGGTTAACATCTATTGCCTTCTTATACTGTATCCTCATCCTGATGTGTGTTTTTCTATTTCCAGAATGGTTGGTCCTCTTCTCACATTGACACCAGAGTTATGTTTTGTAGCAGAGGACAACGAAGGCGTTATGGGATATGTTGTAGCTTCAGTAGATGTTAAACAGCTGAGACAGAAAATGAATGTTGCCTGGTTACCTTCCATGTGTGAAAAATACTCTAAACCTGAAAATGTGGCAGAGTTGACACCTGCTGAGGTAAATGTCTTACATAGTATACAATTTGTAGAAGTTCTTGTCTCTATACGGGATCGGTTTCTGTCTCTGATAACCTTGAATGGTTGGAATAATAATGTTAATGGGAGGTTACAAAGAAAATCATTAAAGATTGAAAGCTGCTTAGAACTTTCATGTCTGTTTAGCCAAACCTTTGGAAAACATGGTGGAAATTGAAGAAATTGCTTGCTACATGCATTTCTTCATTGTCCAAAATGTTTTCTTCCCCAAAAGAGGTAATATTCTAAAATTTTAACTTAAAATAGTGGTCTGCTACTCTTTTTAATTTTCACCTGTCTAAAATTTTGTTGTATGGTAGTGGTTTAATATCCTGTAACGAGGCTCTGAAGTTTTACATTTGCCCAAAATTTTATTCAACACTATTGTCAAAGCGTTGTGTCCGGCATACTTTAGAAATCTTCTCCTTAGAAAGTACCGAATAGAATTCAACCAAATTTCACAGAAATGGTCCTTGGGTGACCCTTTATCAGATTTCTTCAAAGAATTTTGATCAGATGAAAAACATGGCTTAAATGGGCGGGGCTAATTTCAATATATGTGGTTAATCCTTTAAAACTCTTCATCTCAGAAAGTACTGAACAGAAATCAACCAAAATTCACAGAAATCATCCTTGGGTGACTCTTTATCAGTTTCCTTAAAAGAATTTTGATAGGATGAAAATATGGCTTTAATGGGTGAGTGTAATTTTCATTATGGTTAAACCTTAAAAATCTTCTCAGAAACCAGTGAATGGATTTCAACCAAATTTTACAGGAATGATCAATGTGTGACCCTTTACCAGATTCCTTCAAAGAATTAAGAACGGATGGAAAATATGACTTAATGGGCAGGGCTAATTTCTAAATATAGAGAAACTTTTAAAAATCTTCTCAGAAACCAGTGAATGGATTTCAACCAAATTTCACAGGAATGATACTTAGGTGACCATTTATCAGAATCCATGGCTTTAATGGGTGGGGCTAATTTCAAAATATGGTGAAAGTTTTAAAAATTCTTTTCTTAGATAGAAACCATTGGAAACAAAAAGTAATCATTGATTTAAATGAGTACTGAAGGTACAGGATGTAAATAGCAATGTAGAAACATGAACGATCCACCCCCCTATTAAGCCTTTATTAAAACATACTCAAAGCAAAATTTGTAGAAAAAGAATCTCGGTTTGCTCTTAAAACTTACTGTAATCAAATTTTATGTTCTGTTGAATTCAAACATCATAGGATTAGTAAGAAGTATGAAATAATTATCTTGTCAATTACATTGTATTAAGCAACCATTTTCTATAAGCAGTTACATTGTCTCTTGAATGGCACTGTAAAACAAATTTTACTGTAATTATGTTTATGAAGATTTAAAGATGAAAGTCTGCTAACCAATTTCCAGATGGATAAAAAAACAAAAAAACTGGACTTGTCCAAATATAAAGAAGTTTCAGATGACAATTTTAAGGCGATTAAATTTTAAAAATCCTTGTTGTATTGGGAAGGAAACATGGATAATGAAGAAGGTGCTTGTAATTCCAAAGCTAATGTATAGGAGTGTAAAAAAGAAGGATTGTGTGGGAATGTTACTCAATCCTTCAACATACATTTTTTTGCTGAGTATAACAAATAAAATCTATTTACAACTAAATTTCTACTGTGTCTTAAACACTTATTGTAAACTTTAACAGGCTATTTAAAAAAAAAGAAATGTGTTTTGGTTTTATAACTGGATGTTAATGAGTTTCATTGATACTTACTGTAGGAAGTGATGGCTAGCTTCCATGCCAACCCAATGGATCTACCAGCTGGTATTCTAGATTCCTCATTTCCTTCTGTGATAAAGTTGGATGTTATTCCAAGTCGTGTGGAGGACTTGGCTCTTACTAAACGGTTGCTGGTGGCTGCTCTGGCTGCCCTTAAGTGTAAAGGTTCAACAGGAGTTCATGTGGAGGTGAATGTAGGAGATAAATATATAATGGAGCAATATAGACATTTGGGATTTGTCCCATTGAAAAACATTACGGCTGATGGTGATACAATATTTCTGGGTCGATTGTTGTGATAAAATTGGATACAACAAAAACATTTGGCCAGTATATTTAACATGTACCCGGAGATAATGATAACTTGAGAGGGCTTTACCGAGTATAACCTTTAAAGGATTGAGCCAAATAGAAAAGACTAGGATATCATGTAATAAAATGACAGGCCATGCATATACCTGAAGTAACTGCCAATTTGTATTTGCAAGGAATCCTTTTAATTTTTCTACATACAATCTACAAAGGTATTTTCCAGCCTTTGAAAAAATAGTATTATTGGCTTATCTGTAAAGCCTCGCCATTATGGTTGCAGTAAAATTCTAGATAAGAGGTTGTAGTGATGAAATGGTCACTGGATAGGAACTGAGAGTTTCTTGAGAAAAATGTTAGTTCAAAAACGATTTATATAGAGATTGAGAGGTACTGTCTTTTATAAGTGGTGTTGAAATGGTTTGTATAAATCATATAATCTCGGTGTAAACATTATGGAGACCTTTGTCTTTCATTTCTATCATGTTATAAACATGAGTATTGATACTTTTTCCAGTGAATTTTAAATATATGTATCTTTTAATATATGTTTGTATATAGATGCCCTCAATTATTGATGAATAGTGCTTGTTTGTTTGTATGACCTTGTAAATCTGTTATTGTAATATGTAAGTGAACTGTCAATTTGCATCTAATAAATAGGGAAGTTCAATAGCTTCATTCATTTATGTAGAGAACGTTTTGGGAAAAGGAGAATTATCTCAAGCTATTTTTCCTTTTCTCACTATGCCTTCTTCAAGTGTGGCTCTTGTCAATTTATTTTTGTCTCTTTAGATCCGTCTTTAATTTTGTCAATTAGTAGCTTTCTTGTGGTGTGAAAACCAGAAATTGAGGTAAAACTTAAAAGCTGTTTCATGTGCAAAGTACAATACTTTTCTTTAGCCAGTGGAAATGCAGATTTGACAGATTTGAAAGAAATTACTTTTTATGTTTAATATCAGAATTGTTAGTGTTTGATAATATCTCATCTAAGTATACATCTGAATTTAGTATACATCTGAATTTAGGCCCATTTTTTTTTCAGAGTCCGTCTTACTCAGTAATTAGATTTTAATTTCATAACTGAATTAGAATAAATAAACATGATCTTCATCTTTTACTTGATCTTACAATCAAAAAGTTTAGAAAAATTATAAAAAGGGGGAAAAATAAAAATTTATGTTAGTATGTAAAGAGGGTATTAACTCTAATGTATGTTATGACGACATTGAATATGGATGTATGTTCATATGTAAGGTATAAGAGATATGTTCATATGTAAGGTATAAGAGAAAACTAATTGTTAACCCGTTTGAAATCGACAAACATTTAGACTGGTCCAAATTGAAAGAAGTTGTAGAAGATGATTTATGTCTGATAAGTTTTTTGGGGCGAAAACATTGTGGATAACAAAGAAATTGCTAGTAACAAGCAATTTCTTTAGTTTCCATGTTTTCCCCAAGCTTTTTTCTTCAGGCATGTGAAAAAGTGGGATTGTGTTGGAATGGGTTTAAATTCATTGAAGTCCAATGAATATTTGCCTAATATTATAATCTATATACATGTAGTTGGGATGTTTTGAATATATTTGTGATGAATATTCTTCATTTGAATGGAATTAACCCATGACTTAATCACTTTTTATTTTGACAGTGAAGACAACTAGCTGTATTGTTGGAAAAGAATTAATTGAAACATTTTATTTCTTCTTTTCTTACAATGTTTTACCTCCTATTAGGTTCTAGATTTTAGCACGGCTGTATTTCAGAGAAAACCCATGGTAGTGCTATGGCCAGGTCATGGTCTGTGTCCCTATCAGCCTCGTTTCCAATTTTTATCCCCTGCCGTTTCGGCAAAGGGGATATAGTAATAGTCTCCGTCCGTCCTTCCGTCCCTCAGTCATTCTGTCCTTCCGTCACTAAACGTGTCTGGAGCATATCTCTGGTATCAACTTGAAACTTCATAGGTCGATAGATCTCATTGAGGAGAAGTGCAGTGCACAGGAACCACAACTCTTGCTTGCATAATTTTGGAGTTATTGCCCTTCGTTGTTTTAAAGACTAAGATTTTGTCCGGGGCATATCTCTGAAAGTATAATAGCTATTAACTTGAAACTTCATAGGTGGATAGATCTCGTGGAGGAGAAGTGCAGTGCACAAGAACCACAACTCTTGCTTGCATAATTTTGGAGTTATTGCCCTTTGTTGTTTTAAAGACTTAGATTTTGTCCTGAGCATATCTCTTAAAGTATAATAGCTATTATCGAAATCGTTGAGAAGAAATGCAGTGCACAAGATGCTTAAATCTAACTGGCTTCAGTTTACTTTCAAGCTTTTAATGTGGGGGATGGCCATGTCCGACATGGCTCTTGTTACCTATAATAGGGATAACTCTGAATTTTTAATGAATTAAGTCCCTTTTTCTACTCAGAAGTTTAACCCACTATCAAGCACTTGAACAGCCGAGCGTTTGCATCAATTTGCGGTGTTCTAGTTTAATTAGCCCTCCTCGTTAATGTTTGAACTTGTCTATAATTTGTTTTCTGTTATTGGGTTAGACTCATTGTTGAAAATATTCAAGATGGAAATGTCTGAGATATGTAAGAAATAAAGAAAAGAAATATAAAAAGATAAAATTCACTACGTGCAAACACTGATAAAGTATGAAAATTAAATTTTATGAATATGCTGTAAAAATCGGTAGATTGTGTTAAAATAAGAAAGTTTGATCTTTCGTGTGAAAAGGAACTATTCTCAAATGCACTTGAATAGTACTGTAGAAAGTGAGATCTTACCAAGTGAAAGACAGTATGTAATGGGTTGTGATGAACATGTCATGAAAAAAGAATTCTTCATTCAGAAAATCTGTCGCATGAAAAAGATCAGGGATTGGGTGACCAAAATCTGGAAATGACAGCATTTGAGCTTTAGTG
The DNA here is from genome assembly GCA_946902895.1 of Fragum fragum. Classification (NCBI taxonomy): domain Eukaryota; kingdom Metazoa; phylum Mollusca; class Bivalvia; order Cardiida; family Cardiidae; genus Fragum; species Fragum fragum. The sequence goes on along the minus strand of OX336374.1, from coordinate 19,421,134 downwards.
ACTAGGTTTTGGTCAGCCTTCACAGATATAATTGATGCTGGTGTGACTGGGAGATGAGGTGTTCTTGTGCCATAGTTGATATACAGTAGGTCATCATGAGTGACTGAAGATCTAGATGGTGAGGGAGTAAAGGTGATTCAGTACCCTGACCACGCCCACTGACCCACACATGACAGTCTGACTACGGTATCAGCCCCCTTCAAAGCGCAATTGGTAGCGCGTCGGACTGTCAATCTAGAGGTCCCGGGTTCGATCCCCGACGGCGGCACTCATTCTTTCCGACAATTTGTCTCCGACATTGGGTCGATAATCGTAGACCTATGTGGGATAGCAGCTGGAGGCTAGGAAAGGATGTGATGGCGGTACTGGTGTGAGAAATACCAGGAATCCATTGTTAGGTGCTCCAGCCGCCGCGTTATAACCGAAAGATTGTTGAAAGCGGCGTAAAACCCCATTCAAACAAAAAACAAACAAAAAAAAAACTGACTGAGGTTTCAGAAAACATTTTTGTCCATGGTTTTTTTCACTGTCAATGAATGATAATTGATTTCATTGGTTTATTGAAATCTCTTCCAAAACACGCGTTTTGACTATACAATTCCAACAAGTATCATAGTATCGATTTTGATGTGTATTGATGTGAGGTGAAATTATCTTCCGTCATCCTTGAGCCCTTCATGATAGTTTAGGCGTGTATGTTGAGGTTATGTGTATTCTGTGATAGTGTGTGCATATATTTCTGTATAATGTCATTCTGTGATAGTTCAATATTATCTGTGAAACAGGTCCATTCAATCATTAAAATTGTGAAAATATATATATGTACTTGAATTGCTTTTGTTCGTCCGTCAATCCAACTGTCCGTCCGTTCACAATTACAAAAAAAATTCTCCACCTAAACTAAACATGGAATTTCAGCCAAACATAACAGAAATGATCCTTAGGTCATGCTCTTTCAAAATACTTCAAAGAATTGAAATCCATGAAGAACTTTGGTTGCCATGGCAACGGAGTTAAAAAAAACTGAAAAAATCTATTCCTCCCAAACCGTTAGGTCTAGAGCTTTGATATTTGGCCGTTAGGTCTAGAGCTTTGATATTTGGTATAAATATCATCATCTATTGACCCTCTATCAGCCGTCATAGCGCAGTCGGTAGCGCAGACTCCTAATCTTCAATCATGGGATGTAGTGGGTTCGATCCCCGGCGGCGGCACATATTCTTTCCGACATTTCTCTCACCATTCGGTGAATAATCGTAAGCCTAAGAGGAATAGCAGAGGCTTGGAAAGGATGTAGTGGAAGTACTGGTGTGAGAAATACCAGGAATCCATTGTTCGGTGCTCCAGCCGCCGCGATATGACTGAAATACTGTTAAAAGCTGCGTTAAACCCCATTCAATCAATCAATCAATTGACCCTCTACCAAAATACTTAAAAGAATGAACGTACCTTGAAAATAAGCCCGTTTCTGTGTGATCCCTGATTTTCCAAAGGAATAAGGAAGGAAATCTTTTTAAAAAAAACTTTTCTTCAAAGCTTAAATCATTGAGCTTTGATATTAGGGATAAATCGTCAATCATCATCAAACCTGTACCAAAATACTTCAAAGAATTACCATACTCTGGAAATCAGCCTTTCAGTGTGATCCCTAATTTTACATAGAAATAAAGAAGGAAATCTTTGAAAATCTTCTTCTCCCTAACCATAAGTCATAGAGCTTTAATATTTTGTATGTATCATCATCTATTGACCCTCTACCAAAATACTTCAGAGAATTACCATATTCTGAACATTAGCCCTTTTTGTGTGATCACTGATTTTACATAGAATTCGAGAAGGATATCTTTGAAAATCTTCTCCCAAACCATTAGACCTAAAGCTTTAATATTTTGTATATATCGATGTCTTGGACCCTTTAACAAAACATTTCAAAGAATTACCGTATTCTGAAAATTAGCAAATTTCTGTGTAGTTCCTGATATTGCATATAAATAAGAAAGGAAATCTACGAAAATCTCCTCCGAAGCCATAAAGCAGAGAGCTTTAATATTTGGCGTGTATCAAAACCTCTGTTTTATTCTAATTCATTGTCCTCTTGTTCCCTTGATATTGAACCTGTATTGTTAGATCTGATCCAGCTTGGGTAATCATCACAGCTAGCCATTTTTAGCTCACCTGAGCACGTAGTGCTCAAGTGAGCTTTTGTGATCCCCTTTTGTCCGGCGTCCGTCCGTCGTGCGTCGTGCGTCGTCCGTCAACAATTTCTTTAAACAACATCTCCTCCCAAACCACTGGGCCAATTTGAACCAAATTTGGCAGAAATGTTCCTTAGGTGGTCCCCTTCAAAAATAGCTTAAAGAATTGAAATCCGTTAAAAACTCTGGTTGCTATGGCAACAAAAGTGAAATTTTAAAAAAATCTTTAAAAATCTTCTCCTCCTGACCCAGAAGGCGTAGAGCCTTGATATTTGGCATGAAGCATCAGTATATTGACCTCTTTCAAAATAGCTAAAATAATGATCCTCGGGTCCCCAGGGGCAGAGCCCCAGGGGGATGGGGTTTATATAGACATAAAGAACGATTTTTTAAACAACATCTCCTCCCAAACCACTGGGCCAATTTGAACCAAATTTGGCAGAAATGTTCCTTAGGTGGTCCCCTTCAAAAATAGCTAAAAGAATTGAAATCCGTTAAAAACTCTGGTTGCTATGGCAACAAAAGTGAAATTTTAAAAAAATCTTTAAAAATCTTCTCCTCCTGACCCAGAAGGCGTAGAGCCTTGATATTTTGCATGAAGCATCAGTATATTGACCTCTTTCAAAATAGCTAAAATAATGATCCTCGGTCTCCAGGGGCGAAGCCCCGGGGGGATTGGGGTTTATATAGAAATAAAGAACGATTTTTAAATGACATCTCCTCCCAAACCACTGGGCCAATTTGAACTAAATTTTGCAGAAATGTTCCTTAGGTGGTCCCCTTCTAAAATAGATAAAAGAATTGAAATCCGTTAAAACTCTGGTTGCCATGGCAACAAAAGTGAAATTTTAAAATATTGAAAAAAAATTATGATCCTCGGGTCTCCAGGGGCGGACCCGGGGGGGGTATAGGCATGAAGCATCAGTTCACAGACTTCTTTCTTATTTCTGAAATTATAAACCATGGAAAAGTTTTTTCCCTCTTTCAAATCAGCACTAAAGCCTTGGAATTTGTAATTAAGACTTTTGGATCTTTATATGTAATTGTGGCCCACTTGTTTCATAATCCTAACCTTAACATGAAATTAGACTGTTGAAAGGAAAAGAGCCTTTATCTCAGGAGAGCGCCCCAGGGCCAACGGCCCTCTTGTTAGCCCACCTGAGCACGAAGTGCTCCGGGAGAGCTATTGTCATTGGCTCATTGTCCTTTCAGTCCGATTCCAATTACATAAATCTTCTGCAAACTAACCATAAGAATCCAGCGTACCTTCACAAAATTTATCCGTATGTTATAATCCGTAAAAACACACTGGTTACCATGGCAACTGAAATAAAAAGACTGAAATCTCTGCCGAAGCAAAAGGGCGAGAGCTTTCTAATTCTACATGAATCACCTTATTCTCGGATGTGCAAAAGCCTTATGTTGTGTTAACCCATTCCCACACAGCAAAATTTTAGACCAGTCCAAATTGGAAGGAGCTGCAGACAACAATTTCAAGTTGATGGAATTTCTTTTTTTTTTTTTTTTTTTTTTTTGTCTTTTTGGGTAGAAAACAGTGTGGATATTGAAGAAATTGCTTGATACAAAGTCCACAATTGTTTTTCAATCTTCTTCGTACTTTTACAGGGTAGTTGTAGAGATTACGTTCTAAAAACATAATGCACTTTTGAAATTCATATTTCCACATAAGCCAACGATTTGAATCTTGAAAGACAATAAAGCAGGATGAACATTGAATCAAGCTGTAGTTTTAGAACGACAACTACGATATATTTATCTTATCGTTTTGAGCAAGGAAAATTGGGTCCCGATGATGTAAATGATATTGCAAATGGAGTATATAAAGGTACTTTTACGTTTCGCTGAAAGTCGAACGTTTTCACAACAAAAATATTCTGGCCGTCTTGATACATTAGCAGATAATGAGCACGTTTTATCGATCGGCTTCTAATCCTTGAAACTTATTAACTTAAATATCTAGCGGACACACGCAGAAGTGTTACTAGGATTTTAGTCTTATACCACAATGAAGACAAACAAAAATCTGTTCATTTCTTGTAATTTGAAGGCGTGCACATCACGATTATAAAATATATTGTTCGGTACATTTTTTGACTCAGTTGGACACAGCGTGATCACGGTGGGGTTTCGCCCTTCATCCGTCGTACAGTGTATCGTGCGTCGTTAACCCATTTTCTCACAATGACGCTTTTAGACGCCGACAAGCATAAAGGCTGTGGAAAACATTGTGGAAACTGAAGAAATTGCTTGTCACAAGCAATTTCTTCATTATCTACAACGTTTTCTACACCAAAGGTTAAAGAAATCCAAAATTTCATAAGCTTTAAATTATCGTCTGCAGCTGCTTTCAATTTGAACCAGTATAAACTATTAGGCGTCTGATAATGGGTTAACAATGTAGTGTTTCCATACTACAGGTCAAAGGTTTGGTTCAATCTTCATAAAACATGCTGTAAATGTCCATATGTACATAAAAAGATCTCTTTTGGATTTGGAGACATTCTGCCCGATATTACAGGAAAGAGAGCCTTAATGACATTGTATTTCCTTGTTACCACTCTAAAGGTCAAATTTTGGACTCTAAATGTATATTTTGTCTTAGGGAAGACGTATTTTGTAACAACGTTTTCAAAATTAAAACAGAAATCTGACTTAAGCTGATTTATATCCCGTTGAATAATATAGAGTTTGTGTGTATGTATTTCCGTTTATTAATCGTCGCTACCGTAGCACATGCCCATGTGAACGGCACCGCCAGAAGACGGTTAGTTGTTACGGGGGATAGTGCAAGGACACAGGACGAAACTGTTGAGAGCTCCACCTGGTTCTTTAACGTACTTGATGGATAGCATCGTCACACGGGGCCTTGGTTTAACGTCCCATCCGAAAGACAATTAGTTGAGTTAGTTGATATGGTCAGCCCAGGGCTCGAACCCGTGATCTTGAGGTTTGAAGTCGAGTGCTCTGGGATAATCGAGCTCACAACCGTTGAATAATATAGAGTTTTGTCGTTAAAGCCGTTTATAAAAAAAACCGCCATTCTACACTGACTCGAGTTACTTTTGCACTACTGAAAATCCGTTACAACACTCCTTTACCCTTTCCTGTTTGACAAAAATTTAGACCTGTCAAAATTCAAATGTTTCGCCGATTAAAACTTTTAAGTGGAGTTAATTAGAAAAATAATCATTTAGTGGGGTAGAAAATATTGCTAAAAAAGAAGAAATTTCTTGTTACAAGAAATTTCTATTATTTCTACAATGTTTTCTAAATTATAAAATCACAGGGACTTAAAAACCAGGGGACGATTGGTTGATTGAATGTGGTTTAACGCCACTTTAAACAGTATTACAGTCATATCGCGGCGGCTGGAGTACCTTACAATGGATTTCTCACACCAGTCCTACCACTACATCCTTTCCTAGCCTCCAGCTGCTATCCCACATAGGTTAACAATTTGCGAATCGAACAGGGAAGGGTTAACTTATTTGTCTAGTTATAATCATTCAGTGGGGTAGAAAAAATGTGGAAAAAAGAATAAATTGCTTGTATCAAGCAATTTCTTTTTTTCCACAATGTTTTCTTAAGTAAAAACACAGGGAAGTAAAAGACATGGATTGGACAGGAAAGGGTTAACAAAACCAAATGACGTAATCCTGACCCCCTTCCGCTAAGCTTCGACAGGAAGTTCAACTGTGATATTAAACGGCGTTATCATGTACAATTTATGGCCAGTTGAAATATACCAAAACAAAGTAAAATGGTTGGCGATCTTAACGTCGCAACTATAGCTCGAATAAGGTGTAGTTACGCCGTTTAAGTCGCAAAACCAATAAAAATGTTTCACATTAAATATCGGCCTATATCGGAGTTGAAAGCCCACTTCCGGTCTAAACGAATGATTTTATAAGTTGGTTGATTCTTTCATTGATATGTGATATCCGTCAATTCTTCCGCCTTTGCAAAATAAAGCCATTGCAGAACAGATAATGTTATTGAATCAGATCGCTTAGCAAGCAAGAACGTCAAGTTTTGGCTTTTAATTACATCCATCCAAGCTATAATAGAATATGTCTTAGAGTTAGCATGTCATGCCGTTCTACCTTACCCTTACAGCCAACTTTCGATTTTAACTTATTTGAAGCGTGACAGCTAAAAGGACCTTCACGCCTTAACCCATTCCCATACAATCCCTCCTATTTACGCCTCTCAAGAAAAAGGCCGTGTGAAACATTTTTGAAAATGAAGAAATTGCTTTTAATAAACAATTTCTTCATTATTCACAATGTTTTCTAACCTAAAAAGGACAAGAATTTTAAATTCCAGTGAAATTGTCGTCTGTAACTTCTTTCACTCTGGACTAGCCTAAAATTCTCTTGTGTTGGAATGGGTTAAAGCATGTGGTTTACCAATACATGCACATATACGCACAGTCAGAAATGAAGCTTTTTCCTTGACAGGCTAGTGACAGTTACAAATTGGCCCTTTGGCGAATAAATTTATTGACAGCTGGTAATCTATAGCCGAATACTTTGTTGATTGCACAAGAATTTGGTCGTACTTATATTTGAAAAAAAAATCTATAATCAATTTCACAGATTACTCATTATAAAGAAAATACTTTTACCAAAACATTCACTAGTGTCAAGTTATTGCGGCCGCCGTCACAGCGCAGTCGGTAGCGCATCAGACTCCCAATCTTCAATCACGGGATGTCATGGGTTCGATCCCCGGCGGCGGCACATATCCTTTCCGACATTTGTCTCTCACAAAAGGGTGGAAACTGAAACGTAAACCTAAGTGGGATAGCAGCTGGAGGCTAGAAAAGGACGTAGTTGTAGTACTGATGTAAGAAATACCAGGAATCCATTGTTTGTTGCTCCAACCGCCGCGATATGACTAAAATACTGTTAAAAGCGGTGTCAAACCCAATTCAATCAAGCAATCAATCAAGTTATTGCGATAAAATATAAGGGGATTAATTGTGTTTAATTACGAAATCGCTGGTAATCTCTGGTAACAAAAATTTGTTCTGTTCGCACAATATTTTCTTTTCAATAGGATGCAAATAAAAATTTACAATTCATTTGAGCTTGAAAATTACCAAACCACTTTAAAATGTGTTATCACTTCATGTTCCCCGAATGCCTGAGACCAATGCTCTTCTCTGGTCCGAAATTGGTTAAAAAAATAGTCGCAATAAAAATGTTCCGTTATCCAGGGAAACGTTCGTCGTTGGGTGTGCAAAATATCGTAACTAAAGCTTGAATAACGTGGTAGTTACGATATTTTGATAGCCCAGCCACGAATGTTGAATAAGCTGTAGTTACGACGTTTAAGTCGCCAAACCAACAAAAACGCTTCTCTAAAATGGCGGCCAGTATTGGAGTTCAAACTGAACTTCCAATCTAAATATATGGTTTCATTGGTCGACTTAGTATTTGATTGACATACGCGATTGGTCAATTATGACGTCATCGAGACATTGGATTTTTCAAAGGCCATATCCACGCCCGGTAATCTTGGGCTCCATCTCTTGTTGGAGATCAGTGCAAAATGGAGACAATGATACTTCCGATATGGAGCCAAGGACCGGAACTGAGCAGAAAAGGTAAATAAAACAGTGCACCTCGCGTACAATTTGATCTCCTATTAACCTATTATACATTTTCCCAAAACGTCCAGAGTTTCATACCACATAGAAATGATTATATTATCCGTTGGCGGTGATAGATTTCGAAAATAATTCCGTTTGTGAATAGAAACTTGAATCAAAGTTTGGACATCGGACCCGATCAAACACGAAAATGCGTGTTGAAATAGTTCAAATCCATGTAATCAACAGTTCTGAAAGATTGAAGTGGCAATGACTGTGAAATGAATGATAACGTGTTGATATGAAATAATGTTACCACAAAGAACTGCGTTTTTCCTGTCCCTTTTGCGTTTTTCTCAGATGAGAAGGAGACCAGGATGCGGTGCGGGAGACAAGATTCAGAGGGATAGGCGATGCATATATAAATAAACTGTAAAACTTCAAATAGAACCCCATACTTTTATGTAACCCCAGCCCCTTTTCGAACGTCAAAGCCGACCTTTTTGTATGATTTTCGGAAAACTTATAACCTGTAATATACCCCAATCCCAAACAAATCAATGCCACAATGAATTCAATAGAGGGCGAATGAAACTTCTAAACCAAATGTCCCCTTTTGTGATGGTTCAATGCATAGATAATTGGTTTGCTTAAAGTGTTTTTTTTTCTTTATATTTAGAAGGCGCTGTATCCTAGATTATGTCAAAAGGTAAAAAACTTCACTGCTTAAGTTAAAACAACGTGAAATTGACAATTTTTGGATGATTTGGGAATGATTTCGGAATGTAATTGAATGAGTGGGGGGAGCGAGTTTTGAATAAAATTAAAAGTATGTAATCCAAGATCGCTAATTTCGTCAAATTTGCGATATTTTTACCTCCTTTTATAAAAATATACGTGATTTTGTGTTCGTGTGTCTTCACGGACCAATCAGACTCTTTAAACCCCACAGCTGCCAGTAAAAATTGTGGAAAAGTGTTATCGATTTGAATGAAATGCTGCGCATTTTGGACAGTTGTTAATTGTTTTTGAACTATTTTGAGCGGTTTTTAATGGTTTGAGCGAGTATTTGGAATGAATGATTGGAGCGCTGTGTTAATGATTCTGAATGGTTTTGATCGATGTAAATGTCAATTTCACGATGTTACTAACTGTATACTATGTATACTGTAAATTCTTTCTAGTCATGAACCACCTGCTCTTTGCAGTCGAAGTAAATCTTCGCCCCCCCCCCTTTTTTCCGTCTTAACGTCTGTAGCCTGTAATTAACACCCATCCCTTTTTAGCTCACCTGAGTACGTAGTGCTCAAGTGAGCTATTGTGATCGTCTTTTGTCCGGCGTCCGTTCGTCGTGCGTCGTGCGTCGTGCGTCGTCCGTCAACAATTTCTTTTAACGACATCTCCTCCTAAACCACTGGGCCAATTTGAACCAAATTTGGCAGAAAGGTTCCTTAGGTGGTCCCCTTCAAAAATAGCTAAAAGAATTGGAATCCGTAAAAAAATCTGGTTGCCATGGCAACAAAAGTGAAATTTTAAAATAACCTTTAAAAATCTTCTCCTCCTGACCCAGAAGGCGTAGAGCCTTGATATTTTGCATGAAGCATCAGTTTATTGACCTCTTTCAAAATAGCTAAAATCATGATCCTCGGGTCCGCAGGGGCGGAGCCCCAGGGGGGTGGGGTTTATATAGAAATTAAGAACGATTTTTTAAATGACATCTCCTCTCAAACCACTGGGCCGATTTGAACCAAATTTGGCAGAGATGTTGCTAAGGTGGTCCCCTTCAAAGATAGCTAAAAGAATTGAAATCCGTTAAAAACTCTGGTTGCCATGGCAACGAAAGTGAATTTTTAGAATAATCTTTAAAAATTTTCTCCTCCTGACCCAGAAGGCATATATCCTTGATATTTTGCATGAAGCATCAGTATATTGACTTCTTTCAAAATAGCTAAAATCATGATCCTCGGGTCCCCAGGGGCGGAGCCCCAGGGGGGGGGGGTATTTAGAAATAAAGAACGATTTTTTAAATGACATCTCCTCTCAAACCACTGGGCCGATTTGAACCAAATTTGGCAGAAATGCTTTAGGTGGTCCCCTTCAAAAATAGCTAAAAGAATTGAAATCCGTTAAAAACTCTGGTTGCCATGGCAACAAAAGTGAAATTTCAAAATTATCTTTAAAAATCTTCTCCTTCTGACCCAGAAGGCGTAGAGCCTTGATATTTTGCATGAAGCATCAGTATATTGACCTCTTTCAAAATAGATAAAATCATGATCCTCGGGTCCCCAGGGGCGGAGCCCCAGGGGGGTGGGATTTACATAGAAATAAAGAACAATTTTTTAAATGATATCTCCTCCTAAACCACTGGGCCAATTTGAACCAAATTTGGCAGAAATGTTCCTTAGGTGGTCCCCCTTAAAATTAGCGAAAAGAATTGAAATCCGTTAAAAACTCTGGTTGCCATGGCAACAAAAGTGAAATTTCAAAATAATCTTTAAGAATCTTCTCCTGCTGACCCAGAAGGCGTACAGCCTTGATATTTTGCATGAAGCATCAGTATATTGACCTCTTACAAAATAGCTAAAATCATGATCCTCGGGTCTCCAGGGGAAGACCCAGGGGGGGGGGTTTATAGGCATGAAGCATAAGTTCACAGACTTCTTTCTTATTTCTGAAATTATAACCCATGGAAAAAGTTTTTTCCTTCTTTCAAATCGGCACTAAAGCCTTGGAATTTGTAATTTTGACTTTTGGATTCCCAGGTTCATAGTCTTTATACGTAATTGTGGCCCACTTGTTTCATAATCCTAACCTTTACATGAAATTAGACTGTTGAAAGAAAAAGAGCCTTTATCTCAGGTGAGCGCCCCAGGGCCAACGGCCCTCTTGTTAAAGAAGTGTGAAAATTCTAATAAACCACCGTTGTTGTTATAGAGCCTTTACAACGTATAAGGCACAGAACGTCCGTTTATTGCAGAGCTGAACTCCTTCCGCTATACATATTTCTAAGAACCTAGCGTATTTTTCTAATTTTGTGATGACCTGAATTCTCAAATTAGTTATTTGTTTATCTTTGATAATGTTTCGTTAGAATAGATTTACAAAATTATTACGCGCTCACTTTATGTTCACCATTGTGGCCCGGTGAGTCAGTTTGGAGAAAGGAGAAAAATATAGACCAGATATAAATATGGCTGTTCTAGAAAGTATGAGAGGCACATTTACTGTGTAAAAGGGAAAGAAAACGTGTTCTGTAATATGCATAAAATTACAATCATTCACTGTATTCTTTTATATGCATCGCCTCTCCCTCTGAATATTGTCTCCCGCACCGCATCCGGGTCTCCTTCTCATCTAAGAAAATCCACAAAGGGTAGGAAAAAAGCAGTTCTTTGTGGTAACATTATTGTATATCAACACGTTATCATTCATTTCACAGACATTGCCGTTTAAATCTTTCAGAACTGTTGCTTACATGGATTTGAACTATTTCAACACGCATTTTCGTGTTTGATATGGTCCGATGTCCAAACTTTGATTCAAGTTTCTATTCACAAACGGAATTATTTTCGAAATCTATCACCGCCAACGGATAATATAATCATTTCTATGTGGTATGAAACTCTGGACGTTTTGGGAAAATGTATAATAGGTTAATAGGAGATCAAATTGTACGCGAGGTGCACTGTTTTTATTTACCTTTTCTGTTCAGTTCCGGTCCTTGGCTCCATATCGGAAGTATCATTGTCTCCACTTTGCACTGTTCTCCAACAAGAGATGGGGCCCGAGATTACCGGGCGTGATATCGTAACGTCATTTGGGCACATTTTCCTGGGTTACAGATCAAATATTGTAGCAAGCATTTTTTTCTTTTTCTCAAAATGTTTTCGACCTCATTCAGCCCTTATTTGCCATTTTTAGAATTTTTTTTTAATATTGGCAGCAACTTCTTTGAATTCAGAGCAATCTAAAATCTTGTCGTCTTGTAATATTGGTTTGACACCGTTACGTCGATATAAAAAAAAGTGATGCTAATCTACACATGTTCTCAAAGTGAATAGCAGAATCTAAGATGTAAGAACTCGTGCATGGTCATGAGTTGAATCGGCTCTTGAACAGATTATGGTAAAAAGATTTTTGATCTCATTTTCCAAACTCTACATCTTATGCATTCAGACATTTGAAAGAAGGGGACCGAACTGATTTTGTAAAGAAAATGACTGTTCATAAATTTAAAGAAGCAAAACATTACGCATTGCCTAACGCAAAGTAAGTCAACGAATTACATCTCGAATTCACTCATTCATTCATTCATTTATCCATTCATTGGCATATCGATATAATGACGTTTCTATGCCACAAAATCAGATTTCATCGGTTAAATAATTTAATTGTTAGTTTCGTCTATCAAAAACGAGCAATCTGATTGGTCGAAAAATTTAATTCATACCTCCATGAACAAAATTTTGAGTACGCAGCCGTTTTGAATGCTTCTGCACAAAATAGTTCACTCCAAAAAGGTATCAAAATTTGTTAAGTTGTTGCATTTTTCGCTCAATGCTATTAAATTATAAGAAATGAAGAGAATATTTTTTGTTTTCATGGAGGTATGAACCGAAAAAACCTAATCACACAATGTATGAATCCGCTTCGCAAACTCTATCAATTTGGACCAGTCTAAAATAAAAAAAAAAAAGGAAGGGTTAAAGAATTTTGGTCGTGAACGTCTGGCGTTAAGACAGTCACTCTTCATTACACGATGACATATCAGAATCAAGAATTCCAACTTTCTATTGGAGTTCAATGGGCGGGGCAAACGACCCGTAAATCTTTTCAAGAAGCAAATCGTTTCTGAGAAAAAGGCATCAAATGAATAGCGCAATATTCGATCTATTCAGTCTTATCTTACTTATATACATGTATCCTATCGTCTTGTTTTTTCACAATTGGATCCTTTTACGATAAGGAATAATTTCGAAATCGTAAAGAATACCAATTCCGGTAAGACAACGACCGGTAAGAACTTTTCGTTTCTAACAGATTTTGCAGATCTTGCAGACTACAATTTAAAATGAAATTGATTCGAAATGAAATCACCCTATGTGGTAGAAAATATTGTGGGGAAAAAGGGAATTGCTTGTTACAAGCAATTTCTTATTATTTCTACAGTGTTTTCTCAAGTATAAAATCACAGCGACGTTAAATCCCGGACTTGTTCAGGAAAGGGTTAACGCAGAAGTCACACTTAACATTCGCTCCACCTGCCTGTCTTTATATACAAACGGATTAGTCCACAGTGCAACCTCTGTTAGAAAGACCTCTATAGAGGAAAACAAACGAGTATTTCCGCACATCACGACAGCACAATGACATGCTATTATTACGTACTCTCTATGGTGTATTGATCGGAGCCTGTGAATTGTACCAAGGGCGGATACCTATGGTGTACCGGTTGGATCAAAAGCCGCGTAAAAAAGCAAGTACACCCATAGAAATTATACGTGATTGCTCAAGACATTGAGTATGCTTTTTTTTTTTCTTTTTTTTTTTTTGCTTATAAAGTAAACACCATAATTTAATTCGTGTACATTTAATTCTATGCGTCTAAAGTTTTTTAGATCGCACGCCTGAAATGACCATCGCTGCTATCAATATTGGAAACAATCGACAAATCAAACTCTTCAATCAGCCCGGAATCGAATTTTCAACTCCGACATCGACCGCCATTTATGTGAAGCTTTTTGAATAAGCTGCAATTACGACGTTTAGGTTGCCAAACCAACTATCCTACTTTTTTATTGCATGCTACTGACAGTCGTTTGAAAAATTACGCCGTTTAAAATCGAAGCGGGACTTGCTGCCAGAGTCAGTGGGCGGGCCAACGGATTAAATGGGTGGGGCCAGCGACTGGTAAATTTTATAGATGCGCCTGTATTATGTACGCATGCACGCGTTCTTTCAGAGTGTTTGGTTAAACTGAAGTTGACTTTGACTCATTTAATGCGCCATAGTAACCAGACTGTATTCCAGAAAAGTCCGAAAATCTAACAGTTACATGTACACATGTAAATGAAAATGGTTCGCATTCATGGCCTAGAAAATATTTTGTATATCAAGCTCCATGAATTTTCCATATTACCTACATACTTGAAAAACAATATGGGAAAAACAAAACTGTAACAACCGATTTCTTTCTTTTCGAGTTATTTAATTCATTGATCTTTCAAAAGAGTCATTATAAATCAGGTAAAGGAAATGACTTTTAATGGGGTGGACGTATCCGGATACCCTTAGTCATTTGCTGGATGCGCACATGTTTTATTTGATAACTCTTGCAGAGGAAACATCAATTAGTGAAAACGCGATTCGGTTAAGTAACGTATCGCCCAGGTTTTAAATCAGACATGAGTTAAAACAGACATGGGTGAAAATATGACTTAAATCAGACATGAATTAAATCAGACATAGTTAATCAGACATGAGTTAAATCAGGCATGAGTTGAATCGGACATGAGTTAAAACAGACATAAGTTAAATCAGGCATGAGTTGAATCAGACATGAGTTAAAACAGACATGAGTTAAATCAGACATGAGTTGAATCAGACATGAGTTAAAACAGACATGAGTTAGAACAGACATGAGTTAAAACAGACGTGAGTTAAATCAGATATGTGTTAGATCAGACATAAATTAAATCAGACATGAGATAAATCAGACAAGAATTCAATCAGACCTTAGTTAAATCAGACATGAGTTAAAATGGATTAATGAGACACTAGTTAAAACGGACATGAGTTAAATCAGACACGAATGAAATAAGACATGAGGTCTATCACTCGAGTTCAATCAGACATAGTTTAATCCTACATAGTTCAATCAGACACGAGTTAAAATGAACACAGTATGCATCTCCATTTTCACTTTTACAAGTGTGACCTACAACATTAAATCCTGTCGTTCACCTTTTCAAACAATAAAAGGAATGAACTATGGGACATTAGATATCGCCGTTGTGCGAGCAAATGTCGTAACTACAGCTTTATTTAAGCTGTAGTTACGACATTTTGCTCGCCAAACGACGACATGTGGTCCTGAACCTATTATGAGTAATAAATTAAGTATTACTTCATGATTATATAATGATAAAAACTAGAAATGAACAAGGCGTGAATAAGTATATCATAACCAGAATAATTTTCAAGGTTAATTGAAAATCACTTTAGGGCTTAATTATTAACTGTCAAATCGCGTACAAATATGTTACTTTCGTTCCTTCTTACTGACGCACGATTATCGATATTTCACCACCTAGTCGCAAAAACAACGCAACTGCAATATATTTATACTGTAGTTACAATGTTTAAGACGTCAATATTTCTATGGGTTATGTTATATGATAGGACGAAATTCTGTCACTAATGTAGCAGTGGTGTGTATTCTTTATGGTGAAACTAGAAGAAAAAAGGACACGAAAAATTATTAGGAATACGTTATTTTCTATAAATCGATACTATACGGACATACTTTTTTGGATTTAATAATGTGGCAATTTAATTGTAAGTACATGTGCCTACTTTTTATTACTTGACACCATAGTTTGGAGTCTCTTCAACTGCCTTATCTATTTCCCAAACAATCCCGCTATTTAACGCCACTGAAAAACAAAGCTTTGAAAAACATTGTGAAAAATGAAGAAATTGCTTGCTACAAGCAATTTCTTCATTTTCCTCAATGTTTTCTACCAAGAACGACACAGATTATTGAAAATTCACCAACATGAAAATTCTGTCTGCAACTTCTTTCAGTTCGGACCAGTCTGAAATTTTGTTGTCTGGTAATGGGTTAACTGCCATAATAGTCACAGACGAGTAAAATTTAGATCAGCCATGGTTTCATCTTCATCCGGTGTTTAATGCAATACACTAAAAACTAATAGAGTCTATTCTACTTATTTCTTCAAATGCTTTCACCAGATCGGAATTGTTTTACCCACACAAATTCAAACACTTGCGGTTTGTGATATACTACTGTAAGAAATATGTTTGAAAATAGTCGACCCGGCAACAAGCGATGTTTCCTTTTCTCACCACATTTCTTCAGCTCAGACATGACAATTTGAGATAACAAACAACGTTAGTTTTCAGAATATATGTTTATGGATTGGAAAAAAATGTAGTTCATTGGTTGGTGATCTTAGAATCGTAACTACAGCTTGAATAAGCTGTAGTTACGAAGTTTAAGTTGCCAAAACAACAACAACGCCTGGCATAAAGGCTCAACATTCATTTCCGGTCTAAACGAATGATTTGATGTGTCAAATGTTTTTGTCAATACAGCTACGATCCATTTATTGATGTAAGGGAGGGGTAGAATGACCAATATTGATCCTGTTTAGAGATGGCTCTTTGAAGTGTGACAGGCCACATCTTTTTTAAGAAGATAAAATCAAAAAGAAATGCATAGCGTTTTTACCATCAAATTATATATATTACAAAATAATATATTCGCCCTTTACATCTGTTAAGCTAACCATTTAACCCGTTCCTCACAATAACGCTTTCAATCGTCCATAATTATAAAAGCTTTTGAGAGTATTGTGGAAATGAAGAAATTGCTTGTTGCAAGTAAGTGCTTCATTATCCACAATATTTCCTAGCCCAAAGATTTCCTCAACTGTGCCCTAATAATAATAATAACAACAATAATAATGATTATATATTTAAGTTTTATTATTAACACTTCTATCATAAGAAACATTAACATTTGACCATATTCCAATTTCTCTCCCTTTCTTTTCATTTGGTAATGGGTTGCGTGTATACTAAAGGTAAAAAATATCTAACTGGTGTTGGCATAAACTTTAGAGTGAAATGTAAAAGTCGATTTTAACGTCACAAATAAACATTCATTTGTTCTAGGTTAATAAGCAGTAAGCCGTAATAAAAGTAAGTTAAAGTCTATTGAAAATCTTTAACAAAAGTAAAAAAAAGATTAATCGGAGAGAATCCGCTTATAGATTTTTGTCTATAAAGGTCTATACATGTAGCAAATCTGGAGTTAACGTAGAGGGGGTATTGGGTCTTAGTGTGAGTTTGTTGAGTTTGTTCGAAAGGTTTCATAGGGTGAAAAAAATAAAGAATTAGTTTCATTGATTAAATCATCGATTATACTCGTTAACATTTTTAAGCTCTATTTTTTTTTTAGAGAAATGGAGTCTTTTGAAGGAATCAACACACGACTGGGAGTCGAAAAGGTATGGGTGTTTTCTCAAAATATTATTTAAGTTTTTTTTCTTCTCTCGATTCTTTTCTTATTCAAACTATAGTAGCGACGTTCAAGTCGTGAACCCAACCATTTTACGGTTGTGTTATATGTTACTGACGATAAAGTTTGCAAAATAACGCCGTTTAATATCTAAGTTTAACTTCCTGTCGGAGTCAATGGGCGTGGCCAGCGATCCGTAAATTATTGTTAGTCTACGTAACACACGGTATGTATAAAGCGAAGAAGGGATTAACATCGTAACTACATACGCGTATATCAAAACAGCTGGAGTTACGACGTTTTCGGTGACCCAGAAATATATATATATACATGCGACCTATCACTTGAGTGGCACGAAGCGTGAACGTTGTCCAACAAATATTTGAAGAATAAAAAGACAAAAAACATAGATACTCATAAACCATTACCACATGGCGAAATTTTAGACTAGTCCAAATTGAAAGGAATTGCAGATTACAATTTAAAGTTAATGAAATTCTTGGGTTTTCAACTTTCTGTGTCGACAACATTGTGGAAAATGAAGAAATTGCTTGTTACAAGCAATTTCTTCATTTTACACAATTTTTTTCCAATCGTTTTTCTTGAGGAGCGTCAAAAAGCGTCATTGTGTTGGATTGGATTAAGGTGACTCTTAATCAATCAATCATAATCGATAGTTAAACTATAACCCCTGATCAACCCGCCTTAATCAGTATTGTTGGCAGTGTCGAGATCGTCTCTGCGTCGCATTTCGATCTATTGGTATTTTGTCGTCAGGGGACTGAAATGTCGTAGCTACAGCTCAATAAAGCTTGAGTTACGATATTTTTGGTCATCCATGGACGAATGATTACCCGTAAACCAAAAAAGCACCGCCAGACAAGTAGATTACGTTCAAGCAGAGGACATAAATTCTAACCCCTTACTATTTTCAAAATTTTGGACTTGCCAAAATTCAAAGGGATAGCGGATGAAATGATAAAGTTAGTTAATTAAAAAGTAGCCATCGTATATGATAAGTAACATTGTGAGAAAAGAAGAAATTTCTTGTCACAAGCAATTTCTTCTTTTTCCACAATGCTTTCGCAAATATAATATCACGGTGACGTAAAAGTCGGGGATTTTACGAGAAAGGGTCAAAATAAAATATATTTGTAATATAAAGTTGATTGACTATTCTACGTTAAGAAAAATCTACCATAAGCAACAATTTCCACCATGATCAGACATAGCTATACATACATTGAGCAGAATTACCGGAGTCGATACTTCCCAGACTTGAGAGATGCAAGAGAAGACTCGTACACCCTTTATTGGTATTCTAGTTTGCGTACAAACAATTTATATGATATCGCGTTCTGGAGCTAGTAATCAAATTTCAGTTGCGTCCACATAGTCCATGCGTTCTGTTTGACCGAAAAGTCGATTCATATCTCCAAGAAACTATATTTCAATACCTACTTATTTTGTTAACTTGCTTAAAAGGTTTTTCCGTGACAAACTATATTATTTGATGGTTCTTTTAACCATTCTAACTATTCAATCCCCGGTTTTTAAGTCCCTATGTTCTAACACTTGAAACACATTATTGAAAAACATAGAAATTGTCTGTAACAGGCAATTTATTCTTTTTCAACAATATTCTCCACCCTACTGACTGAATTGTCGTCTGCAAAACCTTTGAATTAGTAACGGTAGACAAAATTTTGTAATACAGCGAGGGATTAATTACATTTTAGAAAGAAGATATTTTTGTTGTTTTAAAAACGATATGACACGGAAGCTAAAAATATTCGCTTCATATCTCATTCCATTCCCACGCAATTCCTCGTTTTTACGCCCTCCAAGAAAATAATTCTGGTAAACAATGTGGAAAAAAAAAAAGAAATTGCTTGTTACAAGCATGTTCTGCATTCCAACATTGTTTATTACCCAGAGAGACATCTTTTTTTAAAATCTAAACAATTTGAAATCATCGTCTGCAACTTTTTTTCAATTTGGACCTCTCTAAAATTACATGGTTAAGGAATTGGTTAAGAAAGGTATATAAACGACAAAGTCATCGTTTTTTGTTATGAGTAATAAAGTTTGTAACAAGTTGTTTAACCAAACAATACTCTAACTTTTAATCCCTCAAATATTGTGTGTATAAACAGTTTTAACGTTTTCTTGTTAAGCCTGTGATACTCATGGTCAATATTTACCTATGAAATATTCCTCACTTTTAATGTACTTATAAAACACGATTATTCGCAAATTTGTACCTTGAGGACACAGATATATTATATGCTTGCGCACAAAGTAGAACCAGAAAATTTTACCCATAACTGATAAAATATTTATTTTAATTTGCTTGATTCTTAACCCTTAAAAATAAAGAGAATATATTTCGTTTTCATTGTGGTATGTCCCGAATAACGTAATCACACTAATGTATGAATCCGCTTTGTGTATTCATTTAGTTTGGTGGAATTTTTAAATCTATACCTCTCTGAAACAAAACAAAACAAAAAAATATTTTTTTTAAATGTGATAAACAACAACAACAATAATAACGACGACAAAGTTATGCATGAGTGTCTAATACAGATAGCAGTTAGTTCTAACACCAATTTGAGATCGATAAAGTCAGTTAAACAGAAAGAACCTGACATTTACATCGTATATGTACCAAACAATACAAACTGGCAGATATGAAATGGCAACTATGACTTTTCTAATTATTAATTATTCATATTACTGTCACCGAATAACACATATGCGTGTATTAACCCATTCCCATAATCCTACATTTTTTACGATCTCGTAAAGAAAGCTATTGAAAGCACTGCGTAAAATGAAGAAACTACTTGTAACAGTCACTTTCTTAGTAAGAGACTTTGGTACGATGTAAGTCGTGTAATTAGAACGAAAAACTACAATTTTTGTACACTGCATTTTTCATTAAAGATATCTAACTCTCTCTTGGAATCTAACTGGTACAACCATTACCATTTTTAATTATGGTCTTGAAAATATTAAGTCTGGAGAAAAATGGCCATTAATTCATAAATAAACAAGTAGATAAATAAATAGATAAAAAAAATGAAATAAATACATGCAAATAGAAAAAAAAACAACAGTTATAATTCCTA
This sequence comes from Fragum fragum, assembly GCA_946902895.1. Lineage (NCBI taxonomy): Eukaryota > Metazoa > Mollusca > Bivalvia > Cardiida > Cardiidae > Fragum > Fragum fragum. Next base: position 19,400,923 of record OX336374.1, on the reverse strand, counting down.
TGCATTAGAATTTTCAATGATGTGTTAGAAGTTGAGTATTATTATACATTCGAAAATATGCTTCGGAAAAAATACGTTAAAGAAAGTACGAAAGTTCGAAAGACAACTATTCCAAAAATAGGGAAGCAAGAGTCATGAATGTTACGTACTTCATTTATCCTGAACAAGACCTACCCATCCATTAAGTTGAAGGTTTATATACATTTATAGATATGTTCGAAACCTAACTAGGTGCATTAACACAATTTATTTAGCAAAGCCAGAAGTCACAGAATGGACTGAAGTAACAGACTGTTACTATATCCCAAACATAAAATGACGAGGGATAATCATTTAAGACTTAAAAGCATAACGTCATTTGGCGTGCAAATTGTCGTAACTACAGCTTGGATAAGGCTGTAGTTACGACATTTTCCACGCCAAACGACGATAGGTAAAACATTCTGATGAAGGCTCTCCTATACTAGCTTGTTTCCTACATCTAATGAATTGATTGAACGGGGTTTAACGCCACTTTTAACAGTATTTCAGACATATCGCGACGGCTGGAGCACCTAACAATGGATTCCTGGTATTTCTCACACCGGTACTACCACTACATCCTTTTCCAGCCTCCAGCTGCTATCCCGCTTAGGTTTACGATTATCCACCAATCGGTGAGAGACAAATATCGTAAAGGATATGTACCTCCGCCGGGGATCGAACATTATTACATCCATTAAATGCAATTCTGAGCATATCATGAAAATGAGTGAAAGACTCACTTTAATCACTTCTTTAAAACTGGTCAATATGCTGATAATATAAGACAATGCTCCTTAGTCATATAAATACATTTTCGTCTATTAATCGTCACTTCCGTTTCATTTGCCAACTTAAGCGATTGCCCTAGAAGACTCTTGGTTTTTGCCGGTAATAGTGCAAAAATGCAGAACGAAAATGCCTGTAGGTCCGACTGGTTCTCTTACGCACTCGGTATATAGCACCTTTACACGGGGCCTCGGTTTAATGGTTCACCCGAACGACAATCCGGTATGTTAACTAGGTCAGCTTAGGGCTCGAGCACATGATCTCAAGGTTTGAAGTCAAGAGCTCTACCAACTGAGCTGAACGGACTGACAAAATGCGTGCCTACAAAATTGTTCCTAAACAAATGTAATGGATAAACAAGGGTAGTTCACCATTTTAATTGGGACTATCTGTCTCATCGAACTATTTTATGATTAAGAAAACTGATTACTAGTCTAAGGGACTACTTTAGATGTGCTGGGACCCAGTCCATCAGTTTTAAGGCATCCAGCTATATCTTGAATATTTCAAAATGTCTGTTTTCTTAAGTTAGCAAAGCCTTTTCAAGTGCAATCCCTGGTAATATTATAAAATATTGTTGAAAAGAAGAAGTTACTTTTGACAATTAATTTCTTCTGTTTCCACAAAATTTCCTATCCTATACAATACAATACTACGTCGTTCGTAATGTCGTCCGCCACCCCTTTGAATTTGGACAAGTCTTAGATTTTGAAGAACAGTAAATTGTTAAAAGTGATCATAACACCTCCTGCCGAACAAGAATCGATAGGAACCCATGAAGTGATATATAATATGTACTTCGAAGCGGCAGAATTAATTAGCCAATCGTGGATGTCAATCAAGGAACCAACCGACTAATCAAATCATTCATTCAGCCCGGAATTGAGCATTGGCCGCCATTTTTGTTTAACAGTTTTGTTTGGTTTGCGACCTAAACGTCGTAACTACAGCTTATACAAGCTGTAGTTACGAAGTTTAGGTCGCCAACCAAACATTTTACTTTTCTGTTTCATACAGATGGCTATAAATTTTGCAAAATAACGTCCTGGAATTTCGATGCGGGGGCCAACGGAATAAGCGGGCGGGGCCAGCTATTGGTAAAATGTTGGTACTTTTTTCGATAAGCGTCCTTATGTCCAAGTATCATCAGTGCTGGAGCAATCTGCAGAGCGTTAGACTGCCAATAATGTCACGGGTTCCACTCTTTACGACATTAGACTTCGTGATTTGTCTCCCCTAGCTGTTTATTCGCCTCATTGAAATGGACAGCGGGAGGCTTGGATAGATGTTAAGGAATAACTGGTATGAGTGATACCTGGAGTCCATGGTTAGGGGCTTCAACCTTCGCCATATGGCTTAAATAATGTTGAAAGCAACATCAAACCCCATACAATCGATATTATTTTTAAAGGAAATTTTCATAATGAAATATTATCAGTTTTCTGTTGTTCTTAAAGAAGTTTCCGTAGAACATAAAAAAGCCTTATGCAGTAATCTTTATAAGACTCCAGATTCCAAATATGGTTATATTCAATTCTAACTACGACGAAAATGCTTTAAGTCTGGGACCAAAGCGAAATATTAATTTACTTAGGCTTATCTTTAATCCTTTTTTTTTGTTTGTTTCAGAATACAATTAGAGAGAACACTACCATTTCGAGTTTCTACACGGAATATACCTTCAAGCTCAGGCATCCAATGGTTATCTACGCTGTCTTCCAATCTGGAATTATTTTTGCGGCACTGGTTGCCGGAATTGTTTGTCTTATAAACTTGATATGCGTGACAGGAACCAGATGTAAAAATTTCATCGTATTGTTGACGCCACTTGTTGTTGGTTTCCTACACCTTCTGACATGTGTGACATTCTTGAAAATATCGGAAGAATCAGCACTGCATGAAGTAACGCGTGGTGGGCACCAGCATTGTGTCGACTACTTCATGTTTACTACCATTTCAAATATCGTAGTTCTAGCCACCATAACGCTGTGTATTATAGAACAAAACCTTTCTTCGCGTTTACTAAAAGTGCTGGGAAAACTCTCCTTTCTTTCATGCATTGGATTCGGTGTATATATGTTATACGACGAGTTCCAGAAAGGAAACAATCGTTTACACCAAGAAGTGTTCTTTAGTTATGACACAACCAATAGTACAACATTAGACTTTTTCTGGTCGGTGTGTTTGAGAAGTATTTCAGAAGCTCGCTACAGACTGTTTATAGAGTATGTGTTCATATACGTTCCGGTGATAACTGTGGTTCTGGCAGCATGGATAACATCGTGTATCCAATCTAAAGGTAGGACTCCTTCTGTTTCCTGTACACTTGTACTACCTAGGGAAGTATAAATACGAAGATGTACTCGATGCTTAAGCGCGAAACAGTTGTAATTGCTAATATGTTTATAGGCAGTTGCAACTGTTTCGCGTTAAACCAACAAACTATTCTTACTAGGAAAAGTAACGGATTTATAAGCTACTTTGACAAAAATATATAACTTTAAAAATCGAATGAAAATGAAATGATTTTAAAAAGTGAACGAAATATCACCGAAAACCGACGGCACCATGTGTTTCATATGGAACAAAGGCTCTTCATTTTGTTTGTTTGCTTGAGTGAAGTTTAACGCAACTTTAAACAGCATTTCAGTCAAATCGCGGAGGCTGAAGCACGTAACCAAGGATTCCTGGTATTATTCACACAAGTCCTACCACTACATCCTTTTTGAACCTCCAGCTGATCGTCCCACTTAGATTTACGATTATCCACTCACTGGTGGGAGACCGATGTCGTAAGTATCGAACCCTGTACCTCCTCAGTATGTATAAAGCCACTTTTTTACTATTGCAAGCATCTTACGGTGAACCACCACACATAGTACTTTGTATATGTGTTAAATGGTTGCTTTTAAACCATACCCATACTACAAAATCTTAGACTGGTCCAAATTAAAGAAAGTTTTCCAAGACTATTTTTCTTGAGGGGCTTCAAACAGCGGGAATCTGTGGGAATGGGTTTAGTCAAAGTCTCATTTTTAAGTTTTTCTTCTCTCTTCAGACTGTTCCTTGTTACATCTACGTATTATGGCGCCAGATTGTTTCGAAACAGACGACGGTGACGATGACCCGGATTTTAAGGAATCAAAAGAACATAGTCTAAAGATCAAGTGTGTTTGCACCCGCCTCAACTCGGCTTTCGTCGCCATTCTGATTTACTGTGCTGTTGTTTTAGTTATTTTACGACCAGCCATGATTGTCCATGGTTACGTCACGACCGGAAGTCTCCGGGACCTATTACCCAGTCTCCTCCATACTGTGATATACTGTTTTCTGTGTTCGGAATTCCTCTTGCGGATCTACAGACAAAAGTCTTACAGAATACGGAAGCAACTGAGTTTTTTGAGTCCGGTGGTAAACGTGTGATATACAAATTAATGCGAAAATAGACACACTGTGATAATCACTTTACTTCTTAAAGTTCTGGGTTTACGTGTACCTCAAAATCTCTTTCAATAAAACACAGTCGATATCATGATACAAATGGACGCCAACATGTCAGACGAGACTTAAGTAGTTTTTTCTTTCTTTTTTTCTTGACAAAGCAAGTATGTTTTTTTTTTTGTTAAGGAAGTTTGGAAAAAATTACATTTTCAGAGTGAAAGAAAGCATGAGCTTCTCTTTTCTTGTTTATACAAAGATACGCTCAGTACAACTGAGTAACTATCGACCCCTTTTCTAAACAGTTTGTCCATTGTCGTCTGCCGAAATTTAGATACACCAAATAATTCTTTAAATTAACCCGTTCCTGTACAATAACTTGTTTTCACGACCCATAGGTTTTGTAATAGGAAAAACATTACAGGGAAAGAAGAAATTGCTTGTTACAAGCAATTTCTTCTTTCCCTACAATGTATTCCACCCTTTTAAGTGGTTATTTTTCAGTTTAAATGCACTTTGGTTTGTCGTCTACAGCCTCTTCGAAATTGGAGCAGTCTTAAATTTTGTTGTATGGGAAAGGGTTAAAGCCGACCCGCTTAGCTTAGTCGATAACATTATGTTCTCTCAATCCACAGGCAGTTAGTCCGAACCTCGGATCGACCAACAATCTTTACTACTTTCGATAAATGATATCGCCGTATGCATCAATTGTCCCTCACTGATTGACCAATCGCGGCTGTCAATCAAGGAATATATCGACCAATCAAACTGAATTCGACCATGAAATTCTAAAGGTTAAAACTGATTTTAAAAAGGTAAAAAAAAGAGCAAGTTATTAGTAGGAATGTGAAGGTTTCAGTGTCAGCCTCAGGCATTTGTTATATAGCTTTATCAATAGAAGTAATATAGCAGCTATTATACACTATTAGATATAGATGAATGTATTTAAATAACATGAATATCACAAAACAAACACCTGTGGTGTCAACTGGTGTTTTCTTGTAAGGAAAAGAAGTAAGCAGCTAATATGTACAATGTTCTATAGTATATAATATACATCATTAAAAGTTTTGAGAGATTAAAACCCTATTTTGACCCTTAGAAATTTCTCTAGAGGGGTAGTTTTGTTCCCTTGGGAGAAAGTTTCAAGGCTCAAAATAGCTTACCCATGTATTTTAAGATTTTTGAGGATCAAAAACCTGGTTTAGGAGTCAATTACGAGCTCTGTACATTAAACCTTAGATCGATTTAAAATGATAAATGTTTCGTGATTCCAACCCGAAAGTTTGTCTCTCATCAAATGGTGGATAATCGTTAATCTAAGTGGGATAGCAACTGGAGGCTAGGAAAGGATGCATTGGGAGTACTGGCGTTAGGAATACAAGGAATCCATTGCTAAGAGCTCCAACCGCCGCGATATGACTGAAATACTGTTAAAAGTGGCGTTAAACCCCAATCAATCATTCCAACCCGAAAGGTCGTGCTATCATTACAATACCGAATAATATGATATCGAAGGTGAACTGGCGTCAGATATACGCTTCAAATCGGGTCTGATGAGAAGATGAATTACGTCGTAACAAAATAGCAGAGTTGCGGAAGACACTCGGCTACTGTTTTAGATAACAAATGATTTTTTCTGAAATAGAATTAGCTAGGATTAACAGGTACTAAAAGTAGTCTCCGAGCGATAACGTTATCGTGTCAACTGCGCGTGGCAAATCACCCCGGTAAAATATCATTTTTTAAACTTGCAAATTGTTGTGTGGTTTTAAGGCACTTGAAAATTGTGATCCGCAATATGTATGATTCCACCTTAACCCATTACCACACAGTGGAATCTTAGACCAGTCCAAATTGAAAGGAGCTGCAGACGTCAATATCAAGTTGATGGACTTTTAGATTTCTCGTCTTTTTGAATATAAAAACATTGTGGATAATGAAGAAATTGCTTGATCCAAGCAATTTCTTCATTTTCCACAATGTTTTCCAAAGCTTGTTTGTTGAGGGGCGTAAAAAGGAGGGATTGAGCTGGATTGAGTGGGAATGGGCCAAGGCTCTCTAGCGTTTAACTACGACGGAACTACTTTACGGCGAATAGTTTTTGTGTGCAGCACCCCAATCTTTCGCATAGATCTGAAAGACCCTTGTTGGACGTAAGGTAGATCTTACAGTGAGTGCAAAAAGCGATTTCCTGTCGACATTTCTCTTATAAGGTCATCGGGCATGTGAATGTGCCTTCTTTTGGATGGTATTTTTTCTCGAATAATCAGTAGTCTTTAATTGGCGGTTAAAAGATCATAAACTTGAGTTTAAAGGCTACCTTTTATTACCTATTTGATGATATTTTTGTGATCTTTTTGTACAGATTTAAATGAAGCAATTCGCATCTAGTCGTTTAAATGCCATAATATCAAAACTACAGCTAACAGAATAATAGCATACGATCTATCGAATTCAGGTCGAATGTATTATATAATTATAAACCTGTTTTGTCAGCTTTTTTTTCTGAAATTTATTGAATAAGGCAATGCCATGGGAGTCTTAAATAACTTTTCACCGCAAAAACAGAATTGCCAGTCAAAAGTAGGCTAATCTCAAATTGATCTGAACTTTAATTATGTTCATTGGATATACCCGTAAATTAATCCACAATCTAAATGAAAATAAGTGTATTTGTACATAATAATGAAATAAAAATATTTCGTACAAAGGTCCAATTGTAGATCAAAATGATCTATAGTATATTGCCAATTGACTAGTTGCTGGCCCCGCCCACTTACTTCGTTGACCAATCCAAACGGCTCCAAAAGGAAGTCCCGCTTCGATTTTTAACGGCGTTATTTTGAAAAACATTTGGACAGTAGAATACAATAAAAAGATAGAATAGCCGGTTCGTGACTTGAACGTCGTAACTACAGCTTGAATAAGCTGTAGTAACGACGTTTAAGTCTAATGAGCTGTAGTTACAAGTCGCTAAACCAACATGAAGGTCAACAAAAATGGCGGCCAATACGGAAGTTCAAAATGAGTTTCAGTAAGATTGGACTAGATTATAATATGCTTTTAGCAAATACGACTACTTCTTTATAACAGTTTTTTTTTTCGAAAAAGGGATTCGATTGTTGTCGCCTTATTTAAGAGGTCGCTTAATAGAGGTGGTCACTTGAACAAGATCGACTATATTTGTAGTAGAGCGCCACTGAGACATTTAAGAGATGAAGAGAATATTTTTGTTTTCATTGAGGTATGAACCGAAAAACCTAATCACACTGTATGAATACGCGAAGCGGATTCATACATTGTATGATTAGGTTTTTCGGTTCATACCTCCATGAAAACAAAAAATATTGTCTTCATTTCTTATAATTTAATAGCACTGAGCGAAAGAAGCAACAACTTTACAAATTTTGACACCTCTTTGTATTGGACTATTTTGTGCGGAAGCATACAAAATGACTGCGTGCTCAAAATTTTGTTCATGGAGCTATGAATAATTTTTTTGACCGATCAGAACGCCCGTTTTTGACAGACGAAAGTACAGATTAAATTGTTTCTTTATGTATGTTCTTTTTTTTCAATTTTGAGAACTATATAACCTCTTTGTATGCTTATGTATAAACTAGGTCCATATACCTATTATAAAGAAAGGGTTCGATAGATATAAAAGGTTAAAACCGTGAAACAAAATTTAAATCCACTTAATATTTTCAAATTCAACAATGTTAACACGATAACTCAATAACCTCTACCCCGACGGTGAACAAAGGTTACAGGTTTTCTGACAATTCCTCTGGGCGAAGGACTGATCCTGACACACATTATATCCCGTCTTCTGTACGGACGCACACACGGACGTGTCCTTACACGCTCCTGCAAATAGATTGGCACGTTATGGAATAATCTATTTTATTATTTTTTTTTGCTGTGAAATCTTGGGATTTCTCAGTGTAATAAATTTTGAAAAACTTTTCAAGTTCACTCTCTGCTGTAATTTAGGAACTACTTTTTTTCCAACCAAGTTACATTATAAAGAGCTTATAAGAGTATAAAAATGGGGGTTTTGTGGGCGTCGCTTTGGTGTTTAATCGTGTATTCATCCGCACTTTTTCAATAGACCTTCTCTCTATCAAAAAGATTTGTTTCGATATTTTAATAAAAAAGATAAGATAATAAGGTTTATACTGAATAGAATAATCAACTGGTTATTCAAGATATGAAAGAATATTTCACTCGGATGCGTTGTTAGGCTGCGCACTCGTTTTTTAACGCCTAACAACGCACCCTCGTGAAATATTTTTTCATATTTGGAGTAACTAGTTGGTTATCCTCGATATATAAATTATCAGAAGTCCTAACTAATTAATACTCTTTTTTACTAAAATATCAAATGCAATCAATTTTTCAGAAATAGACAACATTCATTGAATAATTAAAAATCTCTCAGTAACCGGTACTAGTTAAGAGTGGTTTACATTTTACTTATGGAGCCCCGAAGCTTCGCCTTTTAGTGGCACTGCGATCAACGTATGTTTTTACATGATTGATTGATTGAATGGGGTTTAACGCCGCTTTTAACAGTATTTCAGTCATATCGCGGCGGCTGGAGCACCTAACAATGGATTCCTGGTATTTCTCACACCAGTACTATAACTACATCCTTTCCTAGCCTCCAGCTGCTATCCCACTTAGGTTTACGATTAGTGAGATAGCAGCTGGAGGCTAGGAAAGGATGTAGTGGTAGTACAGCTACCCAACCAGCACGTCCACTGCAAATCTAACACCTCGTCGATAAAGATATAGATTCAAAGCTTTTGCGTACAATTGACGGATCGCTGGAACCGCCCATTGACTACACTGGTCACTCCAGCTGACTCCGACAAGTAGTTCCACTTCAACATTGCAATATTTTGCACAATTTATAAAGCATTCAAAACGTAAAATGATAAGTTGAGGACATAAAAGTCGTAACTACAGTTTGAATTAGCTGTAGTTATAACGTTAGTCTCCAAAACCGACAAAAACCTTTCACAGAAATGTCAGTCAATGTCCAATTATACAGTTCACTTCCGGTCTAATTAACCCTTGTCATGCTTAACCCGGAATATTCCGGTTTGGGCAGGAGGTGTAGACTAAGATCAGACTGCACTTGTGTGCAGGCTGATCTTAGTCTATACCTCCTGCTTGTACTTTTCCTGCCAGAGTTGCTCATGAAGTTGATTTCTAAAAATAATATTGACTTTTGAACAACAAGTTCTATCAGTGCTATCAGCCCTTTGATTTGACAGCAATTCAGAAAGGTAATTTACACAGCATGACAAGGGTTAAATGATATGATTGGTCGATTGATTCTTTGACTAACAGCCACGATTGGACAGTTAACGATATATTTAAAAAATTCTCAAGAATCCCCGAAAACAGTAACCCCTAGACATGAAGGACAAGGTCGTGTCGTATCTGTGTGCACACTATGGTATGATTTTTGTACAAAATCTGGACTGAAGAAACCCACGACCTCCACACAAAGGCCACGTGATATATGTACGGTAGGCGTCCGATCTCTATAGAAATAGATTATCATGTATTTCGGTTACCGCGACATTGACGAATCGCATCCAACTGACACCCGATAAGATAGTTCAACAGAGTTATCGAACATGGGTAGGTTTTTAAATATATCTTGAACATACGACACTAGAAACATCGTTGGTCGACGACCTTAACGTTTAACTTAATTTTGATTAAGCTACATTGAGGACTTTTCAAAAATCCCACAGCGTTGATAATATATATAAGTTTCAGATATCAATAATTAACTTGCGATATTTTGATTGGTTCATTGGATTTCTGAGTGACAGTTGCGATTCTTTAACTTTCGGACCACTTTTCAGTCTCATGATTTTTTTTCATGATTTTCTTGATATATTTTCAAAGTTTTATCGGAATTATGAACTATGCTAAGTTTAATTACAAACTTTTCGGTCATCGCAGTTATTACAAAATTGACACACGGTGTTAAAAACAACGCTTTCGTATATGGCGCATTGTTACACGTCCGTTGCATAACAATACAGGCTTAAATCTCACGATTCATTTGACCCATCCCCACCCAATGACGCTTTTGACGCCCCAAGGAAAACATAGCGAAAAATTAAGAAATTGCTTGTCACAAGCGATTTCTCCATTATCGACGATGTATTTTTATTTACCCCAAATACAAAATAATAATGATTATAATAAAGATAAAATTAAATAAATTACAATATAAAAATTCATCAACTTAAAATCGTCGTCTGCAATTCATTTAAATTTGGATCAGTCTATTTTTAGTCGTCAGGTAATGGGTTACTCTGAGACAGACAATTGTCACACTCCCACACAATAACACTTTTTACGCCCCCGAAGAAAAAGCCTTTGGAACACTTTGAAAAATAAAGAAAGTGCTTGTTACAAGTAATTTGTTCATTTTCCGAAGTGTTTTCACCAAAAATTTTAAAAAAGGCCTAAATTTTCACGAGCTGTAATTTATCCTCTGCAACACTTTTCAATATAGACCAGTCTAAATTCCGTCGTCTGGTAGCGGGTTAAATACTACGAGCAGAGCAAAGGAAGCAAAGAATTGGCATGGCGTGAATTCATCGATACCTGGACAGCGTTCGTTACAGAGGTATCCAGTACAGCAGTGCCAACAACCAGACGTGACCGTCATCCGGGCCGTTAAACATGTCTGAAAGAGGAAATCAAAGTACTGAAAATACTGTAAGCTACTGTCAGCCATAGCATGGTTTTGTTAAGTAATATTCTGTGTCAAAGGTAATCGTGATAAATGGAGGTTGAAGGAGTTCTCTACAATCTGAATAGGGTTAATTCATATGGCAATACGAAGCTGTGCGCATAGTGAAGACTCTGACCAACTCATTTTGAACACAATATGCTCAAGTGGGATAAAATACACCGGAAATGAACTTGCAGGCAGAGCTTGCAATATTCCTGAAATACGTAGGAACTACTTTTTATGTATTTTAGTTGTTATACCTGCAGTAGCAGTTTGCACTCAATGGACTCTGAGAATACATCAAAAGTTTGTCTGTTACCTTAAGCTATTAAAGCTGACGCTTTGCTAGCTAAAACAGCATTCAAACAGACGACAACTTCAAAATGATGAAATCAGAAAAACAAATCGTTGTCTTCCATTATCCATATTGTTTTCTAACCTGTAAAACAGGCACTTTTTCATTTTTAGCGGTTTTGTAGGACAAAACCGGTATTTAAAATCGATCAACCGGAAACAAGTTTTCACGCATTTTCGCTCATTTCCACGCATGCTCATAAACTTAATGTGAAATCTATGTGATCGCCTCCATCTTGTGTCGTCGCTGATGAAGAAAATAACTTACTTGCTGAATGACAGCAGCCTCCTTTTAGTCATGAATATCAAGGAAAATGGTTTAAAACTTCGACTTAATAAAACCATAAATTGTCCATGAATTGTCTAAATTCCTCGCTTTTCAAGATAGAATCTAGGTCAGTGGTTAGTGAAGTAAGCGAATACATGTAAACAAACTCCTAATCTTGTCTGTTAGTGTTTTGACCTGGCAGGGCTGAGCAAATTTACACCACCCCGTATACACAGTATATATTACAAGTTACAGCCTTATTATAGTCGCGATTCAAGCATCTATTTAGCAAACCTTTTACCTCGAATTCGATTAAATCTTTGAAACGGACATGTAGTACTTCAAATGTAATAATAATATGCTAAACGCAAAGAGAATTGAATGTTAGCTTTGATTTCTTTACCTTTTATCATTCAATTTTTTACCACCCAACCACAAATTTTCACGCACTGATGAAATAACATTAGAGAAAACGTTGTGATTAAATCAAAATAGCGATTTCGGTAAACAGTAAAGGGTCATGATTGATTAAATGGGGTTTAACGCAACTTTTAATGGTATTTCAGTTATATCGGGGCGGCTGAAGCTCCTAACCATGGATTCCTGGTTGTTCTCACACTAGTACCGTACCACTTGTCAGCCCGATTAGCTCAGTTGGTAGAGCACTTGACTTCAAACCTCAAGATCACGGGTTCGAGCCCTGGGCTGACCATATCAACTAACAAACTAATTGTCTTTCGGATGAGACGTTAAACCGAGGCCCCGTGTGACGATGCTATCCATCGAGCACGTTAAAGAACCAGGCGGAGCTCTCAGCAGTTTCGTCCTGTGTCCTTGCACTATCCCCCGTAACAACTAACCGTCTTCTGGGGGCGTCGCTCATATGGGCATGTGCTACGGTAGCGACGATAAATAAACGGAAATAATCAATCAAACCGTACCACTTCATCCTTATCGAGCCTCCAGCTGCTCACTCATCTTGATGCTGGCAGTATTGAGTGCGGTTACTGATAAGCCAGTAAAACCGCTCTAAGGACTTTCAGTCCTTTGATTACCAACTAGAAATTGTCGTCTGAACTTCTTTCAATTTGATCAAGTTCTAAAAATTCTCGTTTGGTAATGGGTAAAGGAACGGGTGGACAGGGAGCACCACCAATTGACCAAATTGCTGGCCCCGCCTACTTACTTTTTTGGTCACGCCCATTGACTCCAACAGGAAGTCCCACTCCAATTTTAAACGGCGTAGTTTTGCAAAAACTATGGTCAGTTGCATGTAACAAAAAGGTATAGTCGCTGGTTGGCGACCTAAACGTTGTAACTACAGTTTGGCTTGAACAAGCTGTAGTTAAACCGTTTAAGCCGCCAAACAACAAAGCAAGTTTCATAGAGTGGAAGCCGATTTTGGAGTTTATATCTCAACTCCGGGCTGAATGAATAATTTGATTGGTCGATATATTCTTTGATTGACAACCCCGATTAGTCAATTAGCAACGCCCGGAATATTTAAATATTTTTTAATGAGGTAGCCTTAATCAAACATGAATAAATGAAATGCACCTACTGTTCGTTCAAGGCAACTGTGTGTATAATTTCCGTGGTCTTCAAATACCAGACATATCTGTAAGAAATTACGAGAACATGGATCAGGTGGTTAACCCATTCCCTCTCAAAGACGATTTTAGACTCCCCAAAGAAAAAATATTTTGGAAAACATTTTGAAAAAATGAAGAAATTGCTTGTATCAAGAATTTTCTTCATTATTCACAATGTCTTCTACATGAAAAGTTAATGCACGAAAATCTGATATACCGCCAAGAGTATCAGGATAGACACATATAAATATTCGTTGCAAACCATTCGCCTTTCCAGCTTAGCTTTTTGTCTAAGAAAAACCCCGTTCTTGATTGAAATTCTTTGCTGCTCTTTGTCATTTTGGCAAAGAAAGGTTTCTATATTACATAAACGCACGAAAAGAACAGATCTGGGCCAGTGGCATGTTGGCGTGTGAAGATGTTTTTAAAGTTCTGTCAGCATGAAAAAATTAATAAACGATCTGCCTATAATTATTATTTTTTTTAGACGTAGCGCGTAAAAAATGGCACTTTAAAGGCCCTACCTCTCCAGTTGGACACATCTTGACAGACTTACACTGACCATCAGCTTTCATCGGTCCACAGTCATAGCAGATAGGGGAGCTCACCAGGGGAGCTAGAGTTGTCGTTGTTGTTGCTATAAATAATACGCAAAATACATTTCTAAAACAATAAACTTTGAAAACTTTAGCTATAAGGACTTTTTATAGTAAACGATTGTCACAGGAATACCATCCTGCCAAACAAGTATTAGAACCTGTTTATAGTATAAGATACTTTTATTTCTACGCGGACAAAATTATACTCGACAGAAATAGAATCGTATGGGATATGTACTGAATGTTAGATGACGTCATTTTCCAGGTATTATAACGGCACAATGATATTTCTTTGATTAGGATTCTAAATATGTAGATTTTAGTCAAGTTTCGTAAGCTTCTTTTATAGACTGTAGTAGTGACACAAAACCTTGTATTGGATTCCCGACGCGTAGGAAAAAAATGGTATTTCATACGACATTCGGTCCTAAGCGGCTTGAGTACAATAAAATGCTGTAACGTCGTTTGTAAAATAACGTCATTGCATGCGTTGTTACGTTATTTTGGCGACAACGGAAAGGCGTTACCATAGGCCTCGGAATCAATTACATAGTTATGGATTTCAAAACTTTAATACCTCTTGTGTAAATATTCAACGGGTTTATTTCAGACGGTAAGTCTTATCAGAATATTCCATATATCTTTAAGTCGATTGAAATAAAAATACCCCCCCCCCCCCCAAAAAAAAAAAAAAAAAAAAAAAAAACCACCACCACCACAACAACAACAACAAAAATACAAAAAAATACAAACAAAACAAAACAAAAACAAACAACAACAACCAAACAAAAAAGAGAAGAAAACAAACAAACAAACAAAAAACCAACACTGGTGCCACCGAGCAACATTTCTTGGATTGATTAACCATCCAATGATGCACGTAATAATGCCATTTTGGTAGCCCTCTTTTCGAAATAACATCTTGTTTAACTAGAAAAATGTTTCCGTTGGCTAGGAAATCATTTTTACCTGAGGTAGATTGATTGATTGATTGATTGAATGGGGTTTTACGCCGCTTTCAACAATCTTTCAGTTATATCGCGGCGGCTGGAGCACCTAACAATGGATTCCTGGTATTTCTCACACCAGTGCCGCCATCACATCCTTTCCTAGCCTCCAGCTGCTATCCCACATAGGTTTACGATTATCGACCCATAGGTGGGAGACAAATAGTCTGAAAGCATGAGTGCCGCCGTCGGGGATCGAACCCGGGACCTCTAGATTGGCAGACCGACGCGCTACCTACTGCGCTATGACGGCGGCTACCAGAGGTAGAGGTTTGAGGTAGAGGTTTGTTTCTGATCGACTAAATCTTTAAAGCTGACAATTTTCGAATAAGATGTACTTTTTGAAAAGCAGAATAATCGATTCTATAATTTCCCCTTTCTTTCAAATGCGAATACGTTATCTATCAGTATGTTTCTTTGGTGTATAACACTTAATAGAGGAACAGTTTTAATGTGTTAAAACGTATTTTGCTTCTTTAAAAAAATTGGTCCACCATAGAGAAACGATTGCGTCATCGCCTGAGAATATGTCGACAGGAAACGCTAAGTCGAGAATGAGATGGGCAGAATGCAAAGTAAACCGGTAGGATGGTAATAACGCACAATTACTCGCGTTTTCACATTCATACGGCCTCGCCAGTCGATCGTAGGATAGAGGAATAGTAGGAACAGTGTGCGAACAAAATGTTCTAACTACAGCTTTATTAAACCTGTATAGTTACGACATTTTGCTCGCGGACCGCGACTGCGTGTCTTAACCAATGCAGTATCTCAGCATCGTGCTGTAATACCATTGTCATCGTAATTTCACTTTCTCATCGCCGTCGTCATAGCTCAGTCGGTAGAGCATCAGTCTCCAGGTCTTCAATCTTATGATGTCATGGGTTCGATCCCCGGGGGCGGCATATATCCTTTCCGACATTTGTGTCTCACCAACGGGTGGATAATCGTAAACTTAATTGGGATAGCAGCTAGGGGCTAGGAAAGGATGTAATGGTGGTCCTGGTGTGAGAAATACTAGGAATCCATTGTAAGGTGCTCCAGCCGCCGCGATATTACTGAAATACTGTTGAAAGCGGCGTTAAACCCAATTCATTTAATCAGTCGTTTTCTCATCACCAAATACTCGTACTATCGAGTTCCCGTAAATACACTTTAAGTGACAGACTGCTGACATTGCCTACTGACATCGAACAAAGCTGTCCGACTTAGATGTCAAACGATCTTAGCTTACAAAATATATAGTCGGAAACGTAAAAATAATATTTCATGGGTCGCGTAAACGTCGAAGCTGCAGGTTTAAAAATCTGAAGTTACCATGTTTAAGGTCATCAGTGCTTCACAGGACCATTTTTTCACACCGATTGTTTTTTTTTTCAAGATATGTTCAAGATTATTATGTCATGGAATTGTAATCAATTATTCAAGGTACCTTTCCAAGCTTGTTTTGACATCAGAGTTAACTGTATCTAACCGTTATAATTTGATTTTAGTTTCTTCCATCAAGGTTCGGGCGTTTTGATTGTGTAACTAAGTTTTTAGGTTCATACCCCAATGAAAACAAAACAAAACAAATAAAACTCATAAATTCTCTTAATTTCTTAACCCGTTCCCACATGACAATATTTCACACTGGTCCAAATTGAAAGTAGTTGCAGACGACAATTTCAAGTTAATGAAATTTAAGATTTTTCAACTTTCTGGGTAGAAAACATTGTGGAAAATGAAGAAATTGCTTGTCACAAGCAATTTCTTCATTTTGCACAATGTTTTCCCAATTGGTTTTCTTGAGGGGCATCCAAAAGCGTCATTGTGTGGAGTGGGTTAATTGACTTGTAAATGGATTTTTACAGCTACGATCAGTTCTATACTTGCTTTTAAACATGAACGATCCAATCACAATGGTTCAGACCCATTTTTTACGATATCTTAATTATTACACGGGAAAAGTCTGCTTTAGGACAATCCCACGAAGGCTTAAACTCGCAAAATTTGCTTTGTCCAGTAAAATGACAAAATGCTGTCACTTTATCTCAAACAGACATAAAAATCACAACATTTGTTTCAAAAAAGGAAAAATACCAAGGTAATCAAGATTAAATGGTATAATCAAAATTCATTCATTCTGTGTCAAGCACTAATATTAATAACTAACGTTTGTGATGTGGTAATATCACTTGACCACAGCAACTATGTTTATATCACACTCACAAATACCACACATAGGCTACATTAGTGTATGAGACCACATTTAGAATATGCAAGTCCTGTATGGTCACCATTCTTCAAAAAAAAAAAAAATAAAATAAAAACCCAAAAATGTACAGAGACGGGCCACCAAATTACTATCAAATATCAGCAACTTATGCTATAAAGACAGGCTAGTACATCTAGGAATACCATCATTGAAATACAGGCGCCAAAGAGCGGACATTATTCAAGTCTTCAAGATCCTCCGTTAATATGATAAAACCTCAAATAAAAAAATCCTTCAATTATCAGATTATCATAAAACCAGAGGAAATAGGTTGGAATGATTTAAACGACAGTCCAACACCCAAATGAGGAAAAACAGTTTCGGCATTAGAGTAGTGGAAACGTGGAACAATCTTCCAAATCAAGTAGTTATATCAACAAGTATAAATACTTTCAAAATTAATTCAAACAAACAGTGGAAAAATCATCCAAAGAAGTTCACACCAAGCTGCAATGCGCAAGCAAGAAACAACGCACAGAATCATGAAATAGGAGGATCTCAAGAAGCTAAACGCTTACCATCGATCCGGCGACCGTAAGTTAAACCTTAAGTACAACTTACTCGGAGCTGGTGAAGTCTTTGCAGTAACTACTGGCCGTGCAGTCGCCGGCCGAGCTGTCGCTGTTGGTCGAGGTGTTGTTGCTTTCTGGTGTGGCTTGAACAAAGAGCCCAAAGGACCGCCTAAAATAAATTCAAACATTTTATTCGTATCAAGTTCTTATGTTTCTGCTTTAGATTCTGAACCTTGGTGCCATTGATATTTCCGTGACATTAACCCTTGTCATGCTGAACCCGGAATATTCCGGTTTTTGGCAGGAGGTGTAGACCAAGATCAGACTGCACATAAGTGCATTCTGATCTTAGTCTACACCTCCTGCTTGTACTTTTCCTGCCAGAGTTGTTTATGAAACTGATTTATTAAAGAAATATTGATTTTTGAACAACAAGTTCTGTCAACACTTTCAGCCCTTTGATTTTACAGCAATTCAGTAAGTTGATTTATACGTCATGACAAGGGTTAATTTGGTAATTCATATAAATCTTCTTCGAACCTACAGGGACTTATCCAGAAGAATAATTTAGATCCTTTAAACAATGCTCGTGTATAAATAAGTCCTCTAAAAATGTTTTGCGATGAAAAAAGGTAAAACAAGTGCCTCGAAGAGCGGCGCATAACCGCCCGAACGGACTTGTCCGCGATGGAGAATCATTTTCAATCAACACTAGACACAAGTTATAACTATTTGAAAAGTTGCTTACACTAGAAATTAGGCACCCTTTTAATTCAAGCGCAGATAATTGATGAAGAACTGGAGTTATCTTAAAGGTAAAATGCACCAGCAGAGACTATGCACATTCATAATGCAAACTTCTTTTTATTGAAACTGTAGGAGGAGTAGGGCACACATGAAAAATAGTAATTTATTCCAATTTAAGGGCAGACAATTCAAGAGGCACTGGAGTGATTCGAATTTCAAAGGTTTTATGCACAACTAGATATCATAGAGATAAATTGTTGCAAGTTTCAATTCGTTCCCATTGATACTATACTAGGAGTTGCACACACATGAAATATATGTATATACATTTCAAATCAAGGGCAGATAATTCAAGATGATGATAAAACGACTTGAGTTATTAAAATTTCAATTACTTATGCACAACTAGAAACAGGATACGCCTATCAGTCTAGTTCCAAAAATTACGCTAGGTCAAGAAATTGACCAATCGCTGGCTCCGCCCACTTGCTTCGTTAGCCTTGCCCATTAACTCTGATAGGAAGTTTCGCTTCGATTTTAAACGGCGTTATTTTGAAAAAATGGATGACCAGTATCATGCAACAAAAAGGTAGTATAGTTGGTTGGTGACCTAATCGTCGTTACTTCTCGAATAAGCTGTAGTAACGACGTTCAAGTCGCCAAACCAACAAAAAGGGTTAACAAAAATGGCGACCAATACCGGAGTAGAAAGCTCTGGTCCGGGCTGAATAAATGATTTGATTGATCCGTTGATTCCTTGATTGACAGCCGCGATTGGTCAATTGGTCTAACTATCAGCAAAAATATAAAGATTGAGATATGGTTCCCAGAGAAAATATTATATATATATAGATAACGACCTACTGTCTAGTATTGTAAGATAAACTTGGAATAGGCCACGTTCTACTCGGGATGGAGGAAGAGTAAATCGTCGTTGGGCTAGCAAAATGTCGTAAATACAGCTGTATTCAAGTTGTATTTACGACATCTTGCTAGCCCTACGACGATAGGAGCTTTTTATGCATCCTTCAAGTATGAAAACATTTCTATTCCAAATTTACATTGTATTCTGATTTATTAACTTCTAGATTTATTGACAGCATAACGTCGTCTTAATTCTGAAACATCACAAACACAGCCAGAACACAGCTACAGTTGCAAGACTTAAACACCAAGCTGACAATAAGTTTGAACGGTACGAGCGATGACAATGAGCTTGACCGAAGGTTACACTGCACACCATTTATCTGCGTCCTCACCCCTCGTCTTAATCAGGATAGACTAAAGAAATAAATGGGAGGGGTTGGCTAGAGAATTCTTAATAAACGGATCTCGCATTAGTTTACATTATCAAACGATATTTATTGTAACACATCAGTTGGGGTCAAAACGTCGTAGCCACAGCTCATTAGCTGTAGACGCGAGGCTACGTGTATCCAACGATGGTAATCATGTTTGGCGATAAAGGTTTCCTTCATCATGAAGACCTACCTTTCATTACACCCTATACACCCCTTACGCAACCACATCTACTGAAATAAAGCCTATTTACAATGATCCATCATTTCAGTCAACTGACATATGTGGAAAATCATCAAAAGACAAAACATCAGTTGGCGACACAAATATCGTGAGTCACCCACCGACATAAAAAGATCACCATACCTAAAAGTGCAGCAACCCCATTATGGACCAAATTCTGTATAGAGCCCGCCAAGAACGTTGGGTTAGACAGACTTGCGTTGAACAAGGCATTCGGCATAAAGTGAGCGGTACAGTGTCCCATGCAGAATGACTGTGGGGGGAGGGGACCCTGACTAGGTGGGGGACGGGTAGGCGCTGAACTCCCAATATGGTGGCCGTTTACATACATCGAACATCCGAAGTGGGGACTGAAATAAAACATATTGTATAAAACAAAACGTCTTATTCCAATAATTTCTTGAATCAAGTAAAATGTAAAAAAGAAAAGACCCCCCCACACACACACAATATCTATTAAACAAAGAACCCTTGTTAAGGGAAATGTTTTTTGCAACGAGCGTTTTGCGTCTGAATCATGAGGTTTTAGGGTCGATTCTCGGTCCAGTCAATTATCCTTTCTGGCATTTCGACGGGTTATTCAAAACTATCGTAAATATCTATACAATGTCCATGTACATGATTGTTTTAACATAATCCGCCTAATTGTGTCCCACTAACGGATGGATAACCATAAACTGAATTGGGATATGCAGCTGGAGGCTCGGAAAGGATGTTGTGGTAGTACTGGTGTTAGAAATAGTAGGAATACGTGGTTAGGTGCACTAACCGCCTGATCTGACATACATGTGAAATACTTTTAAAGTGGGGTTAAAGCCCGTTAAATAAATAATCAATCTGTCTTAGAAACCAGCGAAAATTGTGGATGAAAAAGAAGAAAACATTTTAGCAATGGAAATTTGAAAAATTCAATGTATTTGGAACATTTCTGTGTAAAGTTGTATAGGAGAGACTACTTGTAAACTATTATTTCTCATTTTCCGATAAGTTTCCAAAACATTATAATTTGAAGCATACAGGCGATTTTTTCTTTGGTAATTAAAACACGGAAAAATTTTGTTCACTGCGTGCAAAAATAACAGAACAAATAGTTTCCATTGAAGAGAGGTATTTTCTCTTGGTAGAGGATTTTTCCAAATCGTATCAGAATATCCGAAGAAAATACGCCTAGATTACAATACAGACTTTTACTTAGATACTCATATATAGTCATTGACATTCTAAAACCTAATAACTATAGCTTAGTCCAAGCTAAAACCTCATAACTATACAGTTTGATTCAAGCTGAAGCTACGAGGTTTTAGAATGACAACGACGACAAGATAATTCAAGCTAAACCGTACATGTTCAGCAATAGCTTACCTATAAGAACTGACCACGTTATAATTATGTCCATGGTGCATTCCGTGTGGCACGTTTAGATTACACTGTACATGTCCTGTGTTCACACTCATAGACAATGTGTTAGGCCCGTGAACCAGAGAGGCTCCTAGATGTCCCGGGGTTGGTTGGGTGGAGTAAAGATATGTATGACCATGATGATTGTGGCCGTAAATAAAATTGTAACTGAAATAGAAACGATCGTTTAAGAGATGTATTACAATCTTTGAGCACACGTGTCTCGCTTCCCAAAAGGTAGTAGAAACAAAGAGTGTTCTTCCCCATGGTAAGTATGGTAGACATGGATGTTCCATTCGAAACTGAATTAAAAAGGTAATCAGCACGCTTCTGTTGATCATGTTTAAGCTGAATACGCTTTCAAAGTCTCGTTTATGTATAAACATGTGGATTGTTTGTCTTATTTTTTGGAATTTGTGTACTACTTTTTGCGCAACGCATACATTTAAGAGATGAAGAGAATATTTTTTTGTTTTCATGGAGGTATGAACCGAAAAAACTAATCACACAATGTATGAATTCGCTTCAAGATATCGTTACAATCATGACCGTGATGTTTACTGTGACATGTCCCTCCTCGATGGCATTTACTGAATACACAGGATTATATATTACCTGGATGTAAATGCTACATGAGGGTGGCTATGGAAGATATCGTAACAATCAAAATAATGATGTTTACAGTAACATACAACCCCCTCGGTGATACACACGGAATTCACAGGGTTAAATATGGATGTAAACGTAAATGAGGGAGGCTATGGAAGATATCGTAACAACCAAGACCATGGTTTTAACAGTTACAGGCCCCTCACCTTGACGAAAAACATGGAATACACGGGGTTATACTCTACCTGGATGAAACGCTTCATGAGGGTGGCTATGGAAAATATCGTAACAATCATGACCGTGATGTTTACAGTGAGCCCCCCCCCCCCCCTTGATGATACACATGGAATACACAGGCTATACATTACCTTGATGTAAACGTTCCTTGAGGGTGGCTATGGAAGATATCGTAGCAATCATGACCGTGATGTTTATAGTGACATGTCCCTCCTTGAAGATACACATGGAATACATGGGGTTATACATAACATAGATATAAACCCTCCTTGGAGGTGGCAATGGAAGATATCGTAAAAATCATCATCATGATGTTAACATAACGTTTCCCTCCTTGATGATACACATGGAATACAAAGGGTTATACATTACCTTGATGTAAACGCTCGGTGAGGGTGGCTATAGGAGATGTTGTAACAATCATGAACGTGATGTTAACAGTGACATGTCCCTCATTTATGATACACATGGAATACACAGGGTTATACATTACCTGGATGTAAACGCTCCATGAGGATGGCTATGGAAGATATCGTAACAATCATGACCATGATGTTTACAGTGGCATGTCCCCCCTTGATGAAACACATGGAATGATCCATGGTGGCCGTGATGTCCGTGATGTCCAGCTACTCCAAAATGAAAAAAATGACAATTTGATGGTGAACCTTTTAATATATTTATTTACTTAATTTAAATGAAAGATTGACGTTCCGGACCATTCTTTTGATAAAAATTTACAGGCAATAATCCATACCTTCGAATAAAGATCAGACGCCCCATGATCATCATATCAAGTCACATCACATCATAAAATTATCGCCAGGAGGAACCCATTACCAGACAATACAATTTTAGACTGGTTCAAATTGAAGCAGGTTGCATATTTTTGTAAGTGATATTTACCCTTTCCAGTTTTGTTAAAAAATTTGACCAGTCAATATTTAAAAGTTTTGTAGTCATAGAAATTTAAAGTGAATTTAATTTGAAAATAACCATTCAGTGGGCTAGAAAATACTGTATAAAAAGAAGAAATTGCTAGTAACAAGTTATTTCAATTGTAAAATCGCAGGGAAGTAACAAAAAAAGGGTTAAACAAGAGGTGCAAGAGGGCCTGTGTCGCTCCCATGGCTGTTATATGTCCACCTACAAAATGATGTTCATTTTTCGACTTTCATAAACCTGACATTGCCATATGCACCATCTTCTTACTTCAAAATTCTATTTGTAGAATTAATTGATGAGTTAAATAAGATCTCCTCAAATTTTTCTATGGATGAAATTCCCTTTAATGTTTAGTTAACTACCAACTATGCATTGTAATGATAACAACAATCCAACTATGATCTAAGATAAATAGAGACATAATTCATTTGTATGAAACTTGTACCAAATAGTAAGTTGTCTATCTTATATATTTCACTATAAATCAATCATAATCCAACAACTACATGTATTTGACATCGGGAAAAACCTCCAAAAATAGCCATGGCTTTCTTTTTTTCTCCATTTTTCTACAATGTTTTGTACCAGGTTTCTAAATTTTCATCGACTCAAATCATCACCTGCAACATTTTTTCCATTTAGAACTGTCTTTTTTATCTGGCAATAGGATAAATAGTATAAATACTATTATTTTTCTTATCTTTTTTATCATCAACAAACTGTGCAAGTCAATATAAACAACATAGATACTAAGATGTTGGATACAAGGTAGTCAATTTACTAATTTGACTTATAAAATAATATATGTTGACTCCATTCGACAATTAGTTGAATACAACTATATATTTATGCTATACACGGAGAAAGACCCACCCCTTAAAAGCCGTGTTTATTTAAGGACTTAAGTAGACCATGGTGCAAGGAATATGTCTGCAAAAGAACAATGAAATAAAATCCAATGTTTGAGAGAAAACGATTTCTACAATGGTTGTCATGGCACCTATAGTTCTTCATGGAACAAAATTCTTTGAATTAATCTGAAAGAGGACCATATAAGAAACAATCCTCTGAAATTTTGTTGAGATCTTACACACATTTTCTGAGGATAAGGAGAATTTTTTTTAGAAACAGTTTACGCACTAACGGACGACCGTACAGACGGCCGCACTGACGGACACAACACCATGACCATTGGTCAGTAGAGCTAAAAATCTTTGTTTTTTAAAGTAAAAAAATGACAATATTGAAAAATGACGAAATAGCTTTTTTCGGGAAAATTCTTCAAAGTCCTAAATGTTTTTTTTTTCAAGCTTTTTTTTTATCAGGGGCCTAAAAACGTTGATTTGTTTGGGAATGGGTTATGTCGAGGTATCCCTCAAATGCAGTTTATAGATCATTGAAAAGTTAGTATAACTGTTCCGGTGTGTGTACTCAAGCTCAAAATTTTAATGCTTCCCAATATGATACTTTTAGAACATATATTCGTAACTGAGCAGTATTTGGCACATCATGGGCTTTCGTACGTTTTTCGTTTCAAAGTGGAACAAAATAATGTCTAGAGCGAAATTTTCTTTATTTACTACGAAAATTTCGCTCTAGACACTATGAAATTATTTGGTGGGTCCTATGCTTGCTTTGACTCTTAATTGACCTATCGAGAATATCATTCAGAGAACCAACCGATCAAATAATTCATTTGAGCCGGGGACATTTCTGAATACCGACCTTGGCCGATATTATTGTGATTAAGCTGCAGTTACGACGTTTCAGTCGCCAAAACAACAACAACAACAAAAAAAATGCGGCAAATGTGGAGTTCAAAGCTCATTTCTGGTCTAAATGAATGATTTCATTGGTCGACTGAATTTATGACAGCCGCGATTGGTCAATTATCTTGACGTACCTCTCTTTTTTAATGACGTGGTTTCTATATACTTAATATCTCCCTGTAGCTGAAAACTGAACTCTCCGTCATTTGACACAACGTTAAGACCTTGCACTTGGCCAAAACTCATGTTAAAAACCTCGGGTGGGCTAACTGAAACATAAAAAAGTATTTCGGTACAGTTACAACCTGTAAGCTTCGTAAATCTTTTCCTATGAATTGTGAATACCGCAATTTCAGCCATGTTGAAATTTAAGTTGGTCGTCATTATATCGCAGCGATCGTTAAAGAGATTTGTTACTGATATTAGAAACAAACTTTGCGCATGCGCGTCTTTCTTCCCAAAATGTAGGTCAAACAAAGATTTTTGCATTGAGCTTCCATATCGATGTTGCTGTTCATATGGTTATGGAAGCCCAGTGCAAAATTCCATCTAAAATCCAATTCAAAAGGAATCAAATTTATTACCACCAGACTATGTTTTAATTCAGGTATCTATATGTTTGTCCTACCTTTTATGATGGGTGTACTACGTTTTGCGCAACATGTATATTGCTTACGTCATAGACGATCGCTGCTATATAAAAGGCAATAACCTTTTCCATTATAGTATCATGCCTATCTAAAGGCAATGCAGTTTTGGCTTCTGGAACACATTTTCTTTGTGCACACTGCCCCCCCCGAATTTCTTCTCTTTGTTTTCCAGCACCAGGATAAGGTGTGCTAAAGATAATCATTCTTTTAAAGAGAAGCTAAATATCGGCCTCGTCCGGTCACACCAAATGGCCTGGCTTCCGCCGGTATTTGAAATCCCGACGTTTGGTTTACATAACAACTCATCCATAGCAGCCTCGGGCCATGGATATATGAGTACCGTTTTTGAAAAGGAATTAATGGATAATAGATCCAATCACAAAGTCATCCAATTAGTACAAATCGCAGGAAACTTATGAACAACAGGCGGATCGCCCCCACTATGACTCCGACAGGAAGATCTACATCGATATATAAACGATGCTATATTTAAGATATATGGCCAGTTACACGTAACAAAAACTCAAAATGAAATTTTGTTAGGAATCCAGTTATGTTTAACGATACTTACACTTTTCACTACAAAGATCCCCATCAAATCCAGGAGCACAACTACACTTGTTAAACCCTATACACTCTCCACTATTCTGACATCTTGGCGAACAAAACTCCTCTGAAAAGGGAATTATTTTTTCTAAACTTTGTAGAAAGTGACTTAACGGGAAGCGATGTATGTAGCAGTTTTTTCCGCCTTTCATTGGGTCATGGGTTCGATCCCCTGTCTCGGCAAATATCCTTTCCGACATTTGTCTCACACAAATCGGATAAGCAGCTGGGGGCTCGGAAAGGATGTAGTGGTAGTATTGGTGGGAGACATACTAGGAATCCTAGGCTAGGTGCTCCAGTCCAAATCAATTCAATCAATCAATTTCCGACTTTATTATATCTAGCTATCAAATTAACGGATCGCTGACCAAGACCACTGGACTCGGACAGTAAGTTCAATAATAAACAACGTTAAATTGCAAAATTAAATGCCAATAAAGATGTGACAAAAAAGGTAATATGGTTGGTTGTTGACCTAAACATCGTAACTTTAGCTCAAATCAACTGTAGATTTGAGGTTTTAATATTTCCAGTTTTTTTTTCAAAATTTTAGACCTGTCCAAATTCATAGATGTTTCAGATGAAAGTTTGATTGGGTTTAAATTGAATACTAACTATTCAGCAGGGTATGAAAGATTGTGGAAAAAGAAGAATTTTTCAATTATAAATTAACAGGGACGTAAAAGCACAGATATTGAACAGGAAAGGGTTAAGTCGCTAAACCAACAAAACTGATTCATATAAATGTAGGAGAGTGATGGGGTCCAAATGTCTCTTCCGGTCTAAATCCTGGCTGTAACTGGTGGACCGTAAATCTAATATTAAAAAAATAGTTTCGTTTTTGCATCAACTCGTTGGAGTTGTTTCCATTATCATACAAACATTGATATAGATGAACGAGTTATAATGAGTGATCAAAGGTCAATTTTGTCTATATCTGTATTAATAAATTAACCTTTGATCACTCTCATAACTTGTGCATCTATACCTTTTATACCTTCGTCAAACCAAGGTAAATAACTTATTGTAATCTACTGAACAGAAAACGCTATCCTCTATTACTAGTATTTTAAAACTAGAGGATGGCCGATTAAGAAAAATCACTATATTTGCTTAGTTGTGTGTATGTGTGTCTAAAATTCGATGGCTAATTGTGATACTGTTTAAAGTGTCTATACAACGTTTAGAATAGTGTCTCGTTTAACCCATTCCCACATGTAAAAGTTTTAGACTAGTCCAAATTGAAAGGAGTTGCAGAAGACAAGTTCAAGCTTATAAAATTTTGGATACTGTTTACATTTCTGAGAGAAAACATTGTGGACAATGAAGAAATTGCTTGTCACAAGCAATTTCTTCATTTTCCACAATGTTTTCCAATGCTGTATTTCTTTCGGGTATATAAAAGCGTCATTGAGTGGGAATGGGTTTACCCACAGTATAGTGATTTTCACTGTGGGCAAATGAATTTCATGTTCAACTATAATTATCATTTCGCTGTAGTACCTACCTCTCGGTCGACAGCCCCG
The DNA here is from genome assembly GCA_946902895.1 of Fragum fragum. Classification (NCBI taxonomy): domain Eukaryota; kingdom Metazoa; phylum Mollusca; class Bivalvia; order Cardiida; family Cardiidae; genus Fragum; species Fragum fragum. Next base: position 19,373,282 of record OX336374.1, on the reverse strand, counting down.
TACTATAACACCAGGCTTGCATTTACTCTTTATGCCCGATTCAAGCTGTAAGGTCCGGGTCAACTTGGGGTCGTCACCAAAACTGATCACCAAGTCATAGTTTCCCAGCAAAGTCCTCTTGAAAACTTGAGGATTCTTAATCAGAAAGTCCCAAAACATATTTATGTTCAAGATGAATAGATTAAAGATTTAACAAATTCCTACTCAATCACGCCTTTTGATGCCCCCCCCCCCCAAGAAAAACAACTGAGAAAACATTGTGTAAAATGAAAAAAATGCTTTCAACAAGAAACCTCTACCGAGAAAGATGAAAAAATCTGAAACTTTCATTAACTTTCATTGTCATCTGAAACTCCTTTGAATTTGGACCAGTCTAGTATATCGCTGTTTGGGAATGGGTTAGCAGGAATTTAATCGTTGATACAACAGTATGAAGCCCTACGAATGAATATTTTGGTATGCTATTACGGAACATAACAGTTTCGTTAACCGGTATATATAAGATAAAAGAATTTTTTTTCTATACATAAGAATAATCTATCAGAAAACAAAAAGATGCAATAGAACAACATTTTGTGGATTTGATTTAATCAGTTTTATTATAAACCTTGCTGTGAAATCTTGGAATTTCACAGTGTAATAAATTTTGATATCGTCACTGGAGTGACGATAAGACTATAGTTTCACTCTCTGTAATGAATCTTTAATCATGTATTCATCCGCACTTTTTTCAATAGACCTTCTCTCTATTAAAAAAGATTGGTTTCGATATTCTAATGAAAAAATAAAATAAAACGGTATATAATAAATAGAATAATCATCTGGATATTCCAGATATGAAAAAAATATTTCACTCGGATGCATTGTTAGGAGTAAAAAAAAAAAAAAAAACAACAACAACAAAAAAACTCGTGCTGCGCACTCGTTTTTTCAACGCCCAACAACTCATCCTCGTGAAATATTTTTCATATCTGAAGTAACCAGTTGATTATCCTCTATATAATCCATGTCTGAGGAGGGGGTGTCGTCGAAAAGATATACATTTATCCCCAGTTCTTTAATCTGAATTTCCTGATTATAATCACGTCAATAGTTATAGAGTTACATTTATTTTGGTATTCATTTGTATACGAAGATATGCCCAATTAGCCATTCTTTGGTCCTTAAACTAAGATTACTGCATGAAATTTTGCTGCCGTATTCGGAGAGAAGGGTATTTATCTCTTTCATCGAAATATACGATATGTTCTGAGTAAAATGTAAGGTGTGCCCTTTTATCTCATTTAATAATTTAATGTTTAGTTTCGTCTATCAGAAACGAGTGTTCTGATTGGTCGGGAAAAAAATCATAACTCCATGAACACAAATTTTGAGCATGCAGCGATATTGTTTGCTTCCGCACCAATTAGTCCTATACAAAAAAGTATCAAAATTTGTAGAGTTGTTGCTTTTTTTGCTCGAAGCTATTAGATTATAAGAAATGTAGAGATTATTTTTGCTTTCATGGAGGTATGAACCGAAAAACCTAATCACACTTTTGTATGAATCCGCTTCGCGTATCCATACGGTGTGATTAGTTTTTTCGGTTCATACCTCCATGAAAACAAAAAATATTCTCTTCATCTCTTAAATGAATTATGGGTTTGCCTCTTGCGCGCGGGGAGGGGGGGGGCAAATAGTAGCACATGGTATAAATTACCTTTGCTAATAATTTAAAGCTATTTTTCAAAAGCACGTCAGCTGCATCTAAAAAATTGACGGAGAAGTTGTTGGTGGCAAGAGCAGCATAGTCGGGACAGCTCACTGTGTTTATAGAGACTTCTCTGACCAGGATCGGCGGACCATTGCGGATAAACATCGGCTTGGACAGGCCCGAGCCATCTGATAACAACAGAGTCTCGAATTCACCAAACTCGTCATCACAGGAAGGCTGTAGATCAAATGGGTCTGAAAACGGACAAATGTTGGATGTAAATATTAGGCACGAAAAGAATACCTGCTATCTGTATTTATATGGCGGGCATGTTCAACCAAATCCCACACAATCCCGCTTTTTGACGCCCCTCGCGAAAAAAAGGGGTTTGGAAAACATTGTGGACAATGAAGAAATTGCTTGTAATAAGCAATTTCTTTATTGTCCACAGTGCTTTAACATAAAGGAAAAAGCTGGCTACATTTTCTGAATTTCTCAAACCTGAAATTGTCGTCTGTAACTTCCTTCAGTTTGGACCTGTCTAAAATTTTGATATGTGGTAATTGGTTAAGAGACTTTTTTTCCACAAGAGAGCATAAGAGAATAGGCCACAAAATATTTAACGTGAAAATGATGCTTAAAGCAGGCAATTTCTTCCTTCTCCATTTATTTTCGGTTGTCTAGGGATAGGAAAACACCCGGTGGTTGTAGATTACAGGACAAATGTATATCGCAGATGGATGACCAGAATATAGTAACTGCGGTTTATTCAAGCTGTAATTACCAGTTTATGCTCGCCGATCTATGCTGTTTATGTCAAAATGCAAACAATATTTATCTCCTGTAACCCGTTCTTCGTCTCTAATAAAATGCATATCGCCAGTAACGGTACCAAAATACCGTAAGTACATCTAGAAAAAGCTGTAGTTACGATGTTTCGGTCGCCCATCCTCGATAAAGATAAGAGTCTATTCAAACCAAATATGTACTAATATGCAGATAATGGAAAGTTCGTCTAAAGACCGAAATACTATAAATAAGTTGTGGACAGAAAAGAAGGTGGCTAGATTGGATTAATCTGAAATACGATCCCTCGTAAAATTTTGAAACTGACTTACCCAAAAGGAGGCCATACCCTACAACTCCGAGGCAAAATACAGCCAAAACGTGGTGAACTAAACTTGGTGCCATTCCTTGCTATCTCTGTATGGTTGTTACATAAGGACTTAGGGCATTTAGTTCAAGGCGGTTACCAGATAACGTTCCTTTAAATACATTGTTATTATTCTCAATATATTAAAGGACGCTCCATTCAACAGAGAATATAGTTATGGTTATTATAAAGAAAGTACTTTTTCCGTATGTCTATTCGTTTTTGCGAAGCGGATTCATACAAAAGTGTGATTAGGGGTTTTGTTTCATACCGCATGAAAACAAAATATATTCTCTTCCATTCTTACAATTTAATGGCATAGGGGAAAGAAAGCAAATATTTTACAAGTTTTGATAGAATTTTCGGGGAACTGTTTTTTGCGCAAGCGTACAAATAGCTGCCTGCTCAAAATTTTTTTCATAGAGTCGCGTTTTTTACGAAACCAACAATTGAATTAGTTCTGAATACCCGATTGACAGAAACAAGAGCCTTGTAAATCGCTGACCACGATAAATACCAGAATAAAATGATTGGTTAGAGACCTAAAGATCGTAGCTACAGTATAAATAAATAATACGTAATATGGTAAAAAAAGTAAAATGACCGATTAGCTAACTTAACGTTGTAAGTACAGTTTGGATACGCTGTAGTTACGACGGGTTATGTCCCCAAACTAACCAACATGCTGCACATAAATCTTGGTCAATGTTGGTGCTCAAAGTTCACTTCCTATCTATATGACTAATTTGATCGGTTGATTGATCATGGTGTCAGACGCAATCCCTCATTAATTTAGCCCAATTTTCGATATATAGCGCGATTAATGTTAAATTTCGTATATAGGCCTACATATAGAACCATGGCAATTAATTCATATTCATAGACTTGTGCTGTTTATTGAAATTGTGAAATTTCGCTGTATTCTGTCAAAAACTTACAGACATATGATAATGATTAACCCTCGTCATTCTGAATAAAAAATAGTTTCCTAAAATACTTATGAATTAAAGCATTGAAATCACAAGAAATTCTTATAGAGGACATGTAATTCTTTTGAAAATTAATTTCACAAACATATTCTGCGTAAAAAGTACTAGCAGGAGGTATAGACTAAGATCAGACTGCACTTATGTGCAGGCTAATCTTTGTCTATTAATCCTGCAAAAACGGGAAGTGATTTCGGAATCAGCATGACAAGGGTTATTACCGTAAGCCTTTCAGTTTTCATATCACGACCATCTCGGTGGCGTATTTAGTGCGGCTTCTGGAGGGGAATTCGTTTGAAACCCATCTGTAGACTAACTATTTTATTTTTCGTTTTGGAAATTCAATGAAAATTTAGTTACTGATAATAAGAAAATAAACTGCCATCGGAAAGTTTGAATCCCGGCGTTCAACAGATATCGTGGATCCACTATTACACGGCTAAAATTTCCGGCTTGGTTTAGTTAACTCTTTCCCGTTTTTGGAAATTTTAGACTGGTCCAAATTGAGAAAGGTTGCAGACGACAATGAAAGCTGGACGCCATTTGAAATGAAACCATCCTATGTGGTAGAAAATATTGTGGAAAAATGAGAAATTGTTACAAGCAATTTCTTCTTTTTCCACAAAGTTTTCTCAAGTATAAAATCATAGGAACGTAAAATTCCGCGTTTGAACAGGAAAGGGTTAAAAAACAACAGTTATTTATTAATTTCGATGTAGCATTTTCGCCACAGTCATATGCCGGTATGTGAAAAGGGTCGTTTTGACAATGATCGATAATGAGAATCAAAGAACTGAAAATACTGTAAGTTAGAAAAAGCATGGTTTTGCTAAGTTGTCTTCTTTGTCAAATGTAACCATTATAAATAAACGAGGTTTAAAGTAACCTAGGAGTTAACTATTTATAAGATGACTTGTGTAAATTGAAATAAGTCACTGAAGACACTTAAAAGTTAGTGGAATTTAGAAAAGCTTTGAGTTGTTTGTAAGAAAAAATTGTGGACATTGAAGAAATTGCATGTCATAATCAATTTCTCCATTGTCCACAACTTTTTTCGGTAGTCTTTTTCTTGGGATGATTAAAAGGCGTGATTGGGTTTGATAGCATGCTTTTTAGGGAGTTCTCTACAATCTGAATAGAGTTAATTCATGTTGCCCTACAAAGCTGTGAGCATAGTGAATACTCTGATCAGACTCATTTTTAACACAATATGCTCAAGTGATCTAAAAATTCCTGGGACATGAACTTGCAGGCAGAGTTTGCAATATTCCTTAAATACATAAGAACTGATTTTTGGCGTCGGCATTCAATGGATTTGTTGATAAGGCCTCCAGTGGCAGTTTGTACTCGTTGAACTCTGAGAAGACTTCAAAATTTTGTCAGTCAATCTAAGCTATCAAAGATGGCACTTTGGTAGCTAAAAAAGGAACCTGGCGGAATCGAGTTTTATGTGGTCTGAAAAATATATTATTAGAAGAAAATCGACTGGATAACATTTGATACCCAGACTGGTGTCGTCATCGGCTAAAAACATGAACCGTCTGAAAACCCTGTCTAAACAACAATCGTTCCTCTCTTTTACGCCCTTCTAGAAAAAAGGTTTAGAAAAATATTGTGGAAAGTGTAGAAATTGCCTGTATCAAGTAATCTCTTCATTATCCAATGTTTTCCAACCCCGCCAAAAATTTAATCTTTTTTTCAAATCAAAAATGTCGTCTGCACATTCTACGAAATTTGGTCAGTCTATTTAGTTTCTTCTGGTAAAATGATCGATTTAGTGTGGTCATATGAGGACTCCTTTTCTTCGCCGTGCGATGATCTTATCCTTGATCACCACTAGTTAACAGCTGCTTCCTAGTAAAACATGTCTTATTAGCTTTTCATTCGCCATCTTAGGTGTGAAAATTTGCTGATGGTGTCATCGCAATCATATAACCTCTTGTCATCAAAGGGCTTACAGTACCGGATGCAAACATTGTGGGTTAATAATTCTCTTCAAAATGTATCTCATACAATTCTAGCTTATAAGAGACAAACAGGTGAAGACTAAGATCAGACTGCACATATGGGCAGTCTGATCTTTGTCTATACCTCCCGCCAAAACAGGGATATTCTGGGTTCAGTATGACAAGGGCTAATAGATATTTGGGTGAGAATACTTCGTCTACAAAATAACGTCTAGTGATGCAGAAAATAAGTACAAATTTATATAAATGATACTTTTTTTATTCAATTCAACCTAAAACTTGATAACTAAGAAAATATTCGAAATATAGCGCATACTGAAAACATAGAATCTCCAACAAATCTTGGTACGAAACGATGACTTATTACAACAACAACTGTTTACATATTTGCCATGACACCTGCCAGGTAGAGTTTTTAAACCAAGTCTTTAGGCGAATTTATTTCAAAATGCTTGAAATTTATGTAATTTTCATACAAATTGTCACAAGTGACAAGGATGATATTGTATTTTTTCGCGAATGTGGCATTTTTATGGCTGAGAAAATTGTCTACGAACCTTCGTACTGTCATAGTAATCGGGCATTACAGGTATTCGGACAATTTAAACATTTCTCGAGTAAAAATAAAAAGTTCGATTCTCAAATTTGACGGACTTCGTAGTTCATTTTTTTTCTTTGTTTAATTATGACCTATTTTTCATCATCTAATGAAATGAATACAGTTTCAGATGACTTCTGTGAAAATAATGGAGCTTTTGGTGAGAAGGTTTTTATAATGTAATTTTGCTTAAGGGCGGGTTATTTGTATCAGTACTTCTAAGTCTCATTTATTTGTAGTTTAATACTTAGTCATGATTAAAAGAATCAAAAAGGAAAAAAGTGTTTTATTTTAGGTATATACAATAAAACTTGCACTAATCCATTCAATGAAACACAAAACAATTAAGAATATAAACATTAATTGGTCTTAAATCAATTTTTGACTAGAACCAAATATTAGTTAATCTAAGATAAATCTTATTACCTGTATGGTATATTGTCCTCGACTTTGGTGTTCTAAACCTGCCTAGAAAGTTGAATCATAAAGAAAAAATGACTTCTTATGCCATTGAACAGTATGAAAAGGAGTTAATATTCCGATTTCAGGTTTGATTTATATCTGTGAGGAAACACATCTTCGACCTGAGATACAATTACAAAATTCATTTATAGAATACGATATTTGCTGTTCTGATTATTACATTTTCACCCTGTTGCAGGATTCTTATACCTTATTAATCATACTTTTAGCTGAAAGAAGCTGCAGAAGACCTTGTCAAGTTAATGAAATTTTAATTTATTTTGCCTTTTTTTGAATAGAAAACATTTTCGATAATGAAGTAAATGCTTAATACATGTACTAACAATTTCTCCACTTTCCACAATGTTTCAAAAGTTGCATTAAAAGGGGTTAAACTTCTCGATTCATCTTTTTCATCTCTGCATTTATTTTTAAATACATGTCTTGTTTCTAGGTCAATAATTCAAGCAGTCAGGAGGTGATAAATACCTATAATTATCCTTTTTCTGAAGTCTCCATTATTTTACTATATATGTAATATAAATTTACCGAAGTTGTAATAAACCAAAGTTACTTTCATCCCTGATCACTGCTCAATTCTGCTTTTTGCTGTTTAGAAACTCCCCAAGAAAAAAAACTTACTGAAACACTTTGGATAATGAAAATTGCTTGTAAAAGCAATTCCTTACAAAACACAATGTTTTTTTTTACCGTGTAAGAAAATGTGTTTTTTTAAATTTCACCAACTTGACGACATTGTCCTCTGCAACCTCTTTCAGTTAACATCATCTTTTTTTGTAATGGGGTGAAGGATAAATGATGACAATAATGATGAAAAGAAAGTTTAACATTACTAAAATGCCTGCTTTCATATTTGATATAGTTTGAGCAAACTAGCTGTTTTAAGGTTGGCTTCTTTTAGACCTTTTTCTAGAATAGATGATCCAGTGCATCTTGTTTTAACCCATTACCAGCAAAATTTTAGACTAGTCCAAATTGAAAGGAGTTGCAGACTATAATTTAAAGTCTATGAATTTTTTTTTTCAACTTTTAAGGGAGAAAACATTGTGAAAAATTAAGAAATTGCTTGTAACAAGCAATTTCTGCAATTTACACAATGTTTTCCTAATTTTTTTTTTATCCTAAGGGTGCCCAAAAGTGTCACTGTGTGGGAATGGGTTAACCCACACTAGAACACCTATTGACTCTCCAAGGAAGAAAAGCTTTGGATAACTTTGTGGACAATGAGGAAATTGCTTGTTACATACAATATCTTCGTTATCCACAATGTTCCAATCTCAAAAGATGTACAAATTAAGAATGTCATCAACATGAAATTGTGGTCTTATTACTTTTTATCCCCTGCTGTTTCGGCGAAAGGGATATAGTAATGGTCTCCATCCTTCCGTCACTAAACTTGTCTGGAGCATATCTCTAAAAGTATAATTGCTATCAACTTGAAACTTCATAGGTCAATAGATATCATTTAGGAGAAGTGCAGTGCACAAGAACCACAACTCTTGCTTGCATAATTTTGGAGCTATTGCCCTTTGTTGTTTTAAAGACTAAGATTTTGTCCAAGGCATATCTCTGAAAGCATTATAGCTATCAACTTGAAACTTCACAGGTGGATAGATCTTGTTGAGGAGAAGTGCAGTGCACAAGAACCACAACTATTGCTTGCATAATTTTGGAGTTATTGCCCTTTGTTGTTTTAAAGACTTAGATTTTGTCCTGAGCATATCTCTGAAAGTATAATAGCTATTATCGAACTCATTGAGAAGAAATGCAGTGCACAAGAAGCCTAAATCTAATTTGCTTCAGTTTACTATCAAGCTTTTATGGCGGGGGAATGCCATGTACGACATGGCTCTTGTTTCAATAATTTTGATAATTATTTTTTATAAAAGATGCATTTATGTACAAAGAACAAATGACTCTCTGTAGTTTATCAGGCATAGAATTAAACTATCAATAACTTGATTCAGGCATAAGCAAGTGCATTGAATATTGCTACATGTTAATAAGCATTTAACAAAGACAATTTAGATAATTAGATATAGGTAGGCCATCATGTAAACTTCAATTAATATGTGTATTTTATGTATCTATATACATATTTATATAAATATAGTTATAGCCGCCATCATAATGCAGTTGGTTGCGTGTCAGACTCCTAATCTTTAATCATGGGATGTCATGGGTTCGGTCCCTGGTGGCGGCACAGATTCTTTCCAACATTTGTCTCTCACCAATGGGTGGATAATCGAAAACCTAAGTGGGATAGCAGCTGGAGGCTAGGAAAGGATGTAGTGGTAGTACTGGTGTGAAAAATACCAGGAATCCATTGTTAGGTACTCCAGCCGCCGCGATATAACTGAAATACTGTCAAAAGCATTAAACCCCATTCAATCAATCAATAAATGTAGTTATATTTGAAAAATGAAAACAAAACAAAAAACACACGCACACACAAAAATCAACATACACCAAAAAACCCAATTTATATATTTATAGAAAATTATTGAACTAACTGAACAAAAACTGTTAAAAACTAGTAACACTTAACCCTTGTCATGCTGTATAAATTATCTTACTGAATTGCCGTAAAATCAAAGGGCTGAAAGCACTTTTTGTTAAAACCAATATTCCTTTTAGAAATCAATTTCATAAACAACTCTGGCAGAAAAATTACAAGCAGGAGGTGCAGACCAAGATCAGACCTCACTTATGTGCAGGCTGATCTTGGTCTACATCTCCTGCCAAAACCGTAATATTCCGGGTTCAGCATGACAAGGATTAATACAGCTTTCAACAAAAACACAAAGTAAGCATATATCAATGATGGATGATAATAAGAGATTGGTGAAACCAAATACCTGTATTGAAGAATGTATTGAAACTTAATAATGTAAATAATAAGAAATATATTTGAAAAAAATAAGCACAATAAAAAGAATTAAATCTATCAATATTGGACAACGGAAAAATGGTAATCAGTGTAATCAAATGAGAGCCTTAAAAGAAACAAGATCCAGGAACCAGTGTTCGGATTCGGGTATATATTCCAACATCAGATTCAAACACTTGTATTTAATGTATGCATCAGGACTCTACAACTATCCTGAACTAACAATTTTTTTCACTTTTCATGTAAAATGGTAAAATAAGAAGATCTATCTGTTTGAAGATGAATCATAGAGTGACAGGGTAGTACAAACCAGACTGTAAAGATGCAGCCTCGTCCTGCTGCAGGATCTAGCAGGGTCCATCCTTCCCTGGAAGTGCGGCATTCAACACTGAGTCGGGGTACCATAGAAGATATTCAAATGGACCAAGTTGATTTAGCTCAAGCTTCAAATCTCTATGGCAGACAACACGTTGATGCAAAGAATTTCTCCCGAGACTTTTTACCAACGAGACTTCAGGTAATTGACCAATCACTGGCCCAGTCCATTTAATCCATTGGTCCCATCCATTGACGTCAACAGGAATTTGAGATTCAATTTTAAATAACATTATTTTTCAAATTTTATGGCCAGTAGCATGTAACAGAAAAATAGAATAGTAGGTTGTCAACCTATATATTGTAAATACAGCTTGAATAAGCTGTAGTTATATGGGAGCCACCAAACCAATAAAAGTGCTTAACAAAGATGGTGCCAAATGTCTGAGCTCAAAACTCACTTCTGGTTTAAATGGTTGATTTCATTGGTCAACTGATTATTTTATTGACAACCACAATTTGTCAATAGCTGCTTTTCTATAGGTTATTAACTGACACATTGTTGCTGACAATCAAAGAAGTGATTGTCAATCAAAATCCTTCAATAAAACAGGAAGACTAATGTCCATTAAATTCCTTCATTTAAACAGAAAGACTAACGTTGACCTCTTACATTTTTACTTAACAGTTGCTATCACATGTTTTTCAAGTGCAATGATTTTAGTCTCCCGCTAACCACTCCTTGAAATTTTATAGCAAAGATCACACAGATGCAAACATGAATGTTGTTTGAATTTTCACTCAATTTCCATTCTTTCAATTATTTATTACTCATTATTTCATATGATTTTGAAAACTCAAGCTATTGCTATTTCATTTGATTGAGAAAACTCAAGCTATTGCTGTGGTCAGGTCGTTGTCTGCAACCTTGTCTGTATCGCTGTTATCTATCAACTTTGACATTTTGTAATATCTCTGGTATTACTGAAAAAATTCACTTGAACTTAGAATATTATGTTCACTATCAAAAGAGCAATCCATACCTACAAGGGGATAACTCTAAATGCATTTGAATGCAACTCTTTTGACTTAAAGACTTCACTCACTATCAAGCACTTGTACAGCTTAGGGTTGGTATCCACACACTGTGCTCTTGTTTTATAATTTGATATCACCAAGGCTTATACCATGAACAAAGTTGAATATGTGAAGATCAAAGAGCAGTATGAGACATTTTTTAACAAAAATACTTTGTGGGCAAGACTACAGAATAGTTCCTTAATCAAATTTCTTTGCATTGATAGATTGAATTGGGCTTAATTCTACTTTTAAAATCATCTCGGTCATATTGCAGCGGCTGGAGCACCTATCCATAAATTCCTGGTATTTCTCACACCAGTTCTGCCACAACATCCTTTCTGAGCCTGCAGCTGCTCATCCCACTTAGGTTAATGATTATCCACCAATCAAATGTTGGAAAGGATATTTGCCGTGTCTTTGGATTGAATCCGGGACCCCATGACCCTGCATGGAACACATCTTTGCATGCCAAGTGTTTGGAAAAAGTGGAGTTAGAATACTTAGCTTGCTAAGACACATGGAAGTATGAAACAAATATTTCAGTTAATCAGGATTATTCAAATTATATATCTAAGTTGTTACATTTTCTGTTCACTTGAGACAAGTTGAAGTCCATGAGTTATTATCCTGGCTTTGTCACTAGTCAAATTGGCATATCACTGGGCAAGACATTTCAGAGTCCCAGTGTAATACTCTAAATACCCAGGATTCACACTAATAAGTGATGTATGTCTTTATGCAAATGACAGATTATTAAAAAACTTACTTAACCTGTTGACCCAAAACAAACAAAATACAAGATTGTAAACCTATCTTCTAAATTTCAACTACATGTATTGTGTAGTCTAGTTGTCCTACAATGTGTTGACACATGAAAATTAGTTTGAATAAATGATACTAAAGATTTATTCATAAATAGTACAGGAACTAGTTAATGACCAGCTTAACTTTCCTGATTTCTTAATGCTTGAAGTTTTATATACCTATATATTTTAGTGTGATTTATTATTACTATCTAACATTTCAGGGTTACAATTGAAAAAATATGTTGTCGTTTATTACTATGTTACTTTGTATTCCCTGATATATCTGATATTTTATGTTTCAGACCAGAACCTCAGCCCTGTCAGAGATGCATGTTCCATTTCCTTTACCTTCCAGTAGATCTTCAAGAGGTGTTTGGTATGACAGACAAGAAAGGAGAAATAAGGTAGCTTGGAAAAGTGTCTTATTAATGAAAAAGTAACATCATAGGTGGGTTGTTTTACCCTAACCGAATAACCAATTCCCACATGATCCCCCTTTTTATGCCCTTCAAAATGGAGAGCTTTGTGGAAAATGAAGATAGTGCTAATACCCACTAGTTTCCTCATTACCCAATATGGTATGTTTATGATGGCATACATAAATTATTGGAGAATTTTCACTCAGTCATATGTTAGTAAAACTAATTAGAACTGTGTCATTGAGATGATTCTAATGAGTTCAAATAACATAGGATTTAGTTATGGTATTTTTTTAGCAAATTCCTTCAACTTCTCAAAAGCTTATACTTTTTGGAAATGGAATTTTGATTTAAGTTGCTTAATTTAAAGTAGATGCTTAATAAAGGTCATTGCTTAAGCCAGATTGATTGTAAAGACAAACTAGGAAATTTTTTATGAGAGGGTGGGGGATAAAAAACATTGTTGGAAAGGAGGTAATTGCTTTTATGCTTTTCAAGGTGACAGCAATATGATTAGAAATTAGAGATCCTAGTTTTTGTTCAATAAAATTTAAAGGGGATATAATTAAGTATGTAACCTATTCACACACAATAACACTTCAATGCTCCTCAATATAAAAGCTTTGCAAAACATTGTGGAAAAGGCATGTTACAAGTAGTTGATTTCTTATCCACAAATGTTTTCTAACCAAAGTTATTACAAATATTTTAAAAATTTATCAACTTAAAATTGATGTTTTCAACCTCTTTGAATTTTGACTGGTCTAAAATTATATCATGTCGGAATGGGTTAAGAAAAATTATTGCCACATACAGATGGTCCTGAAACAACTTGAATGATATTGTCATTAATTCCAGTATATAGAAGAACTACAGTTGTACACCAGACAACACTTTCATCAAAAAGAATGCTCACTGTTTGTACCAGCACCCAATCAGAAAGTGGCAAAAGTACGAAATCTTAAGTAAGTATAAAATCTAAATGAAGTGTTTAATATCATTACCCATTACCAGACAACAAAATTTTAGACTGGTCCAAATTGAGAGAAGTTGCAGATGGCATTTTTAATTGATAGAAGCAATTTTGTCATTTTCCACGATTTTTTCCAGAGCTTTTTCTTTTGAGGGGCACAAAAGGCATCACTGTGTGGAAATGTGTTAAGCAGCTATGAAACTTAAAATATTTGTTCACTATCAGAAGTGTGATCTGTTATATGTCTCCCTTTACCATAAAGTTTTCTTCTTTACAAGACATCAATATTACAATTTCTCCTTAAAACTTATAAATACTGTGTTAACCAGCATGCTTAACTATTCACCAACCTGAATTTTTCAAACTATAGTGCAGTATGGAAAATCATGAATTTGAAAATGTGATTGGTATGTTCTTTGAATGCTTAACGCCAAATCATGATTGCTACCGGATTGAACATTGAACATGATTGCCTATGATTGCATGAAATGTGATTGAGATTATCGTCAGATAATTGTCAAATTAACAATGTTTCATACTGTGCAGGATTTGTAAAAAAATTATATCTTTTTTCTATGTTATGTTTGGTATATAATTCTGAATATGACATTTAAAAAAGTGACATTTATGCAACAGAATTACCCACACTGTAGGAAGTGATGGCCAAAAACATGTAATCAGATTTTTCATTTTGATACTACATAGGCATTTTTTTAAGTGGTGACTTTATTTGTGCCTTATCTGCATCCAGGAATGAGACCACATAATTGAATTACTAGCCTTCACGAAAAATTTAGTACAAGCAATTTCTTCTTTTTCTACAATATTTTCTGAATTATAAAATCACAGGGACGTAAAAACCAGGGGTTAAACAGGAAAGGGTTAAGGTATGAACCAAAAACCTGAGTCACACTGTATGAATACACAATTACTCAATGAAAACAAATATATGTTCTCTTCATTTCCTATAATTTAATGCCATTAAACAAAACATAGCAAATATTTTACTAGTTTTGAGTGAAAATGTAAGGATCTACTTTGTATACAAGAACGCAAAATAGTTGCTTGCTTAAAATTTGTTCATGGAAATGTAAAATAGAAATCCAGCCAATCAAATCGCTTTTCATTTTGATAGATAAAGGTATAATAATTCTGAAATAAACATAATTTGTGGCAAAAGGGAAATAACTTTTGATTACAAAACAGGTAATTTGGGCATTCATGATATATGCCGTTTTAGAATTTTAAAAAAAAGTTTTATCATCTTTTAACACTTTCCTGTTTAATTCTTATCCCTGTCTTTTATACTTGAGAAAACATTGTGGTAAAAGAATTAATTGTTTGTAACAATCAATTTCTTCTTTTTCCCATAGTATCTTCAACCCTACTGAATAATCATTTTTCATATAAAATCAACTTTAAATTGTCTTCTGCAAAACCTTTGAATTTGGACAGGTCTACATTTGAAAAACAGGAAAGGGTTAATGCATCGTATATTTACCATGAATTAGTAAATTTCTTTTGGGAAACCGACTGATTAAATTGTAAAATACCCCTTAAACTCATCAAGGAGAAAAAATTTGTCCCTTTTGTACTTTCAGGCCTAGGTATACCCAACTTAATTACAAAATAGCCTTTTTAGGTCTTTGTTGAAATTTGGTTTGGAAGAAAAACCTGTAAACATCTGCTTTTCTAAATTACTGTAGAATTTGGTCACAGTATATAAATTATTCCATCTATATGGAATTTTGAAAATGTCATGTATAGACTCAATTGACCAATCACTGTCCACCCCCACCATCCTCAGGTAGAAAATTCATATTAACCCTATACCACATGAGAAATTTTTCGTCTGGTCCAAATTGAAAGAAACTGCAGATGACAATCCAAAGTATATAAAATTTTAGATTTTTTCAATTTTCTCGGTAGAAACATTGTGTGAAATTGAGAAATTGCTTGTTACATCTTATTTCTTTATTTTACACAATATTTTCTTGAATTGTTTTTCTTGAGAGATATCCAAAAGTGTCACTGTGTGGGAATGGATTAAATGGTGTTACTTGCAAAGTTTGTTGTCTGTAAGATGTAACAAAAAGTAGATTGGTTGTCAACCTTCACATTGTAATTACTACTTGAATAAGCTGTAGTCTTAATATTTTAGTCAAGAAACCAACAAAAATGGTAACCATAAATGGCAGCATGCAAAGTTCACTTCTGGTCCAAATTATTGATTTAACCCTTTCCCATTCAATCCCTGTGAGTTTATACTTTAGAAAACATTGTTGAAAAAGAATAAGTTGCTTGTAAAAAGCAATTTTTTCTTTTTCTCTAATATATTTTACCTCACTGAATGGTTATTATTCAAATTAAAACCATTTTTAATTGTTGTCCGAAAAATCTTTGAATTTGACAGGTCTTAAATTTTGCAAAACAGGAAAGGGAAAATTGGTCAACAGAATTACAGCTATGATCCATCATTTATTTTCTACAGATGCCACTGTGGAGAGGTTCTTATGGAGCATGCAGGAATGAGGAACAATGATGCAAATGGAACTGCTAAAGTAGGAAATGTATTCTTAGAAACTCTCTACCTCATACCTAAAGGTAAAATGTTTTAAATATTACACCAATTAACCTATTACCAGCTGACAAAGTTTTAGCCTGGGCCAAATTCAGAGAAGCTGCTCACAACAACTTTTAGTTGAAGCAGGTGTTCATTTTTGTCGAGCCCACTTGCGTTGAGGGAGACATAGTTGTCACTATGACAAGTCCGTGTATTTGAGTTAGTCTGTCCGTCCAAATTTGTCCGGACAATTACTCCTACATTTATGGATGGATTTCAAAATAACTTAGCACAATTATTCTCCATCATAAGTAGATGTGCCATGTAAAAGTATTTTTGGGATAGTTCTTATGTCAAGGTCACAGCTGAAGGTCAAAGACTAAAATCGTAATTGTCAAGAGCATATCTCCTACAATTATGGATGGATTTCAAAATAAATTGGCACAATTATTCTCCATCAGGAGTAGATGTACCATTTGAAAGAAGTTTTTGGATGGCTTCAAGTTCAAGGTCAAAGCTCAAGGTCAAACACTAAAATCGATGGTCAAGGTCAAGTTGATGATCAAAACTTTTGTGGACTTGACAGCAGTTGTCCTGGGACAACCATCTAGTCTCTAATGTTCACCAAAGCCTTTTTTTGAGGGGATGTAAAAAGAGCTGGATTTTGTGGGAATGGGTTAATAAGAGAATAGGCAAATAAACTACTAGAAATGAAGAAATCATTTTATTTCCTCATGGACATTTTGGTTATTTAAAATGATGAATGGAGTTGTCAAAGATGAAACTGCATATAACCCGCACAGATATATTTATTTCGTGATTCCAAGAAGAGACAACAGGAAACATTTTGGAAAATGAAGATATTGCTTGTAACAATGAATATTGATGATGCATAGTTGTTCATGAGAGAAGAGTTATTTTGATCCTTGGAATAATCTGGCCATTACTTTTTGGAAATAGCACGAAATTACAGTGTTATTTAACTGATAAGCTCTTTATGTGCCAAGCTCTGTATGTGCCCCATGCTGCACAGCCCATGGTTTTTTAGTTTTTAGGGACCCATTTAATATTTGACAAATGGAAGGAAAACACTGCCAAAAATTCTCATCTTTGATTATTAAGCAAAAGATGTTTCCTGAAGAAAGATCCTTTTTTTGTAGAGGTCAAGCATTTAAAAGCAGGATTATTCTAGAATTGGTGAATGGACTAGTTTTCATAAGTTTAAAAAAAATTCATGCTAAATCTTTATTTTCATGTTGGTATGAATATTTTCAATGGCAATTAGTTTTCTTAAACCTTGATAGAAACAACTTAACCCAATATCCCAAAGTTTTAGACTGGTCCAAATTGAAAGAAGTTATAGATGACAAATGAAATTTGGTCAACATTTGAAAAACTATCTTTCTTGGTAGAAAAAGTTGTGGGAAATAAAGAAATCGTAACTTTGTTGCAAAGAATTTCTTCTTTTACAGTAATGTTTTCCAATGAAAATGTGGAATAAAGTAGAAATGGATTTAATGGTGATCAGAACTAATTATTTTATCTTTTTGTGTTAATCAATAGAGCTACGACCCTACATCAGTAGCCACAAACTTGATGAAGAACCGTCTGTTAGAATGCCAACGTTGCCATGGAGTAAAGAAAACATCAGAACGACAGTCACTGGTACTTACGGGAAAATAGATTTTGTCAATGTGGAACATCATGGGGGCAAGAAACCAGCCAAGGTATACTCCTTTAACACATTCACACAGCTCTTTTTGACCCCCCTCAAGACAAATAAGTGGGAAAACATTGTGTAAAATGAAGAATTTTTTTTGCAACAAGTTATTTTTCTTCGTTTTACACACTGCTTTCTACAAAGAAAGTTGAAAATAATCTGAAAATTTATGAAGTTAAATTGTCGTCTGCAACTCCTTTCAATTTGGACCAGTCTAAAATTTTTCCATCTGATGATGGATTAAACAAAAGATTACATCAGTCCATCTTAACCCTTGTCATGCTGAATAAAATCCTCCTCAAAATTGTGTTACAATCAATAGACAGAAAGCACTTATTGAAGTTGGTTATTATTAAGAAAATTAATGGAATAAATAATGCTTGATTTAAAGTGACAAGCAGGTGGTCTAAAGAAAGATCAGACTGCAATTATGTGCAGGCTGATCTTTGTCTAGACCTCCTTCCAAAACAGGAATATTCTGGGTTTGGCACGACAAGGGTTAATTTGTCTATACCATGCCTCTGAAATAGACAGATTGTGACATGCAGAAGAAAAATCAATAGACTAACTAAATGGAGAATTGTGTGGTAATGGCATAACCGATTCCCACATGGCAAAATTTGAGTCTTGTCCAAATTGAAAGAAGTTGTAGACAACAATTTCAAGTTGATGGAATTTTAAAAATCTTTGTATTTTTGGTTAGAAAGCATTGTGGATAATGAAGAAATTACTTGTGACAAGTAATTATACCCCCCTTAACTTTGTTAGAAACACTCGTTTTAAGTCAGACATGTGCATTTCCTTTTTTGGTTATGGTCCATTGATTTTTGACGGATTTATGGCCCTTTCATTAAAAAAGTCCATTTTTTGTTATGGCCCTTTTGCAGATAGCACTTGTATATGGACAAGCACTGTTTGGGGGTGTTAGTCCGCTTTGCGACAATGTCTAGTTTCTTCAATTTCCACAATGTTTATAAAAGCTTTTGTTCTTGAGAATGTGGGTTAAAAAGATAATACAGTCTCTGTCACTGTGTCTAATTGTTCTGTTTACTGTCCTACTCTGTCCAAAATTGTTCCTACATTGTGCAGTGACCAAAACTGGATAAAAACTAATTTTAGCTAGCAAACCTTTAGCTTTTATAGCTGAAGTTAACAGACAAAATTTTGAGGTCTTCTCAGAGTTCAATGAGTGCAAACTGGCACTTGAGGCTTAACCACTAAATCCACTGAATGCCTACACAATAAAAAGTAGTTTCTTACGTATTTCTGCAATATTACAAACTCTGCCTGCAAGTTTATCTCCTAGGTATTTTAGCTCACATGAGCATATTGTATTCAAAATGGGTCTGATCACTCTTTACTAATTGCACTGCTTTGTATGGCCACATGAATTTAAAGTATGCTATTTAACTCCTTGGTTACTTTAACCTCGTTTATTTATCATGATTTTACATTAAAAAACTTCATAATATTGTCTTTATTTTGATCAAACTAATCATCCATCAAGTATGTTAAATCAAAGCTTAGAGTAATAACAGATATTTTTGGTTCCCTGTAAAATCTTGGACAGTCCGCACAGAATGCTCAGTTTGAATTTGACGGGCTTTTCTTAACCCATTACCAAACAATCCGGCTTTTTGACTCTCCTCAAGAAAAAGGTTCAGTAAAACAATGAGGAAAATGTAGTAATTGCTTGTTACAAGCAATTTCTGCATTTTCCACATTGTTTTCTACTAAGAAAGTAAGAAATATTTAAAATAATGTCATTTTGAAATTGAAATTGCCGTCTGGATATATGGGTTAAAGTCCATTTTCATTCGATGATTTGTGTGTCAAGTTTTTCTATTGATTTAGTTCGTACGTATATCTAATGAAGACTCTGTAGATGATCTGATGAGGTTGATGATCGACCATTGGAAAATCATGGAGCCACAGGCACCTAACCTGGTTATATCTGTGGTGGGTGGGGCAAAGAACTTTAAACTGGATGGACGAATGAGAGATACATTCTCAACAGGCTTGATCAAGGTACAACAAACACCTTCTTGATTGAAATATAGCACTGATTGGGCCCATTCGACTAACCTATTCCTTCACAATGGTGCTTTTTGTTGTCCTTCAAGAAGAAGGTTTTGAAAACAATTTTGAAAGTGAAGAAATTGCTTCTAACAAAGCAATTTATTTATTATCCAAATGTTTTCTAACACAAAATGCACAGAGTTTTAAAATCTTATCTTTATTTAAATATTGTCATCTGCAACTGCTTTGAATTTGGGCCAGTCTAAAGAATTTTTATCAGGTTATGGGTTAAGAAAAAATGTTGATCATCATTATTGAAAAATATTTCAAAATAACATCCATAGTATAGTCATAAGTACATAGGGTATATTACAATACAATAGATATACAACATCTTGTATTTGCTTTGATCTGTGGTGGAAAATTTTGGTATTTCACGAGACGGAACGTTCAGTGAAATAGAAAATTTTTCTTCACAGCGAGAAGCAAATACAACATGTTGAATCGCAATCGTAATAATAATCTTCCTTATATTATATACCTATTTTTCATTGAATAAATTTGACAAAATAATAAGAAAAATATGTTATCTACAGGTATATCCCTTCTACATTACTATTCTGATTATGTTTATTCACATTATGACTTCATCTACAGAAGGAATATGACGTCATCATAGACTGCCTTATTTGAGACCCTTGCCTTATTTTGAACTGTATTTTACACTATCACATACAGATTTTTTTTTGCGTGTCCAATATTGTCTGTGTGGAATGTATAAATTTTACTAGAAATATTTATAGATATATAATAAATTGGTGTATGCCTAAGGGTCATTTATGGATTAGAAAAGAAATTTGGGATGTGGATATCCAGATTTTCATCGCTGGTCCCTGGACAAGTGAGATATGATTTTCTTCTTGCCCAGAACTAAAATGAACTTGTCCACAAAAATGAGATGAATTTTGAGAATACATTGTTGTTAATGAAATTGCTGCAGCCCATTATTTTCCCCATTAAGCACAAATTTTTTACCCTTTTACATAATATATATAATGAGTTATATTTGAAAAGTCCAAGATATGCCTTTGTATTTACTTGTCGATGCCCGGATAAGGAGCCTTGAAAAATGCACTTGTCCACAAGTAGAAAAGCCCTTGTCAGGCAAGTCTGCATGGGAATTCCACATCCCTACTGGATATTGGACCAGTTTAAAATGTTGTGTGGGAATGGGTTAAAAGGCTGGGCAATGACTTTAGATACTTACATCTTGTAATGTCATAAAGTAGTCAGAATACACTTTAATGTAGAGATGGCTTTCAAGGAAGAGGATATACTATTGGTTTTCCTGCAATGTTTGCTTATGTTGAAAGTAAATGTAAGTACAGAATATGTTGTGACAAAAAAGGCATATACAATGAGCAAATGATCATGGTTGTATAATGGTTTTCCCATTCATTTCCAGCTCTTTATCATCCTTTTCTCCTGAAATAACATCAACCTAATTTTTTTCTTTTGTGAATACATGCAATCTTGTATTAAGCGACTACTCAAGGAAAGACCAAAAAGCGGCTGCTTAAAAGAATGGTCTATTAACCCATTCCCACACAATGACGCTCTTTGAAGCCTCTCCCCAGGAAAAAAAATTGGGCAAACAAAATGGATGATGAAGAAATTCCTTGTGCCAGGCAAATTCTTCATTATCCACTTTGTTTTCTACCCAAAAAGACAAAGATTTTCAAAATTTCATCAACTTGGAAATTGTCATCTGCAACTTACTACAATTTGGACCAGTCTAAAATTTTCTTGTGCAGTAATGGGTTAATACACCTTTTGGTAAAAGATATGAAGGATTGCTTTGATTACATACATAATTTATTACAAAATTCTTGTTTAATTCTATGTTTTTGAACTCATTAGAATTGGTTCATAGAGATAATTCTAATGAGTTCCAAAACCATAAGATTTAGTTATGATTTTACTTTTTGGCTAAATGCCTTCACTTCTTGAGAGATTTTACTTTTATCAACCCATTCCCATCCAATCACTCCTTTTTACGCATCCCAAGAAAAAAGCCTTGGAAAACACTGTGGAAAATTATCCACAATGTTTTTTATCCAAAAAGATGAAAACATTTCAGATTTCATCAACTTGAAATTGTCGTCTGCAGCTTCTTTCATTTTGGACATGTTTAAAATTTTGCTGGGTTGGAATGGGTTAAAGAGATTTCAGTTATGGTGTATTTGATGGACATGGTGGCTGGAGCAAGAACATCTGTATTTTCATACATAAAAATGATGTGTGTAGTAGATTTGGATTGAGTGGTAAAGGGTTTCATGGTAGCAATGTTATAATTTTCAGACAGCCAAGACCACGTCTGCCTGGTTGATAACATCAGGGTTTAACATGGGTGTGATGAAAGCTGTGGGACAGGCCGTGAGACAGGGGCAGTCCTTCTGCTGGGACAACGAGAGAATGGCACATGTGTTACGCTGTATTGGGATAGCACCCTGGGGATATGTGATGGACAGAAAGAAACTAGAAAGTGAAGATGGAATGGTGAGCCATTTGAAAGACATTATACTTAATATCTCTGTGTTAAAGCGGATAATATCATTCCACAGATTCTTTTTGTGAAGCATTAAAAGTAAGAGGAAAATTTAAGTTAAATATCTCAAAATTTTCAGTACCTACCCATCAATCTTTCTCAAATTTTTAGAGATGCTGTCTAACACTTTAATAAGGGAGAGAATGAGAGAAAAAATAATCTCAATGAGATATATTTTATTGATTTTCTTGGTCTAAGTAGCATCATTTTCAAGGTTTATGTAAGGTATATTTCTGTACTTCTTAAAAAGCCAATGTTATGAAACATTAAAGGAAAAAAAGTATATTCTTTTCAAATTTCTCATTGAAAAAAATCTCAGCAACATATCATTTTTCAACAGAGTAAACATGTTGTCTGATTTGTTTCCTCTTTTAACTCAGAATGAAATTGCTATATGATAATTGATTGACTCATTAAAAAATAAAAAAAGGTTATATTGTTTCAAGTTCAAAGAAGCCGTGGACATCAATTTTAAGTTGGTAAAATTTTAATATTGTTTTGAAGTTTAGAAGACATTATTGATCACGAAAAATTTGCTCGTTTGACCCTTTCCTATCTTGCAGAATTTTAGACTTGTCCAAATTCAAAGGTTTTTGCAGACGGAAATTAAAAGTGACTTTACTTTAAAAAGTAAACATTCATTAGGGAAGAAAATTTTGAGGAAAATGAAGAAATTGCTTGTAATTAGCAATTTCTTCTTTTCCAACAATTTTTTCCTAAGATTAAATCACAGGGATGTAAAACCAGGATTTGAACAGAAAAAGGTTAAATCAATTTCTTCATTTTTAAAATATAAGTTATCTTTCCTTGAGAGTCATTAAATAATAAAATGCAGGAGGAATGGGCTTAACCCATTACCAGATGGCAAAATTTTAGACTGGTCCAAATTGAAAGGAGTTGCAGATGATAATTCAAAGCTTATGCAATTTTAGATTTTTTTTAACTTTCTGGGTAGAAACATTGTGTAAAATGAAGAAATTGCTTGTTGCAAGCAATTTCTTCATTTTACACAATGTTTTCACAATTGTTTTTCTTGAGGGGCGTAAAAAAACGTCATTGTGTAGGAATGGGTTAACTGGTATATGTTTATTTCAGGGAAGTTTTAATGTTGATTTTCGTATGAGTAATGCCATATTACATGGACAGCCAGTCCCACTGAATGCAGATCATACACATTTTGTGTTTGTTGATGATGGATTCAGAAATAGATATGGTGGGGTGGCAGAACTGAGGTCCAAGTTTGAACAGAAAGTCTTCAAGCATACAAAAGGTATTGTGAATTGATGTTTCAGTATCAAATTGATGGATCTTGACTGTCAATAAAAAATAGATAGAACAACCAAGGGGCATGAACTTCATCTTTGGTAGACCTTTTTCAGAAAGGTTTTTGTTAGTTTTGAGGCATGAGATAAACTGTAATTATGACAATTAAAGGCCAAACCAAATCATTCTATTTTTTTGTTACTGACTATTATTCAGTTTTCTAAATAACCCCATGATCCCATTCCAACACAGTGACGCTTTTGGAGGCCCCTCAAGAAAAACAATTGGGGAATGTGTGTGTGAAATAAAGAAATTGCTTGTAACAAGCAACTTCTTCATTTTACAAAATGTTTTCTATCTAGAAAGTTGAAAAAAATCCACAATTTGTAAACTTTACTTGTCTTTTGCAACTTCTTTCAATGCGGACCAGTGTAAAATTTTGCCGTCTAGTAATGGGTTAAGTCAAATTTCCTGTCAGAGCTCTATGGACCAGGTTAGCAATCTGTCGATTTATTTTGCTCAGCTCTAGGTGGAAAACATCATGTAAAATGCAGAAATTGCTAGTAACAAGCGTTTACTTCATTTTTACATAGTTTTTCTCAACTTTTTTCTCCAAAAGCATAAAAAGGCAGAGTTATGTGGGAATGTGTTAATGGCTATAACACATTTCTACGTTTCAGGCGCGTGATATGACTGAAATACTGTTAAAAGTGGCATTAAACCCCATTCAATCAATAATTTCTATGTTTCAGATGGAGGTTTAGGTATACCGGTCGTTCTAGTGGTCGTTGAAGGTGGTACGGACGCTATTATTGATGCCAAGTCATCACTAGAACATGATATACCTGTAGTCATCTGCTCCGGTACTGGACGAGCTGCTGATATAATAGCTTATGCATACTCCCACACAAAGGCTGTTACTGGGTAAATAAGCAATACTTGATCTGGAATCAGAAAATTTTTGTTTAATTGAATAGAAAATGAGAATGACTCTTAACTCATTTAAAGGCAAACATTTTTTTAAATTTTCCAAATTCAAAGAAATTGAAGATGGCAATTTACAGTTGATGAAAGTTCAGAAATCTGTCTTTTGAGAAAGAAAGCACTTTTGATAATGAAGACATTGCTTGTAGTAAGCAATTTCTTTATTTTCCACTATGCTTTCTACCACTCAAGACAAAGATTTTTCAGAAAGGGTAAAAGAACGATTTTGTTGGAATAGGTTGACTTACATATTTCTTGAAAATAATACTATTCAAGTTCACAGCTCTGCTGTTTTCAGAGGGAACTCAAGGTAACACTATATTTCTAATACCATCTGCTCCTGCATCAGTGTTGTCCAAAAACATTGACATTTTCCTATATCTTTATTACATGTATCACTCTACTCAGAACCTCTTATTTCACTATATCTTGTGACAAGACCTTTCGGATGTGTTTAAAGTTCAAGGACATTTGTCAAAGTCAAGGTTATATTCCAAGGACAATTTGGCCAAAAACCTTGACATATTTTTAAATCTTTACTTAACCCATTTCTACACATGTAAATATTAGACTGGTCAAACGGAAAGAAGTTGCAGACCACAATTTAAACTGGGTGCAATTCTAACAATTATTTTCTTTTAGAGTAGAAAAAGTTATATTTTAGGAAGGAATTGCTTGTAACAAGCAATTTCTTCATTTTACACAATGTTTTCCAGAACTTTTTCTTATGAGGCATAAAATAGCAAGGTTGTGTGGGAATGGGTTAAGTTATAAAGCGCTTGCACTGGCATCCACATGCAATTCCCTTGTTTTTTTTTTTCAGGAATAATTTGTCCTGATTCAATTCAATTATTCTATTCCTTACCTTTTCAGGGGTGCAAGAGAGATGAACCAGAAACACCTCAACAAACTGAGAGACAAAATACATGATGCCTATGGGAAAGCTTGGAAGGAAAGTGAAAAGGAAAAGAAAATAGACCCAATTTTGGAAAATGTGATGTTCTGCTGTGAAAAGTCCAATCTGGTAGGTAGATATTGGATTGGAGGGATACTAGAAATGCTTCAACCCATTCCAACACAATAACTCTTTGTGATGACCTCAAAGGAAAAAGCTTAGAAAACATTTAGAAAATGAGGAATTTGCTTGCAATGTTTTACCTTATCCACAATGTTTTCTACCTCAAAAGAGAAATGAAAATAGAATTTCATCATCAAAAATTGTTGTCTGCAACATCTTTGATTATGGACAAAGTTCACAGTCAAAGGTCAAATTAAATGGATTTAGATATGACGCCTGCTCAGAAGAAATCTCTGTAAACTACAACCCTGTTTTAACCCTTTCCTGTTTTTGGACATTTTAGACTAGTCCAAATTGAAAGAGGTTGCAG
The DNA here is from genome assembly GCA_946902895.1 of Fragum fragum. Lineage (NCBI taxonomy): Eukaryota > Metazoa > Mollusca > Bivalvia > Cardiida > Cardiidae > Fragum > Fragum fragum. The sequence goes on along the minus strand of OX336374.1, from coordinate 19,347,374 downwards.
ACGACAATGAAAACTGGATGCCATTTAAAATGAAACCATCCTATGTGATAGAAAATATTGTGGAAAAAGGAGAAATTGCTTGTTACAAGCAATTTCTTCTTTTTCCACAATGTTTTCTTGAGTATAAAATCACAGGAACGTAAAATCCCGTATTTGAACGTGAAAGGGTTAACTCAGACCCCATAATAAAGCAGGGTTGTCTTGTCTCCAGAATTTTGGGGTTTATTGATAAGTTTGGTTAGTACAAACCACCATTTTTAAAACCTTGCATCATATACAAATCCAAATGAAAAGGTTTCACTTTTTAGTTCACTCAAGCAGGAAGCGCTCTGGGTGATCTATTGGGATCGGTAATTGGCAGTCGTCTGTCCGTCTGTCCATCTGCCCATTCTCAATCTTTCAAGATACTTAAAGAGAATTAAAATCCATTGAGAAAGTTGGTTGCCATGACAACCAAGTAAAATAAGGGCTAAAGCTTTGAAATCTATCAAAATATATCATCATCTAAAAACCATATACCAAAATACTTAAAAAAATTACCATTATCTGAAAATTAGCCATTTTCTGTGCAATCCCTGATTTTACATTGGAAAAAAAGAGAAAAAAAAAATGAAAATCTTCTTTTCCCAAACTGTAAGGCCTAGAGCTTTGATATTTGGTATAGATTATCATCTATTGATCCTCTACCTAAATACTTCAAATAATTACCGTACTCTAAAAATTAGCCCTTTTCTATGTAATTCTTGATTTTACTGAGTAATATAGAAGGAAATCTTGAAAATCTTCTTCTCCCAAATTCTAGGCCTATAGCATTGATATTTGGTAAAAATCATCATCTATTGACCTTTTTCTAAAGAATTTTGTGCTCTGAAAATTAGTCCTTTTCTGAGCTGTCCGGGATTTTACATAGAAACAAATATGGTAATTTTCGAAAATCTCCTTCTCCCCTAATCATAAGGCCTAGAGCTTAGATTTTTATACGCCCGTCGAAGACGGGACGTATTATGGGATCACCCGTGATGTCCGGGCGTCCGGGTGTCCGGGCATCCAGTCGTCCGGGCGTCCGGGCGGTGTCCACTTCTTTGTCCGGAGCATAACTCTGTCACCATAAGTCCGATTGACTTTAAACTTGGCAGTTATATTCTTCTCATCAATACGGAGTGCAGTGCGCAATAACCATAACTCTACCTGGCCTATTTTTTGAGTTATTGCCCTTTGTTGTTTTTCATACTTGAATCTTGTCCGGAGTATATCTCTAAAAGTATTATAGCTAGGATCATGAAACTTCATAGGTGTATAGATCTCACCAAGGGGAGTGCAGTGCACAAGAACCATAACTCTTCCTGGCCTAACTTTTGACTTATTGCCCTTTGTTGTTTTTCATACATGAATCTTGTCCGGAGTATATCTCTAAAAGTATTATAGCTAGGATCATGAAACTTCATGGGTGTATAGATCTCACCAAGGGAGAGTGCAGTGCACAAGAACCATAACTCTACCTGGCCTATTTTTTGACTTATTGCCCTTTGTTGTTTTTCATAAATGAATCTTGTCCAGAGTATATCTCTAAAAGTATTATAGCTAGGATCATGAAACTTCATGGGTGTATAGATCTCACCAAGGGGGAGTGCAGTGCACAAGAACCATAACTCTACCTGGCCTAATTTTTGAGTTATTGTCCTTTGTTGTTTTTCATACTTGAATCTTGTCCGGAGTATATCTCTAAAATTATAATTGCTAGAATCATGAAATGTCATGGATGGATAGAGCTCACCAATTGGGAGTGCCGTGTACAAGAACCATAACTCTACCTGGCCTATTTTTTGAGTTATTGCCCTTTGTTGTTTTTCATACTTGAATCATGTCTGGAGTATATCTCTAAAAGTATAATAGCTAAAACAATGAAATTTCATGGATGTATAGAGATCAGCAAGTGGGAGTGTAGTGTACAAGAACCATAACTCTACATAGCCTATTTTTTGAGTTATTGCCCTTTGTTGTGTTTCATACTTGAATCTTGTCCAGAGTAAATCTCATAAAATATAATTGCTTGAATCATGAAACTTCATGGATGGATAGAACTCACCAAGTGGGAGTGCAGTGTACAAGAACCATAACTCTACCAAGTCTATTTTTTGAGTTATTGCCCTTTGTTGTTTTTCATACTTTAATCTTGTCCGGAGTATATCTCTAAAAGTATCATAGCTAGGATCATTAAACTTCATAGGTGTATAATTCTCACCAAGGGGGAGTGCTGTGCACAAAAACCATAACTCTACCTGGCCTAATTTTTGAGTTATTGCCCTTTGTTGTTTTTCATACATGAATCTTGTCCGGAGTATATCTCTTTAAGTATTATAGCTAGAATAATGAAATATCATGGATGGATAGAGCTCACCAAGTGGGAGTGCAGTGTACAAGAACCATAACTCTACCTAGTCTATTTTTGAGTTATTGCCATTTGTTGTTTTTCATACTTGAATCTTGTCCAGAGTATATCTCTAAAATTATAATAGCTAGAACCATGAAATTTCATGGATGGATAGAGCTCACCAAGTTGGAGTGCTGTGTACAAGAACCATAACTATACCCAGCCTATTTTTTTGAGTTATTGCCCTTTGTTGTTTTTCATACTTGAAATTCCTGGAGTATATCTCTAAAAGTGTTATAGCTATGATCATGAAACTTCATGGTTGTATAGATCTTACCAAGGGGGAGTGCAGTGCACAAGAACCATAACTCTACCTGGCCTATTTTTTGAGTTATTGCCCTTTGTTGTTTTTCATACTTGAATCTTGTCCGGAGTATATCTCTAAAAGTATAATAGCTAGAATCATGTAATTTCATGGATGGATAGAGCTCACCAAGTGGGAGTGCAGTGTACAAGAACCAAAACTCTACCTAGCATATATTTTGAGTTATTCCCTTTGTTGTTTTTCATACTTTGTGTGACAAAAAAAATTCATTCAAAATAACCTCAGTTCTATTCAAACCCCCAGTTAATATTAAGCAGTGTGACGGGCGTATCTTGTGACAATTTGACACCTTGTTTATGTAAATCATTATCTATTGACCCTAAGCCAAAATACTTCAAAGAATTACACTGAAAATTAGGCCTTTTCTTTGTTATCTCTGATTTTAAAGAGGAATAAAGAGGTATATCTTCTCCTCCAAAATCATTAGGCCTAAGGGTTGATATTTGGCATTGTTTCAATGCCTTACCAAAATACTTCAAAGAATTACCTTGCTTTTGAATTTAGCGGTATATTGTGGGATCAACTATATCCCTTGAATTAAAGGAGAAAATATTTAAGAATCTTTTCTCCTAAATAATTAGGCGTAGACTTTTGATATTTTGAACATATCGTAAAGCCTTGAGCCACCATCCTCATCATACACAGAGAACTGAATTACAATAAATTCTCTGAAATTGTTATCATATTTTAAAGGATGGTTAAGTATTTAGGCCAGTCCATAACAGCAAAAGAGGCTGAAATGTGGATCCACTTGTTATTTTCTCAATGCATTAGTAACCCTAGGTATTCAAAGCTTATTGGTCCCTAGGGAATTATAGCTATGTGGGATTCTTAGATCTTATTCCTTTCCTCCATTAATGGATATATTCATGCTGATTTAAAATTAAGTTTCATTAAATTAATACCTACAACTAGTACTGTTAACATGAACCTGGAATATTCATGTTTTGGCAGGTGATATGGTCAAAGATCAGCCTGCAATTATGTGCAGTCTGTTCTTAGTTTGCACCTCCTGCTTGTCCCTTTTAAACAGAGTTGTTTTTCAAGATAATTCTTCAAAATAATTACTAACCCACAATGTTTGCATCTTGTACTGTCAGCCCTTTGATTTCAATGCAAATCTGCCGCCATCATTAAACAGAGTTGTTTTTCAAGATAATTCTTCAAAATAATTACTAACCCACAATGTTTGCATCTTGTACTGTCAGCCCTTTGATTTCAATGCAAATCTGCCGCCATCATAGCGCAGTTGGTAGCTCGTCAGACTCCTAATCATCAATCATGGAAAGTCATGAGTTCAATCCCCGGCAGCGGCACATATTCTTTCCAACATTTGTGTCTCAACAATGGGTTAATAATCGTAAATCTAAGTGGGATAGCAGCTGGAGACTAGGAAAGGATGTAGTGGTAGTACTGGTGTGAGAAATACCAGGAATCCATTGTTAGGTGCTCCAGCAGCTGGGATATGACTGAAATGCTGATAAAAGTGGCCTTAAACCCCATTGAATCAATCAATTCAATGCAAATCAGTAGAGGATTTTTATGCGGCATGACACAATAAAATAAAACATGTGCAATGTGGAATTTCCATTTTTTTGTTACATTTATTGCCTAATTGGTAAAATAGATTATAGGCAGAATTCTATGGATTATTTATTTTTCACTGACTGGGAAGCTTAGATAAGAGTAAAACTTGACTCACTCTGATTACCCAGAGTTATCAATTTTTCAGATAAACCTTGTAACTGCATTTTTATGCCCCGCATCGATAAGATCTGGGACATATTGTTTTACCGGTGTCCATCTGTCTGTCCGTCTGTCTGTCCATCTGTCTGTCTGCAAAACTTAACCTGCCAACTAAACATTTTCCTATAACTTCAACCCTGATTAAGTTACATTGCTAATATTTGTTATGTAGATAGGTCTCAATGAGGCGCAACTGGGGAAGGTCAAGGTCAAAATTTTAACCCTTTTCCCTTAAACAAAGAAAGAAAACAATAAAAATCCCCCGTTTCTAAAGGATTCCTATTTCCGGGGCATAGAGTTTCACAAACACATCTTGTTTTCTATTTCATTTCGTGATTTGTAACATCTGTACAAGTAGTTAAGGAATTCAAACATACAAGAATTAAGTCAATTAGGAAGCATTATTATGATTTATCAGGAGTCTGGTTCTGATCCGTGGGTCTTATGTAGACACCGCAGATTGGAATTGGGGGGAGGGGAAGTGTGTACAGCATTATAGCATAAAATCCCTACTTCCTTTGCGGTTTTGCCGCCGTCATAGCGCAGTTGTGTCAGACTCCTAATCTTCAATTCATATTCTTTCCAACATTTGTGTCTCACCAAATGGTGGTTAATCGTAAACCTAAGTGGGATAGCAGCTGGAGGCTAGGAAAGGATGTAGTGGTAGTACTTGTGTGAGAAATACCAGGAATCCATTGTTAGGTGTTTCAGCTGCTGCGATATGACCAAAATACTGTTAAAAGTGATGTTTAGCCCCATTCAATCAAGTCTTTGTGGATTCATTTCTTGGATTCCACCTACTGTGTTGTAAAAGGGTTGCAGTGTAGGTATTTGCCTGATTTTGATGTACTTTCACACACTTGTCTAGTGTGAATGGTGGAAGAAACAAATGTGATTTCCTTTTTTCTTAAAGTTTAACCTTTCCCTGTTTTTCACAATTTTAGACTGGTTCAATTTGAAAAAAGTTGTAGACACCAATTCAAAGTGGGTGCAATTTGAAAAGTAACCAACCTACAGGTAAGAAAATACTGTGGAAAAAGACGAAATTGCTTGTTACAAGCAATTTCCTCTTTTCCAACATTGTTTTTTCGAGTATAAAATCACAAGGATGTAAAAACAAGGGATTGTCCAGGAAAGGGTTAAAGTTAAGGCTTAAAGTCAAACTCAAACTGCACTAACTTTTAAAATCAATTCTCAATATCTTTAATGAAAAATCTTGTCTGCTCACTTTTTCTAAAACTATTCAATGGATTTGTTTCAAACTTCACAGGTAGAATCAGTATTAAGCACAGCTGTGCATATCCTAGATTGGTTATGGTTCATTCACATTTTGTAGAGTTTTGGCCCTTTGATGAATAATCTTTTCCACTTTTTCAACTTGTTTTTCCTAACCCTATTGAATGGATTTATTTCAAACTTCACAGGGTAACTACTGTATTCTCCAGGAGGCAGAATTCTCCAGTGAGCGGAATCGATAGAGATTGATTTATATTGGATATATGTTCAATTAATAGATAAACCTATTTATTGATCTAAGAACAATAAATAGATAAACCTATTTATTGATCTAAGTACAATAAATTGGTAAACCTATTTATTGATCTAAGTACAATAAATAGATAAACCTATTTATCGATCTAAGTACAATAAATAGGTAAACCTATTTATTGATCTAAGTACAATAAATAGGTTTATATTAAATCACTACTATCAAGTTATAAGGTGCCTGCAGCCAAGTTTTCGCATCTGCAAGCAGTGCTCTTGTTTAGTTGCATGTCCTTCAAGTATTTCCATAATAATCTTATTTAAAAATAATGAATGTTACTAACTCATTCCAACACAATACCTCTATCTGATGCCCCTCACTGAAAAGGCTTGAGGGAATGTTATCCCTTCTCTGTTCAAACCCAGAATTTTACGTATGAATTCATACTTCAGAAAACATTGACGAAAAAGGAGAAATTGCTTGTGACAAGCAATTTCTCCTTTTCCCACAATATTTTCTACCACATAGGATGGTTTCATTTCAGAATGCATCCAATTATCCATGATGTCTGCAACCTCTTTCAATTTGGACCAGTCTAAAATTTCCAAAAACAGGAAAGGGTTAAGGTAATTGAAGAAATTGCTTATGAAAACCATTTACTTCATTTCCTACAATGTTTTTTTTTACACGAAAGTGCTTAAAAAAGAAATATATTTATATATCATTCACTTGAAATTACTTGAAAATACTTCAAAGAATTACCATACTCTGAAAATTATCCCTTTTCTGTACAATCCATGATTTTACATAGGAATAAAGAAGGAAATCTTTGATATATAGTTTGTATATATCAATAAGCCTTGATCCATCATTCTCAGGGGGGCAATATAGGACCATCATGATCCTCTTGAGTTATGTGTATAAAGTATTGTCCAAATTGACTAAAAAATCTATAGGCAGACGCTATTCTCATGAATTTACTACATGTTTCAGATTACAGTGTTTGATATGAACAAACAGGAAGATTTAGACATTGCTATCCTTACCGCCCTACTGAAGGCGACGACGGGGGCTAGTGAAGATCAAAGACTTAAACAACTAAAACTGGCCATAACTTGGAACAGGGTGGATATAGCTCAGGAGGAAATATTTAGAGAAGATGTTCTCTGGAAACCTGGTAAGTGGTGTTGACTGATCTCAGCTATCAATCAAGGAATCAATCCACCAATCAAATGATTCATTTAGATCTGAAGTGAACTTTGAACTCTGACATTGGTGGACATTTATTTGTAGTAATTTTGTTGTTTTTGCTGCTTAGATGTTGTAAGCCGTAGTTGCAACATAAACATCTTTGTTACATGTTACTGGCCATAAATGTTGTAAATTAACCCATACCTAAATAAACTCAGGATTTAAAGTCACTGTGATTTTATACCTGAGAAAACATTGTGGAAAAAGGAGAAATTGCTTATAATAAGCAATTTCTCCTTTTCCCACAGTGTTTTCTACCACATAGGATGGTTTTATTTGGAATTGCATCCAATTTTTATTGTTGTCTGCATCCTCTTTCAATTTGGACCAGTCCAAAATTTCAAAAACCAGGAAAGGGTTAAAGCTGATTCATAATGAAGTGGTTCCTGTTTGAGCAAGTGGATGTGGCCAGGGTAGTGAGTGGATTGGGCCAGTAATTCCTCAATTCTTAGGTCATTGCTTTACTAAAAAAATCATTAAAAAATGAAATAGAATTCAAGACAGGGCTAAATTGAAAGGTTGAAACAAAAATAATTACATGTATATGTCCATTATTGTAGTAAACACTGTGTAGATAAAAGGAGGAAATGCTTGTAAGCTTTGGTGATGGAACACTTTCTGCCTGTTTGTCAGTCTGTCCTTGCCTTTGCTATTAACAATTGTTGATTTCACAATTACAAAAATATAATTGGATTATCTTGATATAGTTACGGAAAGTTTAGTTTCTGTGCTCTTACTGTAGAACCAATTGACCTATAACCATTCTACTTCATTGTTTCCAATGATCTAAGTGTCCTATTGATTTTGGGTCATGTTGGTCAAAGATTAAGGTCAAGGTCACAATTGAACTTTGATTGTAAACTGCTTCCATTCTCTTGCTTATAAGCCATTTGACCCAGGACTTTGAAAGGGTAACCCATTACCAGAGGGCAAAATTTTAGACTGGTCCGATTTGAAAGGAGGTGCAGACAATAGTTCAAAGCTTATGATATTTTTGATTTTTTCAACTTTCTGGGTAAAACATTGTGGACAAGGAAGAAATTGCTGGTAACATGTAATTTCTTCATTCTCCACAATGTTTTCTAAAGCCCTTTTTCTTAGGGACGTCTAAAAGCGTCACTGAGTGGGAATGGGTTTTAAATGTGCTGCTTGAGTGACTGAATATTTGGGGTGATTTTCCTTTCTGACAGTTCAAGTATGTTTTTTTTATTGTAAGCTCACCTGAGCACGAAGTGCTCTGGGGGAGCTATTGTGATCGGTCATCGTCCATTGTCCGTCCGTTCACAATTACAAAAAATCTTCTCCTCCTAAACTAACCATGGAATTTCAACAAAACTTCACAGAAATGATCCTTAGGTCATGGTCTTTCAAAATACTTCAAAGAATTGAAATCCATGAAGAACTCTGGTTGCCATGGCAATGGCATGAAAAAACTTAAAAAATCGTCTCCTCCCAAGCGGTAATGCCTAGAGCTTAGATATTTGGTACAAATCATCATCTATTGACCCTCTACCAAAATACTTCAAAGATTTACCATATTCTGAAAATTAGCCCTTTTCTGGGTGATCCCTGATTTTACATAGAAATAAAGAGGGAAATCTTTAAAAATCTTCTTCTCCCAAACCATAAGGCCTAGAGCTTTGATATTTGGTACATATAATCACCTATTGATCCTCTACCAAAATACTTCAGAGATTTACCGTATTCTGAAAATTAGCCCTTTTCTTTGTAATCCCTGATTTTACATAGTAATAAAGAAGGAAATCTTTTCTGTGCAATACCTAATTTTAGTTAGGAATAAATAATTATATCTTTGAAAATCTTCTTCTCCTAAACCATTAGGCCTAGAGCTTTTATACTTGGTATGTATTGATGTCTATACTTCAAAGCATTACCAATTCAGGAAATTAGTGCTATATGGTGGGATCATCAATATACCTTGGATTAAAAGAGAAATCCTTAAACATCTTCTCCAAAATAATTAGACAGAGGGCTTTGCTATTTTGTTTATATCATAAAGCCATGAACCATCATGCTCAGGGGAGCGATTTAGGACCATCATGGTCCTCTTGTATAAATGCTTTGAATTTGATTTTTATGCTGTTATGGCCTTTATCCTAACTTAATTGTCTTTTTTTAGTACTGAAAATTTGCTTTGAAAATTATTTCTAAGGCAGACCTTTACAGGTGACAAAGGATTTCAGGCCCTGGAGGGTCTGTTGTTCCCTTTACTCTTAATGAAATATTTCGAGGACATGAAAAGTTTTAAGCAAAATGTGGGTTGCTGTCATAGTGCAGTTGGTAGCGCATTAGACTCCCAATCTTCAATTATGGGATGTCATGGGTTCGATCCCCGGCAGCGGCATATATCCTTTCCAACATTTGTCTCTCACCAATGGGTGAATAATTGTAAATCTAAGTGGGATAGCAGCTGGAGGCTAGGTAAGGATGTAGTGGTAGTACTGTTGTGAGAAATACCAGGAATCCATTGGTAGGTGCTCCAGCAACCACAATACGACTGAAATACTGTTAAAAGTGGTGTTAAACCCCATTCAAACAATTAATCAATTTAAGCAAAATGTCAATGCCAATACTGCATTTTAAGATAAATCTTCAAAAAATAACCATTTTTGACATTTCAAATTGAAAATTTACCAGTTTGGCCCATTAGCAGATGATAAAATTTTAGACTGGTCCAATATCAAACAAGTTATCAACAACATATTTTATAAGATAGATGTTAAAAAAGATCTTTGTCTTTCGGAGTAGAAAACATTGTTGAAATTGAAGATATTGCTTATTGCAAGCAATTTCTTCATTTTCCACAATGTTTTCCAAAGCTTTTTATGCCCCAACCACTTAATGTGGGGGGGGGGATATAGATTTGCCTTTGTCCGTCCATCCGTACTTCCGTCCTTCCTTCAATCCTTCCTTCCGTCCGTCCCGAAAATGTCAGGGGCATATCTCTAAAAGTATAATAGCTATCAACTTGAAACTTCATAGATGGATAGACCTCATTGAGGAGAAGTGCAGTGCACAAGAACCACTACTCTTGCTTGCATAATTTTGGAGTTATTGCCCTTTGTTATTTTAAAGACTTACATTTTGCAGTGCACAAGAGCCCTAACTTTTGCATTGCCCTTTGTTATTATCAAAGCTGCGGGTGGGGGCATCTGTGTCCTATGGACAAAGCTCTTGTTTCTTATGGGCATAGAAAGAGGGATTATGTTGGAATTGGTCAATCTTATTATGATAACATATTAAAAGTTCTGTCCATTCACTAATATTTTTACTATTCCAGGAAGCCTGTATGAAACTCTTACTGATGCTATACTAACAGATAAAATCAAGTTCATAGAACTGATACTTCAACAGGGATCTGTTATAATGAAGGAATTCCTTACAACAGATAAACTTCAGGAACTTTATATGAAGGTTAGTATACATGTTTTTTATATAACTATAAAATATCTGAGAGAAAATCAGGCTTTATTTCAGCATCAGATGCAACTCGACAGAAACAAAATATGTATTAGCCTTGTACCTCAAAATCCTTATTCATTGTGAACCTTCTGTAATCCAAATGTCAGCATGTTTTTATGTTAAACTATAATGACATTCAGCTTTATTCATAAATTTAAAAACATGCCAATACATGTACATATTCATCATATTGTGTTTCATCTTATAAGTTCCCTGGGGTAAAGATTAAATCAATTCTATCTGGGGTTTTCCTTTCATTTTACATATTTTGTAATTTTGATCAATTTTTAGATTTGTTTAAATGTTTGCACTGAAATTTCTACCAAAAGAAGTTTTTTCATGGTTTTATTCATAAAATTCTCAGATTTATGTTCAGTTTAAAAACTAGATATTGTTGCTTATTTTATGGAATATTATAAAAGGAATACTACAACAGACTTTGTATCTTACCGACCATATCTTGTCTCGTAACTTAGGTAGTATACCACATGACTCAACATACAGTCTCGTCAAATAGTATTCTACACAAACTAAAGGATGGATTTGGCCTGTAAGAAAGACAGACTGGTGTAATATTCCCTATTTATTTCACTGTCCAAGTGACAGATAAAAATCATGATTATAAAACTGATATTTCAACAGAGCAAAACTGTCATGAAATAATTGGAGCATCACTATTATTAATTGACCAATCGCTGGCCCTTCCCACTGACTTGATTGGCTCGCCCATTGACTCAGACAGGATGTCCTGCTTTGATTTTAAGCGGCATTATTTTGCAAAATGTATGGCCAGTAGCATGTAACAAAAAAATAAATTGGTTGGTTGGTGACCTAAACGTCGCAACTACAGCTTGAATAAGCTTTAGTTACGACATTTAATTTGCCAAACCAACAAAAATGGCAGCCAATGTTGGAATTGAAAGATCAGGTCTGGGCTGAATGAATGATTTGATTGGTTGTTTAATTTCCTTGATTGACAGCAGGGACTGGTCAGTTAAACAATAGATTGACCAAATATATTATATATTTTTTCAAAAATTACCTTTGAAGTCTTATACTTGTGTGTAAAGAATTTTTGTTGGTATAGTGACTAATAACTACAGCTTCAATCTGTTGATAAGATTTTGCAAGACAGGAAAGGTTGAGTACAAATTTAAGTTATATAGTAAATAGAGGATAATCAACTGGTTATTCCAGATATTAAAAAATATTTCACGAGGATGCGTTGTTAGGCGTTGAAAAAACGAGTGCGCAGCACGAGTTTTTTTAACGCCTAACAACGCATCGGAGTGAAATATTTTTTTCATATCTGGAATAACCAGTTGATTATTCTATTTACTATATACCATATCATTTTATTTTTTATTGAAATATCGAAACCAATCTCTTTGATAGATTCTTTCTAATATCACTAGATTGGAAAAAAAGTAGTTCCGAAAAAAAGAGATATCGTCACTCCAGTGACGTAATCAAAATTAATTACACTGAGAAATTTCACAGCAAGGTATATAATAAAAGCTAATAATTTTATAAGGGTTTCTTAAACCATTACCAGACATCAGAATTTAGATATTGTCGAAAGTGAAAGAAGTTGCAAACAATAATTTAAGATAATAAAATATTTTTTTTATTACTTCCAAGGAAGAAAACAATGTTTGAAATAAAGAAACCATTTGTTACAATCAATTTCTTCATTTCAATAATGTTTTACAATTTCTTTTTTGTGAGGCTGTTAAAGTGGGGTATATTGTGGTTGTTGTTCAACACTTTGACACTTTTTAATGGCTTTATGATAATTGACCAATCAGGGCTCTCAATTAAGGAATCAGTCTACTAATCAAATCATTCATTCAGCCCAGAATAGAACTTTTATCACCACCATTTGCCGCAATTGGTGTGAAACATTTTGTTGGTTTGGTGAATTAAAGTGGCTCCTGCACAGATTACAGAAAAAAAATTCCTCTAATTTTTCAAAATCTTCAACTGTTATACTTCCTGATGGTAGAAATAAGGGGATTAAGATGATTGTGTAATGAAAATGACTGTTCATAACTGTAAATAAACTAAAGAAAAGAAGCAATAATATTTCACGTTTTGCGTAACTCCTAAATGAAACCGGAATTCATCGGGTAAACACAGAAAATTGCCTTATTTTAGGTTTCTATTACATTGTTGGATTCTGCTAACAAGTCAGTCCTTATAATTGTTACCCAAAGACTAACAACCTCAGCAGACATATTATGATGATTCAAAGCAGGGCATATGGATTATTACTTTGATTTAACCCTTGTCATGCTGAGCTTGGAATATTACTGTTTTTGCAGGATTTGTAGACAAAGATCAGCCTGCACAGGAGTGCAGTCTGATCTTGGTCTACATCTCCTATTAGTCACATCTAAGCCAGAGTTGTTTAAATAATAGATTAAAAAAAGACTCGTATTTCGGCTATCCAGTGCTGTCAGTCTTTTGATTTAAAAGCAATATTGTAGAGGATTTTATTTAGCATGACATGGGTTAAATTTATAGTGAATTTAGTAGATTAAACATATGAAATAACAGTTATTGTGAACATTGCATTAATAAATATCTGAAAAACATGTACTTTTGCCATATCAAATTTTCACGAAATTCTGTTCAAGAGTCTTTTTAAATGTTGTATGTAAAGCTTATTCAAGCTGTAGTTATGACATTTAGGTAGCCAAACAACCTTCTTAATTTTTATTATGATCTACTGGCTGTAAATTTTGCAAAATATCCCTGTTTAAAATTGAAGCGGAACTTCCTGCAGGAGTCAATGGACAGGGCCAATGTAGTAAGTTGGCAGTGCCAACAATAAGTCTATTGGAGTTATTTTCTTGAAACCCAGGTTGCTACTCTTTACTGTCAAAAGAAAAATGAGACTGTCCCTTGATCTATTGCTATTTGTGAGAGGTAGGTTATAAATGTTATGGTTTATGATTAGAAGTTTTTCTTTGACTGGATACCCTCTTCTACCCTGAGGATAAATTGTCTCGGTTTCCCATCATGTTTAACACTGATTTTTTTCTCAGCAGGTCAAAATGTGGGAATTTAAAATGATGAGTGAATACTTGTCTGTTTCAGGTTCCCAAATACCATTTCATATACAGGTTGATGTTTAAGTTGACAGTAAGGGAAGAATTAAGGAGAGAAAATCTACACTTGCTGCTCTGTAAACTGCTTGATAGGTAAAGGTTTTAACATGCTTGTAAGATTTGAGTCTCATATCTCTGAAAAGTTGCAAGTGCTTTGCGATCATCCAATCATCGACATAGACATTTGGTTAAAGTTTTATGTGCAAATGTCATATCTCTTTTATATCTCTATTCCTACTAATGTTATTGGTCTGAAACTTTGCACTTGTTTTGGTGAATGTCATATCATCCCCTAGGCAAACCATCATTACTCTGACATTCATTTTCGTGGAACCTTGACCCCATTTTTGACTTAGACATTTGGTTAAAGTTGAAAGTGCTTATATCTCTGTTTCTACTAATGTTATTATTCTGAAACTTTGCACATTCCTTTGTGACCCTCATATCATTCCCTAGGCAAAAATTCTGTTACTCTGACATTCACTATAGTGGATAATGACTCTGTTTCAACTTATGAAATTATTGGTTAAACTTTTATATGAAAGTCTCTAATGTCTCTTTCTACTATTTCTATTGTTTTGAAATTTGCATATGCCTTCGAGACCATTATATCATCCCCTAAACAAACAACTGTTACTCTGACATTCATTTTAATGGAATTTTGACCCTTTATGACTTTGAAATTCTTTGTAAAAGAAACACTTTAAAAATGCCTCTGTGACTGTCATATCATCCCCTATGCAAAGATTTTTTACTGTCATTACTTTAAAGTGGACTTTTGACTCTTTCTTAGACTTTGTAATTCTTGGTAAATTTTTGTGTGCAAGTCTCATATCTTTGTTTTTAGTAAAAATATTTCATTGACACTTAAAAATGCCTCTGTGACTGTCATATCATCCCCTATGCAAAGACTTTTTACTGTCATTACTTTAAAGTGGACTTTTGACTCTTTCTTAGACTTTGAAATTCTTGGTAAATTTTTGTGTGCAGTCTCATATCTTTGTTTTTAGTAATAATATTTCATTGACACTTAAAAATGCCTCTGTGACTGTCATATCATCCCCTAGACAAAGAGTTGTTACTCTGACATTCCTTAAGTGGAAATTGACTCTTTTTCAACGTAGAAATTCTCAGTTAAACTTTTACGTGCAAGTCTCATATCTCTTTTTCTGCTGGTGCTATTGATCTTAAACTTTGCAGGCGTTATTGTGACCATCATGTCATCCCTCTGGCAAAGGTTTTTGATTCTGACATTCATTTTGGTGGAATTTTGATCCAATTCTTGGTTAAATTCTTATGTGTGACTGTCAAATCTCTTTTATTACTATTGACATTGCTCTGGAATGATTAAATCACATGTTAAAAGGGCTGACAATTGAAACAATTAAATGGTTGATGTGGCAAATAAAGTGTAACACTTCAAGGCTACCATACATATTAAAACACTCTTATATCAAAAAAAGTCATAAAAAACAGTGACAACAGTTTCTGTTTAAAGATATCCACAGAGCTAGATTTCCTGAGAGTTAGTGGTAATTCGGACCGATTGTACTGAACTTCAAGAATGTTTTCCTTCTGCTGAGAGGTACATTATAATACCCTAAAGACACTTCAGTTGATCTCAATGCTTGTTTTTGCTCTCCTCTCTGTAGGATAGGAGTTCTTTTAACCCATTCCCACATGAGAAAATCTTAGACTGGTCCAAATTGAAAGAATATGCAGGCGACAATTTTAGGTTGATGAAATTCGAAATTTCTTTGTCTTTTTGGGTAGAAAACATTGTGGATAAGAAAGAAATTGCTTGTAACAAGCAATTTCTTTATTTTTCACAATTTTTTAAAAGCTTTCATATACAGGGACGTTTAAAAGTGTCTTTGTGTGGGAATGGGTTAAATTCTATTTTTGAATTGTTCATCTTTAGTTTGTTGCTATTCATCCAATCGTTAATGAGAGTAGCATTATATCAACCTGTTTGCAAATATTAATTACTCTGATATTCACTATAGTGGAGTTATTAACCATTGTCGACTTAGAAGTGTAAATGCAAGATTTTTCGTCTGTTATTACTCAAGGTAATTGATAAAATCTTTTAGGTAGGAGTTCAGAGTCATGATTTAATAAATACTCATTATTCTGACATTCATTTGTTGAAAATATGTCCAATATAATTGCTGTTTCTATCCAGCACTCAAAATAATTGAGCCTTGCTGTTCACTGAAAGCTCTTGTTCCTTAGGTGGTTCCTTTCAAAATAGCTGAAAGAATTGAAAAAAATTATTCTCCAAACATAGCTGGCCTTTAGCCTTAGGTGAGCGCGCCAGAACCAATGGCCCTTTTGTTGTTACATGTTGCTGACCATACATTTTGAAAAATAACCCCATTTGTTTTCAAAGTGTAACTTCCAGTCTCAGCTCAGTGGGCTTGACAAGGGTTCTTTCATTTTATCTGTTTTAGATTTGTTGATGACAGTAATGATCGGTATACCAACGATATTAATTACGATGATATGTGTGATGACGAAGATGAGGTGTGTGAATTACCCCATCAGGAAGTGTTTAGAAGGCCGTACAAACATCTCATGATCTGGGCTGTACTCATGCACAGGTGAGGAGATTCTTTCAAAACTGTTGGCTTTTTATAGCATACATTTTCAATAGACAAATACAAAAGCTTCAAGGAGAAATCATGGACTGATTATGAGACTGTTGTACATTTAATAGGCATTAGACAATATTGTAGTTAACACTCAAAAAAACTTTACTCGTCTTTTTTTTGTTCAAGGAACATAGAAAAAATAAAAGAATCAGACATTGATGTATTAGCCCATTACCATATGGCAAAAATTTAGGCTGGTCCAATTAGAAATGAGTTTCAGACGAAAATTTAAAGCTAATGAAATTTTAGATTTTCTCAACTTTCTAGGTAGAAAACATCGTTGAAAATGAAGAAATTGCTTGTTAAAAGCAATTTCATCATTTCATAAGGTGTTTTCCCTTTTGTTTTTCTTGTCCAAAAGCATCACCGTATGGAAATGATTTAACCATATGCCACAACCAGACTATTTTTTTTTAGACTGGTACAAAATTAAAGATGCTGCCGACGACAAGTTTTAGTTGATTTACTTTAAATCTTTGTTGTCTTTTTCTGTAGGAAACATGTGACAATCAATTCCTTTATTTTCCACAATGTTTTCCAAAGCTTATTTTCGGGGGGGGGGGGGGGGGCATCAAAAGCGTGAATGTGTTGGAATGAGTAAACAAGCACAAACATGTAGGTCCTAGCATAGAGATGAGCTTTACAATGTAATAATCATGCCAAAGCAAATAGATACAGTGATCTTAACCAATTTTCAATCCTGCCTTTTAACCCATTACCAGACGGTAAAAATTCAGACTGGTCCGAAATTGAAAGAAGCTGCAGACAACAGTATCGATTTGGTGGAATTTTAATTTCTTTTGCCATTTTGGATAGAAAACATTGCAGATAATTGATTCATTGAATGGAGTTTAACACCACTTTCAACAGTATTTCAGTCATATCGCGACAATTGGAGCACCTAACAATGGATTCCTGGTATACCAGTACTACCATTACATCCTTTCCTAGCCTCCAGCTGATATCCCACTTAGGTTTACGATTATTGACCCATTGATGAGAGACAAATGTCAGAAAGGATATGTGCCGCCGCTTGGGTTCAATTCCATGACATCCCATGATTGAAGATTGGGAGTCTGTTACACTATTGACTGTGCTATGATGGCTGCATATTGTAGATAATGAAGAAATTGCTTGATACAAGCAATTTCTTCATTTTCCACAGTGTTTTCGAAAGCTTTTCCTTGAGGAGCGTAAAAAGGAGGGATCGTGTGGGAATGAGTTAAACCCCTCAAGTAAAAACAGGGGAAGACAAAATTGGGGAAAACATTGTGGACAAGCAATGTGTTACAAGCAATTTCTGCTTTATACACTATGTTTTTGACCCTAAAAGAAGATTTTTTTAATTTCATGAAATGAAATTTGTCATCTGCAACTCTGTTGAACTTGGACTAGTATTTTTGAATAAGGAACAAATGTAATCTAAAATCCTTTCATGTTAATTATAGACAAGAACTGGCCAAGTTTTGTTGGGAGATGGGAGATGAGCCTGTCACTAGTGCTATAGCAATGACACGACTTTATGATGCCATTGCTCGTCACATCAGCCGGAACGAATCTGAACTCAGGGATAAAGTATATTTATATAAAGAGTAAGGACTCTTACCATTGTTTCATAGGGTTATTTACATATTTGGAATTCTAGATTGTCTTAACCCATTTTCACACAACAAAACTTTAGACTGGTCCGATGTGAAAGAAATTACAGATGACAAATTCAAATTGGTCGAATTTTTAAGTTCTTTGTTTTTGAGGGAAGAATTGTGAATAAAGAAGAAATTGCTTTTCACAGGCAATTTCTTAATTTTACACAATTGTTTTCAAAGACTTTTTCTTGAGAAGTATAAAAAAGCCAGATTGTGTGGAAACAAGTTTTTTTGTGGAGCCACTTGTGGGTAAACATACAAAATACGCTCAAATGTTTATTTCATGATGGTATTAAACAATTTTTTCATTTAGTCAGAGTACAGAAATTTTGATTTAAAAAATTGAAAACATTTGCAGACGATAGTTGGGATTTAAAAAAAATCTTTGACTTTTTGGGTAGAAAACATTATGAATAATTAAAAAATTGTTTGTAACAAGCAATTTCTTCATTTTCCACGGGAAGAAAACATTATGAATAACAAAGAAATTGCTTGTTACAAGTGATATCTTCATTTTCCACAATATTTGTGAAAACTATTTCCTTGAGGGGCGACTAAAAGTTGTATTATGTGGGAATGGGTTAAGTAAAAACATTGATCATGACTAGCTTGGACACCAGCAGAGGGTATGTGGATTTCCTGATAGTCTTTAGAAACTGTAGAGGAAATAATATAGACTGAGATCAGGTTGATCTGAAGTGTAACTTTAACCCATTCCCACAAAATGACACTTTTAAAAGCCATACAATATGAAAGCGCTGAAAAACATTGTGGAAAATGATGAAATTCTTGTGACAAGCAATTTCTCCATTATCCACAATGATTTCTATCCCAAAAGACCAAGGTTTTAAAGATTTCACCAACTTAAAACTGTTGTCTGCATTTTCTTTGGATTTGGATCTGGTCTAAAATTCTATCATGTGGGAATGGGTTAATGTCTATGAGGTCATCATTACATTACAGTCCTCCTTGATTTTATACTATTTATAGAATAGAGTTTAGTTCAAAATACCGGTATATTAAGTCAATTAACATGTTTTAACACTTGCAGTGGTTTAGCATTATTCTCTTGACAGATTTTTTCCTTAAAACAACAACCATGTTTTTCAGTGAGTTTGAGAATCTAGCTACCAGTGTTTTAAATGAATGTCATCTGAAGGATCCCGAGAAGGCCATGATGATAGTAGAAAGACGATCACCAGCCTGGAATGAGATGACCTGTCTACAGATAGCTGCAGCGTCAAATGATCAGGTAGATGCTACATGGGTATAAAAATGTATAACAAGAAGTCCCCAAAAGAAAGGAATGACTCCAACTTCTTGTTCTTAACCCTTTACCCATCAGCAAAGTTTTAGACTTGTCCATACTCAAAGAAGTTGTAGATGAAAAGTTTTGAGTTGAAAGAATTATGAGTATTGTAACTTTTTTGGTCTTTGTTTCAGGGGCGTTTAAGCGCAGAGTTGTGTTGGAATGCATTTAACATTAGGTTTCAAGCACTAATGAGATGAATTGCATTGACATGTCTGTGAAGGATACCCTTATTTTCATTCAAAGCACAACCCAGCCTATTATGATTATGCCCTGGCATCAATAGATTGGGGTCATTTAGCTTTTGTTACACATGTATTTCTATTTCCTGCAAAAAACCTTTGAACAGTTAGTTCAAGACTTTTCAAAATTCAGAAGTGTATTCCATGTTGTAATATCTATCTCTAGTAGCCAAGCCAAGGACATCTGAAAATCTCATCATCATTTTTAAGGTCATTTTTATATAAAATAGAAATGTCAATGTTGCCCCTCACCAGGGCTTGCATATTTCATCTGTGTATTCCTTGTAGTATAACTTTACTTGCTTTATCTCATTTATTGTCATTTTCCATGGTCAAGATAATTTTTCAAAGTCATATATCTTCAATATTAACCCTTAACATTGGCCATTGTTTTTTTAATTGAATGTGCTAGGACTTTTTATGCCCCAACCACTTAATGGGGGGGGGCATATAGATTTGCCTTTGTCCGTCCATATGTCTGTCCGTCCTTCGGTCCGTCCCGAAATTGTCCGGGGCATATCTCTTAAAGTATAATAGCTGTCAACTTGAAACTTCATAAACCTCATTGAGGAGAAGTGCAGTGCACAAGAACCACTACTCTTGATTGCATAATTTTGGGGTTATTGCCCTTTGTTATTTTAAAGACTTACATTTTGTCCGGAGCATATCTCTGAAAGTATAATAGCTATCAACTTGAAACTTCTCAGGTGGATAGACCTCATTGAGGAGAAGTGCAGTGTACAAGAACCCCAACTCTTGCTTGCATAATTTTAGAGTTATTACCCTTTGTTATTTTAAAGACTTACATTTTGTCTGGAGCATATCTCTGAAAGTATAATAGCTATCAACTTGAAACTTGATAGTTTGATAGACCTCATTGAGGAGAAGTGGAGTGCTCAAGAACCACAACTCTTGCTTGCATAATTTTGGAGTTATTGCCCTTTGTTATTATCAAAGCTACCGGTGGAGGCATCTGTATCCTGTGGACAAAGCTCTTGTATATTTCACATGTGTATTTTTTGTGGTCAGTTTAGTCTATTGGTACCAAGTTGGTTGGAGGCATTCACTTTATCCATTCTCACACAATGACATTTTTTGAAAACCCTCAAGAAATACAGTCGGGAAAACATTGTGTAAAGTAAAGAAATAGCTTGTAACAAGCAATTTCTCATTTTCCTCAATGTTTTCTACCCAGAAAGTTATAAAAATCTAGAAGAATTTAAAAAGGTAAAAAAATAGTTAGCTTCTTTTACCTCATGTAGCCAAAATTAGTTTGTACATAAAAATGGTATACTGTTATTTGGAAAATTTACAAAACCATGTATTGGATATTTTGCGCATAGAAAATTTGATATTTCACTCAACTTTCGGTCTTATGAAATATCCAACTTTTCTAATGCGGCTCAAATCCTTTGCAAGGTTTTATATTACTACAACTATAATATCATTTTTCTTATACATATACTCTTGTTTCAGATATTTATTGCATCAGAAGCATGTATGAATTCTGTTGATACAATATGGAAAAGTGGAATCATGTCTAGATGGTTTAAGGTAATCTCTGAAATCTATCTATCTATTTATACTGCCTAACTCCCCTTTCGGGTATTACTGGCAGGTGTTACACTCACAATTCAGATGTTTTATGTCCCTGAAAGAGAGGCAGTGGCTGAATCCCACTGCTACCCACTTTTACAGCTGGGTAGACTGGGGCTGGCTATTAAGTGTATAGCCTGTGAACATACCCTGGTGACGTTGGGGCTTGAACCTGTGACCTTCAGATCACAAGTCAAGCACTTATACCATTCGGTCATCGAGGCAGTCGAAATCTGTCACAATGAACAATTTATCCTACTCTACACAACAAAATTTTAGACTGGTCAAAATTCAAATTTGTCTCTGTTATTATAGTTGAGAAAACATTGGGTAAAAAGAAGCAATTGCTTACAAGCCATTTAATCTTTTCACACAATATTTTCTAACATAAAGGATGGCTTTTTTTTAACCCAACCTCCCACAGTGATGCTTTTTGATTCCCCAAGAAAAAAAGCTTTCCAGGAGGTCTGTTGATATCTAAATTGATGGATTGCTGACCCCACCCCTGACAACACCTGACAGCACTTTTATATTAACAAGCATTATTTAAAAAGAATTATGGTCATTAACATGTAAATATGTAGAAAGATTGGTTGGCAACATAAGCATCATAACTACAGCTTTAATAAGTTGTAGTTAGGACTAAGTTAGCAAATCTACAATTCTTCACATAAATGTTGGCCAGTGTCAAAGTTTTATCAATTTGGACCAGTCTTCTATTTTGTCACCTGGTAATGGGTTAAGGCATTAAATAGTTGGGTAATGGGTTAACTTTTATCTGTTCTCATTTAGTTTCATTTAATTAATGTTTAACAGAATAATTTCATTTCATCACTAATTGTTTTGTGCTCAATGCAGTTTTGCATTAACTACATGTATTTTTTTTCTGTTTTTGTTACAGGTGTTTTTAGCTGTGATGTTCCCACTAGTAAGTGTGTTTTCAATGGAATTTATGGATGGTAAGAAGAATCTGACATGGTACGAGAAACTGGCGACATTTTTTACAGCACCAACTACAAAGTTTACGTACAGAACGGTAATACTTACTTAATTCATACTTATCAGATTTAAGGAACATCATTGATGTAGGGTTTTTATCATTAGGGTTAAATAATACACAGAAATTCTATAAACATATTTGATATATCACTCAATATATTAATATACATGGAAGAAATAAGTATGAATCACCAAGAGTTAGCATGATAAGCCAAGTCAGTTCAGCACTTGAAACCTCAAGATTGTGGGTTCAAACTGTGGGCTAGACCAAGTTACAAAACTAATTGACCAATCGCTGGTCCAGCCCACTTACTCTCTTGGCCACTCCCATTTTCTCCAACAGGAAGTCCTGCTTTGATTTTAAACACTATTATTTTGCAAATACTTTGATCAGTAGCATGTAACAAAATAGGAAAATTGTCGGTTGGCAACCTGAATGTTGTAACTACAGCTTGATTGCGATACAACATCTTGTATTTGCTTCTCCCTGCGGTCTCTTGTGAAATATCAAAATTTTCCTAAGAGCTCAAAGCAATTACAAGATGTTCATAAGCAATTTCTTCTTTTTCAACAATATTTTCTATCTTACTGAATGGTTATTTCTTTTTCTTAATATTTTTTTGCTATTGCAACCAGAGTCATAGGTGGATTTCAATCATTTTAAAAAATCTAGTAGAATGTTCCTACAAAGTTTAATCAAGTTTCATTGAGCTTGGCCCTTTGGTTTAGGAGATGTAGATCTTTTCAGAGGCTTATAGATCACAATGTGGAGAAGTGTCTTGAACAAGAACTGTTACTCTGCCACGCCCATGTTTGAGTTATTGCTCTTCGTTGTTTTTTACCTTTATATTTTTGTCTGGACCATATCTCCTAAACCATAAGTGCTAGCAACTTCAAACTTTATACACTTATAGATCACAATGTTGAGAAGTGTCATGTTAAAAAGCTAATACTCTGCCATACCCACTTTTTGAGTTATTGCCCTTTGTTATTTTCACCTTTATTGTCTTCTTAATTTTGTCTACCTTTATATGTCCAAATTCATGGTTCACCCTTTCCAAAACGGAAAAAAATTGGACTAGGTCAAATTAAAAGCTGCTGCAGACAAATATTATTAAATAAAGAAAAAATGAACAATAAACTACAGAATATAGTGAAGAAAGAGGAGAAAATATTAATTATTAGCATTTTCTTCTTTTCTCTTAGTGTTGTCCTAAGCTTTCTCTTAGAGAGGTCAAAACCAAGTCTTGTTTGGGAAAAGATTGCATCACAATACCACTTGCACTTGTTCTGTATATTTTCAAATATTGTATATTCTGCATATTTTCAGATATTGTATATTCTGTTTATTTTCAGATATTGTATATTCTGTTTATAATACTCCATTCTTTCATGGTATTGGTTGATTTCAATGCTGACAGAATTACACCACTAGAGATTGTGTGTAATGTATGGATCCTAGCGTTTGTAACAGACAAAATGCACACAGTAAGGCTACTTACATATCTGAACTTTGTCTTAACCCATTCCCACACACGAAAATTTTAGACTAGTCAAAATTCAAAGAAGTTGCAGACAACAATTTCAAGTTTTATCTTTCGGGGCAGAAAACATTTTTCCACAATGTTTTCCAAAACCCTTTTCTTGAGGGGAGTTAGAAATTGTCATTGTGTTGGAATGGTTAACCCATTACCAGACAACAAATTTTTAGACTGGTCAATTTCCAAGGGGCTGTAGGTGACACATTTAACTTGATGAAATTTGAAAAGAAAAATGATAAAAACATTGTGGAAAACATTAAAGACAGGCAGTTCCTTCATTTAAACCTTTCCTGTAAATTTTCAATTAAGGAAACATTAAAGGAAGAGAAAAAAAATATAATTGAGAAAATGATAAAGAAGAAATTGCCTGTAACAAGCAATTTCTTCTTTTTCAACAATATTTTCTACCCTACTTAGTGATTGATTTCCAAATTAATTCCACTGTAAACTTTAGTCTTAAAACCTTGTATTTCAGACAGGTCTAAAACTTTGCAAAACAGGAAATGGTTAAATAATGTCTTTCGAAAGCTTGTTTCTTTTGGTGGTAGTGTATAAAAAGTTTGATAGTGTGCAAATGGGTTAATGGTTTTACTTTGAGTTGTTTGCTTATAATTTACTATATAAATTATTAGTTCTGAGAAAAAAAATGCTTACAAAAACTAAAGAAAAAAAAAGAAAATTAGATGCTGTGATGAAGATAATTTATAACATGCCTAATCATAGCTAAATAGCAATATGAATGTTTCAACCAATAACCATACCCAGACATGCAATTTGTCCCGGATTATGCGGGATAGTACCGGATTTTCGAAGTCTGTCCTGGTGTCCCACGTTCTTTAAAGATGTCCCGGGAATTTGAGAAAAGAAATCCATAAATTTTCTAGACAATCAAGGGTGACCCAAGTGGGGTCCTTATAAGGCTTATGACCCACTCATGTGGTAAATGTCATATGCATTTATACAAATGTGATGCTGATTTCTCTTATACTTAACAATGTGGTGATTATTTACAGTTATATATCGGCCATTTTCGCACTCATCAGAATACCTTATATTGGCGAATATAAATTATTTTCTTTTAGCCCATAATGGTTCCACTCATAAATGTTTTGATATCAAAATATCATAATTATAGCTTAGTTCAGTTGTAGTTACGGTAATTCTTAGGTCCAGTGGTGATTTGTTGTTTATTCTTTGGACACAGAAGATTCCTGGGGATCAATGCTCAGTTCTTTTGGATGCAATTTAGTCCTCATATACTTCTATTTTCGGTGATTTTTAAAAATTGATTTATCATATGCATTTGAAACTGGGCTTGAAAGGTGTATAAAAAAAAACTACAACGTTAATACATTTTTGTAATTTTCAACAAAGAAACAACAAATCAAAAAAACTTACTTCAGGGGTGGAAAATTAATCCAGGTTAGAGTTCCAAACATTAAATCGCAAATTGTTGACGGTTAACAAATGATTGAGTTTTGTGTACAAATTCTTCCTTGGCAAAATACTAAAACATGTAGGTGACCCTACATTTTTGTGACATCATCTATGTTTATCAATCAACAGACACTCGTGTTGCAAGAAAACCTCTATGACTGTGATCTTTTGTGTTAAAGTTAAAACCACCTTTCTTAAATAAAGAAATTTGGATAAAAAGTTTATGAAAAACAACTAAATGAAAATCCACATAAGCTCTTTACTTTCATTTTTGTTCGATTGGTGGGCTGAAGTACTGAAATGGAAAAATTTGTTAGTGTTTGAGCATGCGTGTATATGTGCACGCAAGAATATGAGAGTTTTTGTGGGGTTTTTTTACCGTTGTTATTTTGGTGGGGTATGGGGGGGGGGTTGGGTCCAGGAAAAATGCTGTAAATCCCGGGGAATTTAGGCAAATGTCCAAGAAATGGTTAAAAAATTTATTGCATGTCTGTCATACCACAAATAATTAGACTGGTCCAAATTAAAAGAAATTGCAAAAGACAATTTTAAAAATCTTTGTCTTTGGTGTAAAAAGTATTGTGGATAATAAAGAACTTGCTTGTAAAGATCTCTCATTTTGAGGGATTCAAAAAGCGGGATCAAATGGGGATTGGTCTAACCAATCTATTATTTAGAGCACAGCACAAACAACAACAATAGGAATTTAATAAAGATATACACTTGTAGAAGGAATTCTCAAGCTTAAGAATCTCTGAGTCTTTTATGTACAAAGATTAGAATGCTAATATTTTAATCCAAAGTATTTGTTCTATAATTGTAAATTGGAAATAAGTGCCAAAATACTTAAAAAGTTAAGAGAAAAGAAAATTGGCTGTTACTTTTAGCTCCACTAGCCTAGGCAAGTAAGCTATTGTCATGGTGAAGTGTCTGCCATGTGTCCGTCCTTAGTGTGTAAAGTTTTCTTAAAAAATCTTCTCCTCAGAAACTACTGGTCAGATCTCAACCAAACTTTAGTGGATTGTTCCCTGGATGGTCCTCTTTCAGATTCTCTCAAATAATAATTTTCAATAAAGAACTATGGTTGCTGTGGCAACAAAGTGAAAAAATTAAAAATCTTCTCCTCCCAGACTGAAAGTCCTAGAGCTTTGTTATTTGGCATGTGACATGGCCTAATGATCTTCTACCAAAATCCTTTATATTATTGGTCTTGCTTGAAAATGAACCCAATATTGTGTAAGTGCTTATTTCACATAGAAATAAAGAAGGGAATCTTGAAAAAATCTTCTCCTCCCAAACCAAAAGGCCTAGAGCTTTGATATTTGGCATGTGACTTGGCCTAATGGTCTTCTTCCATAATACTTCAAGTTAATGTTATTGCTTAAAAATTACTGTAACCTTATATAGTGCAATCACTAATTGCTCATAAAAATAAACAGGAAAGTTTTAAAAATCTCCTGTTCTCAAATCAAAAGGCCTAAAACATCGATATTTGGCATGTGGCATGGCCGAATGGTCCTCCACTATAGATCTTCAAATCATAGCTCTTACATGAAAATTAGCCCTATATTGTGCTATCCCAGATTTTACATTGAATTAAAGAAGGAAATTTTGAAAAACCTTCTCCTCCCAAATCAAAAGGCCCTGACCTTTAATATTTGGCTTGAGACATCATTTAATAGCCTTCTACCATATCACTTCAAATGGTTAATTAACCCTTTATTTATGGATTCAAGATTTCATTATCTAATGGCCCTCTACCATCATATTCATTTGGTATTATGAACTACATTCTGTGGGTGGACATATTTCAGCCAGTGGAGCAACACACACCCTCTTGGACCTCTTGTTCCTTTTCAACAAACTTCAAATTTCTGAAGAATCTCAAAAAAGGGTGATTGTGTGGTATTGGGTTTAATAGTAAATGTTTTTTTATTACAGTTGGTTGCTTTTCCTTCCCCTACCCTGAAGTCAAAGTTTCGAGACTTTTTTGGATTCATGGATTGGATCGAAATCATGAATTATGTCCTATGTTTTATTGGGTTTATTACCCATGTGACGGACCACCCACGTGTGACGAAGGTTTTCTACTGTATCAACTCGGTGTTTTTTGTGATATGTCTGACCAAATACTACGTAGCAAGTCCAATATTAGGTCCTAAACTCATCATGATAACTAGAATGGTATGTATGTTGATTATGAGAATATTTGACTGATTGTCATTTAAATATGGATGGATCAATCAATTCATACATTTAGACCAAAGGTGAACTTTGAACTCCTACATTGGTCAACATTAATGTGAAATAATTTAATTGTTAGTTTCGTCTATCAAAAACAAGCGTTCTGATTGGTCGAAAAATTGAATTCATACCTCCATGAACAAAATTTTGAGCACGCAGTGATTTTGTATGCTTCCACATAAAATAGTCCCATACAAAAATGTATCAAAAGATGTAGGTTTTTTGCTTTTTTCGCTCGATACTATTAAATTATAAGAAATGAAGAGAATATTTTTTGTTTTCATGGCGGTATGAACCGAAAAACCTAATCACACAATGTATGAATCCACTTCGCATATTCATACAGTGTGATTAGTTTTTTCGGTTCATACCTCCATGAAAACAAAAAATATTCTCTTCATCTCTTAAACAATGTGCAGAGCCCAAGATACCATGACCTACCTTCATAGTCAAGGTTACAAATCTTGCTAAATGTATGAGTCATGTCCTGTGTAGTTTTCATATATAAAATGAATGAAATTGATAATGAAATTGATAACAATTTATTTTAGTTTTGTCTTTCAAGATTCAAGTGTTTGATTGGTTTTCTTTTACTTAAATAAACAAAATTCTACTCAAAATTAGCAAGAAATTTGCTTTGTTTTGCTTGATGGCTACAATTTATAAGAAACACAGAGAATACATTTTTTGTTTTCATTGAGGGATGAACTTAAAAGATTAATTAACCCTTTCCT
The DNA here is from genome assembly GCA_946902895.1 of Fragum fragum. NCBI lineage: Eukaryota > Metazoa > Mollusca > Bivalvia > Cardiida > Cardiidae > Fragum > Fragum fragum. The sequence goes on along the minus strand of OX336374.1, from coordinate 19,319,137 downwards.
GTTTTTGGAAATTTTAGACTAGTCGAAATTGAAAGAGGATGCAGACGACAATGAAAATTGGACGCAATTCAAAATAAAACCATCCTTTGTGGTAGAAAACACTGTGGGAAAAGGAGAAATTGCTTATTATAAGCAATTTCTCCTTTTTCCACAATGTTTTCTCAAGTATAAAATCACAGTGACGCAAAATCCCGGGTTTATCCAGGAAAGGGTTAAATGTACGAATGCGGGAGAGCTACATAACTCACTGTGTAACATAGCTTATGACTCTGGGGGTTGAAATAAACCAATTGAATATTATAGATATTATATGGATGATATGACACTGATTTAATGGCTATATAATCCAGTCCCACACGCTGATACTTTTGAACACCCCCCAAGAAAAAGCAATAGTGAAAACGTTGTGGAAAATGAAGAAATTAATCAAACAATCAATCCACAGAGACAGATCGGGGTACGTCAGAAAAAAACTCTGTATCTGATAGTGTCATATTTGGTTCCATATAAGGTAGTCTTAGATGATGTCATTTTATTCTCTGGATGATGTCAAAATACGCTAAATGTAATCAGAATGGTAAAGGAGAAGGGAAATTTTTGTATAAATACAGATTTTTATTATAGTTTTATTGTATTTATGATAAAAATTATAATAAACAGAATATTATGTTAGTATTGAGATACAACATCTTGTATTTGCTTCTTAATGCAAAGGAAATATTTGACATTCAACTTGAAATATAAAAATTTTCCTCTGCAGTTCAAAGATGTTGTATCGTAACATAATATTCTGTATTTATTTTCCTCCACCAGTTGAAGCAGTTGATTGTGTTCCTGATTGTATTAGTTGTGTTTTTACTGGCGTACGGTGTGTCTAGTCAGGGGTTATTGTACAAAGAAAGATCACCAAGCTGGGTCATTCTGAAAGACGTAGTTTACTTCCCTTACTGGCAACTGTATGGAGAAATCTTTCTTGAAGAAATTGACTGTAAGCCTTATTCTGATTTCCCCTTTCTTTTTGACAAGATATATGGTCCAAATTAGAAGAGAATGAAGACAACATTGTATGTTTTAATTGGAAAGTACCAAAAAGATAGAGAATATTGCATAAAAGGAAGAAATTACTTATTAGTAGTAATTTCTTCTTTTTTCAACAATGTTTCCATTGCTTTATTTCTTCAGCCTGTCAAAATTTGTTTTGTAATGGGTTAACCCATAATTTTACTTAGTTTGAAATTTGTGCTTTCTGATTTTTTGAATGAAAATAATCTGTGAAAAAGAGAAATAGTTTTTAACAAGCAATTTTCTGCCTCATAAAATGTTCGACACAATGAAAGGATATTCATTTTTCAATTTAAACACACTTTGAATCGTCTCTAGCCTGTTTCAGATTGGCTTCAGGTGAAATTTTGTATTATGATAAAATGTTAAAAAGGATTGATATGATGCTGAATCCCTGTCTATTGATTCATCCCTTTATCCAATGTATGAGTCATCGGCAGGTATTGAGACAACTATCCATCAATGTGTTCATCTGTCTATTTACAATAACAAAAAACCCTGAAAAATGTTTTCTTCACGAACATACCATCCAATTTCAACCAAATTTTGCAGAAATGATCCTTTGGACATGCACAAGAATCATAACCCTGCACTTTATAATGTTGGCATCGTTTCCCTTTGTTGAATTTCAAACATAATTTACTCAAAAAGCATGCAGATGGTTCAGCTTGAAACAGTTGTAACTGCCAAAATGTTTATAGGCAATTACAAATGTTTGAAGCTGAACCATCGTTGCAAGGTAGAATAATAGACTGCAGAGGTGGATAGATCTCATTAAGAGAAGTTCATTTTGCAAGATTCCTGGCTTATATTCTTGAAGTTATTGCCCTTTGTTCATTGTTGAAATTGATTTTTGATCTGAACATAACTTAAAAAGTTTTTCACTTATGATTTTAAAACTTCGTTGATGGATGCATTAAAAAAAACTCAGTCAACAAGAACCATAGCTATGTGCACTATATTTTTTAATTAGTACCTTTTGTCTTTCTTTCTGCTTTGAAGAAGAGGGGGCTATGACGGTTTACCCATGTCTATCCTTCTGTCCACCTATTTGTCTGTAACCAATATTTTCATCGTTTTTATCTCAGCAACCATTCATAGCATTGACTTAAAATTTACCATCTGGGGGTCCAAAATGGTGTTTACCAAATTTAGATCATTGCGACAAAAAAATACTACTATACCATCAATGTCTGAGAATATACAAAGTGGTGAAACAGCAAGTAGTTAACTTGTGGACCTAAATTTGGTAAGCATCATGAAGGACCCCTAGATGAACCACCTCATCAAGTTTCAATCAATGCTATTAACAGTTGCCATTTTTATCTCATTCAATTTATTTTCTTAACCCTTGTTATGCTGAACCCGGAATATTCCTGTTTTGGCACTACAATCCGCCTGCACCTCCTGCTTGTACTTTTCCTGCCAGAGTTGTTTATGAAATTAATTTCTAAAAGAAATATTGATTTATGAACAACAAGTTCTATCAGTGCTTTCAGCCTTTTGATTTACAGAATTTCAGTGAGGCGATTCATACAGCATGACAAGGGTTAAGTTTTGTGTGGGGACTAATTCAGGGATCATAATTCGCCTCTGACAGCTCTTGTATTAACCCATTCCACACAAGAAAATTTTAGACTGGTCCAAATTGAGAGAAGCTGCAGACAACAATTTAAATTTGATGGAATTTTAGATTTGCCAGTATTTTGGGGTAGAAAACATTGTGGATAATGAAGAAATTGCTTGATACAAGCAATTTCTTCATTTTCCACAATGTTTTCCAAAGATTTTTTCTTGAGGGGCGTAAAAAGGAGAGCTTGAGTTGGAATGGGTTAACCCATTCTCACACAATCCTGCCTCTTAATGCCCCACTGAGAAAGGCTTTTGGAAACACTGTGGAAAATGAAAAAATAATTTTTGTTATGAACAATTTCCTCATTTTCCACAATATTTTCTATCCTATAAGATAAAGATGTTTAGAATTCCATAAACTTAAAATTATAGTCTGCAACTTATTTGAATTTTGGCTACTCTGATATTTTGCCATCTTGTACTGGAGTAACTAGATACCAAAAATTCTTGCTCTTACCTTCCTTTTCATTCCTAACTGCTTGAAAATAACTTATACATAGAAATTTAACCCTGTCCCACATGAGAAAATTTTAGACTGTTCCAAATTGAAAGAAGATGCAGACAATAATTTTAGGTCGATAAAATTCTAAAATGCTTCGTCTTTTGGTGTAGAAATCATTGTGGAAATTGGAGAAATTGCTTGAAACAAGCCTTTCTTCGATGTCCACAATGTTTTCCACAGGTTTTTGCTTGAGGGGCATAAAAAAGAGGGTTTGTGTGGGAATCGGTTAACTTAGAGACTGACTGAAAGTTTATCAGGGATAAATTCATTATTTCTACCGTTTTAGCTGCTGAATGCGAAACTGGTACCATGGACTGTAGAACATATCACTGGCTTGTGCCAATTCTGCTGGGCTTATATCTGTTGCTGGGAAACATTCTTCTTCTTACCCTGCTAATTGCTATTTTCAGGTATGATTTATAACCATTTGTGATCACAAGAATGATTTGGAAAAAAGAGCAAACAATATCAATACAAATGTTTTGCTTAACCCATTTCCACACAAGCCCTCCTTTCTACCCTCCTCAAGAAAAAAGCTTTAGAAAACATTGTGGAAAATGAAGAAACTGTTTGTGTTAAGCATTTTTCATTATCCACAATGTTTTCCATCCAAAAAGATGTCAAAAAAATCCATAAACTTGAAATTGTCATTTGCAGCTTATTTAAACTTGGGCCCATCTAATATTTTGTTGTGTGGGAATCCATTAATCACCACACAATCTCAATTTTTAGCTCTACTGGCCGAAGGCCACTAGAGCTATAGCGATGGCTTTTTCCCGTCTGGCCTCCGTGCGTCCGTCCATCGGTCCGCCGTCCGTTAAACTTTTCCTTGTTTACGCCATAAAGTCCACAGTTTTCATCAGATTCTCTTCAAACTTTCACAGAATGATTGTACCATCATAAGGATCGTTCCTTTCGAAATTGGGTCAGATCCGTCAAGAAACACGGGAAAAGGGGCCTAATTAAAACTTAATTAAAAAATCTTCGTTTACGCGATAAAGTCCACAGTTCTCATCAGATTCTCTTCAAACTTTCACAGAATGATTGTACTAACATAAGGATCGTTCCTTTCAAAAATGGGTATGATCCTTCAAGAAACACGGGAAAAGGGGCCTTATGAAAATTCATTTAAAATTCAATTAAAAATCCTCATTTAAGCGATAGAGTCCACAGTTCTCATCAGATACTCTTCAAACTTTCACAGAATGATTGTACCAACATAAAGATCGCTCCTTTCGAAAATGGGTATGATCCTTAAAGAAACACGGGAAAAGGGGCCTTATGAAAATTTAATTAAAAATTCAATTAAAAATCCTCGTTTACGCGATAAAGTCCACAGTTTTCTTCGGATTCTCTTCAAACTTTCTCAGAATGATTGTACCATCATAAGGATCGTTCCTTTCGAAAATGGGTATGATCCGTCAAGAAACACGGGAAAAGGGGCCTTATGAAAATTTAATTAAAATATCCTCGTTTACGCGATTGAGTCCACAGTTCTCATCAGATTCTCTTCAAACTTTCACAGAATGATTGTACTAACATAAGGATCATTCCTTTCGAAAATGGGTATGATCCGTCAAGAAACATGGCAAAAGGGGCCTTATGAAAATTCATTAAAAATTCAATTAAAAATGCTGGTTTACGAGATAGAGTCCACAGTTTTCATTGGATTCTCGTAAAACTTTCACAGAAGGATTGTAACAAACATAAAGATCGTTCCTTTTGAAATTGGGTATGATCCGTCAAGAAACATTGGAAAAGGGGCCTTATGAAAATTCAATTAAAAACGCAATTAAAAATCCTCGTTTACACGATAGAGTCCACAGTTTTCTTCGGATTCTCTTCAAACTTTCTCAGAATAATTGAGCAATCATAAGGATTGTTCCTTTCGAAAATGGGTCTGATCTATCATGAAACAGGGGAAAAGGGGCCTTATGAAAATTTAATTAAAAAATTCTTGTTAACACTCTGGAGTCAATAGTTTTCATCGGATTCCCTTCAAACTTTCACGGAATGATTGTACTATCATAAGGATTATTCCTTTTGAAATTTGGTATGATCCTTCAAGAAACACAGGAAAAAGGGGCCTTATGAAATGTTTAATAAAAAATTCTCATTAATAATCTAGAGCCAACAATTTACAACAGATTCTCTTCAAACTTTCACAGAATGATTGTACCATCATAAGGATTGTACCTTTTGGAATCTGATATGATTCCTCAAGAAACATAGGAAAAGGGGCCTTATTAAAATTTAATTCTAAGATCTTTGTTAACACTCTAGAGTCCATAGTTTTCATCTGATTGACTTCAAACTTTCACAGAATGATTGTACCATCATAAGAATTGTTCCTTTCAAAATTTGGTATGATCAGTCAAGGACCACAGGAAAAAGGGGCCCGATTAAAACTGGATTGAAAAAGTCCTCGAAAACACAATAGAGTCCATAGTTTTCAACAAATTCTCTTCAAACATTACCAGAATGATTATTACATTAAATGGATTGTTCCTTTTGGAAGTAGGTTTGATCCATCAAGTTTCATTGGAAAAGGGGCCCTATGAAAATTTAATAAAAGAAATCTTAGTTAACATGTAATGGCCCTAGATTTCACCTGATTGACTTCAAACTTTCACATAATGATTGTACCATCATAAGGATTGTTCCTTTCAAATTGGGTCTGATCCATTGAGAAACATAGGAAAAGGGGCCTTAGGAAAATTCAATTAAAAAATCTTAATTAATGCTTGTAATTCCACAGATGAGATGGGGTTGTCTTTATACTCAAACAGAATAATTATACTTTTGTAAGAAGAGTTCCCTTTGGAATTGGTTCAGATCCATCAAGTAACATGGGAAAAGGGGCTATATGAAAATTCAATTAATAAAACCCTGTTAACACAATAAAGCCCACAGCTTTGATCAGATTTTGTTGAAACTTTCACAGAATGATTGGAAGGTCATAACTATCATTCTTTTCCTAGCAGGGTTTGAACTGTCAAGAAGCACAGGAAAAGGGGCCTTATGAAAATTTCATTTATAAATCCTTGTTACCAAGTCCAGAGCTTTCATCGGATTTTCTTCAAACATTCACAGAATAATTGTACAATAATAATGATTGTTGATGTTTGCATTAGACCTGATCCGTCAAGTATCACAGGAAAAGGAGCATTATGAAATTTAATTTTAAAATCATTGTACCACAATAAAGTCAACAGTTTTCATCAGATTCTGTTAAAACTTTCACAGAATGATTATTCCATCATAAGGAATCTTTGTTTTCAAATTAGGCGTGATCTGTCTAGTATCATGGGAAAAGGGGCCTTTAGAGAGTTTTATCTATAATCCTTGTAACCAAGTCCAGAGCTTTCATTGGATTTTATTCAAACCTTCACAGAATCATTGTACAATAATCACAATTGTTGATGCTGACATGAGACCAGATCCTTCAAGTATCACAGGAAAAGGAGCCTTATGAAAATTTTATTTTAAAAATTTGACACCAAGATAAAGTCTGCAGTTTTCATCAGATTCTGTTCAAACTTTCACAGAATGTTTGTACCATCATAAGGATTGTTTCTTTCCAAATTGGGCCTGATCTGTCTAGTATCATAGGAAAAGGGGCTGTATGAAAAAGTATTACCAAATCCTCATAAACACAACAATGCCCTCAGTCTTTATCAGAATCTCTTCAAACTTTAATAGAATGATTGTACCATCATTTGGATTGTTCCTTTGTAAATTAGGTCTGATTGGTTAAGTGACACAAGAAAAGGGACCTTTTAAAAATTTTATTACAAAACATCATTTTTACAATAAAGTCCCCAGTCTTTATCATTTTCTTCAAACTATCATTAGGATTGTTCCTTTGTACATTGGGTCTGATTTGTTAAGTTTCACAGAAAAAGGGGCCTTATAAAAATTTAGTTACAAAAATTCTTGACACAATTCAGTCCACTGTTTTCATTGATTCTCTTTAACTTTTAAAGAATGATTCTACCTTCATTAGAATTGTTCCTTTTGAAATTTGGTTTGTTCTGTGAAGTATCATGAGAAAAGTGGACCTATGAATATTTCACTATAAACTCATTAACACAATAAATTCCACAGATTAAACAGTTTGATTGTACCATCATTCCAATAGTTGATTTTGACAATGGATCTGACTATAGCAAGGGTCACATAAAAAGGGGCCTTATAAAACAAAAACTCTCTTAAATATTCTGGTTAACACATTGATGTCCCTTGATTTCACCGGATTCACTTCAAAATTTCACAGAATGATTGTACAAATACTTAGATGGTTCTTTTCAGAACTGGGTACAATCCATCAAGTATCATGTAAAAAGGGGACATATGATTTATTTTTTAAATATTCTAGTAAACATAATGAATTTCCAATATTTCATCGGATTCACTTTTAACTTTCACAGAATGATAAAACCAACAGTAAAATATCACGGGAAAAAGGGCCCTATGAGAACTTGAATTTAATATCTTTGTTAACACAATAAAGTCAACAGTTTTATTGGATTCTCTTCAAAGATGCATGGAATAATTGTGGCATTTGAAACACAGGAAATGGGGCCTTACAGATTATCATTCAAAACATTCTTGTGTATGTGATGAAGATCACAATCATTATCAAGTTGTCTTTTAAATTTCACAGGACAATTGTTGGGTTGTAAGGAAAGTTCCTTTTGGAATGAAATTGATCCATCAGAAAACACAGGAAAAGGGGCCTTATTGATTTTCATTCAAAACAATCCTGTTTATGTGATAAAGTCCACAATTATTGTCAGATTCTGATGAAATATTCACAGAATGATTGTAGGGTCATAAGATAACTTTCTTTTGGAAATGGAGTGGATCCGTCATTAAACATGGGAAAAGGGGCCTTGAGGATTGTTGCTTAAAATGATAAAGGGGATAAAGCCCCTTTTTTTTTCTTTATGCATTCTTCTTTGAGCAATTAACCTCCTTAAATATCAGATTTCTTTGACGGAAAACTTGATAAACAGTAGAGCGTCTCAGGCCCTCATGGGCCTCTTGTTTATAACCCTAAGGAAAAAAGTTAAGGAAAACAAGAACAAAATCGAAGAAATCACTTCTACCCAAAAAGACAGAGATATTCAAAAAGCTCTCAAATTGAAATTGTTGTCTATAATTTCCAGTAATTTGGACCAGTCTGAAATATTGCCACATGATTATGAGCTGATTTTAACATTGTCTAAATTAATGCCAATTGTTCATAAGAGTATAAAATTATGTACAATTTTCTAAAATTTTAATGTAATGTAACTTGTAATGGACCTATACCCATTGACAATCGCTGCTGCCAGTCAAATAATGATCAATCAATCAAATTTCATCTGAATGGGAAGTGAAATGTTGACCTACAATTTTTTTTATACGTTTTCATAGATGAGCCATGTAAATGTTGTAACTACTAACTGAAGTTACGATTTTTAATTCACCCTCTAACAGTTTTCTTTTTGTTTTATGCCCCTATACATAATTATTCAAATATTGTTTTACAATTGTCCATCTTCCATCTGTCAGGCTGTCTGCAAACCTACCTTAGAATCTTAACCCTTGTCATGTTGAGCCAAGAATATTCCTGCTTTGGCAGGAGGTATAGTCTAAGATAATCCTGCTCATATGTGCAGTCTGATCTTAGCCTAAACCACCTGTTTTGCAGTTGTAAATAGAATTAATCAACAACAAAAAATTGACCCATGATATCAGGCATTCTAGTGCCGTTAGCCCTTTGATTTTAAGGCAATTCTGAAGAAGGATTTTATTCAGCATAGGCTTAACACATATAATAAATTCAAGCCTATTGAAGATGCAACATACATATTTGTCATGATGATAGATCCCATCAATATGCATCTAAATATAGAAAGACAAAGGTCATGTGGCAAGTTTAAAGTCTCTTTTCAAGGTCATGTTTACAAAAAAAGCTGTTAAAGGGGCATGATTTTTTTACAAACACATCTTATATAAACTAGCCTTGTTTGGTGTCAGAGTCAAATAGCCTTGTAGGAAGTCAGTTGGCGTTGGCAGTGATCTGTCAATTTTTATCCCTGTACAAACCTGGGATTTCACATTGATGTGATTTTATACTGGAGAAAACGTTGTTTTACCACAAGATTTTCTACCACATAGGATTGTTTCATTTTAATTTGAATCCAATTTTCTATCTCATCTGCAACAGCTTTCAATTTGGATGAGTCTAGGATTACAATAAATGGGAAAGGGTTAATGTTCATATCTAAACGCTCCTCAGACATTTCTTTTCATTCAGTTGTCCATGGTTCTGGAAAATCTATAGAGGATAATACATTGTAGTTTGTTTCAGTGTATATTTAATCTACCACTCATTGAGTAAACAATAAAAGCTTAATTTTCATGAGGTACTCCATTTAATGAAATATATCACGAATCTTACATGAAATGCAAACAGTTATCCTATTTCAAACAATCCCTCCTGTTTACACATTTAAAGAAAAAAGCTTTTAAAAAAGATTGTGCGAAATGAAGAAATTGCTTGAATCAGGGGTGTAGAATTCCCATGCCCGACTTGTCCGACACGGGCTTTTCTACCTGCGGGCAAGTACATTTTTCGAGGTCACTTGTCTGTGGACAAGTAGATATCAGGGCAAATCTTGGAATGGTACTAAATAGATAGAAGAGATTTATGAGCATAATGTTTGTATCTAAGGCTAGAAAATATTGTTTTAATGAAGAAAATGCTGACTTCCAGCATTTTCTTCTTTGAATATAATGTTTTCTCAAAATTTATCTGTTCTTCATCTTTTCACAGGCAAGTCTATTTTGATCCTGGACAAGTAGAAAATCACATTTTACTTGTCCATGGACAAGTAGAGAAAATCTGTATTTCCACATCCCTGGCTTGAATAAAGCAGTTTGTACATAATCCATAGTATTTTCTATCATCCATAATGACAAGAAAATTTAAAAGCTCATCAACTTGAAATTGTCTTCTGCTTCTTTCAATTTGGATCAGTCTAAAACTTTGTTGTGTGCAAATGAATTTATTTCTTTTTTTAACAAAATCAACAAAAGTTTGGTATTTCGCATGTGAATTATATGGCAACCTGATGATGCTATCAGTGTCTTTTGTCCTGCTGAGATCCTTTTTAGTAGTGTTAACCCATTCCAACGCGATAAAATTTTAGACCAGTCCAAATTAAATGAAGTTGCTGATGACAATTTGAAGTTGATTAAATATTCAAAATCTTAGTCTTTAAGGGTCGAAAAAATTGTGGATAATGAAAAAATTGCTTGTAACAAGCAATTTTTTCATTCCTCACAATGTTTTCCTAAGCTTTCATATTGAGGGGCATTTAAAAGCGTCACTGCGCGGGAATGGGTTATATGGAGGAAAGCAGGTCAAAATCTATCAATACAGAGTATACATGTATATCATTTTGATAATTGCACTGTTTTACAGAGAAATGTCCAAGTGATAATCCTACAAATAGTTTTTATACACCCTAAAGAAGTATTAAAGAAAACTCTTTCTTTTCAAATTCAATGTAGAAAAACCCACTGTCTATTTCAGTAATGTGTTTGACAATGTAGAGAAGAACTCCCAGACGATATCTAAGTTTTACATGTATTTTCTCGTGATGGAATATGATGTGAAGGTGTTTCTAGCTCCGCCTCTGTGTATTATACAACATATCATATTAACAATAGCCTGGCTCTTCAAACATACTTGCTGTAAAACGGAAAAAGAAAGTAAGTTTTTATTAGTTTAACTTTTCAAAGAAAGACTTTTCACTTTCACATCAAGCTTTTGTTAACCCTTTTTTTAGATTTTGCTTGAAATTTGTGCATGCCTTCAGGTGGAAATTACTAAATATTTAGCAAGTATACATTTTTTAGGAATTGGCTTTTTTTTAGATTGAAAAAGCCAGTTTAAAATTTTACATGAAAGATTCAATATCAGTTTACTTAACTTATACAAATCAAGCCTGGTTAGCTCAGTTGGTAGGAGAGCTCTCAATCCTGGGAACTTAAGTTTGAAACTTAGTTTGGCCATATTCTCTGAAACAATTGACAAAAGTTATCATGAAATATGCTATTTATTTCTCACCAAATGTCAAATGATAATTGATGCCTATAAGTGTGATGAGCAGCTGTTGACTCAGATCAAATTTTTGAGTTTTTACTGGTGTTAGAAATGACATGAAGCCATGGTTAGGTGTAGCAACCATGGCTATTTAACTGAAATACTGCTTTAAGTGGTGTTAAACCCCATACAAACAATGAATGAAGTACAAAAAAATCATTTTCTCCAAATCAACTTTTTTTATGATTACTTATAAAACCATTTTCACACAATCTGGCTTTTTAAGGCCCATCAATATTAAAGCATTGCCCACAATGCTTCTACGTTTTTTGACAAAAAAAGGAATAATAGAACTCTATCAACTTAGGATTTTTGTTTGCAACCTATTTCAATTTCGACTAATTAAGAATTTTTGTATCTGGTAAAGTATTAACCACTGAATGTAATTGAGTATAACTGTTCCATGATAGCTGTTGCTTTTGTTTGAATAGAGATTTAAAATTGTAACAAATGTCCCTTTCCTGTTTTTCAAAATTTTAGACCAGTTCAAATGCAAAGGTTTTGCAGACGAAAATTTAAAGTGGATTTAAATTGAAAACAAAAAACAAAAAAACTCATTAGAAACAACAACAATCAGTAGGGTAGGAAATATTGTTTAAATAGAAGCAATCCATGTTACAACATTTAAAATCTTTTTACCCCAAATAACAAAGACTTTTAAAATTTCTTCAACTAAAAATTTTATTCTGCATCTTCTTTGAAATTGGTCCAGCCTAAAATTTAATCTTCTTATAAAGAATAAAATCATAACATTGCACATTCATAGTTGGAAGATTCAAGAAATAGAAATAATGATCAAGAATGGAAAAGCCTTATATGAAAATACGGCTGCCGTCCTTCAAAAAAGGGGAAAATAAATCTTTTACCCAATCAACAAAGTTTAATCTAAATGTCTCATGAAAGCAAGATCCTTTAAGCAATAAGATAAATAGTACAAAATGAAATAAGCATATCAAATTCATCCCCAGAGCAAACCCTAGGAAAGAGACATTTAGAGTATCTACAGTTATTTGAGAAGGAGATGATGACCAATATGCTACGACAGAGAAAAGAGGAAGAGCTAATTAGTCTAGAAACTACAGTGACCAGTCTGCAGAAAAGGTAGGTAACTCTTGAGGGTTTGTGCTATTACCTGAAGACAGGTTTTAATTCAAAGAAGTAGCAGATGACAAGTTGATGAGATTTTTTAAAAATCTTTTTTCTTTCTGGGTATAAAAACATTGTTTTAACCCTGATCATGCTGACCAGGAAACAAAGACACAGACACATAAGTGCAGTCTGATTTTAGTCTCCACCACATGCTTGTCCCAGTTAAGTCAGGCTTGTGTGTGAAATCTAATGTTGAAAATACAGATCACAATCAGTACTTTCAGCCCTTTGATTTTCATGCTGTTTTGAAAAGGATTTTATTCAGCATGATAAGGGTTAATCAAAGAAAGTGCTTGTTTAAAAAAAATGTTTTCATTTTCTATAATGTTTTCAGTAGCATTTTTCTTTAGTGGCATATCTTAAGAATTTTCTCTATAGCTACTGAATAGGTTTGGTTCATATTTCACGTGCACCCTCAGTATCAGCAAAAGATGTACATATTTGTGTTTTTAAGGTCCATTTTTGAGCATTATCCCTTGCTCTTTTATTCCAGCAACATAATGTTTTTTTGTGACATGGATTCATTGGGGGATTAATCACATTCATTCATAGTCTTATGTTTAACATTACATTTTCTCAAGGATATCATTACCAATGTGACAAGCATATAAATAAATTTATGTAATACATGCCCTAAAATATGTCAATGCATTTTGATCATACCAAAACATGTTAAGTTATTTATGTAATTTCAAAACTTGTCAATGTGTTTATTCCATAAACTTAATATTTATTTGACAGGGTGGATGATCTAACCAGACTTATAGAAGATGAGGTCATAGCTGATGCTCACACAGGACAGACACAAACACCATTTACACTGTCTAGGTAAAGTATCTAACATTAGGTTTACAAACGCTTGTCTCGAGAGGGCAACAGAGAAAAAGCAAAGTATATGAAACATTTACAATCAAAATGCCATATATATCTGTAAGGAGTAGCCTTAGTGGATTGAGGAGTTGGAGGGTCTAAAGGATAGAGTAGAAGTTCTGGTGTGAGAAATATCAGCAATCCATGTTTAGGTGCTCCAGCCGCTGCAATACGACTGAAATACTCTTAAAAGAGTTGTTAGGCCCCATTCATTCAATCAATATATATAGTATTTGATTAAATCAAAATAATATTTATTTCTAATAGTAGGTATTTTATTTCTAGGTACATATTCTCAACCTGTAACTAATAGGCGGCAATATCTATGCAATATATTTATCTCATATCTCCCAAAACGAAAAATTCCATTAAACTTTAAAATTGTAAAAAAATCAAAATAGTCACATTTGCCTAGTGCTGACCTGCTTAATGATATCACACAATGTTAAGGCATTGAATGGGGTCCTGAATGGCTCAGTGGACATGTTATCTAAGAGAACTCAAGGGTTGCGACTTCAAGGCCAGGCTGCACCACAGATCATCTTGGTATTCCCTTGGCCAAAGCATTCAGAGCCCCAGTACAACTCTTGTGTTACCAGAAATAAGGTTGGCAAGAGTGATTAACAAGCACAATTTCTTCAATTTTTTATGTCTCAACTTTTTGGTTTTAGAAATGAGGGGACAGAGCTCTACAGGTAATAATAGACTGTTGTATCTGTAATTAGTTGGTTAATATTCTCTGTAGTTCTGGGTCTCTACCAAACCCAATTCCTAATTAAAAAAATAGTTAGATTTTTTTATTTTGAAAGAGGTTGCAGATAACTAAGTATGTTGAATGTGAATTGATAATTTTGATTCTAAAATGTTTAATTTCAATACTTTCTTCAATAGAAATATAACAAGTTTGTGAAATACTAAGTCCAGAATTATCTCCCCTTTAATTATACGCCCGTCGAAGACTGGACGTATTATGGGATCACTCGTGGCGTCCGGTTGTCCGGTCGTCCGGGCGTCCGGGCGGTGTCAACTTCTTTGTCCGGAGCATAACTCTGTCATCCTAAGTCCGATTGACTTTAAACTTGGCAGTTATATTCTTCTTATCAATACGGAGTGCAGTGCGCAATAACCATAACTCTACCTAGCCTATTTTTTGAGTTAATGCCCTTTGTTGTTTTTCATACTTGAATCTTGTCCGGAGTATATCTCTAAAAGTATTATAGCTAGGATCATGAAATTTCATGGGTGTATAGATCTCACCAAGGGGGAGTGCAGTGCACAAGAACCATAACTCTACCTGGCCTATTTTTTGAGTTATTGCCCTTTGTTGTTTTTCATAAATGAATCTTGTCCGGAGTATATCTCTAAAAGTATAATAGCTAGAATCATGAAACATCATGATTGTATAGATCTCACCAAGGGGAAGTGCAGTGCACAAGAACCATAACTCTACCTGGCCTATTTTTTGAGTTATTGCCCTTTGTTGGTTTCATACTTGATTCTTGTCTGAAGTATATCTCTAAAAGTATAAAAGCTAGTATCATGAAATTTCATGGGTGTATAGATCTCACCAAGGGGGAGTGCAGTGCACAAGAACCATAACTCTACCTGGCCTATTTTTTGAGTTAATGCCCTTTGTTGTTTTTCATACTTGAATCTTGTACGGAGTATATCTCTAAAAGTATAATAGCTAGGATCATGAAATTTCATGGGTGTATAGATCTCACCAAGGGGAAGTGCAGTGCACAAGAACCATTACTCTACCTGGCCTATTTTTTGAGTTATTGCCCTTTGTTGTTTTTCATACTTGAATCTTGTCCGGAATGTATCTCTAAAAGTATAATAGCTGGAATCATGAAATTTCATGGATGGATAGAACTCACTAACTGGGAGTGCAGTGTACAAGAACCATAACTCTACCTAGCCTATTTTTGAGTTATTGCCCTTTGTTGTTTTTTCATACTTGAATCTTGTCCGGAGTATACCTCTAAAAGTATAATAGCTAGAATCATGAAATTTCATGGATGGATAGAGCTCACCAAGTGGTAGTGCAGTGTACAAGAACCATAACTCTACCTAGCCTATTTTTTGAGTTATTGCCCTTTGTTTTTTTTTCATACTTGAATCTTGTCTGGAGTATATCTCTAAAAGTATAATGGGTAGAATCATGAAATTTCATGGATGGATAGAGCTCACCAAGTGGGAGTGCAGTGTACAAGAACCATAACTCTACCTAGCGTATATTTTGAGTTATTGTCCTTTGTTGTTTTTCATACTTTGTTTGACAAAAAATATTCATTCAAAATAACCTCAGTTCTATTCAAACCCCCAGCTAATATTAAGCAGTGTGACGGGCGTATCTTGTGACAATTTGGCACCTTGTTTTGTTAATACTATAGTGCCTTAGTTATTCACTAATCCCAATAATACTTAATCTAAATCTAAATGATCATGAAATCTTTCATGAGTTTTATTTTCAGTCTGATCAGACCAGTAAGTCTAGATTTATCTGCTCTTGAATTTTAAAAAAGGCCATATTTCACCTTGTTAACACTTAACCCTTTCCCACTCAAGCCCTTGTTTTTATGAATCTACAGTGAAAGGTTTAAGAAAATATTGTAGCAAAAGGAGAAACAGAACATGCAACTTCACCTTTTCCACAATATTTCCTATCCCATCAGACAAGCACTCTTGGGTTAAGCACTCTCATTTTCTATCCAATATGCATGACACTTGGTCAGAATATTTGTCCAAATGACATCTTGGCCAAGTGTGAAACTGGGTCACATCTGTCCTGAAAGTAGGTCACTAGAATAAATCTTTAGAAAAACTCTTTCTGCACTCTTCTTTCCTCATATTCTGTCTGCTGTCAATGCAAGTAGTTCAGAATTCTTCTATTAATGATGTCTGGGTCAAGTTTCAATATTGGTCATTTAAATCTTGAAAATAGGTCATGAGAGGTCAAATCTTAACAAAAAAATGTGTGCACTCTGCAAGCCACATTTTTTGTCCAATGTTAATCTTGGTATGAATGTTTTTCTTATTGATACCTCAGCCAAATTTCCAATATAGATCATGTGTGTTCAGAAAGTATGTTACTAGGTCGGATCTTAAAAAAAAAATTCTGTACACATCATTCTCTGTACAAATCAGCGGGCTCAACATATTGTACCTGGACAACTTTATTCTCTTTTGAGCTACTAGTTACAACTTACATTGACCAAGAGCGAAAAGGATAATCTGTTAAATTAAAACAAAGTTCTGGGTTCATATTTTTATACCTCTTCTTTGAAACAAATATGTTTGCAATAAGGGCATAACTAAATAATCTAATTGCTAGTTTTGTCTGATTGACAGAAAGAAATTCATACCTCCATGAACAAAACATTGAGCAAGCAACTATTTTGTGCACAAAATAGTTCCATAAGAAATGTATCAAACTTTGTTAAACATTTACTTTTTTTGCTTAATGTCATTAGATTATAAGAAATGAAGAGAACATTTTTATGCCCCTTAAGGGAGGCATAAAGTAATCAAACTGTCAGTCTGTATGTCCGTCAGTCCGTCCATCCCGCTTTCGTGTCCACTCTGTAACTTCTACATGCAATAGTCGATTTCAATAGAACTTTGCACAAATGTTCACCGCTAGAAGACGACATGTCGAGAAAAAGACCCAGGTTCCTATATCAAAGATCAAGGTCACAATCTGGGGCCAAAGGTAAAAATTCGGCTGTTTTTTGCGGTGTTCGCTCTGTAACTTCTATAATCTTGCACCCAGGTACAAATTTCCTTAGTACAAATGTTCACAACCTTCAGTCGACGTGTTGCAAAAAGACCCAGGTTCCTATCTCAATGGTCAAGGTCACAATCTGGGGTCAAAGGTCAAAAATGGGGACTTTTTGCCATGTCTGCTCTGTAACTTCTATAATCATGCATACAGATACAAATTTCTTTCAAACAAATGTTAACCACCTTCAGACGACCTGTCGTGAAAAAGACTCTGGTTCCTATCTCAAAGGTCAAGGTCATAATCTGGGGTCAAAGGTAAAAAATTGGCACTTTTTGCCGTGTCCGCTCTGTAACTTCTATAATCATGCATGCAGGTACAAATTTCTTTCTTTCAAAGGTTCACCCCCTTCAGACGACGTGTTGCAAAAAAGACCCAGGTTCCTATCTCAAAGTTCAAGGTCACAATTTGGGATCAAAGGGGTTTCCAGAATGGTTAAATTGCGTCTGGAATGTTAAAAATGTATTTACTCTCTTATTCTTCAATGGATTGCTTCCATATTTAGACAGATGCTTAATTGGGTGGACCACTTTACATGACCTTGATCCAGTGACCATGACCTACTTTTTACCTAAGAAAAATCCCTCCATAATGCATTTCTCAATTTCATCCTGTATTTATAGAAATTATTATATGTATTAAAATTTCATTTATTAAAAACCCAGACGTATAGATCACAAATGCATGTGGTTGTGTTTACAAAACAAATCAAAGTGCCACATCCTTTTGGGGCATTTGTCACATGACTGTGACCAGCTCTTGTTTGTTTTCATTGAAGTATGAAAAGAAAATCTAATCTAACTTATGTATGAATCCAATTTGCGTATTCATACAGCAAGATTAGATTTTTCATTTCATACCTTTTTGAAAACAAAATTTTTTCTCTTTTCTTAACTCATTCTCACACAATGATGCTTTTGGACGCCCCTCAAGAAAAACATATGGGAAAACATAGTGTAAAATGAAGAAATTGCTTGTACACGCAATTTCTTCATTTTACATAATGTTTTCTTTCAAGAAAGATGAAAAAAAAAATCTTAAACTTAGAATCTTCATCTTCAACTCCTTTCAATTTGGACCAGTCTAACATTTTGCCATCTGGTAATGGGTTATAAAAAAAAAGACAAGGCAGAAATCAAAGAAAACAAAATGAGAATTAAGAGTACACAAAGCTAACCACTCATACACTAATCTGAACAGAGTTCTCTCCAACCCAATGGACCAATTGCGGCTGTCAATCAAGGAATTAACCGACTAATCCAATCAGTCATTCAGCCAGGACCGGAGCTTTCAACTCCAACAATGGCTGCCATTTTTGTTAACCTTTCTGTTGGTTTAGTGACTAAAACGTCCTAACTACAGCTTATTCAAGCTGTAGTTACGAAATTTAGATCACCAACCAACCATTTTACTTTTAAGTTACATGCTTCTGGCAATAAATGTTGCAAAATAACAGCGTTAAAAATCAAAGCAGAACATAAGCTGGATCTAGCAAGTCAGTGGTAGGGGCTAGCGATTGGTCAGTTGTAAGGCATTGTATATTATCTTTACAGATATGATATCAGGGTATAGTGGTCCCCAATATACACACTTCCTTCAAAAAGCCTTCATATGATGAAAAATGCCTTTATGTTATGAGCCATAATATTTAATTACCATCTATTACATTAATGGTTCAATGTACAATTTTGAAGCACCTTCCATCTTCCAAATAATCACCTTTGCAATAAATGCATAGCTGAAAAACAACTGATGTTGGTTGCTTGAACCTAAGCAGACCTTATATTTTCAGATAAATTATATGTCCAGTGAAGCACTGTGCAAAAGGAAATTCTCACTAATACTGTTAGTAGGCATTGTGTTTTTAATTGGTTGAAGGAACAATTAGTGTTATTAGATTCAGGAGATTAACTTGTCCTAATTTCCCAAAACTGCCTATAGCCCAACTTGATGCATACAATAAGACAAATTTGTAAACAAACTGTTTTGGTTAATGCTACTACCTGGATTTCTTTTAAGATTTAGTAAATGTTTCATCTTCATTGTAATTGAAAAAGGGTTAAGCAGTCAATGCTGAAGGTTAAACAGCCAAATATCATTGCATTTTACAAGTTAAGAAATATCGAAAGGGAGTAAAGAAAAAAAGGATGGTCGCATGATTGAAACAGGCTACAAGAAACTAATCAAGCTTTTCCACTCGCGTTGTACGCATCAAATGAAAACAGTGGTGTAAAGAAACAAGTTGTGAATAGATAATACTGCCAAACAATTATTTTCCAGTATTAATTTGAAAATACCATCACTGGGTAAAAGATTATTAAGAAATTTATTGGCCTGAGCTAATTTATCGACATATTGAGGGGTAGCCTGGTTGGGGTAGGTTAGCAAGTCATGACTCATGTAAACAAATGAGTCGTGTGAGGAAAGAGTACTCTCAGCATATGACAAATAAGTGTTGTCTTTAATGCCTATATATCGTGCCTCGCTAACTATGTGAAAAGAACTGGTTCTAATCTGTCTAGCTGCCGTCATAGCGCAGTTGGTAGCGCATCAGACTATCAATCTAGAGGTCCCGGGTTCGATTCCCGACGGTGGCACTCATCCTTTCCGACTATTTGTCTCTCACCAATGGGTCTTTAATCGTAGACCTATGTTGGATAGCAGCTGGAGGCTAGGAAAGGATGTAATGGTAGTACTGGTGTGAGAAATACCAGGATTCCATTTTTAGGTGCTCCAGCTGCCGCGATATAACTGAAAGATTGTTGAAAGCGGCGTAAAACCCCATTCAAACAAACAATCTAATCTGTCTATTGTTCTTTATATTTCTTATTCTTTACCCTACCATTCATTCATTTTCTGAGCTACTATTAAATTCCGCTGTACTTTTATACCATATGATTTGTCTCTTAATTTCCCAAATGATTTTTACCCAAAAGGACTGTTGAAAGACTTTCAGAATTTCATGAACTTAAAATTTTTGTCTGATACATTTCTTTCATTTTGAACCAGTCTGAATTTTGTTGTCTGTAAATGGGTTAAACAAGAGTTGATATGTTTTGTTATATTAATGGTTAAAGTTAAATGGTTTGTTGTTATGATTATTGAATGTATCCAATATTTCAGACATTCATCTATAATGAGGTAAAATACTGTAGTGAAATATGCCTGAATCAAAGTCTTTCCCCTTCTGAAAGCCTTTTTTCAAGCTTAATTCCAAAACACTGACACTTTTAAAGCCCCAAAGAGAAAACCTTGTCACAAGCAATTTCTTTGATGTCCACAATGTTTTTCTACTCTAAAAGGCAAAGTATTTTTTTTCAATTTCACCAACTTGTCTACAACATGTTTCAATTTAGACTAGTCTAAAATTTTCTGTTTGGTAACGGGTTAAAAGTATTTCTAATTGTGATTTTTGACCACATGTGAACTATAAGAAAAACAATCTACTCCTTGGTTTTCAGTTAAACAAATCCTTAATAAAGAGATTGGAACAAGTCAACATAAAGTTGTAGTCAGTTGTAGTCAGAAAATGAAAATATATTTAGGTCTACATTCAGAAAGTGGCTAAAGGGAAACATTTTGAATGCACAGTCCACCTGGTCTAAACAGGGTCGATACTTAGTTCACTTCCAAGGAGGTCCCTGTTGGCTGAATTTTTTCGGGAAAGACTTTATTTCAGTTACTATTCATTAAGTTTAAATGCACAAAAGATAGGAATTGGATCAATACAATTAATTGAGATATACAGCATCTGATCCTCACACACCTTTAGTTATTTTGTAACACTGTGTAACAAGTTAACCACATAATGACCTATTTTATCACTAACCTGCTGCAATCTTCTGATTGAAAAAAATAACTCTGTTCCCTGAAAAGAAAATTATGGTAGACTTAGGTATGTTCTTTTTGTCAAGATGAAAAATCCTGCTAAATAAGTTTTTTGAGATCTCCGAGAGAAAACTGTTTGTCATTTTGAAATAAAGTATTTGACATTGTCATGGCTACTCATTTCAGCCGATGCCAAGTACACTCAATAAGAATTCTAAAGATTTTTATTTACTGGCTTAAAAATCTTAATCTAAAAATTCTTTATCTTAAAAATCTTAATAAGAATCTAAACAAAAGAACACATCTCAAATATAAGATTTTTGTAAATTTTTAAAGAATTAAATTTGAATAATTCCTTATTTATTATTTAAGTAAAAAAGGAGAATAAATTCAACAGGTTTTGAAACACTGATAACCCATTCTCACAAAGTCAAGATTTTTGATGCCAATAAAGAAAAACTTTTGAAAGCATTGTAGGAAAAGAAAAAAATGCTAGTCAAAAGCAATTTTTTCATTATCCCAAATGTTTCCTACCCAAATGGATAAAGATTTTCAAAATTTGGTCAACCCCAAAAATTGTCATCCGTAGCATCTTTCCAGCATCTGGACCAGTCTAAAATTTTATTGTCCCGTAATGACACCTTGGAATATTTTCATAACTGTTTGTAGAAACTGACATGAAACTTGAAATATGTATGATAAATCTCAAAAATTCTTCAAAATACTACCTTCGGATCAACAACCCTATGTTGTGGGTATATGGATATTAAATAGAGATAAAGGAGAATTGTTTAAAAATCTTCTCCTACCAAATAAAGGCCTAGAGTTTTCAAATTTCGCGTGCAGAATCATCTTACGCATGTCATTTATTATTATCAGATTTACCTCTATTGAATGCTGTTCTATTTGACAGAGACACAACAATGATGGGGGGAAGACAAGAGTCTATAACTAGTATGTCTCCCAGTCTATCACAGGCTTGGCCAACTGCCCAGGAGGTGATCAATGTCAGGGACAAGGTCATGAATACAGCAATACCTCCAGACTATTTCACTAGGAGTATTCCACCATTGGTATGTGTTCTCAGATTACTATGTCATTATTAGCTAGATCTTTGAAACAGTCGTAACTTGTTGATACATGTATCAACTGTTTATATGCCCCCACCATGTAATGGTGGTGGGCATAGAGAGTTACTGTGTTCTAGGTGTGAGTGCACATGAGTGGGATGGGTATGTGTTTGTGTGTGTTATTCTTGTCGGGAGCATATCTTCTACGAAAATTGATGGATTCCAGATAAACTTAGCACAGTTGTTCCCCTGTGAAGAGTCCTAGAGACATGCATAAAGTTCTGTTGGATTCTCAAAGTTCAAGGTCACTACTGAAGGACATGTGACAAGTGACTATGCAGGAGTATCCTTGTCTATGACACATTTTCAGTTGACATGAAATAACTCTTTGCTTTATGATCAGCTTGGTTTGCGCTTGTCTGTACTGAATATCTAACTTTTACCATTATATTTGATCAGTCTGTAGAAGATTCCACAAAATACACCCAAAGCAATAAACAAAGTGAAGAAAAATAAGTTCCATAGTACTTAAAAAATATTGCTTTGGTTACCAAATTTCCTACGTACGTTAGTGGAAAAGTTACACTGCAGCTCCACTATAATGCTGTTGATGGGGTCCTAGAAATGAAACAGCGGAAGAAGTGGAGTTATTATGCTATAACACTGCCCCCAACCCGCCGTAACTGAAATGTTCAACCGTCGGAATCGGAACTAAACACCCGATAATTTGTGATAAAATTCCTGTAACAAGTTTAATTCTATACAAGTCACTAGTCAGGAAAGAAAAACAACAACTGTAGTTACGAGATTTCAGCAGAAACCGACGAAATTCAGCGTACGGAGAATTAAAGCCTAACCTTACCTTCCCGGTCTATCAGGATTGAATAATCTATAAATTCCTACAGGTCTACAAATTGTGGTTCTCTTTCTCCCAATATTAAGAAGCTAGAACTTACCCGAGACGTGTTTTATTATCATGATAGTCGTCGACATTAATCTAATTGATATTAGTTTTACATGGACGTAAATATTTCCATCCTTAGACAAAAGGGATAAAATCTAAGTATCTCGCATAGCGACGTCTCCTTAGAGACTGACGAGTTGTTTAACACCTGGGGTTACTGAAGCGTTGAGAAAATGTCGTGTGGATTGACCTTCGAACCTCTTTCGCTGTAATTGACTTGGTCTAATTTCTTTACCATTGTTAAAAATACGGTAACAATAAATTGACAAAGAACTCTATCTGAACCTAGTCATTTACGAATATGGAATTTAAACCGAACAGTTACATGTATACAAAACTGGATTAAACTTTGTAGCGGCTAACTTTTAATTGTAAAAATGAAGGTCATAGTAATCGAAAAATATCCGAGACTGCAGAATGTCTGGTTTCATAACAACAAGAGTAAAAAATACGGTCAGCAAGAATTCTCACGGGGCACGCGTCTGGCACGTCTCAACTTTGGAAACTCTCCCATAAATAGCTGAACATCTTGCGGCGCCTTTGATCACCTTTCCTCCCTCAGAATGAAATAAACTGTACCCGAAAAAACCTTTACTTCAAATTTGTCAACAAGCTTTTTGCCGTTTGTTTGATCATACAGAATGGCATTAAATTTTCGGATTATTGAAAGAATGTGGAAAAATAATGGTATTTTATTTTAATCTACTTGTGTTATCTATCCCGTTTTGGATGAGAATCTTCCGATATTGTGACATTTACAATTAAAATTCATGTATTTTCTGTATTTAGCGAAAACGTCGCAACTACGACTGATTGTTTTCAAAGCACATTGTTGCGTTTTTATCTTGAAGCCACTATTCTCTACAAGCTCCCGATACCAGCAAATTATGATGTGAAACAAAAAGTAGGCTCAAGTCAATTTGTCTAATTTCACAGTTGCGCATTACTTTAAGAATACGTCCTACCGGGGACTGAAGAAAATTGAGAACGCCGAGAGTGAAACAGTCTGATATTTTAATTGCACCACCTTCAAGGTTTTTAATTGAAGGATACTGAGGAGCGTGCCTATTCTCTATTGATTTAAAAAATATCAATGACCTAAGGCATTGATCATCTCAAAGTCAAAGAGTAAGACCAAACAATCAAACCGTTTTTGTAAATTGAAACACTACGCGTGTCATCAATTAAACAAAGCAATTACCTCTGAACTAATGCATTTAATGGCCAGGACTGTCCACGTAAGGTGTTAAAAACTTACCTGGCTTTGGGTAATTATCAACTTTTTTAGCGGGCCGAAGACGGGGTGAAAGAATCGCAGCCAAATCAGCATTAACGTCATATCTCAGCATCTGCCACCCCAAATGCCCCCCCTCCAAAATTTTGGGAGCCAAGCGGACCCCGTGTTATAATGGAGTCAGCACTGTGCCGGGTAGCGTTATAGAGAAGTGGCAGTGTACTTGCTTTACCATTCTCACAAAATCATATTTTTTTCTGTGTCCCCCCCCCCCAAAAAAAACCAAAAAACCAACATAAAATAAACATACAAAAAAAAAAGAGAAGAAATTGATTTTCATAGGTATTTTTTAACCCTTGTCATGCTGAGCCCAGAATATTCCTGCTTTGACAATGGCTTTGGCATGTCTACAGAAGTGCAGTCTGATCTTAGTCTAATTTACCTGCTAAATGTTCTTGTTTTGAGCGGAATCATTGAACCCAAGATTGATCAAAGTTTTCAAATGTACTGAAAGGAGAAAAAATATTCAGCATGACAAGGGTTAACATTTCTCACAATGTTTCTTCCCCAAATAACAAGTATTTTTAAGATTCCATCAACTATAAAATGTCATCTGCAACTTCTGTGAATTCCAACCAGTCTTAAATTTTGTTGTTTGGTAATGGGTTGAATGAAAGATGAAATGTATTGTAGACTCTTCTACAATTTACAAGAAAATTAAGAGAAAAATCATTTTGGAACTACTTAAGTTTTTATTACCCACCTTTAAAGATTTATGTCCAATAAATAATGCTACAAAGAATTAACCTTAGACTTAAATGGAGGCTTTGATGTTTCTCAAACTTAAATAAGAACAGCAATTCAAATGCCCGGACATAGGCTCGAACATATCATCTTTGTGGTAATCTGATAAGTTGATAAGTGGCTTTTTGTTGTATTCTAGCAAAGTTTCAGTAAAATCACAATTTAATATTAGAATTCACTGCATTTGGGTATCAGCATCGCATATGACATTTGGATATGACCTTAGCTCAACACACAAAATATAAAGTAAGAACTGAAACAACCAACGTCCTGAATCAACATTTATCATTTGTGAATAATGATGTGGAAAAGGAAACAGATTGGTTTAGGATGATAAATATTTTGAAAATGGATTGTACCCAGCAAAAGTCAACCAGAAAGAAAGGCTGTATTTCAAAAACGGACACAGTTGATCTTGCCTAAACGACCACTTCTATTTAGCAACCATGTCAACCTTAAGCAAACTTAATTGAAATCCCTGAAGCTCTAAGGAAGTAAAGGCATTTTGCATTAAAGTAAAATCATATCAAAGTCCTATATTGTTGGAACTCTGAGAATAGCCTCAATGAGACAGGATTCTGGAATGACTTTTGTGTGCAGTCAAATCAATCCTTCATATACATATATTTCACAAGAAAGTTTATTAAACGGCTTTTCTTTTAAGTGACTTCTTTTTGGTTGTCCATTTAGTGGTTGCTTTATACAAGATTTACTGTACTTAATGAAATACAGTAAATTGATGAAGTTAAGAAAAAAAAGGTTTTAATGTTCAAGCATAAAATTTGAGACTGGTCAAAAATTGAAAGAACTTGCAGACAACATTTCAAATTGGGCTTAAATCGGAAAACAAATACCAAATAGGATGGAAAAGGAGAGATTGCTTGTTACAAGCATTTTTTCTTATCCCACATTTTCCATGATTATATTTGTTTGGTAACAGAATAAGAACGTAAGGAAATAAAACCTATTCAGTAATAACAGAGTTTGGTTTCATGAAAATACGTATTACGAATCTGATATCAATGGGTCAGAGCAAAACAGTCGTAACTGCCTATAAATGTATAAGCAGTTACAACTGTTTTGTGCTGACCCATCTTTAATACCTTTCAACTCTTGAAGACTCCTTAAAATATAAGTAGCTAAAACTTTTTATCCTGTTTAGAAATTACCTTAGTTTATTTTCATATTATATATGGTATTTCAAACCTTTCCCAGTTTTCCTTTCCTGTTAAATCCCTGGTTTCTACGTCGCTGTGATTTCATAATGAGAAAACATTGTGGGAAAGAAGAAATTGCTTGTAATAAGCGATTTCTTCTTTTCCCACAATATTTTATACCTTGTAGGCTAGTTACTTTTCAAATTACACCGACTTTTAATTTTTGTTTGCTACTACTTTCAAATTGGACAAGTCTAAAATTTTGAAAAACAGGAAAGGGGTAATACATTCATATGTGACACTAAAGGTAAAAGGGATCTCCCCAGGCATGGACCCTAGAAGAAATATTTAATCAATGATCAGATCTTGGAAAATGTCAGTAAGACACACTTTGGGTAAAAATGAATATATATATGATAAAGTAAAATTACCATTCTTGAATTTAAAGAACTTTTAACCCTTTCCTGTTCAATCCATGTTTTTTAAAGTCCCTGTGATTTTATTATATTGAGAGAACATTATAGAAAAAGAAGAAACTACTTGTAACAATTCCTCTTTCGGCAATATTTTCTACCCTGCTGTATATTTTTCACATCAAGTCCACTTTAAATTTTTGTTAGCAAAACCTTTGAGTTTGGACTGGTCTGAAATTTTGCAAAACAGGAAAAGGTTAAGAATGAAAAGTTCTGACACGGTCATCCTACTTTTGCACATCCTGCAAGATCCCTTTTTGCTTGATGGGTCCTCATATATTTGCTACAGATGGGTGGTAGCTTCCAGAGATCATCAATCAAAATACAGTTCCCTGGTTTAGTAGGTGGATTATTATAGATAGTAAAACATGTAACAACAAATATACATGATATGTCTCTGCAAAAGTTAGACAAGCTTTTAGGGAAAACAATAAAACTTTTAAGAATTAACCCGTTCCCACTCAATTTTGCTTTTTCGAGACATCCAAGAAAAGTACTAAAAATAACCATAAAAAAACAATTATGGTCCTCATTGTCCATAAAGTTTCAAAGATACATTGAATTCCACCAAAACTTTGTCATGTGAAAATTCCTTTTGCACATTTGTTTATATTTTGATATCAATGGGCTGGTATGAAACTGTGGGACTATTTGTCATGTCGTCTGGATTCATGCAGACAAGTGATTAGGTTTTTGATAAGATACCTCAGTGAAAAAATAAATATAAAAATATATTATTTATGATTTAATTTGATCAAAGCATGTCTTATAAAAAGATATCAAAAAGCAAAAATGTCAAAGTTTGTGGTAGTCTTTTTTGAAACTACCTTGTCCATTAGATTATCTCTTTCCATGGAGGTATAAAACATCTTTTACAGGGAATTAGAATGCTGCAATTTTGATCTACACAACATAAATTATTTGAAGTTAAGATGAAATTAAAAGGCATTTTGACTATCAATTTATATAAGTTCATATCTGTAAATTACATGTAGTAGAAAAAAATAGCAAAAAATGTCCTTTAACCCTTTCCTGTTCAATCCTGGTTTTTACGTCCCTGTGATATTGTAATTGAGACAATATTGTAGAAAAAGAAGAAATTGCTTGTAACAGGCAATTTCGTATTTTAAAGTTTCAAAGATACATTGAATTCCACCAAAACTTTGTCATGTGAAAATTCCTTTTGCACATTTGTTTATATTTTGATATCAATGGGCTGGTATGAAACTGTGGGACTATTTGTCATGTCGTCTGGATTCATGCAGACAAGTGATTAGGTTTTTGATAAGATACCTCAGTGAAAAAATAAATATAGAAATATATTATTTATGATTTAATTTGATCAAAGCATGTCTTATAAAAAGATATCAAAAAGCAAAAATGTCAAAGTTTGTGGTAGTCTTTTTTGAAACTACCTTGTCCATTAGATTATCTCTTTCCATGGAGGTATAAAACATCTTTTACAGGGAATTAGAATGCTGCAATTTTGATCTACACAACATAAATTATTTGAAGTTAAGATGAAATTAAAAGGCATTTTGACTATCAATTTATATAAGTTCATATCTGTAAATTACATGTAGTAGAAAAAAATAGCAAAAAATGTCCTTTAACCCTTTCCTGTTCAATCCTGGTTTTTACGTCCCTGTGATATTGTAATTGAGACAATATTGTAGAAAAAGAAGAAATT
Source organism: Fragum fragum (assembly GCA_946902895.1). Lineage (NCBI taxonomy): Eukaryota > Metazoa > Mollusca > Bivalvia > Cardiida > Cardiidae > Fragum > Fragum fragum. Next base: position 19,290,757 of record OX336374.1, on the reverse strand, counting down.
GCTTGTAACAGGCAATTTCGTATTTTTTGACAGTATTTTCTACCATAGTGAATGGTTATTTTTCAGTTAAATTCCCCTTAAATTGTCTGCAAAACCTTTGAGTTTAGACAGGTCTAAAATTTTGTGAAACTAGATAGGGTTAGATAATGTATTTTCACTTAATTTCAAATCTTACTACAGAAATGCTTTTTCTCAAGAATGGGAGTAAGTTTTATCATGGAGATTTGTTGTTATATTAGGTTTTGTATTACCCACCTTTTAGTTAGCTAGTTTCTTTTTAGTTTGATTCCTCCAGTTCATATACAAAATCAGCAAGAGATACATTTACTATTCAAATTTGAAACCAAAAATTTTATTGTATTGCATGGTTTGTTTAAGAGAAGTCTATGTTTTGTAATTTGAAATGTTCTTACAAATTGGAATCCAATAATGTGTATATTTGAACTATTGTACATAAAGAGACAATCAAGGTAATCTTGATAAAAGATAGCAGATCCAGTCTACGTCTTTCAGTGCCGGTAGAATGGTCAGAAAACCTGCCAAAAGCAAACAATCAGAATTTGGCTGTTTTCAGCAAAAGAAGAAAAAAAAACACAACAAAGCAGTGTTCAATCTAGAGGGGGCCATGGCTAAAATGGCCCTCTGAAATCCAAAATGACCCCCTACAAAATGAAGACTGGGCCAAAAATGGCACACTTCAATCACACATTCAATAAGACTTCTCTGAATTAAGTCATGGAAATAATGTCTTAACTTTTTCTAGTAGATTAATTTTGTTCAAACAATATATTCTTTATCAAATTGTTATGGTTTGTTACAATTAAAACCTTGTAATTCAATAGTTTGTCTATGTATTTGTATCGCATGACCCCCTTGACCAAGAGCCATGGACCCATTGGGCCCCCTATGATACAAAGCTAGATTGAACACTGCAAAGTATTGCTATGGCCAGGTTGTTGTCTGGGTCAGTTTTGTGTGTTATGCAAACATTGACATTTTGTAATATCACTGGTATTACTGAATACATTCACTTGAAACTTGGAATATATGTTCACAATCAAAAGAGCAATCTATACTGTCAAAACTCGTTTTGAAATTTTTAACAAATTATGCCCCTTATTTGACTTAGAAATTATACCCAGTACAAAGCACTTGTATAGCCGTGCCTTGAGATCTGCATTGGGTACTACTGATGAGTATTATCAGCAAGCACAATTACAAAGTTTGACGAAGGGCCATTTTTTCACATTGTCTCTTTCTATACATTATAGATCATATTCACATTCTTTACAGCACTACAGGAAAAAAAACAAAACATCATTCTTTCTTATCCCATTCCTGCACAATGATACTTTTTTAGGCTTTAAAGAAAAAAAAGCTTTGGAAACATTGTGGAAAATGAAGAAATTGCTTGTCACAAGCAATTTCCTCATTTTACAAAATGTTTTCTACCCCTAAAGATGAAAATTGTAAAATGCCACCAACTGAAAATTGGTGTTCTACAACTTCTTTCAATTTGGACCAGTCTAAAATTTCGATCTCTGGTAAGAACCTAAAAAGTTTGCATTTTCCTGAATACTGAAATGTATCTGCTCTTGTTAAATAACAGTTGCTAACCCTTTACAGAGGTCTAGGTAAGAAGGTGTTATGCAATTATATAATTTTTATCACAATGAAACTCTTAAGCTGTTTAATCTCAAGGAAATCTTCTGAGTAAGCCAATTCCAAGCAGTACCCTGAACAAAGGATGTAATGAATTTACAATCCTTTTATTTTTCTTTGAAAATGAACCCTTTTCAGGCTGAACTCAGAAAATTAGTGTTTTGGCAGGAGGAATAGACAAAGATCAGACTGAAAATTAATGAAGTCTTGTCTTTTTACTCCTCCTGCTTGTCCCTTAACCGATTACCATACAATGCTGCGTTTTTGAAAACTTGAAGAAATAACGTAATTGCTTGTAAATGCATGGATTTTCCAATTTCAGTGCAATTCAAAACATTCTTATTTCAATTTGGTCCAATCTAAAATTTTGTTGTCTGGTAATGGGTTAATTTATAGTTGTTGTGACAAAAACTACTAGCTTGTGCCTTTAGCACATTGATTTTTATTTTTCTTATACCAAAATGACAAGGGACAAAATTACTCAATTACCTAGATCTCTTCTTAGTTAAATCCATGTTTTTTGTTTCCTTCATATTGTTGCATGTAAGTTCATCCATGTACCTGTTTGAAAGGCTATTTTATTTATATTGATGAGGTGTCCTTTTTAGCTCACCTGAGCACAACATTTTCCAGGTGAGCTATTGTGATCGGTAATTGTCCGGCATCCCTCTGTCCGTCCGTAAACAATTATTAAAAAATCTTTTCCTCCTAAACCATATGGCCTAGAGCTTTGATATTTGGTACATATCATCACCTATTGACCCTCTACCAGAATACATCAAAGAATAACTGTGTTCTGAAAATTAGCCCTTTTCTGTGAGATCCCTAATTTTACAGAGGAATAAAGAAGGAAAACTTTTAAAGTTCTTCTCCCAAACCATTAGGCCTCGAACTTTGATATTTGGTAAATATGATCAGCTATTGACCCTCTACCAAATTACTTAAAAGAATTACAGTGTTCTGAAAATTAGCCCTTTTCTGTGTGATCCCTAATTTTAGTTAGGAATTAATAAAGATATCTTTGAAAACCTTCCCCTAAACCATTAGGCCTAGAGTTTTTATTCTTTGTATGTATTGATGTCTATACTTCAAAGCATAACCATATTCAGGAAATTAGTGCTATATGATGGGATCATCATAATATCTAGGATTAAAAGAGAAATCCTTAAACATCTTCTCCAAAATAATTAGACAGAGGGCTTTGCTATTTTGTTTACCGGTATATCATAAAGCCATGAACCATCATACTCAGGGGAGCGATTTAGGACCATCATCGTCCTCTTGTTTAGTGGTAGGTAGTAAAAAATTTTCTTCAGTTACACTAAAAAAAAAATCATAATTAAATTTACTTGTCATTATTATAGACTAAACAACATGATATGAATTCATCACGCTCTATCATTCTGCAGTCTACAGTTTTTATGGTTTTACTTGAAAGTTGTTAAACTCATTACCATCCAGTGATACTTATTGACGCCCCCCCTCCTAAAGACAAAAGCTTTCGAAAACATTGTGGAAAATGGAGAAATTGCTTGCCACAAGGTCTAGCATTCTCTCAAGGACCATAAAGTTTTACTAAACTTTTATAGAAATTTTGAAGAAAGGAGAATTATTTTATTTGAGTACATCAATTAATATTTTTTTTGGGGGGGGGGGAGAGTAGTATTCTTTTCAAGAACCTAAACAATGGTTAGTAAAGTCGTAAGTATCTTTAAAACCAAATAGAAATTAGCCCATTACCAAATGGCTAAATTTTAGAAGAGTCAAAAATCAAAGAAGTTGCAGATGATATTTTCAAGTTGAGAGAATTTGAGTATCTTCCTTTTTTGAGTAGAAATCAAGGTTGGGATAAAGAGAAATTGCTTGAGGGGTGTTTAAAAGCGGTATTTTGTAGAAAATTGCCTATAATGGATGTGGTATTTGTTGTCCTGTATTTTATGATCGTATCTTTGGTGTCTGAATTTATAGATAAATTCAAGACACCATTTTACTCTTTTCAGATTTTTTTTAGCTCACCTGACCACAAAGTGGTGAAATTTAGCTATTGTGATCTGGCTGTGTCCGGTGTCCCCTTTCAGTCTCCGTCATCAACTTTGTCTGATAGAGGTCACATTTTTGGCTCAAATTTCTTGAAACATGGTCAGAATGTTTGTTTACATGATATCTCAGACAAGTTCAAAAATGAGTCATGTTGGGGTAAAAAACTAGGTCACTTGGTCAGAAATTAGAAAAAATATGTTATGTGCACTCTATAGGTCATATTTTAGACTAAAGTGCCTTGAATCATAGTCAGAATGTTTGTCCATGTGATATCTTGGGCGAGTTTGAAAAAGGGTCACAGGGGATGAAAAACTAGGTGACTTAGTCAAATACTAGAAAACCTTGTGTACACTCTTGAGGTCACATTTTTGGCTCAAATGTTTTAAAACTTGGACAGAATGTTTGTTTTCATGATATCTCATATGACTTCAAAAATGGGTCACTTGAGGTAAAAAACTAAGTCACTAGGTCAAATCCTAGAAAAACCTTGTATGCACTCCAAAGGTCAAATTTATTGGCTCAAACGTCTTGATATTTGGATAGAATGTTTTTCTACATAATATCTTGGATGATCTTAAAAATTGGTCACATAGAGTCAAAACAAGGTTTTTAGATCAAATACTAGAAAAACCTTGTGTGCAGTTTTACCTCAAACCTCTTGACATCTTGTCAAAGTGTTTGTCTACATGAGATCTCAAAATGGTTTGAAAGTGGGTAATATGGGGTCAAAAACTAGGTCAGCAGGTCAATTGTAATAAAACCTTGTGTGCAGTCTAGAGGTCACATTCTTGGCTTAAATATCTTAAAACTTGGTCAGAATGTTTGTCATCATGATACCCTGGACAAGTTCATTTTGGGTCAAAACTAGGTCACTAGGTCAAATATTAGTGCAACCTAATGTGCACTCTAGAGGTCACATTTTTGGCTCAAATGTCTTGATATTTGGTCAGCATGTTTTTCCACATGATATCTTGGATGTGTTTGAAATGGGTCACTAAACGTAAAAAAAATAGGTCACTTGGTCAAATATCAAAAAATCTTGAGCGCAGTCTAGAGGTCACATTTTTGGCTCAAAAGCCTTAAAATTTTTCCAGAGTGTTTTTATACATGAGATCTTGAAAGAATGTGGTAATGGACAACTAGGTCACTAGGTCAAATATTAGAAAAAACCTTGTGTGCACTCTAGAAGTCACATTTTTGGCTTAAAAGTCTTGATATTTTCTCAGAATGTTTAATAACATATCTCGGCCTTGAAAATGGGTCAAGTGGCGTAAAAAACAAGGTAATCAGGTCACATTTTTGGCTCAATTGCCTTGAAATTTTGCCTTGAAATTTTGTCAGATGTTTGCCTGCATGATATATTGGTCGAGTTCAACAATACTAGGTCACTTGGTCAAACTTGAAGGTTAAATTTTTGGCTCAATTATCTCGATTCTCAGTTGGAATGTTTGCAAGATCTCAAGTTAGACATCAGTTCATATGGGGTCAAAAGCTAGGCCATAAGCTCAAATCATAGAAAACTCTTGTGTGGACTCTAGAGGCTTAATTTTTGCTCAAATATTTTGAAAAGTGGTCAGAAGGTTTTTCTGCTTGATATCTCAACCAAGTTAAACCTTTTCTCACACAATGATGATTTTGGATGCCCCTAACAAAAAACAATTTGGAAAACATTGTGTGAAGTGAAGAAAATTGCTTGTCACAAGCAATTTCTTCATTTTACACAATGTTTTCTATCCAGAAATTTGAAAAGATCTGAAACTTTATAACTTTTTAATTGTCGTCTGCAACTCCTTTCAATTTGGACCAGTCTAAAATTTGGCTGACTGGTAATGGGTTAATATATTAGTTCACAAGGAGCACCAGGTCACATGTTCAAACCTTAGAAAAAAACTTGTCTGTACTCTGAAAATAAATATTTTTAATAAAGGTCTTTATATTTGTTCTGATTTTTTATTTTCATGATCTCTTTCTAATTTGATAGAGGGTCATATGGATTGATAAAGTAGGTCACTATGTCTGGTCTTATAATAAACTTCCTTGCTATGAAGTAACTTTACTTCTGGCCTGAATATCTTGATACAATAAGAATGTCTTTCTATTTTAATGTCTGAGACAAGACTTTTGTAACCAGTCTGGTATTAGGACAAGATAAGGTCACTATTTTACTTCTGTAGTCATTGACTGAGGTGAGGGATTCAGTATTTAGGCCCAGTGACCTTCTTGTTTCCTCTCAGTATGAGAAATAACTAAATGTTAATCTGTAATACTGTAATACTGATTTCAGAAAAAGAGTGATTCAGCTGCTTTGCTAGTGTTACCAAGTGAAGAGGGTTCCAAGAACTTAGTGACAATTCCAGTAACATTGTCAGGAGAACAGACTGGAGATTCCACCAAAATCATGGTGCAGGAACTGAGGCGAAGCCAGAAGGACAACTCGCAGATAATACAGAAAGAAGAAAACAAACTGAACCAGTCTGAAATTGATAAAGAAAAAGAGGAACTAGACAAGATAGATGATATGCAGCATCAGGAACCAGTGGTTCAGAACACAATGACTGATGGTACAAAACTAGAAAGACGAAGGAGTAGTAGGAAAAGAAAAAAGGACAAAAAGATAAAGTCAGATGAATATGGAGAAGTAAACAATGTAAACAGACCTCACAGCTCAATAGAGAGAGGTTCTCAGAGGGTTCATTTCTTGTTGCCTGAGGAAGAGGAGGGTGTGAGGAGACCTAAAACTGCTGGTTATGAAGATAGGATAACTCATCAAGATGAACTACCAGGAGAAACTGGTAGGCCTGGTTCATCACTTGGTAGATATACAGATCTGGATGATGACAGAGAAATCCAAGGTTTAGTTGGCTATATAGGTCAACAGGACAATACTCTTGCTGACAGCGGCAGACCTGGTTCAATGCTTAGTAGATATAATGAGTACAGAACTGGAAGAGAAAGAGGACAGTTAGATATAAAAGATTTGGATGCTGTTTATACTAATGATGATACTGTGCCTCTTACTGCCTGGGCCGATGAAAATATGCAAAGTCCTGTAAGTAGTTGAATCTATAGATCTTCAGGCACTTGCAAAACTTTAACATGCAGGTCTATGGCAAAAAAATTAAACTCATACCCTTATTTAAAATGATTATTTAGATGGTGGTAAATAGGGAAATATTTATTAAATCACTTATCAAATTGATCTTTTCACTTATAATGCTGAATAAAATCTGCAGAATTGCATTAAAATCAATGGTCTGAAAGCACAGGAAGCTCAAATTGATCTTATAGGTGTTGTAGACTAAGATCAGACTGCGCATATGTGCAGGCAGATGTCGGTCTATGCCTCCTGTCAAAACAGGAATATTTCAGGTGTTGAATACAAAAAATATCCCTGGTTTTCTTAATCAAATACTACTCAATCCTGTCTTTTAATGCTCTTTTGAAATTTAGTTATGGAAAATATCTTAAGAAAACAATAAATTGTTACAAGAAATTTTTGCTTTTTCCCAAAATAATTTCTACTCTGTGTTTGTCACTTACTTTTCAATTCTAATTTTCTATTGTCATCTGTAATTAATTTTAATTTGGAAAGCCTGAAGTTTTATCATATGGAAATGGGTTTAAGTGTTGGTAAAACAACTTTTAATAGTCTTGATTATTTTGACAGGTAACAATGAAACAAGATCCTGAGCCAATAGCTCATGATGATTCAGATGAAAAAGAAAGAAAGAAAAAGAAGAAGAAGAAAAAAAAGAAAAAGAAACAAGAACAAGGAGAAGTAGATGAAAGTGACCATTAACCCATTACCAGATGGCAAAATTTAAGACTGGTCCAAATTGAAAAGAGTTGCAGATGACAATTTAAAGTTTATGATTTTTTTTTCAGCTTTCACATGTTTTTCATGAGAAGCATCAAAAATCATTATAGTGTGGTAATGTGTAAACAAGAGGGCCAGAGGGGATTACCTGAGATAAGTCTCTTTTTAATATAGCAACCAGACTTTTCAACTGATTTAAATTCTTTGGTTGAAATCGGCCTTGTGGTTTGGGAGGAGATGTCTTTTTAAAAATCCTTCTTTATTTCTATATAAGCCCCAGCCCCCTTGGGCATTACCCCTGTGGGCCCAAGGTTGATGATTTAAGCAATTTTGAAAGAGGTTAATGTACTGATGCTTCATGTCAAATATCAAGACTCTAGGCCTTCTAGGTTAGAAGGAGATAATTTTTAAGTTTTTATTTTAATTTCAGTTTTGTAACCATCGCAAATAGTGTTTTGAATGGATTTCAATTCCTTTGACAATGTTATTAAAGGGCACCACCCAAGGAACATTTCTGCCAAATTTGGTTGAAATCTGCCCTGTGGTTTGGGAGGAGATGTGGTTTTAAAAATCCTTCTTTATTTCTTTTATAAGCCCCAACCCTCATGGGACCATCCCACCTGGGGCTCTGCCCCTGTGGCCCCGAGGGTGATGATTTTAGCAATTCTGAAAAAGGTCAATGTTCTGATGCTTCATGCCAAATATCAAGGCTCTAAGGCTTCTGGGTCAGGAGGAGATATTTTTGATAGATTTTTTTAAAATTTCATTTATGTTACCATGGCAACCAGAGTTTTGAGCGGATTTCAATTCTTTCTGTTGAAACTTGTTTCAAGGTCATTGGTCAAGGTCATTCTTTCATGTGAATGGTATTCAAATTATACAATTCAACCATTGAACATAATGTTGAATGATAAGTTATTATAAAGGTGTCTTGTTTCTCAAGTGTAAACAGTATTATTCAGGTGATAAGATCTTTCCTTTGAAAAAATCATTAGCTATCATTCAGGCTCAGGTTACTGACAAGCCAAGGTTACTGACAAGCCCTTTCGGTTGTCTATGGGCCGCTCTGCGAAGCTCTTATTTCTAGATAACCTCACCCTCCCCTTGGGCTCCACCCCTGGCAACCAGAGTTTTCAATGGATTTTAATTCTTTCAAATCTTCTTCTCTTGACCCAGAAGGTGTAGAGCCTTTGCATGAAGTACCAGTTTATTGACTACTTCCTTATTTCTAATTTTTCAACCCATGAATTCAGAGGGAGGAAATAATGTTCTCCTCCTTTCAAATTAGTCCTAAGACCTTTGATTTTGCAATTTAGGCTTTGTTATCCTCAGGTACAGAGCCTAAATATGTATAAAGTACGGCACACTTGTATCATAATCCAATCCTTAACATAAAATTAGATCGTTTAAAGAAAAGGAGCCTTTATTTTACATGAGCACCCCATGGCCAAGGCCCTCTTTTCTATGTGTGTGCCCCAACAGTCATGCTTGTGGACACACCCTAAGACAAAAGGTTTTGGAAAACATTTTGTAAAAGAGTTTTAAAAAAAATGATTTTGCTTGGATCTTCTTTGAATTTTGCCCAGTCTAAAACTTTATTGTTTGGTAATGGATTAAAAAAGTAAGGTAGATGTAAGATATATTGGTAGATAGTGATAATGTTGTAAGCTGATATTAGTTGGAACTATGACTGCATGTAAGTCGTCTTTTTTAACCAGGTTTTTTGAACGGAAAATTTTGTTATTTCTTTTTTTGTTTTATGAAAATTTGGATTGGTACAAGTTCACAGAGGATGCAGATGACAATGAAAATAGGATTCAATTAAAATGAAACCATCAGTAGAAAAGGGAAAAAATGCTAGTTAGAAGCAATTTCTCCTTTTTAAACAATGTTTTCTCAAGTATAAAATCACGGCAATGTAAAATCCTGGGTTTGTACAGGAAAAAGTTGAACAGGTTCTCTGAAGAAAATTTCTGGTTGATATATTGGATAATGTCTGAGGCAGGCAGGTTGTCAGTCGGCTGGCTGGTTGAGGGGGTCTTTATTAGATTGAATAATGTCAGAGGCAGACAGGTGGTCAGTCTCCAGGCGGGGGGAGGGGGCCTTTAAATTAACTGTGCAACAATCAAATGATTCTTGACAGATTTTGATGAAGTTTTTACTAAATGTTTGTCTTCATTTGTCCAACACATAATCAGTGTTTCTTGATTCAATGCTGTGTCATGGGAGTAGAAGACTTATTATCAAAATCTTGATTGTGCACATATTTCTCCCATTCATGATAGATTTTCAGGATGCCATAGAAAACTGGCATTGCAATTTTTTCTCTTGTTTTCAACTTATGTTTTTTGATCTGTCATATGAAAGGAGCTAGAACAGAAAAGCTTAAACTATGAAATTAGTCTTGGAGATAATAAAAATGATTACATGTCCATTGTCAGTGGGGGGGTGTGACACCCCACTCCGCCCTTTTGCCTAATCATTTTGATTCTCAGGGGAAATTCTATCAAAATGTTAGTAATAATAGGAAAACAACCCCCCTCCCAATTGGTTAGTTGAACCCCCTTCATAGAAATCCTGGTTCTGCCATTGATTTTATATCTTCATATTTTCTTAAACCATTCCAGACATATTTTTATACTGGTTCAAATTGATAGAGGTTTCAAAAGACAATATTAGGTGGGTTTGAATTAAAAAATAAAACACATTTCAGATGGAAATCAGTGAAAGAAAAGAAGAAAGTGCTTGTTACAAGCAATGTGGCCATAAAAGTACAGGATTGCGTGCGATATTCAGAAAATAAGTACCAAAAAGGGTAAAAACATAATCAGTAAAGAAGAAATGAGAAAAGGAGAAATTGCTGTTACAAGCAATTTATCCTTTTCTCATTATGTTTTCTACCCTTTCCCACAAGGTTTTTCATAAGACTATTTTTCAAGGTGACAAAAAGCATTACTTGTGGTCATAGGTTAAACTTAATCTGAAATTGAACATTGTGGTTTTGCTTCATAATTATCTCTTAACCCTTGTCATGCTATATAAATTACCTTACTGAAATGCTGTCAAATCAAAGGGCTGAAAGCACTGATAGAACTATTTATTAAAAAATCAATATTTCTTTTAGAAATCAACTTCATAAACAATTCTGACAGGGAAAGTACAAGCAGGAGGTGTAGACTAAGATCAGCCTGCACATAAGTGCAGTCTGATCTTAGTCTACGCCTCCTGCCAAAACCGGAATATTCCGGGTTCAGCATGACAAGGGTTAAGATAAAGTCTAAATTTTGCGAATGTAAGCCCTATCTACAATTAACTTTTAAGGATGTCATAGCCCATATTGTTACGACTTACCCTTCTATTTAAATTTTAACTGCAAGCTGCAATTGAAAGACTTTAATGTATATTTTAGATATTTTGTTAAATGTATATTGTTATAGATATGTATCCGCTTAACCCATTACCACACAATCCTGCCTTTATCTCATCCCCTTAAGAAAAAAGACTTGCAAATCATTGTGGAAAATGAGGCAATCACTTGTTATAAGAAATTTCTTCTTTTTCCAAAATGTTTTCTACCCCGTAAGACTAAAATGTTTATAATTCAATCAACTTTAAATTGCTGTCTGGAGCTTCTTTGAATTTGGTCTAAAATTTCATCTCCTGGTGATGGGTTAAGAAAACGTCAAGATCAGTCATCTGTAAGGATATGGACCCATATCTGTATCAAATGCATGATGTTTTCATTTCAATAGCCTCCAAAGTTGAGGGGAGTATACTGGTTTAATCATGTCTGGCTGTCTTTCCATCCGTCCACAGACTTTCTGTTTCTGTGCTCTCTAGAACCAATTGATCTACAACCATGAAACTGCATGTAATTGTCAGTGATCTAATGAAGTGCAAATTATTTTCCAATAGGCATGTAGGTCTAAGGTCAAGGTCAAAATAATGAACATTAACTGAAAATCTTTCATGTGTTCTAAGTCACAAGCCATTTGACCTGGGACCTTGAAACATAATACAAATGTAACCAATGACCGGAGGAGGTGCCCTAATGTGTTTGGGATAAAATAGATCAAATGTCAACTGTGCTACTTAAGTGACAAAATGCAGGTAGTGGCGTTAAAGTCCGCTTTGCTACAATTCTAGTTGTCTGTAAGTGTATTTACTTGTAAAACTGTGATACCATGTTATTTTGCAAATCAAGATTTTAATTTATTTTGACATTAACTATATTTACATATCAGATTTATCCAATACTTTCAGATGTTTGATATTTATTTTTTTATTTGAGAGTGCACAATAACCTGTTTGCTTGTAAACAGATTTGATGGGTCAGCGCGAAACAGTTTTAACTGCTAATATGTTTATAGGTAGTTACAACTGTTTTGTCCTGAACCATCAATATACCCTGTAAATGAACCCTGTCTATGTCATAGATAAAGGGATTGTCTGGTAATTGCCAAATCACAGCTGTCAATCAAAAAATTGACCAATCAAATCAATCATGTAGACCTGAAGTGATCTTTAGCATTTATGTTTTGGATTTTTCTCAGCTTGATAACTGAAAAGTCGTAACTTCAGCTTATTTAAGCTGTTGTTACAACATTTAGGTTGTCAACCAGCCTTTTTTCACCTCGACTAATCACTTTGGTGTCAGTGTCAGCATAATACTTTGGCTATTTTTTTAAGTTCAAGTCTCATATCTCTATCTCTACTGATGCTATTGTTATGAAATTTTGCAATCATATTATCTCCTTGGCAACGATTTGTTTCTCTGAAATTTATGTTAGTGGAACTATTCTTAGACTTGGGTCTTTAATTAAAGTTAAGACATGTGCTAGTCTAATATTTCTGTTTCTACTTATGCTGTTGTTCTAAAACTTTATGGCCATGATATTAATCCCTCAGCAAATATTTAATCCATACTCTTACTGATTCATTGTAATGGAGTTTTTAACCATTTTTGAATTAGAATTTGAAGTGTAAGATATAACCAACTGTCCATCCCAATTTCTCCACAACCCTTGGGCAAAATTGGATGAAACTTCACATGTGAATTCCTTATGATATTGTGATGACACATATTTCCCAGGGTCTTTTGATAGCTCAAAGGTCAAGGTCACAGTTCTAGGTAAAAGGTCAAAATTGACCTTGGCCACAGCAAATCTTCTTCAATTATCGATGGATTTCAAATTAATAATTGTTCTTCATCATGAGTAAATCTAACATTAAAAAAAGATCAGATAGCTCCAAAGTTCAGGTCACAGTCCAAGGTCAAATATTGAAGATATGCATTTATAGGGTATTGTTCATTCAATTATAATATGATTTCGAAATAATTTTACACAATTATTCTCTATCCTGAGTAGATGTGCCATTTGAACAAAAATTTAGATGTGCAATATAGAAACAAATCTTCAGATAACTCCAAGGTCAAAGCTCAAGGTGGAACATGAATATAAGGTATTACAAGAGCATAGCTCCTTCAATTATGGGTTGATTTTGAAATAACTGTGCACAATTGTTCTCTATCCTGACTAGCTCTGCAATTTGAGAAAAAAAACAGATAGCTCCAAGGTCAAGGTCACATCTTAAGGTCAAAAATTGAAATTAAGTATATCTAGAGCATAACTCCTTCAATTATAGAAGGATTTCAATATGACTTGGTACATTTATTCTCAATCATGAGAAGATGTGCCATTTTGAAGAAATTCGGATAGCTCCAAGGTCAAGGTCAAAGCTCAATGTCAAATGTTGAAATTAACTTTCTCCAGAGCATAGCTTCTAAGATTATGGATAGAAATTCAAAATAACTTTACACATGAGTAGATGTGCAATTTGAAACAAATTTTTAGATGGCTCCAATTTCAAGGTCACAACCGAAGGATGTACGTTAAAATTTATCATGTCTGGATGATGGGGAGCATATACTGGCTTCTGTGTCTGTCGGTCCATCCGTGCCCCTTTCTCTGTTTATTTTGTACTTTTTGTGACAGGTTTATATTGGGGGAGCATAATCCGTCTCTCATGACTCTTGTTATCTCTGTTACTAAATAAGGTAATGGTAAGAAACTTTAAGACGTGTTCAGAGTCATGTTTTAAGAAATACCCATTCAGACTATCATGAGGAGAAATAATGCTTGAAGTCGATATTGAATTACTGTTACTATCCAGCACTCAGAATAATCGAGCCTTGCTGTCCGTTGACAGTTCTTGTGTTTGTTATGTTGCTGACCAGTAGTTTTGCAAAATAATACAATTTAATATCTCAGTCAAACATCCAGAAGAAGGCATTGAGTCGTGCTAGTTATTGGTCAATTCAGGAGAACCAATGTTAGAAAAAGAGAGGAAACAGAAGAGTCAATGAAAGCAAGCTAGTACAGACAAAATTTATCCAACTGGCCTAACTGCTTCGTTTTTTGACAATTGAGAGAGTTCCTCTTCGGGGTCACATGGTTTCTGCCTGTGTGCATTTAATACATTCCCACACAAACCCCCTTTTTACACCCCAAATGAAAAAAAGCTTTGGAAAATATTGTGGATCATGAAGAAATTGCTTGCCACAAGCAGTTTCTTCATTAAGCACAATGTTTTCTACACAAATAGGCAAATATTTTCAAAATTTCACCAAATACAACATTTCGTCTGTAACTTATTTAAATTTTTTACCAGGCAAACACTTTCTCGTTACATATTGGTTAAATGCACATGTGCCTGGTATTTCAAATAATTAAATGTATGTATAAGGCAAGGGCTCTGAAGAAGAGTCTGATCGGACTTTGTAGTTTTATAGACTTATCTGCAACTTTAAATCACACGCAAGGGTAATTGACAGATCAATGTTCCCGCCTCACTGATTCTGCTGACCACGCCCACTAACTCTCCACTTTGATGTTGAATGGTGTTATATTACAAAGTCTTTGGCTAGAAACATGTAACAAAAAGTGCAATTGTAGGTTGGCGACTTAAATGTTGTAACTACAGCTTTCATAAGCTGTAGTTGCGAGGTTCAATCCTCAAATAAACAAAAATGCTTCACATGATTTTTGGCCTATGCCAAGTTGAAGGTTCACTTCTGGTATAAATGAACTACTTGATTAGTCATTTGATTCTTTGATTGACAGCCGTGATTGGTGAATTGTTGGAAGTGGCACACACAAATTCATATCAAATAATGCAATATATGCAAGCAAATGATATAGAAAAAAGAAGGCTTTCTCATGAAATAATATACAAATGTTTTTGTGAAAAATATACCTAACCCATTCTCACATGATAAAATTTTAGACCAGTCCAAATTCAAAGAAGTTAAGATGAAAATTTTAAGTTAATGAAAATCTCTATAACCTTTGTCCTTTGGGGTAGGAAACAGTATTGAAATAAAGAAATTGTTTGTTACAAGCAATTTATTCATTTTCCACAATGTATTCCATAGCTTTCATATTGAGAGGCATTTAAAAGCGTCATTGTGTGGGAATCAGTTAATTGACGGTTCATTGGTTCATAAAATTATGTTATGTGATAATGAGTTAAGCATTAAAATCCGTCCATAAATTATTGTTATTTTTAATCTTGATATAATTACTTTAGTAAAATATTAGCCAAGCTGAGCTTCTGTTTCAACTTTATACTCAATATTTAGTGTTTTTGGTCCTCACTGTGATTCTACATTTTCTTGCTATGATTTCCACTCATGTAATTGGCATTTTATTTTAGTAAATTTTGTTATTGGTATACCTTTTGTTTTGGTAAAACTTTTTTGCAAATAAATTTTAAATTTTTTAGATTGATTTTATTTACTGATGTTTCTTTACGCTAATGCACTACAGCCCATGTATTAGCTCAACTGAGCGCGAAGTGCTCAAGTGAGCTATTTTGACCACCTTTTGTCCGGCTTCCGTCCGACGTGCGTTGTGGGTCTTCGACAATTTCTTTAAACGACATCTCCTCCAAACTACTGGGCCAATTTCACCTAAGTTTGGCAGAAATTTTCCATAGCTGGCCCCTTTGAAATATTACTAAAAAAATTGAAATCAGTTAAAACCTCTGCTTGCCATGGCAACAAAAGTGAAATTTAAAATAACCTTTAAAATCATCTCCTCCTGACCCAGAAAGGGAAGAGCCTTGATATTTTGCATGAATCATCAGTATATTGAACTCATTCAAAATAGCTTAAATCATGATCTTCGGGTCCCCAGGGGTGGAGCCCCAAATGGGATGGGGTTTATATAGAAATAAAGAACGATTTTTAAATGACATCTCCTAAACTACTGGGCCAATTTGAACCAAATTTGGCAGAAATGTCTTTAGGCGATCCCCTTTTAAAATTGCTAAAAAAATTGAAATCAGTTGAAAAACTCTTGTGGCATGGCAACAAAAGTGAAATTTCAAAATAATCTTTAAAAATCTTCCTCTCTTGATCCAGAAGGCGTAGAACCTTGATATTTTGCATGAAGCATCAGTATATTGACATCATTCAAAATAGCTAAAATCATGATCCTCGGTTTGCCAGGGGCGGAGCTCTTGGAGGGGGGTTATAGGCATGAAGCGTCAGTTCACAGACTTCTTTCTTATTTCTGAAATCATATCCCATGGATCCAGAGGGTGAAAAAAGTTAATTCCTTCTTTCAAATTTGCCCTAAAGCCTTGTAATTTGTAATTTAGACTTTTGGATCCCCAGGTACATAGTCTATATATGTATGTTGTAAGTATGGCCCACTTGTACCATAATCCTAACCTTAACATGAAATTAGACTATTGAAAGAAAAATACCTTAACTTAGGTGAGCGCCCAAGGGCCAACGGCCCTCTTGTTTGATACTTTAGGTTTTATTGACGTTACTTTTCTGTCGTCAACTATATCAGAAAGTAATAGAATATCGTCGGAGCATGACCATAAAACATATATATATAGGTTCTTATTTGTTACTCGATGGTAACCATGGGGCGAATTATAATTAGTGTGTTTATGTTATATATTTTCTGTCATTGCCATATTTCCATGTAAAAACGTAAGTAACCAGTGGCACATATTTTGCCGAATGCCAAATAAATTTCTGTTGAGTGTTTAGTATGTCCAATGGGCAGCCGGTTTGGATTGAATGCTGTGGTTGTTTATTGTGTGAAAATACCAGGAAGCTATAGTAAGGTGCACCATCCACTGAGATATAACTGAAATACTATTCAAGGAGGCTTTAACCTATACGGATTACGCAATCTGTGGTTACGACGTTTTTTTTACCTTCTACTATTTTGATTATTGAATTGGCTGGGATCAGGTTGCCGACAGTTTGGAATCTTTCAAAACGTGGTTCAGTAGAGACGATTTGAAAGCGGGTTACCGATTTAGTCGTCATAATTGACCAATTGCGGACCCCGCCCATTGACTGTGACAGGAAGTTTCACTTTAGATGTTTTTAGCTCGACTGGCCGAAGGCCAATAGAGCTAAAGCTCGTTCGTGCGTCAGTCTGTCTGTCCGTCCGTTAATTTTTCCTTGTTTACGCAATAGAATTTACAGTTTTAATCGGATTCACTTCAGACTTTCTCAGAATGATTGTACCATCATAAGAATCGTTCCTTTTGAAATGGGTCAGATCTGTTAAGAAACACGGGGAAAGGAGCCTAATAGAAATTTAATTAATTAATCCTCATTTACGCGAAAGAGTCCGCAACGTTCTTTGGATGATCTTCAAACTTTCTCAGAATAATTGTATCATCATAAGGATCGTTCCTTTCTATGTGGGTCAGATCCGTCAAGAAACACGGGAAAAGGTGCCATATGGATAAAGTCCACAGTTTTCATCGGAATCTCTTCAAACTTTCACAGAATTTTTGTACTATCATTAGGATTGTTTCTTTCCAAATTGGGCCTGATCTGTCTAGTATCACAGGAAAAGGGGCTGTATAAAACTAATTACCAAATCCTCATTAACACAAGAATGTCCTCAGTCTTTATCAGATTCTCTTCAAACTTTAATATAATGATTGTACCATCATTTGGATTGTTCCCCTGTAAATTGAGTCTGATCTGTTAAGCAACATAAGAAAAGGGCCCTTATGAAAATTTCATGGCAAAAACATCAATATCACAATAAAGTCCTCAGTCTTTACCGTTTTTTTTTCAAACTATCTATCGTTCTGATTTATTAAGTTTCACGGGAAAAGTGACTTTATGAAAATTTTATTACAAATTTATTGACACAATTCAGTCCTCTGTTTTCATTGATTCTCTTCAAACTTTAACAGAATGATTGTACCTTCATTAGAATTGTCCCTTTTGAAATTTGGTTTGTTCTGTAAAGTATCATGAGAAAGGGGGGGCCTATGAAGATTTCACTTTAATCTCATTAACACAAGTAGTTCCACAGATTCCACAGCTTGATTGTACCATCATTACAATTTAATTTTGACAGTGGATCTGATAATGTCAAGTGTCACATCAAAGGGGCCATATGAAAACTTTCTTTAATATTCTAGTTGATACAATGATGTCTCTTGATTTCACCGGTTTCACTTTAAAATTTCACTGAATAATTGTATAGTTACAAGGATTTTTCTTTTCAGAATTTGGTACAATTGGTCAAGTGTCATGTAAAAAAGGGCAATATATTTTTTAAATATTCTAAGTAACACGTTGATTCACTTTAAACTTTCACAGAATGATTAAACCAACAACAATGTATCACGGGAAAAGGTTTAATGATAACTTGATTGAAATATCTTCGTTAACACAATGCAGTACATAGTTCTAATCGGATTCTCTTCAAAGATGCAAGAAATAAATGTGGTATTGGAAACACAGGAAAAGGGGCCTTACAGATTATCATTCTTGTTTATGTGATGAAGTTCACGTTTATTATCGTATTGTCTTTATATTTTACAGAGGACTATTGTACGGTCGTAAGAAAAGTTACTTTCGGAAATGAAATGGTTCCATAAGAAAGCATGGGAAAAGGGGTCTTGTGGAATTTCAGCCCAAACAATCCTGTTTATTTTATAAAGTCCACAATTATTGTTGGATTCTGATGAAAATTTCACAGTATGGTTGTAGGGTCATAAGGAAAGTTCCTTTGGAAATGAAGTGGATCTGTCATGAAAGACGGGAAAAGGGGCCTTAAGGATTGTTGCTAAAAATAATAAAGGGGATAAAGTCCAATGTGTTATCTTTTTATGTATTCTTCTTTCAGCAAGTAACTTCCATAGATATAAGATTTCTTTAACAGAAAACTTGATAAACAGTAGAGCGTCTCCGGCCCTCGTTGGCTTCTTGTTTGTAAGATTTTTGACCAGTAGCACCGGTCACCTAAGTCCAAAGAGCACAATATTCATGGATATACTGATAAAGCATATACTGCATTCCCCAGTATATTGAAGGAAGGGATTAAGAGATGGACAAAACGCGATCGTAAGAGATCACCAATAGTAAAGTTCAGGAGAACTGAAAATCTATCCCTCCGAAAGACAAGACAATGAGTCATTGCAATAGCTCATGTAGAGGTACTTCTTACAGCATTTGCTGATTTAAACCCCGTCACTTTTTGTACACACAGACGATTTTTGTGCTCAGATTAGCTAATACATGTTATTTAATTGTTTGTTTTTTTTTTTGTTTTTTTGTTTGTTTGTCTGTGTTTGTTTATTTTTTGTTGTAAATCTTATTATTCTGCCACAGAAAGCTAGGGATGGAAACGAATAGCAAAATAGATATTCGAATATTCATTTTGATTATTCGAATATATACGAATATTCGTTTGCGAACATGTCAAAACCGATTGTCCGAATATAGCTTATATCCGATCAATCAGTCTGAATTAAATCAATTTGGTCAACCATCCCCGGTGATTTGTCAATGTCATGATAAAACGTGTTTTTTTTTTTTTTTTTGTTAATAATTGTTCAAGAACTTTTGCATAATTGAAGCGTGTCGCAACAGCTATATGAACTCAAATCAGCCAATAAAAACGTAAGGGTTAGTTCGAATCTATACTATATGGGTGCGCTCATTGAGATCTTTCTCAAATCCTTCGACTCAGTTTTGACTCAGTTTTGACTCACCTGAATTTAAGATAAAATGCTTTTTTATTCATGGCTGCAGAATTGACATACGGCAAATTGTTTTAGATTGGCACAAACCTGAACAATCATGAATCATTGCTTCTAACTCCAATGTTTTGTCCTTTATCGTTTGACATTCATTTTTTAAGGGCCGTAATTTTCTAAATTCCAAAATACGACGACAAAATGAATTTCCGATCCGGAACAAGCCTATTTGGTTCCAATCGAGTTATCGTATTTCCGAAGGACAAGAATTAAAATATGTTTCCTTCCAAAGATGTTTTTCTCAATCAGATTAGTCGTTGAGAATGAGAAAGAACTAAAAAACGCGAACGACATCAACTACAGGAAAGCAAAATTTCTTTTGTTGTTGTTCATTTAGCCCAATTCTTATAAATCTTTTAATAAACATACAATAACCAAGTAACGTACAAGGGGATTGTTCCAGTGGGGGCCACCGCGGCATCAATTATCAACAAAAAAAGATTAGCATACCTGTCATTATTATTGATTTTTGCCAAAAAACTTCTTGACACGTGAATCCTGTATGTAATTGAAGACAATAGCCGTACCATCCCGATATTTTGAAATAATTTCCTGGGCTATGGCTCGGACCCGGCTCAAACTTGGTATGGAGGTAGGTATTTGGCGTAGGTACGCGCATGCGCTAAATTAGGCCCGGGAGTGCTCCGGTTCATGCGGTCCTAGGTGAGGGGGTAGGCTACATGTACATAATAAGCGGAAGAGCCTAGTAGAAGTTTTGGTGCGGGTTTAGACCTTATTCCAATACTATGGCTCGGATCCGGCTCAAACTTGTAGCGGAGGTAGGTATGGGGGGTAAGTACGCGCATGTGCTAAAATTGGTCCCTGGGCTGCTCCGATTCCAAAGAAATATTGGAGGACACGGTGATAGTCGGGGTGCGGGGTTGAACCTTGCTCCGGCGCTATGAGTGTAAGAATATCAAAGTAAAATATGTTTTTGGTCTAGAAAAAATCAAATATTCGAATTCGAAAGTCGGATTCGTATATTCGTGACAAAACGTTTATTCGAATATTTGGATATTCGTTCCCATCCCTAAAACTTTCATTAAAACGAAAAATGTAATACCGTAAAATATTACATTTTCATACGATAAAAGTCGAGTAAAGATCATGCCATTACAAAGAGAGATGATAATAACGTCCATATTGACTACTAGCAGCTTCAAAAATTGATTGCATTGCCAACTACTGCAGTTTCCTCAGTATACACAACTTCTTTTTAAAATGTCCCGTAAAGGATTGTTGAAGCAAAGCGTCTTGTTAAAAAAGCATCTTTTAACTGTTACACATTGATTATTGATGCATAGATTGCATCAAATACAATCATTTCCTTCCATCCTCCGGATCAGCACCCCGAACAACAAATCGACCGCGAATTAATGGTGTAAACAACGTCATTAAAACCCGTCAACATCATTCAGCACAGGGAGGGGGCGTTATGAAGTAGCTTCGAACATACACGAGCTAAATAGAAAACAAAAGTCGTCAGATAAGAGTATATGCTCCCTGTTAAGTGCTTGTCGCAAAACTAGGATCTAAATTGTCTCAGGAAATAAGGATGAAACACTTTTAAATAAGGATGATGGATGTGTTCTCTTTTCTCTGAAAGTTATGGCTCTTCTCCCCACCTAGCTCCATTCAGCCTTAAAGTTACAATAACAAAGCTATCGTAGAGATACAGCTCGTATCAAAAAGTCGTGAAATTGTCTAACTTATTAGTGGGGATACATAACAATTAACGTTATAAAACTTCATCTATTTCAGAAATGAAAAAAAGTATTTTAAGGGCTTAAAATAAACAATTTTAATTAGAACCCTCAAGAAACTTTGATAACAGATGAAGGCGAAATTTTATCAGAAGTACCCCTTTTCAATGAAAATGCTTCAAATTTAAGAAAATGATATAAATCCATTGCACAATATATGAAAGAATTGGTGTATATGAAAATGAACATTATAATTTGAATAATCTTGAAGCAAGTTTTATTTCAGAAACCAAAATGATAAGATATAAAGTTATAAGGCAATAACCAAACCACATATTTGTGAAACTTCAAGAATGTATCTGGGGGAAATTAATGAAAATTCAACACTAGCATGAAGTCCCTTTTTCCCTCGATGACGCTTCAAACCCAAAAGCAGAGAATAAAAATCCACACAATAACATAAAAAAGTGACTTATGAAAATAAACATTTTAAATAGACAAAAACTTTAAGAAAGCAGAAAGATGTTTTATTCGAGACTTCAAGGTAAAAAAATAGATAATTTTTCAAAGCATCAAACCCTGTTTAGCGTAACATGGCTCCAAGGAGTTAAAATATGAAGTAAGCAACCCCTTGGGCTTTTGATAAACAACATGATTGAACAATTTCAAGATTTTTTTTGGAACGCGTTAAGGAGATATAAATGAATATTTAAACGGACAGACGAAACTGCGACTATTTGCTCGCCCTTCTGGGATTTGATTTGAATAGGGTTTTACACCGCTTTCAACAATCTTTCAGTTATATCGCGGCGACTGGAGCACCTAACAATGGATTCCTGGTATTTCTCACACCAGTACCGCCATCACATCCTTTCCTAGCCTCCATCTGCTATCCCACATAGGTCTACGATTATCGACCCATTGGTGGGAGACAAATAGTCGGAAAGGATGATTGCCGCCGTCGGGGCGCCCTTCTGGGAACATACTTAGATGATAATGGTTTTGTACAAATGATACGTAATAATAAGATGCCAATGATAACCGAAATATTGATTCAAAACGCAACGAATATAGATCTTGAAGGATATGATTATTTTAATATCCCCGACCCAAGTACTTTAAAAAAAAAAAAAGCTAGACGGCATAGCGGTCGGGTCGAAGCGTACTTCATAAAATCCTAAATACATGTAATATTGAACCTTATAAATTCAATTTAAAGAACATTCAAATAGCGTAAGTTGAGCCATTAACTCTGAAGATGATACGAGGGACGGTCAGAAATTATCCGAGCTTTCACTCGTTCTTGAAAACCATTCAATATTTAAAAAAAATCTTTCCATCCTTTTTCAAAAGTATTCTTAACTTACATCTACGCACGTTTGTCATCTTCGTGGGAATTTTTGTTTTCCCACTGCGAACCATGACGTAGACCTGTGTTTTAGATAATGTGTAGCCGCCCTGGTCTTACACTTCTTTTCAGTAAGCATTTTCTTCAGTTCTAGAAACAAAGAAAAGTCACAGGGGGTGAAGTCTTGGCTATAAGGATGATGAGATAACAATTCCAATTTGTATATAGGTTAATAATCTCCACTGTAGCTGCGGCGGTATGGGAGGGGGCGTTATCTGTTCTAACTTGGGACACATTTGTTGTTTGAGATTTTCTCAGAGATTTTTAAGAATTACTTCAGAAAAGTACTTGGTATTAACAGCATGACCTTTTGGCATGAAATGAGTAAGTATCATTCCTTGTGAATCCCAAAAGGCAACAAGCATGACTTTGCCAGTCGAAGGGGACATCTTAAACATATTTAGAGGTGGGGAACCAACTCGTTTCCACTGCTTTGACTGAGCTTTTGTCTCAGGTTCGGAATAATGAACCCACATCTCATCTCCAGTAAAAATGCGGTTCAAACACTTTTCTCCTTCACGATTTAAACGACTTAAAAGTACTTTTGCATTGGCTACCATGCCTTTGTTGCCTTTTGATCTTCGGACAGCTGTCTAGGAGCCCACCTGGCACTTACCTTGCTCATGCCTAGGGATGCGTGTACAATCTTGTGTGCAAATGCCTCATAGAAACTTTCTATGGCATTCTTCTGTTGATTCCTTAACTATGAAGTAAAATGTGTACTCACTTATTGACAAATTAATGAGTGCGATTTAAACGAATTTATTCTAAACCACTCATTTTAGCTTCAAAAAAAAAAAAAAAAAAAAATGAAATAAATAATTGTATCAACATAGAACTATAGATTATTTTGACAAACAGTTTTTCTAAAAACGGTTTGAAATCAATAAATCACGTTTTTGAAGAAATCACCAATGAATCCCAGGAACTCGTGATTTAGACACTTATATGTTGAAAAGGTCGTTTATGATAATTCATTTCGATTTAATGAGAGATATTTAAAACAGAGATCGTAAAGCCTACTAAGTAAACTTAAGTAAGTTTGGTTTAACAATAAATATAGTAAGACTAGAAAGGAAGTTAACGACATGAATAAAATTTAAACGAAAGGACCATTATAGTCTTATATCGCACCCATGAGCATTGTGGCTCAAGGGTTTATGATACATGCAAAATATCAAAGGTCTATGCCTAATCATTCCTTTAATCCAGGTATATATTTAATCCCAAAATATAGCGCTAAATTCCAGAGTACGTCAATTCTTTAAAGTATTTTGTAGAGGGTCGATAGGCATTGATACAGCCAAATATCAACACTCTTGGCCTAATGGTTTAAAAGCAGAAGATTTTCAAACAAATTTTTCTTTATTCCTATCTTAAATCAGGGATTGCACAGAAAGGGGCTAACTTTCAGATAACGGTAATTCTTTGAAGGTTTTGGCAAAGGGTTAAAGGGTTTTGATACTTACCAAATATTAAAGCTCTAGACCTTATGGTCTGGACCGCGTATATTTTTACGGTATATCAGAAGATATTATTTTATGGATTCCTCAAATAACGAAAGGCCTAAATCGGCCTGTCCTTCTCCACTGGCTGAAGTATGCCCACACACAAAATATAGTTCACAATGTCAAATGACCGATATAATGATTCAAGTTGACATTCAAACAGACTAACTTTTAGAGAGTAATATTACGAAATGTATAAAGTTCCTCTGACTGAAAAGTCCGACGTACTAACAACAAATGAAAGATTTTCAATGACAGCGAGCAAAGGAGATAAAACCAAGGTTTAAGTTAGTCACAATTACAATAAAAACCTAACAAATTGGACCTGTCTAAATTTTTGTCGTCTGGTAATGGGTTAATATGTCGTTGTTTTTTTATTATCTAAGAATGAAAATAGTTGCTTATATATCTAACGTTCAAATTTTTTTGAAGTACTTGGCAATATTGATATTGGATGTTAGTTATTTGGACATTCTTTGTCAGACTCTTGTGTAAAGGTAGAATATACGCTTCTTTTAATTCGTTTGGAAATATACCGTTGACAAAACTGTTGTAAATAATAGAAGTTAATGGTAAAACTATGAGGTAACTATAATTTCGGAACTTTGGCGCTTATTCCGTCAATCACAGCAGCTTTCTTTAAGTTTTCTGTCAAATATGTGTATCATTAGACAAACCTCTGAGGGTGTAATATAATCTGTGTAAAAAATTTTTTGTGCATGCCAGAAAATATACTTTCACTGAAATGTGACTTTTAACGACGTTTGCTATGTTGATGAAATGATAACTGAAATTACTGAGGATATGATGTATTCCGCGGAAATACTCTCCGTTGAGTATCTTTTCCAAAGGTAAAGGGGTTGAAACGTTGTGAAGGTTTTCATTGTTTTATACCCCCAAAGATACTTACAACTATTGCATTTATTAACTGAACTACTTTATATCTCATAGTTTTATAGTTATCCAAAGCCAATTTACATTTTATTGGAACATTGGCGGATATTATTAAACTTTATTAATAATGTCATAAAACGACGGAACCAGTTCTTGACCATGCTCAGTTTCAATTAAATGAATCCATGAAGCACTTGAATTGTTTTGAAATTCTGATATTTTAATATTTTCAAAATTTGTCATAAGTGAATGGCCACCAGTCGGTTTTGATATTCAAGTTGGGTTATGGATCATTTACGTACTTTAAAGCAAAATTCAACCACATTTTATGCTGAAAGTATTTCTTACTTGAAACGTAATTGAAAAGTAAGACACCAATTATGTGATAGTCAGTGCAAATCCAGTCTACTTTCTTAACTTGCATATCAAAAGAAGATTAGATTGAGGTGGACGATAAACAAAATACAGTAAAAATGGTTTCGACTTTTTAGTACATATTTCGATACATATAGACTTTATATCCACTGATTTTAAATTTGATGTATGTTTTATAAGGGATATGATTCTTGAAGGTACAACAAGATACCCCTACCTTTTTATACTTCCTATCTTTCCTGATATACGTAAAGGAACCACTAAGAAATGTCTGCAAAAGCCAAAATGGTCAGTTGTATTAGAGACAAAATATATTTGATCTCATCAAATTTTGGTAGAAAACACTGAACATTGGGATGACATTTTAGAAGTTTTAAAGATAAGTCTTTTGTGTTTACGAATGATTTTGATTCTTCATTTACGTTAGAATAAGAAAAGAATATAGATTCGAATTTAGTATTAGAATATGATCTAGACCTTGGAATTGACATCGAGTTTGAAATTGACGCAAAATTATTCATATGCCTGCAAGAGCATGGAAATGGTTGGCAATTTGGACATATTCAATTCAAGGCATCAAATTTATTATTAACGGGGATATGTGTATTTGTGTATCTCTCCGTGATTTGTATTTGTAATTTTTTATTGCGAAATTCCCGGATAATACTCTTCTGCGAGACCGGACCATATATCAAATAAGTACATGTATTACATTATGTTACTCAAGTTATTCAATTATGCATGTTTTATGCTTACGAGATTTATTCCTTTTCGATTCCCACAAACGCCATGTTTGATTGCTTATTTCAGTCTGCCCTGGGCTCACATATTCTTCTCGAGTAACACATATACATTTGCTTCGGATGGTCTTGTTTTGGGGGACTTGGGCCAAGCTTTTGTGGTTACCATTAAACTTTTACGTGAAAACCCCCAGCAATTCTTTTCCTTACTCATACCTGATTTAACCTTTTCCTTTAAAACTCCGCTTTTGACGTCTCCTTGGGGGAAAATGTGGAAAGTAAAGAAATTGCTTGTTGAAAGCAATATCTTCATCATCCACATTAGTTTTACCCAAAAAGACACAGGTTTTCAAAGTTTCATTAACTTAAGTTTGTCGCCAATAACTACTTGTAATTTCAATTTGATTTTGTCATCTGGAATTTTTTTTTATGGAATTAATACTACCTCAGATGTTTTTGAACTGATCAACTATTAATATTAAAATTACTACGAATCGGTATTCTTATCTGGGTTATTATACCATTAAATCGAAAAGGCTTATGCCACCACAAACTTACTATGTTGCGGTCTTTTCCTTGATATGTCGATAAAGGGCGTCTGCAAGGTACCTGTTTCAAAGTTTGCCTGTCACAGGGCAAGAACGGATCGCGGCTGTCAATCAACGAATCAATCGACCATTCATATACAAGAAGTGACTTTGAACTCCTCCGTTGGCCTACAATGGTGTGAAGCACCTTTATTGGTTTGACGACTTAAACGTCGTAACTACAGCTTATTCAAGCTGTAGTTACGGTGTCTAAGTCGCCAACCAACCATCTAATATTTTGTAACGTGTTACTGACCTTAAGTTTTGCAAAATAACAGTATTTTACATCTAAGTCGAACATCCTGTCGGAAGTCAGTAGGTCTAGTCAGCGGTCCGTAAATTCAGTGACAGCTTCTGAACGAACACTTTGACGGATATGAATGAAAGTGTCTCTTTTACAAACATTTTCTTTAATTTTCATATCATTTTTGAAGATTTCTACGAAATGGGCATCGAAAAGCGGAATTATATTGGAATGGGTTAAAACAACCTGATACGAAAATCGAATAAAATATAACATGACCTATTCATAATTCTGTCATTCTGCTAACAGACTATATAATTTTGAACCGGTCTAAAACTGAAAGAAGTTGCAGACGATAATTCAAAATGTTTAAAAAACGACAAAGGGGTTAGAATAAGCATACATTGTTAGAAAGTAGAAACGGATTCTTACAGCATTTTTTTCTAATTTTCCCATCCATTCCCTTAGCTATATTCTTTAGAACGTTTGCATATTTTGTATTGTATGAAAATGCACGGCTTATCCCTTTCCTGTTCAATCCCTGTTTTTTGCGTCCCTTTGATATTATAATTGAAAAAATGTTGTAGAAAAAGAAGAAATTACTTGTACCAAGCAATTTCTTCTTTTTCCATTATATTTTCTATCCCACTGAATGGTTGTTTTTCAAATTAAATCCAAATTGAATATGCGTCTGCAAAACCTTTGAATTTAGACGGGTCTAAGATTATGCAAAACAGGAAGGAGTTAAACATTGATTTAGCGATCTGAAGAGGCTAATTAACCTATTCCAACACAGTAGAATTTTAGACCTGTCCAAATTGAAAGGAGCTGCAGACGACAATTTCAAGTTGATGGAATTTTTAATTTTTTCGTCTTTGTGGATAGATCCAAGCAATTTCTTCATTTTCCACAATGTTTTCCAAAGCTTTTTTGTTGAGGGGCGTAAAAAGGAGGGATTGAGTGGGAATGGGTTAAATGGCCTCACATAGTACTATGATATCCAAAATGTGTTTGATTTGCAATATGTATTAGTAATGACTGACGGATCGCTAGCCCCGCCCATTTTGAAAAATCAATGGCCAGTATGTACAATACAATACAATACAATACAATTCTTTAATGCCTCCATGTTTGGAGATATTGCAATGTACAATATAATATTTTAACATTAAAATATGGACATGACAAAAATGGTAAATTGACATTAAATCTATGTACATGTATGATAGAAGTGTTTTAACTTAGTTCCTTTCACTCGCAACACACACGCGCATATTAAATAGTACCCAAGCGCTATCGAGCTAGTTCTATTAAGTATTTGCCTGTAAGTGCCTGTGGATGAACGCAGTGATTCGGATAGAAACAAAGGAGTCTAGATTGTCACCATTAGGCTAATATATTTTCAAGCAATTACCGATATATTTGAATGATACGCTCAGAAAAGACTGTTCCGTGTTACGTTCTAGTAATGGTGGCAAGGAAGCTCCCATAAGACGTAGGGTCAAAGCAAAATTCTCCAAAGAGGAAAGTTCATCCGCGAGAGCGTTGCCGAAGAGAGACCTTGCCTCCCTGAAGAATTCAGCTCGAAAACTCTCCGTTTTTTTACACTCGGACAACAGATGTACAATTGGTTCAATATGTGTGTTATTGCAAAATCCACACACGTTATTGTTAAGACGGACTTGCCTCACCCAAAGTTTAGCGACGACATTCTGAATAGTTCTGAAAGAGCTTGAGTTTGAAACCTTATATACTATGCTGGGACTGATCACCGGATGTAAAACTTGGAAAAATATAAAATCTTCGTTAGTGGCTAAGCGCTTTGCCCACAACGCTTCTTCTTTGTCATGTATTGCACTATAAACAGTGCGCTTCCACATATCTTTACTTGGTAGGGTGTGATCGCTGAAATAATTGTTTATAAGAAACAACAAATTGTACTTGTTTAAGATTCGACATACATCTGGTATAAAACCAAGTCGCACTGATTGCTTATTTGATATTTACATTATATATTTGCATGTAAATATTTCTTTCGTAATACAAGACTCTGGGAGGCTCAAAATCTTAAAAAGAAACATTAACTTAACCTTGTCGACTTCACTGACTATTCGAAATAGCCCTAGCATTGACTCAGCAATGTCAGATCTGGTTCGTTTTGAGAAACCCTGCACTTTTTTGGCTACAAAATGTTGGAAGACTGTCAAGTTTTGTTTATCTTTTGAAGAAATATTATTCCAAAGTTCTGCTCCATATAATAAGGTTGGACGAATTATTTTGGTATATAAGCTTGTAGAGACTAACGGGTTTAATCCTGCTGGGTGCAGACCTTGACCAACCATCGCGAATAAAGCATTTCGTGCTTTTTTGATACGATAATCGATGCAGCTACTTTGTTTAAGATTAGACTCATGGGTTATACCCAGATGTAAAACTGATGTTTCTTGTTTAAGGAACTCGTTTCCATACAAAATTCCTACAGATGACTTGACACGTCGCGGGCTAAAGACTATGACGCAAGACTTTAAAATATTTATTTGGATACTCCACTTTTGACAATACCAGTAGACGATATCAACTAGCTTTTGTAAATTAAGAAGAGAAATTGATAACAATGATATATCGTCGGCAAACGTCGGGTTGCTTACTGGAATAGACATGATCTTGCAACCGTAGTTGCTATCTTTGAGTAGGATTAATAGTTCATTTATGTAAATTAAGTATAAAAATGTAGACAAGACACCACCTTGACGCACACCTCTTACAACGTTAAACGGAGATGACGTCATACCGGAGAATCGTATTATACAGCGTAGATCATTATACATCGCTGTAATAATACGAAGAATTTTGCCTACTAGCCCGAAATGACCTAATTTGAGAAGTAGAGATTTATGTTTGACGCTGTCAAACGCGCCTTTTTGGTCTAGACTTGCTACATAAACGTCACTTGAACGTTCAACGTTGTAGTAAACGGCCTCTTGGACGTTGAAAGATGTAGTTATACAATTTAATTGTTTTTGAAATCCTTGTTGTTGGCGACAAGGAAAAGGTATTCTCGAATTTATTATATAAGCGTTTATTCGTTTAAGTAGCAACTTTTCGAACATTTTGCTAAAACATGGTATCAACGAAATCGGGCGATAACTTCCCGGGTCAGTTTTACTTTTGTTATTTCCCTTATAGATAGGGACCAATATACTAGTTTGCCAATGGTTAGGTACCTTCTCATACTTTAGAATTGTATTGAATAAGAAACACAATACTTTCACAAAGCATGGGCCTGCGTATATAACATGTTCGTTTAAAATTCCGTCGTGTCCCGGGGACTTTCGTTTTGCTAGAGAGCCTGATATATTTTCGATTTCTTCTGGAGTAAACTGTGATGTTATGGTAGTAATGAATGGGTTTTCTTTCATATTTGTATAATTCAATAATTCTTTCTTTAAATTATCATTCAGGCAATCTTCCCTTTTAATGTAATCGAATATTTGGCCAAAATATTGTTTGAACCCCTCATTTATCGTGTTATTTTCGAAAGTGCAACCATTTACTAACAATTTTGAACAGGAGTTAAATTGTTTGCCACTGCTTTTGCGCAACAATTTCCAAAATGTTCTGTAATCAACTTCTGCTGCCTGATTTAATTTGTCAAAGATTGAATTTTCAAATTCATCTCGTGCCTTTCGTTCTATTCGCCTAAATGTTCTTTTGGCCTCTTTATAAGCCACGAGGTGAGAGGACTGAGAGAATCTAGGTTTTCCCGCATTGAACCATTCGTTACGTAGGTTTAAAGCACGATTGTATGAGTTCCTGACCTCCGAAGACCAATGTGGTTTTGCGTGTTTATTAAAAGTGCTTGTAGGTAAGGCAGTGGATGCTTTTTGTATAATATGCAAAATAATTTCGTTGATAGAATCGGGCGTTAAATCTGTAGATTGTTTACTCGCTTCTAACATGATATTGCATTCGGTTTCTATTACCGATTTATACGAATTAAGCTGTTCATTACTACACTTATTCCACGCTATAGTTCTAGACGGTGAAAGTGTAGCGGACTTTTCTTGAGTAGTTTTGACGGAAAAAATGATAGGAACGTGATCGGAAGTAAGGATATCACAGGGGTCTAGGATTTTGAATGATGAAAACAATTTGACTTGATCATTCGCGACAAAGATATGGTCAATAGATGTTTGGTTTGGTATAAATGTATACAGTGAGGACATATTGAAGGCTTTTTGGAGTGAAACTAATCCGTTCATTTTGGAAAATTGAGACAATATGTTTGTTTTATCTTGGATATTTAGCGGCGTATGACTGATTTTGGCGTTGAAGTCCCCACCGAGTATTACATTGCCGAGTTTTGAGTAAAACTTGAATAACGATTCCACCTCACCAAGTGTCTCTTTATAGTACGAAATATCATTATCCGCCGGCATGTATATACAGAATATGAAAAACGGCAAAGTATCGCAGAGGCTCACTTCTAACCCGAGTATCCTATCGCTATTGATATTTTGAATTCTATTGGCTTTGTCCAATATACACTTTTTAACCAGTATTGCCCTACCCGCTTTCCCGCATCTTATATTTGAGAATAAGTCTGTTGATTGATCAATTGTAACAAAAGAATGATAGTTTGTTTGAATAGAGTTTAGAAAAGAGGCAGATCGAGGCAATAGCTTGTGTTCTGTAATGAGAGCTAAGTCTATGCTGTGTGAATCTAAGAATTGGGAAAGTGGATACGCCGATGACATGATACCTCTGCAGTTCCAGCACAAAACATTCAGAGCCATGATAAGTATAATGAAGGCTTTTGATATACGTCTATTCATGTTTTTAGTCTATCTTAATCATAGTCTGGATCCCACCAGTCGGTACGGTTATCGGACGACCTATGATTTTCTCGATCATTATGAGTGTGTAGAGATCGTTGATAGCTAAAGGAGTCTTACTCGTACAACTTAAAATCGTCCTTATCGATTTGACTATAACTAGGTTGTAGGTAATCATGTGAGTCTCTATTGCTGCCCCCTGGCCAGGTATCATCATAGTCGTCGTTATCGTACTCATATTGGTCGTAGTGCCTGCGTTTACGCTCATGTCGATCATCGCGTCTTCTTTGCAGTGTCTGCTGCCACTCCGTTCTGCCGACCCATTTACGAATAATCACCCCTTCTGGCCAAAATGTTTCTGTTTCTATTGTTTGTGAATCTTCCGCATTAAAGTTAATTCTTGCGGATGACCCATTTCGACCGTGGAACATTTTGAGTATTTTGACTCGTAATCCTCGCGCTTTCACGTAGTCAATTATGTCATTCTCATTTACTGATGGATCGATGTTTCCAACAAAATAGGATTTCATATTAGTTTGTCTACGCCTCACTGCAATGAATTTCCCCGAATCTTGTGGCTCGATCTCCTGTTTAGATTGATAAGTTGATTCCTTAGTTTTAAGAGTCTTTTTAATCTCTGACTCGTTTTCGTCATGGACGATTGCAATGTTATCACAGGGTGAGGTTTGAACTCTAACGTAGCATGTGTGTTTTTTATTCGAGTTATATCCACTTTTGTTTTCTTTACTTTCTTTTTTGTCAGTTTCTTTATGGTCAATAGATTGTTCATAAGCTTTTCCACTTCTCATTGCATTTGAGTGTTTAGACGAATCTTGATTGTTACTTGACCGATCATTGTTTAAGAGTGCAGCACTATTTAACGCGACATCTGTACTTGGGGGTGAACTTACTACATCTGCAAAGGATTTTGTCACTTTTCCTGGATTTTCGCTAGTTTCTTTTACTACCGCAGTGTTTGCATGAGACGAGTCTTGTGGTTCTCCAACGTCCATGAATCGTTGGTTCAAAGTGGTGATCGCGGTTTCCAGTTTAAATATGTCATTCTGCAGTTTTTCGATATTAGAACCTGTGCTTATTCCCTCTCTTGGTAGAGCCGATATTATTCGATTCAGAGACCCTTGGAACCTATTAAATTGAATCGTTATTGATGATAACTCACTCTGAATTTGTTGGATCGCGAACGAGTCACTTGCCTGTTGTCTAGCTACTTCAGTTACAGTGGATAGTACCTTATTTAATATTCCGTACGTATCTGGTTTGTTAAGAATCGCGTTTACTTCCGGGGTAATTTCGTCTTCAATATTTACGGGATTTAAAGGTGAGTTTGAAAATACTTCATTGATCTCCTTGGATCGATCTCCTTGGATAAAAGCTTGAAGGATAAAACAGTCAGTGGCACATTTTCTCTCTTTCGTAGACGTTGGCGTTGTTCTCCTTCTTATTAGTCTCGATGTTGGACAGCCAATGACTTCTTTAGCTCGTTCTGCTAATCGTTCACGATAAGCAATGAGTTTATAGTAATGTTTATCACATAGTTTTAAGAGGCATGATATATAGACATCTCTTGGCTTGCCCTTTAACTCATTATCAAAGTCCTGATAGAACTGTTGTGGAAGAGGCTGAGACAATTCATCTTCATTGTCAGAGTAATCATAATCGGATAGTAAAGAATCGTTTAGAAGATCTTTCTTTATACGTGATAATTTGTCGTTTACCTTTTCTCTAGATTTTTGACTAAGGGAGCTTACTGACGACATCGTTATTTCTCCCTTCTCAAAGTAATTATGTCCCTTGAATATTGATTGGTAGATTAACGGAGCTGATAGCAATCGAGGCAATCAATAGAAATCATGCGTGACGATGTATTGAAGTTGGCCTCGGGGTACCACCTTTATTCAAAATCGGTACCCCACCCACATCTTTCGCCTCAGAAGATAGAAAAAATACTAGAGTCAATATTTCAAAGTTCATTAGAGCTATCAACACTCACTATTGCTTTCAATTAAGTCTCCGACATCAGGTTCTTAAATCCATGTTGTCTTTCGCTGAATTTCAGGCTTAATAATAATAGTGGGAATGGGTTAAATGGCCTCACATAGTACTATGATATCCAAAATGTGTTTGATTTGCAATATGTATTAGTAATGACTGACGGATCGCTAGCCCCGCCCATTTTGAAAAATCCATGGCCAGTATGTAACAAATCAAAGTATTGAAAGTACTGTCAGCTAGAAAAGTATTGTTTTGTTGGGTGATCTTCTGTGTCAAAGGTCATCGTGATAAATAAACGAGGATAAAGTAACCCAGGATTTAAAATGCTTTGAAGGAGTTTCTACAACTTGAATAAACTTAATTCGTATGTCCATATAAAGTAGTGCGCACAGTGAATAATCTGATTGGACACCTTTGAATTGGATAGGTCTAAAAAATGAGTGATTTTTTAAACTAAAATTTCCCTATAAAGGTTTATATTTTAGAAACGTGATCTCAACATTTGACATACGCACAGACAGACGACATTGACTTTTGTAGCTAAAGAAAACGTTTACAACAGGGGTTAAAAAAGAGAAACACGGGGTCTTCAATTAACACTGGTTAGCTATTCAAAATAATTTAAGAGAAGAATAGATTGATTTTACTTTTATTTTATTTATTAGGGTTTCGTTGATGTATGAACCGAAAAAACTAATCTCACTGTACAAATACGCGAAACGGATTCACACATAAGTGTGATTAGATTATTCATTTCATACCTCCATGAAAACAAAAAAATCCTTGTCATTTCTTATTATTTAATGACATTCAGCGAAAAGAGCAAATATTATACAAAAATTGATACATTTTCCATGGAACTATTTTTGTGTGGAAGCACACAAACTAGCTGCGTGCTCCAAATTGTGTTCATGGAGGTATTTATACTTTTTTGGCCATTCATAACGCTCCTTTTTGATAGAAGAAACTTATGATTAAATTATATAGGCATAACCAGAGTCTGATCATTTCAGCGCATTTCAAAATGTCAAAGGCTCTTGTCCATTGTTTTCTTTCATTAACTTTCATAATCACTTTACTTGGTGAACCGAAATTGAAAGTGTTCAATGTTATTTGAATAATCGTGTGTCTTGTATGTTTGTTTTGCTTGTTTTTTTTGTTCCCAAAAGTAAACATTTTCGTTATAAAAGGTAGATCGTAAACCACGCCCACTTTCATAGGCACTACCTTAGATATCTTTGGTTCGATCCCCGACTGCGGCACATATCCTTTCCGACATTTGTCTCTCACCAATGGGTGGATAATCGCACACCTGGAGGCTTGAAAAGATGTAATGGTGATAATGGTACGAGATTACCAGGAATCTAAATTTT